>CM060959.1:145432207-146032207 GCA_030765055.1 Mantis religiosa | reverse complement strand
ACACACGTGCAACTCATGGACATCTCTTAAGAGGGGAACCGGCCCCTGTGTGTGCTCCGTGTGCAGTACCTCTCACCGTGCGGCATGTATTGCTGGATTGCCCGCAATACACCCGCGTTCGCCAGTCTTTGGGCCTAAGAGCTAACTTGCACGGTATTTTAGGGAACGACCCAGTGGCCGTCGATAAGGTTCTGCGGTTCGTTTTTAAAATTGGTTTTAGCAAACAAGTATAACTTGTATTTTATATTGATTAATTTTAGAGATTTTAAATTATAAGTTTTAGATGGTTTTTACGTCGTTTTAACAGTTGAGTGGTTTTCTTACATTTTACCTTTTAAGCTAATTTTTTTTATAGCTTTTAGGTTTTAATGTTGACTTGGGGCCCAAATGACCTTGTTGTCGACGGGCCCTTAAACTCCACACACTCACTCACTCATTCAGCGGATGAGGTCCCTTTCCCTATCGAGAACTTCGGTTCGAGAGCCTCAAACCGATTGGAAACAGAGATCGACGGAGATGACGGTCGTCGATCCGAGACCTCTCCGGAAGACTCCTCAGAGGTGGAACTTTTAGATGCCCGAGGATTTTTCTTTCTGCGCATCGGCCGATCCGTATCCTTCAGAAAATCAGACCGTTGATAGCTGGTCTTAAAAGTTTTGGGTGGTGGCACGTACACAACTGGCTTAGTAGGCTTCGTAGAGCTCGATGCTCTGACCGGAGACCTGGTAGGTGTTTTCTTCCCTGCGGGTGCTTTGGACGAGGTAGAAGTAGATTGAGATGTCTTGACAGGCTTCGGAGCTACTGATGGACTAAGGATTCTGTCAGAGATACTAGCCTCACTGATATCGCTGGTCTGAGTTGCCATCTCCCTTCGCGGGACCGGCTTAGCTACTACTGAGCTATAGGTTCACCTACACCACGTCGTATCCCTGTACCGAGGAATGCAGTTTGGCTGTCAAAGCACGCAAACGTGCTTTGCGCGTTTTTCAGCGGCACCCGACGGAAGGGAATTTCGTCGCCTTCAAACGTTCTCGCGCTAGGGCACGCTTTATACTGCGCAACGCAAAGCGTAAATCTTGGGAAGCCTATGTGTCTTCGCTTTCCCGGCGCAGCTCTACCCAACAAGTATGGTCAGCTGTTCGGCGGATGTATGGCAAGTATCGCCGGACGGTGATTCCTGGCCTTGCCATCAACGGCTCCATGTGCAACACCGAGCAGGACATAGCTGAAGCCCTAGCTACCACATTTTCTGCTACTAGCCAAACTGCCCGCTATGACGCTCTCTTCCTACCTATTAAGGAAAAGGCAGAGCGGGTAACACTTAATTTTAATAGTGACTGCACCGAGCCGTACAACCAACCTTTTACCGCAGCCGAGCTCGCCCATTCTGTGGCGTTAGCAAAGGATTCTTCTCCAGGTCCCGATGACGTACACCGACAGATGCTGCTACATCTTCCATCTGAGGCGCTATGCTTCCTTTTAAACATCTATAACCGCATTTGGCATGAGCGGTTTTTTCCTTCCTCCTGGCGAGAGGGTATTGTCATCCCCATCCCTCGAACCGGAAAGCCCCTCAAAATCCAAACTCTGCGGTCCTCGTCCCGAGGGGTGGGCAACAGGAAGTAGGGGACTGACTGTTAGGGTGATGTACGGTGGGGACTTGGTGTACCCCACGACCGCTACGGCTGCCGAGAAGGCCCATCAGTGACCCCGAAAACTGGCAGAAGAGGCTCTGGTATTTTTCCCCAGGGAGGTACTACCGTAGGTACGGGATTGGCGAAACCGGGGTCGCTAGGCACTCACCCTCATTTCATCCCCTCCACCTCCATCAGCTGTGCCACGCTGTGCTACTGCTGATCAGTATGCATCACCTTCTTCCCCTTCTAGTTTTTTATTATAATTATTGGCACTTAAGGTCTTAGGTTTATAACTCCTGTCTCACCAGCAGGGATCTCTCCTATCTCCGTGGTTCTGTCCCACGGTTTTCAGCGCGGCTTCCGACATGTGTGCCGCATAGGAAACACGGTATCCTCGGAGCGGATACAGGAGAACGGCGTACCTCAAGGGTCGATTTTGAGCGTCGCACTTTTTGCCGTAGCTATCAATGGCATCACTAGTGCCGTTCGAAGCGGAATTCCAACATCACTCTATGTTGACGACTTCGCAGTTTATTATAGGTCAGCCAACATAGATCACATTGAGCGCCAACTGCAGCTGACCATCACCCAGCTAGCAGCTTGGGCGCTTCAAAACGGTTTCCGCTTTTCAGCTGCGAAGACACAGTGTATCCACTTTCACCGCCTACGAGGTATTCACCGGCCTCCTGATCTTCATTTGAACGGCACACCCCTGCCATTTGTCTCGCACCTGAAGTTCTTGGGCCTCTACTTGGACCGACAACTCAATTGGGAGCACCACATTCGTCACCTTCCAGCCTCTTGCGATCGTTCTCTTCGGGTGCTGAAGGTATTATCTGGAGCATCTTGGGGGGCGATCGCACGGTAATGTTGAGGTTGTACCGCTCTCTGGTTCGGTCCAAGCTGGACTAGGCAGTTTTATGTATGGCGCAGCGGCCGCCTCTTAACTTCGCCTTTTAGACACCGTGCATCATACTGGCATCCGCCATGCCACAGGAGCTTTCCGCACCAGTCGAGTCGACTGCCTGTATGCAGACTCAGGCGAACCTCCACTCCATATTCGTCGCTCACTGTTACTCTGCTCATACGTTTCGAAGTTGGCAAGTTATCCCAATCATCCTTGTTTTAAACCAGTTCTGTGTCCAGATTTAGTCCACCGTTATATGCGCCCTGGTGCTCGGACTCGCCCCGTGGGAATAAGATTTCGGGATCTACTACATTCGCATGTCCTCCGAATGCCTCGCGTGGAGAGGTCGTCCATCTGCCCCTATCCTGCATGGCAGCTCAATCGTGCGCGGTTCGATCTCGCTCTTCCAAACAACTCTAGACTCGCTACTCCACATTCGGTGTTCCAACAACTTTTTGCCGAATTACTGGGCCGTTACCCTAACTATGTTCCGGTCTTTACAGACGGTTCCCCGTTAAGTAACGATACGGGTTGCGCATTCTTCATTAACGGTGAGGCTCACAAATTTCGACTTCTGGACTCAACTTCGGTCTTCTCAGCAGAGCTGTATGCCATCTTTTATTTGCTCCTTTTTATTTCCAAGTTAGCTCCTGGCTCTTTTATCGTCTGCACTGACTGTCTAATTGCGCTTCAGGCCTTGCAACAGCACACTCCTGCCAAATGGCGTGAAGCCACTATTATACCAATTTTGAAACCTGGCAAGGACCGTCACCTCCCTTCTAGCTACCGTCCTATTTCCCTCACCAGTTGCGTTTGCAAGGTGATGGAACGCATGTTAAATGGGCGGTTGGTATGGTGGCTGGAAACGCACAACCTACTCAGTGACACCCAGTGCGGATTCCGACGACGCCGTTCAACAATGGATCATCTTGTATCCATGTCGACACAGATCATGAACGGATTCCTTAAAAACTCTCAAACCGTCGGAATATTTTTTGACCTTGAGAAGGCTTATGATACGTGTTGGAGGGCAGGGCTGCTGCGCACTCGGCACACCTGGAATATACGTGGACGCCTGCCCCTCTTCCTTCAGGAATTCTTGAAAGACCGCGGTTTCCGAGTGAGGGTGGGCTCGGTTTTTTCGCCTCTCTTTGTTCAAGAGAACGGGGTGCCACAGGGATCGGTCCTAAGTGTTACGTTGTTTGCTATTGCGATAAATTCTATAGTTCAATGTGTTCCTCCGGGGGTCTCATCTTGCCTATTTGTGGACGACTTTGCCGTCTACTGTACATCTCCGCGCACACCGTTTTTAGAGCGCCGTCTACAGACCACCTTAGACAATCTGCAGCGTTGGAGCATAAGAAACGGCTTTCGCTTCTCCTCCGAGAAAACACAATGTGTTAATTTCTGGCGCCGTCAGAGTCGACTACCACCAACGCTCCGTTTGGGCGCCGATGTACTCCCGTTCGTAGATGAGAAGAGGTTTCTTGGTTTGATATTTACCGCAAACTTAGTTGGTCGTCGCATATAGCGCAACTGAAAGCACGATGTGACCGATCCCTAAATCTCTTGCGGGTACTCAGTGGTAAATCGTGGGGAGCGGATCGCACAGTGCTACTGCGCCTTTATCGCGCACTCATCCGCTCCAAACTAGATTATGGTAGTATCGTTTACGGCTCAGCACCACCATCTGTGCTGAGGAGATTAGACCCAGTCCATAATTGTGGCCTACGTATAGCAGTTGGGGCATTTCCAACTAGCCGTGTTGTTAGCCTGTATGCTGAATCTGCAGAACCTCCTCTGCACTACAGGCGCAACATGTTACTCGCCAATTATGGCTGTGGACTAAAATGCATGCCCACAAATCCGTCGTATACGCCGTTCTTTACCACCTCTATGGACGCGCGTTATAGGAACAGTTCCACCAAACCAAAGCCACCTGGTTTTCGATTTCGGGAGCTCCTTAGGCAGCTTGATTCTGAGCTGCCCAAACTGTATCTTCAGGGGGAGAGGATGTACCCCCCTTGGCTGCGCGGAGCGTCCCACGTGGATCTGGGCATCAGTAAGTATACTAAATCTACCATGTCTACGTCTGGTATCCGCCTCTGCTTTTTAGAATTTTTAGCGTAATACGAGCACCATTTTATCATTTACACTGATGGCTCCAAGAGCTCAAATGGTGTCGGTTGCGCTTACGTGTGTGGAACCGAAACCTATACATTCGGCTTCTACACTAGCACTTGCATTTTTACCGCAGAGTTGTATGCAATATACCGGGCCATTTTACACGTGCGTAGACTAAAGTTGGGGGACTGTCTTATCCTATCTGATTCCCTCAGTGCACTTCAAAGCCTACGGCAGCTGTACAGCTACCACCCTATTGTGCAGCGTATCCAGGATGCCCTCCACGTTTTACGCGCTTCTGGCGTAAGCGTGGTGTGTGCCTGGATCCCTGGTCACGTAGGCTTGCGAGGGAATGAAGTGGCGGATTCGGCAGCCAAGACGGCAACCATACAGCCCAGGGTTCGCATACCATCAGTAACATCGGAAGGTTTTAGGGCTCTACTGCGGAGAGCTGTGGAAACCTGTTGGCATGAAGAGTGGTCCGCTCTCCGCAATAATCAACTTAGGTCCGTTAAGGCACTTCCGATTCCCTGGGTTACCTCCTGTCGTTCCTGTCGTCGCGAAGAGGTAATTTTGGCTCGGTTGCGTATAGGGCACTGCTTTTTTACTCATAGTTTTATTTTTCAAAAGGCGCCTGCTCCACTGTGTCCATTCTGCCATGCGTCGTTGTCCGTCCGACACGTGCTGCTAGAGTGTCTTCACCTAGCACACCTTCGGGCGTCTGTGCAGCTGCCGACCACCTTTGCAGCAATGTTGGCAGACGATCGTGAAGTAGTGGAGAAGCTTTTTAGATTTTTTCGTCGCCTTGATTTTAGAATTTGACTATGGACGTTTTAAGGTGGTATTTAATTCTCTTTCTCCTTCGTTTTTGTTGGTTTGTGTTTTCTTCCGTACGTGTCCTTTTGTATGTTCTTATTTTTTTATTTATCCGTTTTTAGCACCTTTTATGTCTGGCCTTTGCCGTGACTAATTTTTTAAAGGGCGCTGATAACCACGGAAGTTGAGCGCCCTTATACCAATCATCATCATCAACAGCACACTGCCGCTCACATTGTCGTTTTAAAAATACAGGCCCAGATCTCGCAAATGCTCCGGCGTGGGTACAATTTTGATTTTACTTGGACCCCAGGCCATGTGGGGATTTCCGGAAACGAGGAGGCTGACGCGGCTGCAAAGTCCGCTTGCCGTTTGCCGCGGAGTTTAACAACTACTGTGCCATACCAGGATGTGCAACGTTTTTTCCGTCGCCAACTCCTCTCTGCTTGGCAGCATCCCTGGACAGCTTTGGAAGGCACACAATTCCGGGCGATAAAGGAGAGCGTACAACCCTGGCCAACTTCCTGCAGGGATAACCGGCGGGCCGAGGTGATACTCACCCGGCTGAGAATTGGGCACACACGTGCAACGCATGGCCATCTATTAAGAGGGGAACCGGCCCCTGTGTGTGCTCCGTGTTCAGTACCTCTCACTGTGCGGCATGTATTGCTGGATTGCCCGCATTACACCCGCGTTCGCCAGTCTTTGGGCCTAAGAGCTAACTTGCACGGTATTTTAGGGAACGACCCAGTGGCCGTGGATAAGGTTCTGCGGTTTGCTTTTAACATCGGTTGTAATAAACATGTGTGACTTGTATTTTATATTTTTTAATTTTAGAGGTTTTAAATTTTTAGTACTGGGATGAGTTTTTTTATGGGCTTTTAATAGTTGAGTGTTTATATTTTATCTTACCTTTTAACTTTGTGTAGCCTTTAGTTTTTAGAATTGACTTCGGGCCCAAATGACCTTGCTGTCGACGGGCCCTAAAACACCACACACTCACTCACTCTACACTTCTTTCACCCACTAATTGACTCGCCCGAACTATGCTACCATGGCGTAGTCAGTACCGGGCACCCCTCTTACGCAACTCTAAATCTAAGGGCAGCAGTCCCAGAATCACTAATAAAGCCTCAGTTGGTGTAGTTGAAAAAGCACCAATTAGACGTATTAAAATTTTTCTTTGAAGGGATCTCAAAGTTCTCTGTGTACCCAATAAAAATGCCCGATGACCCCAAACTGAAGCAGCATATGTGACAATTGAAACCAACACCCCATTGTGAATAACTTTAACTATATGATGCGGAACATTTTTGGTGAATTTAGCAATACTATTTTATTCAAAATTCTAAAGGCTTTTGCCGAAATTTCTTCTAAATGAGCTTTAAATAATAAACCTTCATTTAAAAATACCCGCAAATATCTGGCACTACCGACCCTTTTAATTGATTGTCCATACAATTTCATGATTGGTGATCTTAATAATTTTCCTTTTAGAAGTACATAACTTGTTTTTGTAGGCGATATAGTCAATTTCATATCATCACACTCCTGTTGCATGGTGTTCAATATAGTGCGGCATTTTGTTTCCAAGGCAAGTCTGGAATCAGCTTCAATAATCAATATATCATCGGCATATGCCACTAATAAACTAATATCATTGATGTTATTAACTCTAATAAGAGCAGCCTCGATACCAAGATTCCAGAATAAAGGACCACAAATAGAGCATTGTGGACAACCTTTTGTCAAAACTTTGGAGTATGACTCAGAAGACATATTAAACGTTACCACGCGATTCCTACAATAATCTACAAGTCCTGTACAATTCAATTCTATTGGACAACCAGTTTGAAGTAATCTATTGGATAAAACAGGCCACCATAAATTATTAAAGGCACCATCTATATCTATTAGTATACCAACAACGTATTTTGATGAGGAATCCTGAACATGGTCTACTACAAGGTTTATGGCATCAACCGAAGATCTTCCTTTAGTGAAACCAAACTGATTTGCAAATGTATTTGCCACCGTACGTAGATCATTTATCCTATTGCATAATAGGATTTCAAATAACTTTCCTAGGACATTTAACATACAAATTGGTCTATATGAATTGACAAGTTGGGGATCCCTATCCAAATCCTTTTTTAGAACCACTAGTCGTCCACGTTTCCAGATATCCGGGAAACGCCCTTGGGAATAACATGCTGAGAATAGAAGAGATAATACCTCAGAAATTTTTCCACTTAGAGCTCTTATTACTTCAGCAGCTATACCATCCGGACCTGAAGCTTTTCTAATTCGTAAGGATCCAATAGCTGCCTGAACATCTTCAATGTTGAATCCTAAGTCATTAGTAATAATTGGTTCTGTTCCATCGATGTTTTCCCTGAGGATTCTATTGTGATCTGAATCAGTGGCATCAGTATCATGTGGCAATAAAGAATTCACTAAGTATTCAAGGGTTTCCCTACCGGGGGAGGTAAACTGGCCATCTGGTAGTCTTAAAGTAGACATGGCTTCCTGATGGAACTTGTCCCTCGTTATTCTATAAGGGAAACCCTAAGCATCCCTCTGAAGACAATCTTATACTAATTTATTCCACGATTGCCTTTTGGTTTTCTCTAATAATTGGATGTAAGCTAATTTCCTTCGTTGATATATTAATAAACGAACTGCTCTTTCATCTAAGGAGCGAGATTTTTGGTATTGCCGTCTTGCCTTTCTTGCATTTCTACGAAAACGCTGCAACTTGTCACTCCAAGGTCCTTTCCTAATGGTATTATTAACCATAATTTTAGGAATGGATTTATTCATAGCTCTTATAATTGCCTTGGTGACATCAGCCGCAGCTCTATCAACATTCAGGTCAAGACCTTCAAATCGCGGTGGAATAAAATGCTCCCTTAGACCATTCCAATCAGCTCGTCAATAATTGTAGTTATATAACGCCTCAGGAGTTGCCAGATGCATATTTACATCATAACTAATCATGTTATGATTACTTTCCGTCTGTTGTTGCAGAACCCTCCAGTTAGAAACCAAGTTGCTAGCAGTCCGGTTGGTAATAGTAACATCGATGTTAGCGTGAACTCCGATTCGACCAATAGATGTAGGGGGATTACCTGCTCTATTTTGAATTGTCAGGTCTAATTCCATTAGAAGATTCTCTACAGCATCACCCCTTTCGTCTAATCTTCCACTATACCACAGATGTGATTTGGCATTAATATCAGCTGTTATAAGAAGGGGATATCTCTCCAACTTAATACAAATGTTTCTCAGCCATGTTAAACCCTCAGCAATATATCTGCTTGGTTGGAAATACATATTTATCAAGATAAAACAAATATCTGGACAAGAAATCTGCACACAATTACAAAATTCATTGCAAAATTGTGTTACAGCAAGAACCTTGAGAGATTATTGAAGACCACAATAGCTGCCTTAGGAATTTGACCAGAAGAAACAGATAATGACGCCGCTGGCATAAAACCAACTTTGCTATTAAAACAATATGGTTCCTGTGTACAAACTAAATCAAATTTATCTTCCTCTACTAATTTCCGTATTTCTTGCATTACTAACTTACTCCTAGCTGCGTTACTTTTGCCAACCTTCATTGCCCCTCAAAATCCAACCTCTGCGGTCCTCGTCCCGAGGGGTGGGCAACAGGAAGTAGGGGACTGACTGATGGGGTGATGTACGGTGGGGACTTGGTGTACCCCAGGACCGCTACGGCTGCCGAGAAGGCCCATCAGTAACCCCGAAAACTGGCAGAAGAGGCTCTGGTGTAATCTCTCGATTGGGTTCCTCCGCGAGGTGAGAGTGTTCCTCCAAACGCCCAACTATGGTCCACTTCGGTGTTTGACCCCATTTATTTTTCCTTTTTTTTTTGTTTTTCCTCCCTGAACACATGTCTGACGGGTAACATAGCGCGGGTGGTCGGAGAGGGAAGCGCAAGGGGTGACTGGGTAACGCGTAACTCCCAGCCCCTTGTTACCATGTAGGACTGTGTTCGTATCCGCTGATAAAGGTCAGTCCCGGGGAGGGGCCAGTGCGTGAGCTGTTACACTCCTGAAGGCGATTGGGTCCCTCTGTCTTTACACTGGGAGGTGTGACCCTAAGGTGAGCAAGGTCCAAGCCAGGACTCTCACCTAAGCCGGGGTGGCGCCCAGGATGTGAGCACGCCATCGGAGACGTTCGCAATGGTGGAGGACATTACCGCAATGGTGCACTCTTCTAAATCTAAAACTGTGAAGGTAATTGGAAAGGAAGTAGTTGAGTCCGTTGGTCCTCGCTACTTAGTAATAACGAGAACAGAGGAAGGAAAGTACTTCTTGTCACTGAACCCTTTCATAATCCAAAAGGGCCTTGACAATATTGCTGGTCCGGTTAAGTCTTGTACTCGTTCCAGAAATGGCACGCTCCTGGTGGAAGCTCATTCTGTCTCCCAGGCAGCAGTTTTATTGAAGGCGAACCTGTTGGGCAGTTACCCGGTGAACGTCAGCGTCCATAAGAACCTCAACTCCTCGCGCGGTGTGGTTAACACCCGCGCTCTGGATGGCATGACGAATGAGGAAATCGTAGAGAACCTACAAGATCAAGGTGTGACGGCTGTTTACCGCGTGCAGCGTCGAGAGCGAGGGGACCTGGTGCCTACCCGTACCCTGTTCCTGACCTTTGATCGGGTAGATCTCCCACAAAGGATTAGGGCAGGGTACCAGAACATCGAGGGGCGCCCATATATACCAAATCCGCTTCGATGTTTTAAGTGTCAGCGATTCGGCCACACTAGCGCCTTCTGCAACGGCATGGCCACGTGTTGTAACTGTGGGATGTCGCAGCATGAGAGTGCTTGCACATCGCCAGTTAAATGTGTGAACTGCTCTGGAGAACATCCATCCAGCTCTCGAGATTGCCCGCGCTTCGTCGAGGAAAAGGCGATCCAGGAGATCCGGGTGAAAGAGAAGGTCTCCTTCTCGGAAGCCCGGAAACTCTTGCGTATCCGACTACCATCCCTCCCGCGGTCCGCTACCTACAGCTCGGTAGCAGCTAGGCCGAGAGATCGCCACTCAGACAAGCGATATACGAGAGGCCACAATCTCAGAGAAAATTATTCTGCCATCGAAGCCTGCCAAAACACCCGTGTCTCCACCTTCCACGCCTAAGCCTCCGCCAGCCGCCAGGAAGGAAATCGCCAGTACCGTCACCATCGAAAGCATCAACCTCCGGCAAGACCAACAAGCCAGTTGTTTACGATGCCCCTCCCAAACAGTTTAAGACGACTTATACGAAGTCCGATTTCCTCAAGGTTCCCAACAAACCGGCCAGCCGCAAGAAGAGTTCCAGGACATCTAAAAGTTCTTCCTCTGAGGAGTCTTCCGGGGAGGATTCCGATCGACGGTTATCGTCCTCGTCGATCTCCGTCTCCAATCGGTTCGGGGCCCTAGAACCGAAGTTCTCTATCGGTAAAGGGGCCTCTTCCGTAGAGGGGATGGAACAGGAGGACACGGACCACACTCCCAGGTTGACTTCCAGAAAAAGACCAGACAACTCGGACGTTAAAGGGGTTAGCCCAAAACCCAAAAAGAAGGGCAAACTTATTCGGCCACCGTCAAAGTCGTCATAAGGTGGAATAACCTTTCACCTTACAATCCCAATTTCTAATGACGATCCTACACTGGAACATACGTGGGCTTAGGGCACATCGCCCGGAGCTTAATTTATTACTCAGTAGGTACGATCCATTAGTCGTCTGTTTACAGGAGACTAAGCTACGTCCTCTAGATTCCTTCCAATTAAGGCAATATACTCCCTTCAGGCGTGATCTGGCTCCTGAAGAGGGCATTCCTGCACACGGGGGCACTATGGTGCTGGTCAGGAATGACATATATGTAGACGATATACCTTTACACACTACCATCCAGTCAGTCGCTGCACGAATAATACTGCCGAGGGTACAGTTGGCTATCTGCAGCATCTACATTCCACCGTCAGAAGACCTCTCGCTTACTGCGCTACAAGCTCTAATTGCTCAGCTACCCACTCCCTTTCTGTTGGTAGGAGACCTCAATGCTCATCATCCTGTTTGGGGTTCCGCTAGAGCTTGTGCGAGAGGCAGAGCTCTGCTTGATTTCCTGGACTATAATAATCTGGTTCTCCTGAACACCGGAGAACCTACATTTCTCTCTGATGCAACGAACACCTTCTCGCATCTGGATTTGGCAGTATGCTCCCCGCAGTTAGCAGTGTCCCTACAATGGAACGTCATTTCTGACCTACACTCCAGTGACCACTTCCCCTGTCTAATTAGTCTCCTGGCACACAACGTATGTTCCACACGCTTGCCTACCTGGCTTTTCGATCACGCCAACTGGGCCCTTTACACCCAATTGGCGGTTTTTATTTACAATGAGCACGCTTCTGTAGACGACCTCGTAGAGCATCTTTGCGCGCGGATACTCTCCGCAGCAGAAAGGTCTATTCCCCGATCGACTCCCAATCTTCGTCGACGTCCTGTCCCATGGTGGACGGATGACTGCCGGAATGCAATCCGTGCGCGTAGGCGTGCTCTACGAGTTTTCCAACGCCACCCGACACTGGATAACCTTATTCAGTACAAGAAGATGCGTGCGAGAGCTAGGCAAGTTATTAAACAGAGTAAAAAGGAATCTTGGATCGCTTTTGTGTCTTCCTTTAATCGCCATACGCCTTCTTCCGTAGTATGGGATAGGCTCAGACGCGTGGCCGGTAAACCGACTCACATGCAGATTGCAGGTGTGAAGACTCCTGCAGGAGTCGTTGTGGATCCGTTTGACGTGGCTAACACTCTCGGCAGTGCTTTCGCTCACGTGTCTAGCTCCGATCATTATGCACCTGAGTTTCTCGGAATTAAGAATCAGGTGGAATCTCAAGGTTTCTGCCTTCGTTCTGGCAACCTTGAAGACTACAATCGCCTCTTCACCATGGCAGAGCTAGACCACGCACTTTCATCCTCGCGATCATCTGCACCAGGACCAGACGGCATACACATACGACTTCTACAGCATCTTTCTCCCGAAGGGAAGTATTTCCTCCTTGCCGTCTATAACCGCATCTGGGTTGACGGCTGTTTTCCCGATAAATGGCGCGAGGCCACCGTCATACCGGTTTTGAAGGCTGGGAAGGATCGTCATCTGCCTTCCAGCTATCGGCCTATTTCTCTCACCAGTTGCGTCTGCAAGGTATTGGAGCGCATGATTAATGGCCGTTTGACGTGGTGGCTTGAGTCCCGGAACCTCCTGTCGAACTTCCAGTGCGGTTTTCGTCGTCGCCGTTCTACGGTCGACCATCTAGTCTCTCTTTCCACCCAGATCATGGACGGCTTTCTAAGAAAGTGCCAAACAGTTGCAGTGTTTTTTGACCTGGAGAAGGCTTATGACACTTGCTGGAGGTATGGCATTCTACGTACGCTCCACGAATGGAATTTTCGTGGTCGCCTCCCTCTGTTTCTCCAGGAGTTTATGCGGGACCGCATCTTTCGGGTTCGCGTGGGCTCGGTTTTATCGCGGTGTTTTACTCAGGAGAACGGAGTACCGCAGGGTTCGGTACTCAGCGTCACCCTATTTGCCATTGCGATCAACTCCATCGTGGACTGTGTCCCTCACGGAGTGTCTTGTTCACTGTTCGTTGACGATTTCGCCATCTACAGTAGTTCTCGGCGCACCTGTCTTTTAGAACGCCGTCTCCAAGTCTGTCTCGACCGCTTGTACACTTGGAGTATTGAGAACGGTTTTAAGTTCTCAGTTGAAAAAACCGTCTGCGTAAACTTCTGGCGCCGCAAGGCATTCCTTGCTCCTACCCTCCATCTCGGTCCAGGCGTTCTTCCTTTTGCAGACGAGGTCAAGTTTCTCGGACTGGTGCTTGATCGCAAACTTAGCTGGCATTCCCATATCTCGTATCTCAAGGGTAGGTGTGACCGTTCCCTTAATATTTTACGTATTTTAGCTGGCACATCCTGGGGAGGCGATAGGACTGTTCTTTTACGCCTATATCGCGCTCTGGTCCGGTCGAGGCTCGACTACGGTTGCATTGTGTACTCTTCGGCTCGACCATCTGTTTTAAGTCGTCTCGACCCTATACATCACAGAGGTATACGCTTGAGTATCGGGGCTTTCTTAACGAGTCCAGTCATCAGCTTGTGTGCCGAAGCTGCTGAGCCTCCCCTTTCTTATCGGCGTGATGTTCTTCTATGTAGCTATGCTTGCAGACTCTCTAGTCTGCAGCAACATCCGTCTTTTAAGTTCTTTTTTAATGACTCATTGGATCGCCATTATTTATCCCGTCCATCAGCTCTGCTACCCCCTGGAGTTCGGTTCCGGTCCCAGCTGCGCCTCATGGCCGTTACGTTGCCGGCTTCCCTACCCCTCGGAGAAGCACGCTTTCCCCCGTGGCTCCGCTCGAAGGTTCGCTGTGACTTCTCCTTGCTGTCCACGCCCAAGTCGACCTGCCCGGCTTCGTCTATTCGCTCCTCTTTTCTAGAACTCCAGTCACGTTTCACCCAGTGCTGCTTCGTGTATACAGACGGCTCAAAGGACGACCGGGGAGTAGGTTCTGCCTTCATCCATGAGAAACGGACTTTTAGCTTTCATCTTTTATCGCAGTGTTCCACTTTTACCGCCGAGCTCCATAGTATCTACCAAGCGCTTTTATATGTCCCTCAGCAAGCAATGCCGTCCTGGGTCATTGCCTCTGACTGCTTGAGTGCCCTACAAAGCATTAAATCGCTGTACAGTTACCACCCTCTTGTACAGCGTGTCCAGGATGTCCTCCACTCGATCGCTAATGCTGGCGTTAGTGTGTCGTTTGTGTGGGTCCCTGGACACGTAGGGCTGCCGGGCAATGAAGCTGCCGACGCTGCTGCTAAAGGTGCTATTTTAAATCCGCAGTGTGTTAGTTCCCTTATTACTTGGACAGATCTTCGTCGAGCTCTACGTAAGCTTATCCTAAAACGTTGGGACGAAGATTGGAATGGGGTTCTGGGCAACAAGCTGCGGGAGCTAAAACCGCACCCGGTACCCTGGTGTACTTCTTCGCGTAGTCGCCGCCGTGAAGAAGTCGTTTTAGCCCGTCTCCGCATTGGACACTGCCTTTTTAGCCACCGGTATTTTTTATCCTCTGACGCTGCACCAATGTGTGCTCACTGTCGGAAGCCTTTGACTGTCCGACATATTTTAACAGAATGCCGGTTTTTAGCACCCACGCGTAACTCCCTCCGTTTCCCGAGTACGCTGAGTCAGGTGTTGGCGGACAACCTGAGTGCCGTGGAGCGAGTTTTAGCTTTTATACGCCTTAGCGGTATGCACAGCCGCATCTAGCTCCATGAGGGCTTTTAGTGTTTTTATTGTATAGGTTTTAGCCTTTTATTGACCCATTTTTACACGCTTTTCCGGTTTTAATGTGTTGTTTTTAACTGTGTAGACTTTTTACCTTTGTAAGGGCGCTGATAACCGCCGCAGTTGTGCGCCCTAAAACCTAATTCTACTACTACTACTACCAACCTTCATTACAAATATTATATAATTTAAAAAATTTTCTAAACAAGAGGATAGATACACCAGTCATCCAAGTCCAGAACATAGTCCTAATTATACTGATATTATATTTAACTTTATAAAACTGTATATAGATTTTATCCATAATCTATGCGTTGGATTAATCTAGCCCTTAATAATCTATATATATCACAGTCGATGCTGTTAGGTTTCTTGCAGTTATGTTTGCCACGATTTTTGCATGCAATACCTACAGGTGGTAATTTTGCTTTTTCACAATCCTTTTTAAAGTGGTCTTGTTCCCCACAGTGTGCACAGACTTGCTTATCTTTAGGACAGTATTTAACTACATGCCCCAAATCTTGGCATCTGTGACACCTAGAAATATTTATAAAGTCTTTCACCAATATTGCTGAGAAATGTATAAAAACCTTTCCCTGGGGGGAAAAAATAAAAAAATAAATAAAAAAAATAAAATCTGCTTACCATGTCTTGGCATCTTGAAGCAAAACCAAGACATAGCTTCCACAAATTTTATTTTCTTTTTTCCTCTTTTCAACTTTATCATCATTTTTATACATGTTTGCAGATATTACTAAAACTAAGCTAACTAACTATAACTAAACCTATGTCACTGGAAACCAGTGACTTACAATACTCAAAACTAGACTATTACTACAACGGTAATTATTTACATGTATACAACAAATATAAACTACACTGAAATACATAAACACAGATACTATGACTACTAGAATTACCGTTCCTACATACTAACTCGATTAAACACCTGTCCCTGGTATCCGATCCTTTCCTCAACCGGAATCACATAGTTTCCTACATGCATCAGGAGAAAAGGATGGTTCATCAGTTCCAGGTGTAAAATCTACCTATCTCTATCGATATTTCTGGATCTTCTTACGGAGGATCCATCTCTCGTTCCATCCTTCTCCGGCCAGCCGTCTCGATCCTGCCCAACGACACCCAATAGTGCCGTCTGCGGTTGATCGTACATGGCTCCTGATGTTCCTGCTCCTCCTGCTCCTCGCTCCTCTGTGAACTCCGGTCCTCTTCTGTTTGGGATCTGGTGATTCTTAAACAGATGGGTTCTCTTTGTAGCTGTCGTTTGTGATATATTTTAACTCCTCTTCTGGGTTCCCTCTGTCTGGATTCAATATAACTTTCATGTCCTTTAATAAATACAAAACTTGCAATTTCCTCTAACGTTTTATAGTCATCGCTATTCCGAACTATCTCATAGATTGATTTTCCTGCTATCAATTGTCATTCTTCAAAAACATCCTCTTCATATTTCACACATTCAAACAGACAATGTTCGGGAATATCTTGCACATCACACACATTACAAATATCTGAATCAATCCTTTTTATCCTCTTGAGATATGTACCAAAGGCACCATGTCCCGTAAAATAATGTATAAGTCCTTGTTTGGGTGAAATATGTGTCATTTTAATTCTTTCTCTTAAATTTGGAAAGATACTAAATACTCTTCTACTTTCTTCCATAATATTCCACTCATGTTGCCACTCGTCCAATATTAAATGATTCACAATTCGTTTGTCATCACTTCTTCTACCCATAATTTCTTCTACTTTATCTTGTCTATCTTTCTTCAGCCAATATAGCGCTCCTCGTCTTCTAATAACATAATCTATAGGCCATATTCCCAATATAATCAATAATGACATCGTCGATGATGTTCTAGCTGCTCCGGTTGAACGTAACAGAAACTGTCTCTGCATTCTTCTAAGGATCTTTACATTTTTCTGCAGTCGAAGTCGATGAGCCCAAATGGCTGCCCCATAACCGGTGATGCCAATCATGATACTATTGATATATGTCCTTATGGCTTCTATCGGTAATTTAAAATTTCTAGCTGACAATGTAACTATTTTCATCATGATATTCCTAGCGTTGTCCGATACTTTTTTCACATGCTCATCAAAATTTAATTTCTCGTCGACCTGTAATCCTAGATATCTAACATGGGTTTCTCGTTTGATTATTTGACCATTTCTCTTCAGCTGTCCTTTGAAGATAAGATACGCCGATTTTGCCGGTGCTACCTGTAATTTAACGGTATGGCACCACTGTTCCAAAATCTGTAGAATACTTCGTCCTTTTATTTCAATCTCATTTCTACTATTGGCTTCAAATAACACGACGACATCATCGGCATAAGCTATCACATCCTTTACTTCAACCATGCTCAACAATTTTTCAATAAAAGGCTCGATTAAAATATCCCAGAAAAGAGGACCGAGGATTGAACCTTGCGGGCACCCTTTAGTGATATCTTTAATAATCTTACGATCATTCTCCGTAATATATACTCTTCTATTCGTACAATAATCCTTTAGTAAATTAACTATAGTTGCTAGATAATTCTTGATTTTAAATATATCAAATAATTCGGGCCACCATACATTATCAAAGGCGCCAGATATGTCAACTGTTACTCCTACCACATATTTTTGATCTGAATTTTTTACATTCATCATTAAAGCATTTAAGGCATCCTCTGTTGAATTTCCTTTTCTAAATCCATATTGATTTTCCGTCATACCTATCATTGCCCTATACTCAATAATCCTTTTATATATCAATTTCTCTTGTAATTTTCCTAAAACATTTAGCAAGCAGATAGGTCTATATGACTTTGGATTTGTCGGATCCTTGTCCTTTGCTTTTTTCAGAATTAAAACATCCGCTTCTTTCCAACAATATGGCACTCTTCCCTGGATTATACATTCATTTAATAAGGAAGTCAGATAGGGAGCTATTTGATATTCTAAACTTTGGATGACTTCCACTGGAATACCATCAGGTCCTGGTGCTTTCCTTTTCTTCAAACTTTGTATGGCTAATCTAACTTCCATTTCACCAAAAGGATATATGACTTTGTTATTAATATAAGCACTATTATATTTACCTCTTTTTACACGATGTTCCTCTTCCTCACCTCCAAGATCATCCGAAGGTAATAATTTTGTCATTAGGAAGTTTATGGATTCAATCCAATATTTCGTATATTGCCCATCATCTCTTTGCAAGGTCGAAATTACTTCAGGTGCCCTTATCTTATCCGTTATGATCTTATATGGTACACCCCATACATTATTTCTTATACTATCCTCCTTATATTTATCCCACGAATCATTTCTATATATTTCAATATCCTTCTTATATTTATCCTTCAACTCCCTATGGATTTTAAGATTTCTTTCCTTTTCATCCACAATCAGACTGCGTTGATAAATTCTTCTAGCTTTCCTTACTTTGCTTCTTAGGGTCTGCAAATTTTCATTCCAAAATGAAGGGGTTTAATCCTGTTTGATCTTTACCTTCTTCAAGGTACTCCGCATACATTCTTGAATTTTGGTCGTCAGTACTTTTGCTTTTTTATCCACATCCATACTGACATCATATTCTAAATGATTGAACTCTAACTTCAATTTATTCCAATCAGCGTCCTTTATTATATATCTTGTGATGTTCCCATAATTACAAACTCCATCACCTTCTCCAGTCACACTAAGATCAAAATATATTAGATTGTGATCACTGGACGTCATATTCTGTCCTACTTTCCAATTTAAAACTTTATTATTGATATCCCCTTTAGTTAATGTTAGATCAATATTTTCACATGCACCCGCTCGGCCCTCGAAAGTAAATGGATTATTTGGCTGATTCTGGATTACTAATTGATGTTCCATAATAAAATCTTGTACCAGCCTTCCCCTATCATCAGTCTGCTTACTGCACCACCACGAGGACTTTGCGTTAGCATCCAGTGTCATTAAAATTGTTTCATTTTTAAAGGTATCAATAATCCTCTTTAGTTTATCTAGATGAATGCCCCTCAAAATCCAACCTCTGTGGTCCTCGTCCCGAGGGGTGGGCAACAGGAAGTAGGGGACTGACTGATGGGGTGATGTATGGTGGGGACTTAGTGTACCCCACGACCGCTACGGCTGCCGAGAAGGCCCATCAGTAACCCCGAAAACTGGCAGAAGAGGCTCTGGTATTCTTCCCCAGGGACCTACTACGGTAGGTACGGGATTGGCGAACCAGGGGTCTCTAGCCACTCACCCTCATTTCATCCCCTTCACCTCCATCAACTGTGCCACGCTGTGCTACTGCTGATCAGTATGCATCACCTTCTTCCCCTTCTGGTTTTTTATTATAATTATTAGCACTTAAGGTCTTAGGTTTATAACTCCTGTCTCACCAGCAGGGATCTCTCCTATCTCCGTGGTGCTGTCCCACGGTTTTCAGCGCGGCTTCCGACATGTGTGCTCTCCGGAGGTCTCAAAAGTGAAGGTTGAGCGGACCCTTCGCACTGCCCCTATGTGTAGCCTTAGGTGCGGAGCCCGTCCACACCGTCAAGTACACCCACGTAGCTCCTTGAGGGCCCGCTCTGTGGTAATCTCCCGTCGGCCGTGTTTGCCGTTGGGTTAGTATGACGGACCGGACGTGTTACTGCTGACGGAACCCCGGTGTAATCAACCACAAGTCCCCTGAATCCGCGTGTGCCCTTTATGCGCAGCGCGGCCTAAAGTTGGGAGCCACAGGCGGTTATTCCTGTGGTAGGGGCATAAAGCCGGGGTGTGCGTGGTGAACGGTTTACCCATACGGACAAGCAGTGGATATTGAAGGGTAGCTTTTCTGAGGTACAAATGAGATCGGTCATGGCTGGCGTCCCCATGACGGCACAGACCGTGAGGATTCGGTGTCTTTCTTTCTTTAACCCCGGATGGCAGGCTGACGCCGACGGTTCCGAATAGGGGTCTATATCATCATGTCTCCGCGCAAAACTTCCTTCATTGACCCTTATTTATTGATGACCTTGGCATGTGATGGCAAAACGTTTAAGGATATAAGTCCCTTCTACATAAAGCGTGAAATAGACAAAATCAGTGGCCCTGTCAAAAACGCTACACGTCTCCGGGACGGCAGCTTACTGTTAGAGACCTCAACTGCAGACCAGTCTAAAAAACTACAAAAAGCGTCTTTGTTGGGTTCCTACCCTATCCGGGTAGCCCCACACAAAACGCTGAACACCTGTAGAGGAGTAGTCACCACCTCCAGCTTAGATGTTCTTGCTAATGAAGAGATAGTAAGTGGCCTCTCTGATCAACTTGTTTGTCAGGCGTACCCTTAACACGGAAACAAGATGGCAAGGAGTACCCACTACGTACGGTATTTCTAACTTTTGCTGGGACGAAGTTACCCCAATACATATATTGCGGCTACGAACGTGCTAGCGTCCGCCAGTATGTCCCGAACCCCATGCGCTGCTTCCAATGTCAGCGGTTCGGACATACGAAGGTCACATGTGCCAATCCTGCTCTTTGTGAGCAATGTGGCCTACCGAAATACGACGATTCTAACTGCAGTCGAACACCTTGTTGCGTGAACTATGGCGGTAGTCATCCCTCCAGCTCGCGACAGTGCCCTAGATTCATGGACGAAAAAAGCATACAGGAGCTACGTGTAAAGGAACGCCTGACTTTTCCAGAGGCACGACGGCGCTTTGCACAACTGAAGCCTGCGACTACTGGATATGCATCAGCAGCTCGCCGTACTCCTAATACCACTGTTGCTGTTCAACACGTCCCTGTCGCCCACGCATCCACGCAGACTGACTTTCTAGCCGTTAAACCTTCGTCTCAGACTGTTTGTATATCCACCAGCACTACCTCCGCCTCAACCGTACAAACTCCAACCGCCAAGCCATCAACGGGTGACAACCATCCCGTAGTAAATATGAAAAGCCGATCCCGGCCACAACATAGATCGCGAAGTCGCTCACCTTCTATGAGATCCCGGTCTCGTTCTACGAGCCGTAGGAGTACTGACTCCCGAACATCAGCGGAGTCACAGGACGCTAACGATTTTCGAATCGTGGGGCCCAGATCAGCCAAGGTCAAGAAAAAGGTTAAAACGGCCCGCTAAAAACTCTTTATGGAAATAATCCAGTGGAATGTCAATAGTTTTCGAGCTCGTGCTCAAGACCTACAACATTTAGTTGCTCAACGGTCACCATCAATTATTAGTCTCCAGGATACCCACTTACATCCCAATCACTCATTACACCTTCACTCTTTCTCTGCATTTAGAAGCGACTCTCTTGCAGGTATGCGTGCAAGCGGTGGCGTTGCTACCTTAGTGGCGCCTAACATCTCAGCCGCCAACGTTCCTCTCACCACACCATTGCAAGCTGTGGCCGTTCGGATACAGCTGGAGAGCATCAGTTTTACCATCTGCAACATGTACCTGCCGCCGCTCAGTATAGTTCCAGAGCGTGATCTTCAAGCTCTATTGGCTAAGCTCCCCTTACCACTACTCCTTGTGGGAGATTTGAATGCCAAGCACACGCTCTGGGGATCAGACACAGATGACGCCCGTGGATGCCTCCTCGTAGACGTCTTCGATAAGTCTGACCTGCTTCTGCTAAATACTGGTGACCCGACATTCCTATCATCCGCATATGGTACACATTCCGTACTAGACCTTTCTTTCTGCAGTCCAGCATTAGTACCATTACTTCAGTGGTCAGTACTTTCCGACCTCTTTGGCAATGATCATTACCCCATTAACATTCATTTTTCTGGCCGCCAATGTGTACCTTCTCGACATCCTCGCTGGATTATTTCCAAAGCTAATTGGGGAAAATTCCATTCCCTGATAAACCTTATCGATTACGGTTTCGACACCATCGACGAAATGGTCGAATATTTTACTTGCTCGATCCTGCTCGCAGCAGAATCCAGCATTCCTTGGGGTTCATCTACACCACGGCGTCTCCCTGTACCGTGGTGGTCTGAGGAGTGCAGTTTGGCAGTCAAAGCACGCAAACGTGCTTTGCGCGTTTTTCAGCGGCACCCGACTGAACGGAACTTTGTCGCCTTCAAACGTTCTCGTGCTAGGGCACGGTTTATACTGCGCAACGCAAAACGTACATCTTGGGAAGCCTATGTGTCTTCGCTTTCCCGGCGCAGCTCTACCCAACAAGTATGGTCAGCTGTTCGGCGGATGTATGGCAAGTATCGCCGGACGGTAATTCCGGGCCTTGCCATCAACGGTTCCATGTGCACCACCGAGCAGGACATAGCAGAAGCCCTAGCTACAACATTTGCTGCTACTAGCCAAACTGCCCGCTATGACGCTCTCTTCCTGCCTATTAAGGAAAAGGCGGAGCGGGTACAACTAAATTTTAATAGTGACTGCACCGAGCCGTACAACCAACCGTTTACCGCTGCTGAGCTCGCCCACTCTCTAGCGTTAGCAAAGGATTCTTCTCCAGGTCCCAATGACGTACACCGACAGATGCTGCTACATCTTCCATCTGAGGCGCTATGTTTCCTGTTAAACATCTATAACCGCATTTGGCATGAGCGAGTTTTCCCTTCCTCCTGGCGAGAGGGTATTGTCATCCCCATCCCTCGACCCGGAAAGGACCGCACGCTTCCATCTAGCTACCGCCCCATTTGCCTGACGAGTGTCATCTGTAAGACATTCGAGCGAATGGTAAACGCTCGGTTAAATTGGTGGCTAGAAAAACATAACCATCTGTCCAACTTGCAATGCGGTTTTCGCCGCCATCGCTCAAGTGTCGATAATCTAACACGCCTTGAGGGTTATATTTCCGATGCGTTTCTACTGAAACAGCACGTCGTGGGCGTGTTCCTCGACCTGGAGAAGGCTTACGACACCACCTGGCGGTACGGCATACTCCGTAACTTACATGGTTACGGTATGCGTGGTCATCTACCCGAATTCCTATGCTACTTTTTAAAACTTCGCCGTTTTCGGGTTCGCATAGGAAACACGATATCACGGGAGCGGATACAGGAGAACGGCGTACCTCAAGGGTCAATTTTGAGCGTCACCCTTTTTGCCGTAGCGATTAACGGTATCACTAGTGCCGTTCGAAGTGGAATTCCATCATCCCTCTATGTTGACGACTTCGCAGTCTATTATACGTCTGCCAACATAGATCGCATAGAGCGCCAACTGCAGCTGACCATTACCCAGCTAGCAGCTTGGGCGCTTGAAACCGGCTTCCGTTTTTCAGCTGCGAAGACGCAGTGTATCCACTTTCACCGCCTACGAGGTATTCACCCGCCTCCTGATCTTCATTTGAACGGCACACCCCTGCCATTTGTCTCAAACCTGAAGTTCTTGGGCCTCTACTTGGACCGACAACTAAATTGGGAGCACCACATTCGTCACCTTCGAGCCTCTTGCGATCGTTCTCTTCGGGTGCTAAAAGTATTATCTGGAGCATCTTGGGGGGGCGATCGCACAGTAATGTTGAGGCTGTACCGCTCTCTGGTTCGGTCCAAGCTGGACTATGGCAGTTTTATTTATGGTGCAGCGACCGCCTCTAAACTTCGCCTTTTAGACACCGTGCATCACACTGGCATCCGCCTTGCCACAGGAGCTTTCCGCACCAGTCGAGTCGACTGCCTGTATGCAGACTCAGGTGAACCTCCACTCCATATTCGTCGCTCGCTGTTACTCTGCTCATACGTTTCAAAGTTGGCAAGTCATCCCAATCATCCTTGTTTTAAACCAGTTCTGCGTCCAGATTTAGTCCACCGTTATATGCGCCCTGGTTCTCGGACTCGCCCCGTGGGAATAAGATTTCGGGATCTCCTACATTCCCATGGCCTCCGAATGCCTCGCGTGGAGAGGTCGTCCATCAGCCTTTATCCTGCTTGGCAACTGGATCGTGCGAGTTTCGATCACGCTCTTTCAAGCAACTCTAGACTCGCTACTCCACATTCGGTGTTCCAACAACTTTTTGCCGAATTGCTGGGCCGTTACCCTAACTATGTTCCGGTCTTCACAGACGGTTCTCAGTTAGGTAACGCTACGGGTTGGGCATTCTTTATTAACGGTGAGGCTCATAAATTTCGCCTTCTGGACTCCACTTCAGTTTTTTCCGCAGAACTGTATGCCATCTTTTATTTGCTCCTTTTTATTTGCAAGTTAGCTCCCGGCTCTTTTATTGTCTGCACTGATTCTCTGAGTGCTCTTCAGGCCTTGCAACAGCACACTGCCGCTCACACCCTCGTTTTAAAAATACAGGCCCAGATCTCGCAGATGCTCAGGCGCGGGTACAATTTTGTTTTTACTTGGACCCCAGGCCATGTGGGGATTTCCGGAAACGAGGAGGCGGACGCGGCTGCAAAGTCAGCTTGCCGTTTGCCCCGGGGTTTAACAACTACTGTGCCATACCCGGATGTGCAACGTTTTTTCCGTCGCCAACTCCTCTCTGTTTGGCAGCACTCCTGGACAGCTATGGAAGGCACACAACTCCGGGCAATTAAAGAGAGCGTACAACCCTGGCTAACTTCCTGCAGGGATAACCGGCGAGCCGAGGTGATACTCACCCGGCTGAGAATTGGGCACACAGGAGTCACTCATGGCCATTTATTAAGAGGGGAACCGGCCCCTGTGTGTGCTCCGTGTTCAGTACGCCTCACTGTGCGGCATATTTTACTCGATTGCCCACAGTATGCCCGCGTTTGCCAGTCTTTGGGCTTGGGAGCTAACTTGCGCAGTATTTTAGGTGATGACCCAGTGGCCGTTGATAAGGCACTGCGCTTTATTTTTAAAATAGGTTTTAATAAACAAGTCTGACTTGTGTGTTAGGTTTATTAATTTTAGAGTTTTTAAATTTTTAGTACTGGGATGAATTTTAATGTGCTTTTAATAGTTGAGTGTTTTAATTGTATTTTACCTTTTCAACTGAATTTTTATAGTTTTTAGGTTTTTTTGTGCTGACTTGGGGCCCAAATGACCTTGTTGTCGACGGGCCCTTAAACACCACATACCCCTACGGTTCCATGTGCACCACCGAGCAGTACATAGCTGAAGCCCTAGCTACCACATTTGCTACTACCAGCCAAACTGCCCGCTATGACGCTCTCTTCCTGCCTATTAAGGAAAAGGCGGAGCGGGTACCACTTAATTTTAATGGTGACTGCACCGAGCCGTACAACCAACCTTTTACAGCAGCCGAGCTCGCCCATTCTCTGGCGTCAGCAAAGGATTCTTCTCCAGCTCCCGATGACGTACACCGACAGATGCTGCTACATCTTCCATATGAGGCGCTAAGTTTCCTCTTAAACATCTATAACCGCATTTGGTATGAGCGGGTTTTCCCTTCCTCCTGGCGAGAGGGTATTGTCATCCCCATCCCTCGACCCGGAAAGGACCGCACGCTACCATCTAGCTACTGCCCCATTTGCCTGACGAGTGTCATCTGTAAGACGTTGGAGCGTATGATAAGCGCTCGGTTAAATTGGTGGCGAGAAAAACAACCATCTGTCCAACTTACAATGCAGTTTTCGTCGCCATGGCTCAAGTGTCGATAATCTAACACGCCTAGAGGGGTATATTTCCGATGCCTTTCTGCTGAAACAGCACGCCGTTGCGTGTTCCTCGACTTGGAGAAGGCCTATGACACCACTTGGCGGTACGGCATACTCCGTAACCTACAGGGTTACGGTATGCGTGGTCATCTACCACAATTCCTATGCAATTTTTTAAAACTTCGCCGTTTTCGTGTGCGCATAGGAAACACGGTATCCTCGGAGCGGATACAGAACGGCGTACCTCAAGGGACGATTTTAAGCGTCGCAATTTTTGCCGTAGCTATCAATGGCATCACTAGTGCCGTTCGAAGCGGAATTCCAACATCACTCTATGTTGACCCCCCCAGGGGCCTACCACGGTAGGTACGGGTATTGGCGATCCCGGGGTCCCGAGCCAACAGTCTCCCTCGTGTGGGCTCCTCTTCGTGGTTGAGGGAGACGGTCAACAGGCCCACCCACGTGTAGGCCGTGCGTGGAGACCCGTGTCGGTGGAAATGTTTGTCCTGGTGGTTGAGGGATGCGTATCTGAGCTCGTAACAGTATTTTTCTGAATTCGGGAAGGGTGCGCATTTCCAATATACCACTTTGGCTACTGCTTCAGCTAAACGGGAGGTTAGGGACTAACCCATCCCTAATCAATCGGCCAGGACAAGGTGTTACACTGAACTCCAGGGTGAGTGGGACGGCGAGCCCGCTATATCCCCTATGTAGCCCTGTCATCCCAGTGGGATGACCCCTTGTTGGGCTCCGTGGTGGGTGGGGAGCATTGGGGGATGAAATTTATTCCTACGTTTTATGGCCACAACTACACCTAAACGCAGAAAACAAGTTGCAGACGAAAGAGAGGTACACACGTCTTTATCGGCGCGTTACCTAGTTATCCATCGGACAGAAGAGGGTCAGTCATTTTTAAAGGTTAACCCTTTCGTAATTCAATCAGGTCTGGATAAAATCGCTGGGCCCGTGAAGTCATGTACACGTTTACGGTCTGGTTCATTGTTGGTTGAAAGCTACTCTACCTCCCAATTTGATAAGTTAATGAAAGCTAAACTCCTGCACGGATATCCTATCCGTGTAGAAAAGCACAGGAGTCTCAACTCTTCCAAGGGCGTTATCACCAGCCCGCTGTTGGATGGTATGCCGGAGGAGGAGATCCAAGGTTATCTGGCTGACCAGGGTGTCACGGAAGTGTACCGTCTGAGAGTCATGCGTGACGGTGTGCAGGTTCCTAGCCGCACACTTTTTGTTACTTTCGATCGGCTCGAACTGCCTCAGAAGATCAAGGCAGGATATGAAGTTATCCCTGTGCGCCCGTACATTCCGCGGCCTATGCGCTGCTACCAGTGTCAGCGCTATGGCCATACCAAGACCTCTTGTAAGGCTACTGTTGCGGTATGTGCCAACTGTGGTAAGGGCAGTCAAGACGGGACTTGTCCCTCTGCCCCAAGTTGCGTGAACTGCCAAGGTCAACATCCGGCGACCTCCCGCGATTGTCCGCGATACCAGGATGAGAAGGCCATCCAGGAGCTGCGGGTGAAGGAGCGTCTATCCTTCTCTGAAGCCCGCAAACGACATCAGGCTCGACAACCTTCTCTCCTGAAGTTTGGTACTTTTAGTTCCATAGTTTCAAAACCAATACTAAAGCGTGACATGGGCACCCAAACTTGCCCTGTGCCTTCAACCGTGGCTACTCCTCGCGTCGCATTGCCAACTTCTAATACCGCTAGCTCCAAAACCATTTCAGTGAGTACGGACACCCGGAAATTTAAAGTCACGCCAAAGCGCTCCGACTTCCTCAAAGACCCTCCGGCACCTGCCAGTGGCAAGTGTCCCGGCCCGGCCAGTTCCCCTTCACCTCCTCGGCGCTCTTGCTCCCAGGACACCAGGGGGCGTAGCCGTGTGAAGGGGCCTTCCCTTCCAACCTTGAGTATTGGCAACAGTTTTCTCCCGTTGACCGCGTTATCCAATGACCCTGACCCTCCTCCATCCGAGGAGCCTATGGAGCACGAAGCAAGTGCTCCAAAAAGCCCGAGCCCAACACGGAACCCGAAGGGAAAATTAAAGCGACAGCCACCAGCAAAGTGAACTAAGTGACCGGCTTTTTCCCTTTACCCCAGGATGTCCATTCTACAGTGGAATACACGTGGCGTGCGCAGGCGTAAACCAGACCTACAACTGTTGGGTAATTTGCTGTCCCCCAGTATTTTCTGCCTGCAGGAGACGAAACTTCACCAGCAGGATACGTTCACCTTTCCTGGTTTTACTCCGGTGCGCTTTGATTTACCACCGGAGCCCGGTTCTCCTGCACATGGGGGTGTTATGTTTTTAATCCGAGACGACGTTTTTTACCAACCTCTTCCGCTCAATAGTACCTTGCAAGCCGTAGCCGTTACTCTTAGACTCCCAGGTCTCTCTTTTACCTTATGTTCTGTTTATTTACCGCCCTCTTCTCCCTTCGCCATTGCGGACTTCTCCGATCTGGTGTCCCAGCTCCCAACACCCTTCTTGCTGTTGGGAGACTTCAACGCCCATCACCCTCTTTGGGGATCACCTAGGGCTTGCGTAAGGGGGAAGCACCTTGCTGAATTCCTTGTTCAGAATCACCTCTCAATTCTCAACACTGGCGAACCTACATTTATTTCTGATTCAACCAGCACTCTCTCTCACCTGGATTTATCCGTTTGCTCGGCACAGCTTGCTCATCACTTTGAGTGGAACGTCGTCTCTGATACCTTTTCCAGTGACCACCTTCCCTGCCTGATTAGCCTGCTTTCCAACTACACACCATCTTCCCGTGTATTTGATTTGATTTGATTGTGGTTTAGGGCGCTCAACAGCGCGGTCATCAGCGCCCCTAAAAAGCTACTCATGACAAGACTAGATTAAAACAACCAAGTTGTGTCCAGCCTAAAAAAAAAAAAAAAAAAAAGAACACACACTTCGTGCGTCAAGACTAAAACATGCTTAAAAACATTCAACAGTGAGATTGGATAAAAAGTTAAAAGCTAAATTCTAAAATTGAGAGTATAAAAGAACCTAAAAACTTTGGCCACCGCTTTTTGGTCGTCCGCCAATACCTCTGGCAAGCTGGCCGGCAGCTGGAGGGACCGGCGAAGGCGAGCCAGGTTAAGGCAGCTAATTAGAACATGGCGGACAGAGAGTGCATTCCCGCAAAACGGGCAAACTGGAGCGGGGTCCTTGTTAAAACGATAAGAATGCGTAAAGAAACAGTGGCCTATGCGCAACCGAGCCAAGTGCACTTCTTCTCGACGGGATGGACGGCAAGAGGTTACCCAACACACTGGGTCGTCCTTCACAGAGCGGAGCTTATTTCCGCGTAGAGCGGACCACTCTGAGCGCCAGGAGGACAACACGGTGCTCCGCATCACAAAACGGAAGTCCTCTGAAAAGACGAATGGTACGTTGGTCTTTGGCTGAATGACAGCCGACTTTGCCGCCGAATCCGCCAGTTCATTCCCTGGTAAGCCAACGTGTCCAGGCACCCATGCACATACCACGCTAACACCCGAGGTGTCTAAAACGTGGAGGGCGTCCTGGGTTCGCTGTACAATGGGATGGTAGCTGTACAGCTGCCGAAGGCTTTGAAGAGCACCCAGGGAATCACTAAAAATAACGCAGTCGCCTATCTGGTGTCGTCGTACATATAAAATGGCTCGGTAGATCGCGTAAATTTCAGCGCTAAAAATTGAGGTGCAGCTGTGGAAACCGAATGTATAGGGTTCGGTTCCACAGACAAACGCACACCCTACACCTTCTGGGCTCTTGGAGCCATCAGAATAAATTAAAACCCGATCGTTAAAACGGGATAAAAATTCTAAAAAACACGTACGTATACTACTGGGAGCCATCAGTGACTTCTTGCACCGTGTCATGCCCAGATCCACGTGGGCGAATTCACGTAGCCAGGGTGGGTACACTCTCTCGCTCTTAAGGAACATTTTAGGCAGATGGAGGTGAAGCCTTGTAATAAGCTCCCGAAAACGAAAACCAGGTGGCTTTGGAAAACGGGAGGTGTTCCTATAACGGTCGTCTTGTGAGGTGTTGAAAAAAGGAGCAAACGATGGATGCTTTGGCATGCAATGTAGACCACAGCCATAATTCCCTAGTAAAATATCACGCCGGCACTGCAGAGGCGGTTCTGCAGCTTCGGCATACAGGCTTATGACGGGGCTAGTGGGAAAAGCCCCAATAGCAATACGAATGCCACAATTATGGACTGCGTCCAATTTTTTCAGCACAGTGGGACGTGCTGAGGCGTATATGATGCAACCATAGTCCAACTTGGAGCGAATGAGAGTGCGGTAGAGTCGTAGCAACATCGTGCGGTCGGCGCCCCAGGACTTCCCACTGAGTACCCGCAGGATATTTAGGGAACGGTCACATTTGGCCTTCAGTTGTGTTATATGCGAGGACCAGCTGAGCTTTCTATCAAGCACCAAACCAAGGAATCTCGTCTCGTCTGCAAACGGTAGTTTATGAGGTCCCAATCGGAGCGTAGGTGGTAATCGACTCCGATTGCGCCAGAAGTTCACGCAAATGCTTTTCTCAGCTGAGAAACGAAAACCGTTTCTTAAGCTCCAATCGCAAAGATTATCCAAGCATCGCTGTAGACGGCGCTCCAGAAACGCTGTTCGCTGGGAGGTACAGTAGACCGCAAAGTCGTCTACGAATAAGCAGGACGAGACTCCTGGAGGAACGCATTGCGAGATGGAGTTGATAGCGATAGCAAAGAGCGTGACACTGAGTACCGAACCCTGGGGTACTCCATTCTCCTGAATAAAAGGAGTAGAATAAACCGAGCCGACCCTTACTCGGAAGGAGCGGTCCGTCAGGAACTCCTGAACAAAAATTGGTAGGCGACCACGAATGTTCCAGGAGTGCAGAGTGCGTAGTATTCCTACACGCCAACAGGTATCATAAGCCCGCTCTAAGTCAAAAAATATCCCGATGGTGTGGCACTTCTTAAGGAAGCCGTTCATTATTTGTGTCGAGAGAGACACAAGGTGGTCCACTGTTGAACGGCGTCGGCGGAAACCGCATTGGATGTTGGTTAGAAGGTGATGTCGTTCCAGCCACCACATTAACCGTCCGTTAATCATGCGTTCCAGCACCTTGCATGTACAACTTGTGAGAGAAATAGGGCGGTAGCTGGAAGAGAGATGCCGGTCCTTTCCGGGCTTCAGTATGGGTATTATGGTGGCTTCTCGCCACCGTTCGGGGAAACTCCCTTCCACCCATATCCGATTATAGACCTCCAGCAGGAAGGTCTTGCCCTCAGGTGAGAGCTGTTGCAGCATTTGCACGTGGATTCCGTCCGGGCCTGGTGCAGATAGTCGCGAAGCTGAAAGGGCGTGTTCCAACTCTGCCATAGTGAAGAGGCGGTTGTAGTCTTCACGATTGCTGGAATGAAAGCAGAGAGCTTGAGCTTCGACCTGAGCCTTAATGGACAGGAACTCAGGCGCGTAACTATCCGAGTTGGACACTTGAGCGAAAGCACTGCCAAAAGTGTTAGCCACATCGGACGGATCCACAACGACCCCTGCACGTGTCTTCAGACCTGCAATCGGCATGTGTGTCGGTCTTCCGGCCACGCGCCTTAGCTTATTCCATACAACAGAGGAGGGTGTATGGCGATTAAAAGAAGATACAAAGGTATTCCACGATGCCTTTTTGCTGTCCCTAATTATTTGCCTGCACCTAGCACGCATTTTCTTGTAGGCAATCAGGTTATCCAAGGTAGGGTGTCTTTGGAAGTACCGCAGAGCGCGTCTGCGGGCACGAATAGCGTTCCGGCAATCAGGCGTCCACCACGGAACAGGAACTCGATGGGGAGCAGCACTAGAACGGGGAATAGCCCGCTCTGCTGCAGAAAGAATCTGCTCGGTGAGGTGTCCCACCAAGTCATTCACAGACTCGTACTCGTAACTAAAAACAGCCAACTGGGTGTAAAGGGCCCAGTTGGCATGATCGAAGCGCCAGGCTGGCCCACGGGTGGAGGGTACGTATGGTACCAGGAGAGTCACGAGACATGGAAAGTGATCGCTAGAGTGCAAGTCAGAGATGATATTCCATTGTAAAGAGGCTGCTAGCTGTGGTGAGCAAACCGCCAAATCAAGGTGCGACATGGAGTGGAATGCATCCGAAAGAAAGGTTGGTTCTCCGGTGTTCAGGAGAACCAGGTTATTGTTGTCCAGGAATTTCGCGATGACTTTACCTCTGGCACAAGATTTGGTGGAACCCCAGAGAGGGTGGTGGGCGTTGAAGTCTCCCACCAGCAGAAAAGGTGTGGGTAACTGCAGAATCAGGTCTTGCAGCTCAGTGAGTGAGAGGTCCTCAGAAGGTGGGGCATAGATAGAACAAAGGGTGAATTGTAACGACGGCAGGGTAATGTGGACAGCCACTGATTGAATGTCTGTTTGTAGAGGTAAAGCATCGAAGTATATATCATCTCTGACCAGCATTAAAGTGCCTCCGTGCGCTGGACTACCCTCTTCTGGTTCTACATCACACCGTATAGGGGTATACCGTGAGATGTTACAGGAGGCCGTGGGACGGAGCTTTGTCTCCTGTAAGCATACAGCCAAAGGTGTGTGCTTATGGAGCAACAGATCAAGCTCCGACCGACGCGTCCGGAGTCCCCGGATGTTCCAATGTAGGAGTGCCATGTGGAGAGTTGGGAGTTATCAGGGAGCGCAGTGAACCATAATTAGGAGCATAGCAATTACTATCTAGGCGGTTTCTCTCGGTTCAGCTTAAGTTTTTTCTTACGCGTCGGACTCCGGGTGGGCCGAGGGTGGCCCGCCACCACAACCGCATCCGCAGCCCCATCGCTACTAGCGGACTCGGAACAGGTGGTGCGGGTCCGTGAGCGAGAACGATCCTTCGGACGTCGTGGTGGTGATGTCCTACTTAAACGGTCGGTGTTAGTTCGCGCAGCTGAGACCAAGGTGGAGGTGGAGACGCTGCGGGATAGCGGAGCAGTATCCAGTTCAGTAGGGTGGTCGAACGAGTCAGTTTGAGTGGCGATAGAGACGCGAGAGAGTGCAGTAGGAAGAGTTTGCACTTCTACATCGCATTTGGGTGTAGGCTTTCGGAGAGCGGCGGAGTAATCCAAGGAAGTGTTCGGGTGAAGTGCTTCATAACGTTTCCTGGCCTCTGGGAAGGTTAACTTCTCTAAGACGCGGAGCTCTTGAATTGCCTGTTCTGCCAGATATCGTGGGCATTTCCTAGTACCAGATGGGTGTGCACCCTCACAGTTGACACAATGGGGGTCCTGTGTACACATAGACTCGTCATGCGCAGGGCAGCCACAACGAGGACAGACGGCGGGGGCCTGACAACGCTGCTGGGTGTGTCCATATTTCTGGCAACGAAAACACCTAAGGGGATTCGGAATGTACGGACGGATAGCCGCTCGCTCATAACCGCAAAAGATGTGCGGCGGTAGCACGGTCCCTTCAAAAGTCAAGAAGACCGTGCGAAGCGGAAACGGTTGATCGTCCCTCTTGCCAATGAGGCGGAATGCCGCAATAACACCCTGATCGGATAAAGATGCAACGATATCTTCATTCGAAAGCCCATCTAAAGAAGAAGTAGTAACCACACCGCGGACAGAATTTAAACTCCGGTGTTTGACAACAGTTATGGGATACGAACCAAGAAGACTGGCCTGTAACAGCTGGTTAGCTTGCGTATCCTTGGCGATCTCGATTAACAGGGTACCGTCTCTACAGCGCGTTGCGTTTTTAACAGGGCCACAAATTCGGTCGACTTCCCGTTGTATATAAAAGGGGCTTAGGTCCTTCATTGTCTTTGTTTCACCTGTCAGAGCCATCACTAAAAATCGTGGAGTGAAAGGATTTGAGCGCAAGGGAGCCATGATGAAAGAGTCCCCCTTCCGGAACCGTCGGCGTCAGCCTGCCATCAGGGGGATTAAAGAAAAAGACACCTATATCTTCCGGTCTGTGCCGGCCTGGGCACCCGCGTCAGGCCCGATCTCGCGGAGTACTTCAGAGGAGTTACCCTCCGCCTATCACTACTTACCGGTATGCGACACGTTCACCATAGGCAGGCCCGACTTTATGCCCCTACCATTGGAATAACCGCCAATGGCTCCCCACTTTAGGCCACGCTGCCTCAACGGAGTCAGCGTGGATTCAGGGGACTTGTGGTTGATTACATCGGGCCCCAGACAGCGGTAACACGTCGGGTCTCCCCGTCCACCCCAGCGATACGCGTCCGCCGAGATGTCCGAGGAGACACGGCCCCAACGGAGCTACGTGGGTGTACATGACAATGGAACGGCTCCGCACCTAGTGTCGCACAAAAGGGGTAGTGAGGAGGGTCCACTCAACCTTCGCGCCTGAGACCTCCGGAGAGCACACATGTTGGAAGCTGCGCCGAAACCGTGGGACAGGTACCACGGAGAGAGGAAAGATCCCTGCTGGTGAGGCAGGAGTTGATAAACCTAAACACTTAAATCTATAAAGGAGCAATAATCTTAGAAGAGGAAGAAACTTAATACTAGGGGTGACTATCGTGGCACATCCAAAATGGGGTGAGAAGGTGACGATGGGGATGATGATTGGCTGGGGTACCCCGGGGTCGCCACACCCGTACTCACAGAACGTGAGCCCCTGGGGGGTCTTCCCGTGTACCTACTTGGCAGCTACACAAAGCTGACTGGTCCCTTTTTGCAACCTGGCTATCTTTGACGACCATGTATCCGACAACATCGACGAGATGGTAGAGCACTTTACATCTGTGATTACATCGGCCGCCGAACGTGCTATACCTCGCACTTCAGCCCAACCTCGGCGTTTACCCGTTCCCTGGTGGACCGATGAATGCCGCGCGGCGGTGCGTGCGCGCCGGGCTGCACTGCGAACTTTTAAGCGTCATCCTACCCTGGACAATTTGATCAGGTTCAAGCGCTTACGTGCAAATGCCCGACGCGTGATACAGGCCAGCAAAAAGACATCCTGGAAGCGTTTTGTGGAGACTTTTAACCGCTTCACACCATCCTCTGTGGTTTGGAACAAGCTGCGACGCGTGGCCGGTAAAGTTCCTCGTATTCTGGTGCCTGGCCTACGGATTAACAATAACACCGTAGTTACCCCTAGAGCTGTCGCTGATGCCCTGGGAGGAGCTTTTGCTCATATCTCTAGTTCCTCCCATTATCACCCGGACTTTCTGCCCATCAAACACCGGGCAGAGACGCATGACCTATCCTTTCAATCCTTAAACCACGAGTGTTATAACGCCTTCTTCACAATGCAAGAGCTGGAGCGGGCCCTGGTAACTTCCAGACCCTCCACACCGGGGCCGGACGGAGTCCATATCGTCATGCTGCAACACCTGTCCTCAGTAAGCTCTTTCTCTTGCAAGTGTATAACTATATCTGGCGCACAGCAACATTTCCGACCGCTTGGCGCGAGGCTACCGTTGTCCCTATCTTAAAACCTGGAAAGGATCGCCATCTGCCTTCCAGTTATCGTCCGATCTCCCTCACCAGTTGCCTTTGCAAGGTGATGGAGCGCATGATAAACGGGCGACTGACATGGTGGCTAGAATCCCAACGTCTTCTATCAAACGTTCAGTGCGGTTTTCGTCGCTACCGGTCAACGGTCGACCACCTAGTCTCGTTGTCCACGCACATTATGGATGGATTTTTACGCAGGAGCCAAACGGTTGCTGTGTTCTTTGACCTGGAGAAGGCATACGACACTTGCTGGAGGTATGGAATTCTCCGCACCCTCCATAAATGGGGCATTCGTGGAAGGTTACCCCTATTTATTCGAGAGTTTATGCGTGATAGGGTGTTTCGGGTACGTGTGGGTTCGGAGTTATCTCGCGCTTTTATTCAAGAGAACGGAGTACCGCAGGGGTCGGTACTCAGTGTCACACTATTTGCTATTGCCATCGATCCCATTACGGAGTGCGTCCCATTGGGCATTTCTTCTTCTTTATTCGTGGACGACTTCGCCATCTATTGTAGTTCTCGGCGTACTTCTCTCCTGCACCGCCGCCTTCAAATGTGTCTTGACCGACTCTTTACTTGGAGTGTGGAAAACGGCTTCAAGTTCTCCGCCGAGAAAACCGTCTGCGTAAACTTCTGGCGAAGGAAAGCATTTTCGCCGCCGTCGTTGTATCTGGGAGCCGATGCCCTTCCCTACGCAGACGAGACAAAATTCTTGGGATTGGTGTTTGATAGGAAACTTAGTTGGTCTTCTCATATCTCGTATTTAAAGGCCAGGTGTGAACGTTCTCTTAGTGTTTTACGTGTTTTAAGTGGCACCTCCTGGGGAGCTGATCGGACGGTCCTTCTAAGGCTATATCGCTCTTTTGTCCGATCTAAACTTGACTACGGCTGTATTGTATACTCGTCCGCTCGACCATCGATTTTAAAAAGACTTGACCCTGTTCATCACCGTGGTATCCGCTTGAGTATTGGCGCCTTCCCAACAAGTCCGGTCATCAGCCTGTGTGCGGAAGCTGCTGAACCTCCGCTTCGCTATCGGCGTGATGTCCTCCTTTGTAATTACGCTTGCCGGCTTTTTACTTTGCCGGATCATCCGTCGTTTAGCTCGTTCTTTAATGATTCCCTGGACCGTCAATACTCAGCGCGCTCCCTGGCCCTACTCCCTCCTGGCGTTCGTTTTCGCTCTCTGCTTCGGCTGTTGGATGTTGATTTACCGGCGACATTTCGGAAAGGAGAAACACGATTTTCGCCATGGCTACGCTCCGAGATCCAGGTAAATCTGAGCCTGCTGTCCATGCCGAAATTGTCGACGCCAGATTCAGTCCTTCGTTCGGGCTTTTTAGAAGTTCAGGCGCAGTACCGACCCTGCAGTTTTATTTACACTGATGGCTCGAAGGATAATACGGGAGTGGGATGTGCTTTTATTCACGGTCGGCAGAGTTTTAGCTTTCGTCTTTTACCGCAGTGCTCGGTTTTTACAGCAGAGCTGTTCGGTATTTACCAAGCTCTTTTATATGTTCGTCGGCAAGCCTTACAGTCTTGGGTTATCTGCTCCGATTCTCTGAGTGCGCTCCAGAGCCTACGGATGCTGTACACCTATCATCCGCTCGTACAGCGGATCCAGGACTGCCTTCACACTCTCGCCAGTGCAGGTACTTGCGTCTCCTTTGTGTGGGTACCTGGACACGTAGGCATATCTGGAAACGAGGCTGCCGACGCTGCCGCGAAGGCAGCTGTTTTGGCTCCCAGATGTTTTCGCTCTTGCGTTCCCTCAGACGATTTTAGCTTATATTTACGTCGCGCCCTCCTGTTAAGGTGGAGCAGTCATTGGAATGCCCGTCGGGGGAATAAGCTTAGGAAGGTAAAACCCCTCCCAATCATCTGGAGCACTTCTTCGCGCACCTCTCGTCGCGAGGAGGTGATTTTAGCACGACTGCGAATCGGGCACTGCCGTTTTAGCCATGGTCACCTTTTATCTTCTGATGCTACACCGCTCTGTTCTCATTGTCACGAGCCCATGACGGTGCGGCATGTTTTAGTCCAGTGCCAGTCTTTAGCCCAGCTGCGTGTGTCCTTGGACATGCCGACGACCCTGCCTGAAGTGTTGGCAGACACTTCATGTGCAGTGGCTCGTGTTTTACGTTTCATATATTATAGCGGACTGGGCACACGTGTATGACACCCAGATTATCCTTTTATCATACTTTTAGCCTTTTGTGCGAGTTGTATCAGTTTTAGTGTCTCATATTTCACGTAGTGCAGTTCTTAGCACTGTATCGGTGACCTTTTTACTGTTGTAAAGTTTTTTGGTGTTTTAGCGGAGGACTCACTCTCATTTATTTGACGTTATTGGTTTTTTACTGGGCGCTAATGACCCTAGCAGTTGTGCGCCCTAAAGCCCCACTACTACTACTACTCTATGTTGACGACTTCGCAGTTTATTATAGGTCAGCCAACATAGATCACATTGAGCGCCAACTGCAGCTGACCATCACCCAGCTAGCAGCTTGGGCGCTTCAATACGGTTTCCGCTTTTCAGCTGCGAAGACACAGTGTATCCACTTTCACCGCCTACGAGGTATTCACCCGCCTCCTGATCTTCATTTGAACGGCACACCCCTGCCATTTGTCTCGCACCTGAAGATCTTGGGCCTCTAGTTGGACCGACAACTAAATTGGGAGCACCACATTCGTCACCTTCGAGCCTCTTGCGATCGTTTTCTTCGGGTGCTGAAGGTATTATCTGGAGCATCTTGGGGGGGGGGGGCGATTGCACGGTAATGTTGAGGCTGTACCGCTCTCTGGTTCGGTCCAAGCTGGACTATGGCAGTTTTATTTATGGCGCAGCGACCGCCTCTAAACTTCGCCTTTTAGACACCGTGCATCATACTGGCATCCGCCTTGCCACAGGAGCTTTCCGCACCAGTCGAGTCGACTGCCTGTATGCAGACTCAGGCGAACCTCCACTCCATATTCGTCGCTCGCTGTTACTCTGCTCATACTTTTCGAAGTTGGGAAGTTATCACAATCATCCTTGTTTTAAACCAGTTCTGTGTCCAGATTTAGTCCACCGTTATATGCGCCCTGGTTCTCAGACACGCCCCGTGGGAATAAGATTTCGGGATCTACTACATTCGCATGGCCTCCGAATGCCTCGCGTGGAGAGGTCGTCCATCTGCCCCTATCCTGCATGGCAGCTCAATCGTGCGCAGTTCGATCTCGCTCTTTCAAACAATTCTAGACTCGCTACTCCACATTCGCTGTTCCAACAACTTTTTGCCGAATTACTGGGCCGTTACCCTAACTATGTCCCGGTCTTTACAGACGGTTCTCAGTTAGGTAACGCTACGGGTTGCGCGTTCTTCGTTAACGGTGAGGCTCACAAATATCGACTTCTGGACTCAACTTCGGTCTTCTCAGCAGAGCTGTATGCCATCTACTATATGCTCCTTTTTATTTGCAAGTTAGCCCCAGGCTCTTTTAGTGTTTGCACCGACTCTCTCAGTGCTCTTCAGGCCTTGAAACAGCACACTGCCACTCACTCTCTAGTTTTAAAAATACAGGCCCAGATCTCGCAAATGCGCGGTCGAGGATACCATTGTGTTTTTACTTGGACCCCTGGGCATATGGGCATTTCCGGGAACGAGGAGGCGGACGCGGCTGCTAAGTCTGCTTGCCGTTTGCCCCGGAGTTTAACAACTACGGTGCCGTACCAGGATGTGCAACGTTTTTTCCGTCGCCAGCTTCTATCTGCTTGGCAGCAATCCTGGACAGCTTTAGAAGGCACACAACTCCGGGCAATAAAGGAAAGCGTACAACCCTGGCTGACTTCCTGCAGGGATAACCGGCGAGCCGGTGCGGCATGTACTGCTTGACTGCCCGCAGTACGCCCGCGTTCGCCAGTCTTTGGGCTTGGGCACTAACTTGCACGGTGTTTTAGGTAACGACCCAGTGGCCGTGGACAAGGCGCTGCGGTTTATTTCTGAAATAGGTTTTAATAAACAAGTGTGACTTGTGTTTTATATTTATTGCTTTTAGAGATTTTAAATTATTAGTCTTTAGATCGTTTTAATGCCCTTTTAACATTTGAGTGTTTTATTGTTTTTTACCTTTTTAACTATATTTTTATAGTTTTTAGGTTTTAGTGTTGACTTGGGGCCCAAATGACCTTGTTGTCGACGGGCCCTTAAACACCCACAATCACTCACTCACTCTAGATGAATTTCCGTATCATCCTTATCTTGAAAATACTGGTTACATAAGATGAAAGTTTTTCCCTTATACGTCAATTCTACACTATGTAACCATTCGTCACAGAATTGCGTTATTTTTAAAACTTGAATTTCTTTATTTAAAATTACTATTGCTGCCATCGGTTGTAGACCCATCATTATACATCTCGCCGAAACTGGCATGTGGATCAACTTTTGTCCTATGGTATATGGTTCCTGTATACAAATAACATCATACTTCATCTCGCCTATGAGCTGGCGTAATTCCAACATAACAATCTTGCTGCGTTGGGTATTTATTGGTCCAAATTTTAAAATATGATGTATATTAATAATTTGTCAATTTTACTTTCTTGTAACACGTTCCAAAATCTTAATCCTCGAACATATGGGGATTCTTCCCAATAGCCACTTTTTCCTTCTTTAACCTCTTGTGTAAAAAGGCACTTTTATCCGGCAATCCTTTTGTCTTCCTTAAAACAATTCCTTGTTTACATTGTAATTTTGGTGTCTTCGGTTTGGCACTATATAATATCGGCGTCATATTCCTTTTCGTCTTATAGGTACACGATGAAGATTTCTTCCTCTCTGGCTGTCGTATGAATTTCCACGGGGTACGCGTCGCTGGAAAGTTGGCCGCCTTGCAGGCGGCACTTTCCTGACTGTTTCCATGCCAGGACTAGGTCCTTTGCTGGTAGAAAGGTGGTGGTTAATAGCAGGTGGTGGTAAAATTGTGGGATAGTGTTTGTGAATTTTTTATTAATTGGAAGATAGTGTGTGATATTTAGAAAGGGGATGGTTTAATAAATTTTGAAGATTGGGTGATTTCAGTTGGTGAGGAGAAGTCTGGGTCGTTTGTAGCTTTCGCCAGGGTCTATGTCATACTCTCCGAGACCTCGTATGAGAGTATTGAAGCTTTGCGGGAGAGAGTCGAAGAATTTTTGTGATAGAGAGAGAATATAGTCACGTAGGGTGGGCATGGATGTGTCACGGTGAATATTCACGTTTGGAATATACCAGCCAGCGTTAACCGATGTCCTGAGAAAACGGTTTTGGAGGACTTGTAGTCTTTTGAAGTGTCGTTTTGCAGCAATGCCCCATACTTGGCAAGCGTAGGTTATGGCGGGACGAAGGACTTGCTTATAGAGCAAGAGTTTGTTGTGAAGGGACATGCAGGAATTGCGATGATAGAGGGGATAGAGTAGGGCCATCCTACGGGAGATCTTGTTGTGCACATATTCTATGTGCGATTGCCATGTAAGCCTGTTGTCAAGAATGACGCCGAGATATTTCACTTGTGTTGCCCAGTGGACAGAACTGCCAGCAATGCGTAGATCCGGGACGTTGTCTTCCCTTCTCCTGGTGAAGGTGATGGCTTGCGATTTTGTGGGATTTACGCTAAGCCGCCAGGTGTTGAACCAGGTTGTTAGTTGGTCCGCATATTTTTGTAGTCTACGCACTGCAAGTTCATGGCGTACAGAGCTGGTGGCGATCGCAGTGTCGTCTGCAAACTGGTAAAGCGTGCAGCTGAGGTAGGATGGCAAGGTGTTTATGTAGATGAGAAAGAGAATGGGTCCAAGGACACTGCCTTGAGGTACGCCGGCGTGAATTGGAAAGGTGTCGGAAGTGACTTCCTCAATGGTGACACTGAAGGTTCTGTTATGGAGATAGGTGTTGATAAGATGAATAAGGTAGGAAGGAATGTTATATTGTATGAGGCGATAGAGCAGGCCTGCATGCCAGACAGAGTCGAAGGCGTGAGTTAAGTCAAGAAGTAGGGCTACGACGAAGTGGCGGTTGTTGAAGCCAGTGATGATGTGATCCACTAGGCGGAGAAGTTGGTGGACTGTGGAGTGTTGCCTCCTAAAACCAAACTGCTCTGGTCTTAGAATCTCTAGCGTCTCCAATGATTCGTTAAGTCGAGATTGGATGACTTTCTCGAAGATCTTGCTCAAGCTGGGGAGCAAGCTTATAGGTCGATAACCCTCCGGAGTAGAGGAATCCTTTCCTGGTTTCGGGAGGGTGATCACCTTGGCATGTTTCCAGATGGTCGGGAAGTATGCCAGTCGTAGCAGATCATTGAAGAGATTGACTAAGGCTTTCTTCCAGCAGTTTGGTAGTTGTTGGAGCGCCTTGTATGGAATGTTGTCGTAGCTTGCTGCTTTGAAAGGTTGGACAGAGGATAGGCATTGCTGCAGTTCAATCAGGTTTGTAGGTGGGGGTTGTTCGTGATTTTGTGGTCGGGAGAGGTATGCCCTAACTGCCTCGTTAGTTTGCTGGATGTGGTCCTGATTGCAGGTGTTGGCTGGGTGGAATGTGGATTCCAGATAAGTGGCCATCAGTCCCACTTTTTCTCTGGCAGACTGTGCTATGGTGTGACCATGGCGAAGAGGTTTGTCCTGAGCCGGGAGGCGAAACAGAGCTTTGGACATTCTCCAGAGAGACTGGTCTTCTGTGTCCAGGGTAGAGAGCCGGCGTTCCCAATCTGCATTGGCATGCTCTTGTAGCTCAAGTTTGAGATTTCGCCTCAATCTGTTATACTCCCTGCGATCCAGGGGACAACCTGAGTGCTGTGCTTTGCGCCGAGCCTTATTTTTTGCTGCGATAAGATCGCGCAGGTGGCGTGGGAGCTTCCGGACTGTGCCATGGGTGTTGCGGGCAGGTGGTGTAGCCCTGGTAATTGCCTCCGTGATGCTGGATGAAATTTTCATGAGCACAGCGTCAGCGTCATTGGTGGTCTCACATCTGTTGAAGGTCGGTGGATTTGCTGCCATTATCTCACTGAACTCCTCCCAGTTGGTGCGCCGGGGGTTCGGCAATAGGCGTTTTGCCTTGAAATTTGGACGAGATTGAAATAATAAGAGGACAGGATAGTGGTCAGAAGATAGTTCGGGAAGAGTGAAAAGCCGTGGATGGTATCGGACATTTTTGGCTAGGGCTATATCTAGCCAGTCCGGCGGGCTGCGATCACCATGGTGAATTGTGGGAGATGAGGGTGAGAGGACCACGAGGCTGTCGTATGAATCTATTGTCTACTGGTTTATGAATTACTTTAGTTATTGTTTTCGGTTGCGTTGTCTGTTTAGTACCACTATATATCCTGTCATGCCTGATATGGACATAACAGTGGGGAAATTTTTGGGTTGAATCAAACGCAATCCGTCCATAGCTCAAGACAAAATCCTTATAAACTTCATCTAAGTCAAACTTTTCCCCTCTTCGATCATATGCCATCTCTATCAATTCTTTTAACTCTTCTGGTACAGTTGGTAAATTTTTGGTACGTAGATATATTCTGTTTACGGAATCTGGTATAGGAAAAGTAATTTTATCTCCATTTGTATGTAATTTTCTGATGAGATGCCTCAGCGCTGCTAAATGAGTCTCTCTTTCCTCCAACCTTGATAACTTGAGCATTAGCTCAAATTCGTCATATATTGGCTTAGGATTCACATCAGCTTCCTTCATTTGATCTTCCTGTATAATATCCTCATCACTTTCAACATACAACGGATTAGATTTAATCTTCCCTTCTACTTTCATCCATGGAGATACATCTATTTGATCTTCTAGATCAAAATGTTGAAAAGCTATATCTTTATCTCTTTTCTTTCTTAAAAATTTGAAGAATCCTTTCTTAATCGGTTTTGGAATATCTTGCTGGATTGATATATCTTCAGAAGTAATATGAGATATATTATTTTCTTCTTCTTCATTATCTGTCACTGGTGTAAGATAACCATCTAATTCTATATTAGATTCGGTCTGGATTCCAACACTATTATTTTCTTTTTGGGATATTTTTAATCTATATGCCATTGCTCTTAATGCATTTCTTCTTTTTCTACTGTCCCTGGGGACAAAAAAAAAAAAATAAATAAATAAAAATAATAAAAAAAAAATCTGCATAACTATTACCCTGGCATCTAGGATCTATACCAGGGCAGAGTCCAGCCGATTTTATTTTTCCTCTTTACTTTACTTTATTGTTTATTCTTTCTTATACATCGCAGATTTACTTAACCTAAATACAATGTTTAATTTAACTAATACTACCTATCTAGCCAACTAACCTAATTAGTCACCAATATTTAGTGACTTTACATTCAAACTATTTTACACAGCAGCTCTAACCTATCATACACAATCTAACTAATCTATTTACAGTCATATAAACATTTCTTTTAGAGACTTCTAGCTGCTGTACCTATATCCTACTCTAGCTATGTTTTCACTATCCTAAGCCGGTATCCAGTTCTTTCCTCTGTCATAATTTGGGTTGATCTTTCTACGAGAGAGAGAGGTTTATGTTAGGTGTTGTCATCTATTTGATGTGTTTCGTTCCTCCGCTCTCGTCTTTCCCTTGCCAATTCTAGTCTTCCTGTAGATATCCAATATTGTCTTCTATTTATTCTAGTTATGCCTTCATCGGTTTGGTTCAACGAATTGGTAATTTCAGTCGCTAGGTTCCCTGGCTGTGGTTGTTGAGTTGCCTGTAGGCGTGAAGATCTTCTCGGGTCCTGTAGAATTACTTGGTCTCTATTTGGTCTACGTGTTCTCATAGAGCTTCTTTGAAATTTATACTCCTCCATGACTTTGCCAGACCGCATTTTCATCATTTGTTGGAGTATCTCGAAGTCTTCTAGTAGTAGTATTACAGTTTTGGGGGGGCGCACAACTGCTTTGGTTATTAGCGCCCTAACAACGCTAAAAGGTTAACAGGAAGATGACAGGCATGAAGCCTGCAGGTCGAATTGGTAAAAGATTAAAACATCACTAAAACCATGCCAGTAGCGGTAAAACAATACGAGCCAGTTTGACTGAAGGGCCGAAGAGCAGAAAAGGTGGAAAGAGAATTGTTATATACGACGACCCAAACCGCTTAGGTGAATAAAGCGTAAAACGTGCTCTACAGCGCTTGATGTGTCTGCTAGCACCTCTGCCATAGTTGTTGGCAGACCTAAAGATACACACGTAAGGGAGCTAAAAACTGGCACTGTGTTAAAATATGTCGCACCGTTAGTGGCTCATCGCAGCGAGGGCAGACTGGTGCAGGATCTGAACACAAGAGATGGCTATGACTAAACCGGCAGTGCCCGATACGTAGTCTGGCTAAAATTACTTCTTCACGCCGGCAACCACGGGAGGAAGTGTGCCAGGAGACAGGGAGGGGTTTCGCCTCCCGAAGTTTGTTCCGCTTAACAGCGCTCCAAGAATTTTTCCAGCGAGAAGCGTGAAGTCCCCGTAAAACTGCGCTAAAATCAACCGAGGGTACCTGAGAGCTAGAACACCTGGCACATGAAAGGGCAGCTTTCGCGGCGATATCAGCGTCCTCGTTACCTGGCAGGCCTACATATCCAGGGACCCACACGAAAGACACGCTGATGCGACCGTCAGCGAGCAAGTGAAGGCGATCCTGGACACGCTGCACTAAAGGGTGGTAGGCGTACAGCGACCTGAGGCTCTGGAGGGCGCTTAAAGAATCTGAGCAAATCACCCAGCGCTGCGATCCATGCCTATGAATATATAAAATAGCTTGATAAATAGCAAACAGCTCGGCGGTAAAAATCGAGCACTGCGGTAAGAGGCGAAATTTAAAACTCTGGTCACGGTGAATAAAAGCACATCCGACTCCTTGGTCGTCTTTCGAGCCATCTGTGTATATAAAATTAGAGTGGCCATAATGAGACTTAAGTTCGAAAAACGACGTACGAATGTTCGAAGGGGGGGTGGTGGATTTCGGCATAGTCGTTAACCTCAGATCAACGGGGATTTCCAAGCGGAGCCAGGGGGAAAACGGCACTCTCCCCTGTGGAACACAGATGGCAATGTGATGTCTATGAGTCGCAAAAGTAAGCGAAACCGAACGCCAGGAGGGAGCAACGCTAGGGGGCGCGTCGAGTACTGGCGATCCAAAGAGTTGTTAAAAAACGGTTTAAAAGAGGGATGTTCCGGCATACTTAAGAGTTTGCAGGCGTAAATGCACAAAAGAACATCGCGCCGATATGAAAGCGGTGGTTCGGCGGCTTCCGCACACAGACTCACTGTTGGGCTAGTGGGAAAGGCACCAGTACTGAACCTGATTCCACGGTGATGGATTGGATCTAGGCGACTTAAAATCGACGGACGAGCCGAGGAGTACACGAGGCAACCGTAATCGAGTTTGGATCGCACTAGGCAACGGTAGAGTCGTAGAAGTATTGTCCGATTTGCGCCCCAGGATGTGCCACTTAAAACGCGTATAAGATTGAGAGAACGGTCACACCTTGCTCTTAAATACGTAATATGAGACGACCAGCTAAGCTTTCTGTCAAAGATCAATCCTAAAAATTTTGCCTCGTCTGCGAATGGAAGGACAGCTGGGCCGAGGTGTAGAGAAGGCGATAGAAATGCCTTCCGGCGCCAGAAGTTAACGCAGACGGTCTTCTCGGCGGAAAACCTATAGCCGTTTTGGATACTCCAAGTGTAGAGTCGATCTAGACAACCTTGGAGGCGGCGTTCGAGCAGACACGTCCGCCGAGAGCTGCAATAGATGGCAAAGTCGTCGACAAACAAAGAGGAGGAAATACCCGGTGGAACACACGCTACAATAGGATTGATCGCAATGGCAAACAGTGTGACGCTGAGCACCGAGCCCTGCGGTACTCCGTTCTCTTGGATAAAAATACGGGATAAAACTGAACCCACGCGCACGCGAAAGACTCTATGCCTCATGAACCCTCGAATAAAAAGGGGTAGACGGCCACGGATACCCCAATTATGTAGTGTACGCAGAATGCCGTACCTCCAACAGGTGTCGTACGCCTTGGCCAGGTCAAAAAAGACGGCAACCGTTTGATTCCTGCGCAAAAAATTGTTCATAATGTGTGTGGATAGGGAGACAAGGTGATCGGTTGTGGAACGGAAGCGTCTGGAGCCACATTGGACGTTGCACAACAGATGTTGGGATTCCAGCCACCATGTTAACCGCCCGTGTATCATGCGCTCCATCACCTTGCAGATGACGCTGGTGAGGGAGATAGGGCGATAGCTGGAAGGTAGATGGGGTTCCTTGCCAGGCTTTAAAATCGGGACGATGGTGGCCTCGCGCCAGGCGGATGGAAATGTGGTGGTACGCCATACGTGGTTGTATACACTTAGAAGAAACCTTTTTCCAAGGGAGGAAAGATGTTGCAACATAAGAAGGTGTATACCATCTGGACCAGGTGCGGAGGGTCGGGAGGAGGCTAGGGCCGTCTCTAGTTCGGCCTCGGTGAAATCCGTGTTGTAATATTCGGTATTGGCGGAGGAAAATGAGAGCTCATGGGATTCAACGCGGTCTTTCTTGGATAGGAACGCTGCAGGATAGTGGTAGGAGCTGGAAACATCAGCGAAAGCAGTACCCAAGGCGTCAGCAACGGCTCCGGGTATAACGATGGTGTCATTATTCAGTCGAAGACCAGGAATCGTGAGCCTGGAAGCTTTGCCAGCAACGCGGCGAAGCCGGTCCCATACAATAGAAGATGGTGTGGAGGGATTAAATGATTCGACAAAGCGGTTCCAGGAGGTCCGTTTACTGTTTGTAATAATGCGCCGAGCTCTGGCACGAAGTTGTTTGTACGTGACCAGATTGTCAAGAGTAGGGTGGCGCCGAAATACCTTAAGTGCCTTCCTCCGTGCTTGGATCGCCGCCCTGCATTCATCAGTCCACCAAGGGACTGGCAAGCGTTTCGGGTGGGAGGAGGAGCGGGGGATGGCTTGTTCGGCCGCGGATGTAATGACGGAGGTTAGGTGATCCACCATCTCGTCAACATCGCTGAAAAGGCGGTTCACGAAGACAGCCAAGCCAGAGTAAAGGGGCCACTGCGCTCTGTGGAATTGCCAGTGGGGTACACGCGACGATGGAGCAGTGTGTGAGAGCAAGCGTATGACACACGGAAAATGATCGCTGCCAAAGCAGGCAGAGAAGACGTTCCACTGTAAGCGGGGTGTAAGCTGATGGGAGCAAACTGCTAAGTCGAGGTGAGAAAAATTGCCACTGGAGTCGGACAGAAAGGTAGGTTCGCCGGTGTTTAGAACAGTGAGATTATACTGAGCAAAAAAGTCAAAGAGGTCGTTCCCCCTTGCACAAGCCCGTGGTGATCCCCATAGAGGGTGGTGGGCATTGAAGTCTCCCAACAGAAGGTAAGGCGTCGGGAGCTGCGCTAATAAAGCTGCAAGATCGGCAATAGGGAGAGGAGATGAAGGTGGAAAATAAACAGTACAAAGCGTAAATGAAAAACCAGGGAAACGTAACCTGACTGCAACAGCTTGCAGGTGGATGGTAAGCCTATGAGTTTGATAATAAACGTTGTCACTGATAAGTAACATAACACCGCCATGGGCAGGAGAACCAGGAGTCGGTGGGAAATCAAAGCGCACCGATGTGTAGCCAGGAAAGGTGAAAGCATCCTGGCTGTGAAGCTTTGTCTCCTGCAGACACCAAATGCTAGGTGACAGCGAAGATGTGAGCATTTGTAATTCAGTTCTGCGTGTACGAATGCCACGTGTGTTCCACTGAATAATAGACATTGGGAGGCGAATATAACATAGATGGTCAAGCTTTTTCACTTGGCCAGAGGTTGACGCTTTAATTTACCCTTATTCGTGCGCGTGGGACTGGGACTCTTAGGAGTCGTGGGATCCTCCTCCATTGGCTCGGTTGGAGGGAGAGGGACGGATTCACCGGAAACCGAACACAGGACTTCAAAGCGGTTGCCGGTGGCCGTGGGGATCGCAGAACTGCGCGAAGCCCGGCTACGGCCTCTACTATCTTGGGACCGTGATCTCCGAGGTGGTGAGGGAGATGAGGCTTTCGATTCGAGCGGTTTACTAGCAGAAGCTGGAGGGCTTTTAAGTAGTCGGAACGTTTAGGCTGGGTCTTGAATTGTCGAGGTTGAGTACTAACAACTATTTTCTTCGGACTGCGCGACCCAGAAGGGCGTTCATTTACTTTGGCCGGAGCGGCGAGAGAAGAATCCGGGCCCGTTTGGGTACCGAAATCCCGCTTAGATACTGGGGTGGAAACCACTGAACTAAACGTACCAAATTTTAAGAGAGAAGGCTGCCGAGCAAGGTGACGTTTGCGGGCCTCTGCGAAAGAAATTCGTTCTTGCACCCGCAGCTCTTGGATGGCCTTCTCGTCTGGAAAACGTGGGCAGTCGCCTGAATTAGCTGCATGAGAACCTCGAGAATTTACGCAGCAGGGAGGAGTCGGACAAACACCCTCATGGGCCTCGTCGCCACAACTGGCGCAAATAGGCGTGGTTGCTTTGCAGGTTAACTTAGTGTGACCGTATCGTTGACACCTGAAGCAACGCATAGGCCGTGGAATATAGGGTCGAACGTTAATCACTTCATATCCAGCCTTAATTTTAGATGGCAGCTCTAGACGGTCAAAGGTGAGGAAAAGCGTGCGAGTCGGTACCGGAACACCGTCACGCATGGTTTTAACGCGGTACACAGAGATTACGCCTTGGTCTGATAAGTAACCCTGGATTTCTGCTTCTGGCATGCCGTCCAGTAGGGAGGAGGTAATGACGCCCTTGCTTGAGTTGAGGCTTCTGTGTTTTTCGACGCGGATGGGATATCCGTGGAGTAATTTGGCCTTTAATAATCGATCGAACTGTATGGCAGTATGCGTCTCAACCAACAAAGAACCAGTTCTAAGACGAGTGCAGGATTTCACCGGGCCAGCGATTTTGTCAAGTCCCGTTTGTATACCGAAAGGATTCACTGTTAAGAAGGTCTGAGTCTCTTCAAGTCGACTTATTACTAGGTACCGAGCGCTTGAAGCTACGGGTGCCTCTATTTCATCATTCACTTGTCGTTTTGGTTTCGGTGTAAGGTTTGCCATAAAAAGTATGGTGTTGCTTTCATCCCCCAATGCTCCCCACCCACCACGGAGCCCAACAAGGGGTCATCCCACTGGGACGACAGGGCTACATAGGGGATATAGCGGGCCCGCCGTCCCACTCACCCTGGAGTTCAGTGTCACACCTTGTCCTGGCCGATTGACTAGGGGTGGGTTAGTCCCTAACCTCCCGTTTAGGTAAAGCAGTAGCCAAAGTGGTATATTGGTAATGCGCACCCTTCCCGAATTCAGAAAAGCACTGTTACGAGCTCAGATACGCATCCCTCAACCACCAGGACAAACCTTTCCACCGACACGGGTCTCCACGCACGGCCTACACGTGGGTGGGCCTGTTGACCATCTCCCTCAACCACGAAGAGGAGCCCACTCGAGGGAGACTGTTGGCTCGGGACCCCGGGAGCGCCAAAACCCGTACCTACCGAAGTAGGCCCCTGGGGGGCTCGAAGTCTTCTGCACACCGCACGATGTTTATAATGCACTTTCCGCCCAGGCTGTTCCTTCCTTCTGCGAACAGGTCTGCATTCTTATTGCATTCGAATAGTAAGTGTTCCGGTGAGCCGGGGTGTTCGCAGATTTCACAAATGTCTGTTGCTCTACTGCCGATCTTCTTCAAATATGTTTCGAATGGTCCATGTCCTGTTAGAAATTGCACTCCGTATCTATTTGGTATGATGGTTTTTAGTTTTATTCTCTCCCTGATATCCGGGTATAAATCGTAAGTTCTTCTGCCAGTTTCGCAATTATTCCACTCTGCCTGCCATTCACTTAACAGGAGTTCATGAATTTCACGTTTGGACCTACATGTTTTGCCGACAATTTCGCGTACCTTTCCATGATCTTGTTTCTTTAACCAGTACATGGCTCCTCTCATCCTAATTATAAGGTCCAGGGGCCATATTGCAAGTGCCACAAGGATTGCCATTGTCGGTGTTGTACTTACTAAGCCTAGACATCTCACAAGCACCTGTCTTTGGATTCTCCTTAGCTTAGTTTTGTTCTTTCCTAACCTCGCCTTTGCAGCCCATATTCCTGATCCATATCTAACTATACCTGTTAAAATCGCCGTATGGTAGCATCTGGTTGCTTCTAATGGAATCCTGAATTGGTTTTTGGTTAATGTGACCAGTTTCATCATTGTCTTGTTTGCCTTTTTATTTACCGTAGCTATGTGGGTATCAAAATTAAGTTTTTCATCTAATACTATTCCTAAATAAATAAATTCTGCCTTCTTTTATCCAGATATCTTATTTCTTAAATCAGGACGGCATGATTAATCTTTATTTGTTCATTGTAATACTAATTTTTTACATGGATTGTTGCAGATTTCCTAATACTAATACATTTTCAACTTATATCTAACTCTTATATTCTAGGTTACAATGTATTACATACTTACAACTAAATCTTAATGCTAGAGATTACAATACAATAACAGATTACAAAGAGGTAACTTAAAGCTAAAGATTCTTCGTCCGGTGTATAGGTTCACATTCCTATTTTCGTCCTCCCCAAGGTGCACAGGAACATCCTTCTACGGTTTACCCGTTGGTTGGTATTTATGATACTATTCCTAAATAACGAAAGCTCTTTTCCCTCTTCATACTTACTTCAGTAATTTTAACGATTGGATTTCTTTTTGTACTGCCTTTTAGAAACATGTATGCCGTCTTCTGTGGCGCGATTTGTAGTTTAACTTTTTCACACCAACCTTGTAGCTTTTCGACTAACAATTTCGATTTTGACTCAAGGTCACGACGGTTATTTCCTTCAACCAATACCAAGAGGTCATCTGCATACGCCACTATTTCCAGTACCTCCATCTGTTGTTCTAACATTTCAAGCATTGGCTCCGTCAGCAAGTCCCAAAAGAGAGGTCCTAAAACCGAGCCCTGTGGATATCCCCTGGTGATTTCCTTGACGGCGGTATGATTTTCACCTTGTAAATATACCCTCCTCCCTGTGCAGTAATCCATTAGGCTCTCTACCAATTTCTTTGGGTATTGTTTCTCTCAGAATTCTGAATAGTTCTGGCCAGCAAAGGTTATCGAAAGCGCCCGCGATGTCAAAAAATATCCCAATTACATATTTGCACCTGCTGGTCTGTGCTTTACTTACAGCACGATGTATGGCGTCCTCGATTGATTTGCCCTTTCGAAAACCAAACTGCTTTTGTCATACCCAGCATTACTCTAGATTCCATTAGCCTTTTATATAGGAGTTTCTGCCCCTCAAAATCCAACCTCTGCGGTCCTCGTCCCGAGGGGTGGGCAACAGGAAAAACGGGACTGACTAATGGGGTGATGTACGGTGGGGACTTGGTGTACCCCACGACCACTGCGGCTGCCGAGAAGGCCCATCAGTAACCCCGAAAACTGGCAGAAGAGGCTCTGGTATTTTTCCCCAGGGACCTACTACGGTAGGTACGGGATTGGCGATCCCGGGGTCCCTAGCCACTCACCCTCATTTCATCCCCTTCACCTCCATCAACTGTGCCACGCTCTGCTACTGCTTGTCAGTATGCATCACCTTTTTCCCCTTCTAGTTTTTATTATTATTATTAGCTCGTAAGGTCTTAGGTTTATAACTCCTGTCTCACCAGCAGGGATCTCTCCTATCTCCGTGGTTCTGTCCCACGGTTTTCAGCGCGGCTTCCGACATGTGTGCTCTCCGCAGGTCTCAAAAGTGGAGGTTGAGCGGACCCTTCGCACTGCCCCTATGTGTAGCCTTAGGTGCGGAGCCCGTCCACACCGTCAAGTACACCCACGTAGCTCCTTGAGGGCCCGGTCTGTGTTAATCTCCCGACGGCCGTGTTGCGGTTGGGTTAGTATCACGGACCGGACGTGTTACCGCTGACGGAACCCCGGTGTAATCAACCACAAGTCCCCTGAATCCGCGTGTGCCTATTATACGCAGCGCGGCCTAAAGTGGGGAGCCACAGGCGGTTATTCCTGTGGTAGGGGCATAAAGCCGAGGTGTGCGTGGTGAACGGTTTACCCATACGGACAAGCAGTGGATATTGAAGGGTAGCTTTTCTGAGGTACAAATGAGATCGGTCATGGGTGAGGTCCCCATGACGGCACAGACCGTGAAGATTCGGTGTCTTTCTCTCTTTAACCCCCGGATGGCAGGCTGACGCCGACGGTTCCGGATGGGGGTCTAAATCATCATGTCTCCGCGCAAAACTTCCTTTACTGACCCATTTTTAGTGATGACCTTGGCTTGTGATGGCAAAACGTTCAAAGATATAAGTCCGTTCTACATAAAGCGAGAATTAGATAAGATCAGTGGCCCTGTCAAGAATGCGACGCGTCTCCGAGACGGCACCTTACTCTTGGAGAGCTCAAATGCAGACCAATTCAGTAAACTGCAAAAGGCGACTTTGTTGGGCTCCTACCCGATCCGGGTAGCCCCACACAAAACTCTTAACACCTGCAGAGGAGTAGTCACCACCTCCAGCCTAGATGGTCTAGCGAACGAAGAAATAGTAAGTTGCCTCTCTGATCAACTTGCTTGCCAGGCGTACCGCTTAACACGGAAACAGGATGGCAAGGAATATCCCTTACGAACAGTCTTTCTAACTTTTGCTGGAACTAAGTTACCTGAATTTATCTATTGCGGCTATGAACGTGCTAGCGTCCGCCAGTATGTCCCGAACCCCATGCGCTGTTTCCAATGTCAGCGGTTCGGACATACTAAGGTCACGTGTACCAATCCTGCTCTTTGTGAGCAATGTGGCCTACCGAAGCACGACGATCCAAACTGCAGTCGAACACCTTGTTGCGTGAACTGTGGTGGCAGTCACCCCTCCAGTTCGCGACAGTGCCCTAGATTCATGGACGAAAAGAGCATTCAGGAGCTACGTGTAAAGGAACGCCTGACTTTTCCAGAAGCACGGCGGCGCTTCGAACAACTGAAGCCTCCTAGCACTACAACTGGATATGCATTAGCACTTCGCCGTACTCCTAATACCACTGTTGCTGTTCAACACGTCCCTGTAGCCCACGCATCCACGCAGACTGACTTTCTAGCCGTTAAACCCACGTCTCAGACTGTTTGTATATCCACCAGCACTACCTCCGTTTCTGCCGTACAGACTCCAGCCACCAAGCCATCAGGGAATAACAACAATCCCGTAGTAAATATGAAAAACCGATCCCGGCCAACACATAGATCGCCAAGTCGCTCGCCTTCTATTAGATCCCGGTCTCGTTCTACGAGCCGTAGGAGTTCTGACTCCCGAACATCAGCGGAGTCACAGGAGGCTAACGATTTTCGAGTCGTAGGGCCCAAATCAGCCAAGGTCAAGAAAAAGGTTAAAACGGCCCGCTAAAAACTCTTTATGGAAATAATCCAGTGGAACGTCAATGGTTTCCGAGCTCGCGTTCAAGACCTACAGTGTTTAGTTTCTCAACGGTCACCATCAGTTATTTGTCTCCAAGAAACCCATTTGCATCACTATCACTCATTACACCTAAGCACTTTTTCGGCATTTAGGAGAGACTCCGTTGCAGGCACACGAGCAAGCGGCGGCGTTGCTACTTTGGTGGCGCCTAATATCTATGCCACCAATATACCATTAACCACGCCGTTGCAAGCTGTCGCTGTTCGTATACAGCGAGAGAGCATCTCTTTTACCATCTGCAACATTTACCTGCCCCCGCTCTGTGTAATTCAAAAGCAGGATCTTCAGGCTCTTTTGGCTCAGCTCCCCTCTCCGTTACTCATCTTGGGAGATCTGAATGCCAAACACACGTTCTGGGGCTCCGACATTGATGATGCTCGTGGCTGCCTCATAGTAGACACGTTTGATTCGTATGACCTGATTTTGCTGAACACTGGTGACCCGACATTCTTGTCATCCGCTTATGGTACGCACTCGGTACTAGACGTCTCTTTCTGTAGCCCGGTATTGGTTCCACTCCTTGATTGGTCTGTGCTTTCCGACCTCTTTGGGAGCGATCATTACCCAATTAACATCCGTTTATCCGGCCGCCACCATGCGCCTTCGCGACATCCTCGCTGGATTATTTCCAAGGCTGACTGGGAAAAGTTTAATTCCCATGTACACCTCACCGACGATGGTTTTGACACCGTCGATGAGATGGTGGAATATTTTACATGTTCCATCCTGCTCGCCGCTGAATCCAGCATTCCTCGAGGTTCTCCTACCCCACGTCATACCCCTGTACCCTGGTGGTCTGAGGAATGCCGTGTGGCTATAAAAGCACGCAAACGTGCTTTACGGCTTTTCCAGTTGCATCCGACGGAAAAGAACTTCGTTGCTTTTAAACGTTCTCGAGCTAGGGCACGTTTTGTGCTTCGCAATGCGAAACGAAGATCCTGGGAGGCCTACGTGTCTTCCCTTTCTCGTCGCAGCTCCACCAAACAGGTATGGTCAGCTGTTCGGCGGATGCATGGCAAGTATCGCCGAACGGTCATTCCCGGACTTGCCCTTAACGGTTCCATCTGCACTGCCGAGCAAGATATAGCCGAAGCCCTTGCCACCTCATTCGCTGCTACTGGCCAAACGGCTAGTTACGACGCCCTCTTCCTTCCTATTAAGGAAGCTGCGGAGCGAACAAAACTAAATTTTAATAGCGAATGTAATGAGCCGTACAACCAGCCTTTTACCGCTGCCGAGCTTTCACATTCTTTAGCCCTAGCCAAGGACTCTTCTCCCGGTCCCGATGACATCCACAGACAGATGCTGCTACATCTTCCACCCGATGCGATGTCTTTCCTGTTAGGCATGTATAACCGCATCTGGCATGAGCGGGTCTTTCCATCTTGCTGGCAAGAGGGTATTGTCATCCCCATCCCTCGGCCCGCAAAGGACCGCACACTTTCATCAAGCTACCGCCCCATTTGCCTGACGAGTGTCGTCTGTAAGACCTTTGAGCGAATGGTAAACTCTCGGTTAGTGTGGTGGCTCGAAACTAATAACCAGCTGTCCAACCTTCAATGTGGTTTTCGTCGCCATTGCTCTAGTGTTGACAATCTAACACGCATTGAGGCTTACATTCATTATGCCTTTCTACTGCAACAGCATGTGGTGGGAGTATTCTTTGACCTGGAGAAGGCTTATGACACCACTTGGCGGTATGGCATACTACGTAACCTTCACAGTTACGGTATGCGAGGCCACTTACCGGAATTTTTAAGAAATTTTTTAGCACTACGTCGTTTTCGTGTCCGAATAGGGAACAGTATCTCAAGGGAGCGGATCCAGGAGAATGGTGTACCTCAAGGGTCGATCCTCAGCGTCGCCCTTTTTGCCGTGGCTATTAACGGCATCACTAGTGTCGTTCGTGGCGGAATTCCGTCGTCCCTGTATGTTGACGACTTCGCTATATATTATCGATCTTATAACTTAGATCATATAGAGCGTCAACTGCAGTTGACCATCAACGAGCTGGCAGCCTGGGCGCTTCGCACCGGCTTCCGTTTTTCTCCTGCGAAGACACAATGTGTCCACTTCCATCGTCTACGAGGTATTCACCCTCCACCAGATCTGCACTTGAACGGCACACCCCTGCCGTTTGTCTTGCACCTGAAGTTCTTGGGCCTCTACTTGGACAGACAACTCAACTGGGAGCGCCACATTCGTCACCTTCGAGCCTCATGCGATCGTTCTCTGCGGGTGCTGAAGGTATTATCTGGAGCATTTTGGGGGGGGCGATCGCACGGTAATGTTGAGGCTATATCGCTCCCTGGTCCGATCCAAGCTGGACTACGGCTGTTTTATTTATGGCGCAGCGACCGCCTCTAAACTTCGCCTTTTAGACACCGTACATCATACAGGTATCCGCCTTGCCACAGGAGCTTTCCGCACAAGTCGCGTCGACTGCTTGTATGCCGACTCCGGCGAGCCTCCACTTTCTATTCGTCGCTCGACGCTACTCTGTTCCTACGTTGCAAAGTTGGCAAGTTACCCAAACCATCCATGTTTTAAACCAGTTCTGCATCCCGAGTTAGCCCACCGTTATACGCTCCCTAGTTCTCGGAAACGCCCAACCGGAGTAAGATTCCGGGAACTCTCCCGTACACACGATCTCCGAATGCCTCGCGTGGAGGGGTCTTCCCTGGGTCGTTATCCCGCATGGCAGCTCTAGCGTGCGCGGTTCGATCTTGCTCTTTCCACCAACTCGAGACTAGCTACCCCACATTCGGTATTCCAACAACTTTTTGCCGAACTACTGGACCGTTACCCTAATTATGTTCCGGGCTTTACAGATGGTTCCCAGTTGGGTAGCACTACGGGTTGCGCATTCATCATTAACGGCGAGGCTCATAAATTTCGCCTCTTGGACTGCACCTCTGTTTTTTCTGCAGAACTGTATACCATCCTCTATCTGCTCCTTTTTATTTGTAAGTTAGTTCCTGGCAATTTTATCGTTTGCACTGACTCTCTAAGCGCTCTTCAGGCCTTGCAACAACACATTGCAGCTCACACGCTCGTTTTAAAAATTCAGGCCTTGATCTCGCAAATGCTTAGTCGCGGATACCATTTTGTTTTTACCTGGACCCCAGGCCATGTGGGCATTACTGGGAATGAGGAGGCGGACGCGGCTGCTAAATCCGCTTGCCGTTTGCCCCGGAGTTTAACAACTACAGTGCCATACCAAGATGTGCAACGTTTTTTCCGTCGCCAAATCCTATCTGCTTGGCAGCACTCCTGGACAGCTTTGGAAGGCACACAACTCCGGGCAATAAAGGAGAGCGTACAACCCTGGCTAACCTCCTGCAGGGATAACCGGCGAGCCGAGGTGATACTCACCCGGCTGAGAATTGGACACACACGAGCCACTCACGGCCATTTATTAAGAGGGGAACCGGCCCCAGTTTGTGCTCCATGTGCAGTACGACTCACTGTGCGGCATGTATTGCTAGACTGCCCGCAGTACGCCCGCGTTCGCCAGTCAGTAGGCTTAGGAACTAACTTGATGGATGTTTTAGGGGACAACCCAGTGGCCGTGGATAAGGCACTGCGGTTTGTTTTTAAAATCGGTTTTAATCAACAAGTTTCACTTGTATTTTATATTTATTACTTTTAGAGTTTTTAAAGTGTTAGTGTTTAGATCGTTTTTAATGTCCTTTTAACAGTTGAGTGTTTTATTATATTTTACCCTTTTTAGCTTAATTTTTATAGCTTTTAGGTTTTAGTATTGACTTCGGGCCCAAATGACCTTGTTGTCGACGGGCCCTTAAACACTACACACTCACTCACTCACTCACTATATAGGAGTTTCTCTTGGATCTTTCCTAACATGTTTAATAGACAAATTGGTCTGTAGGACTTGACGTTTGTAGGATTTTTATCTTTACTTTTCTTTAAAATGACTACTCTGGCCCCTTTCCAACAGAAGGGAACTCTTCCCTCTACTAGACATTGGTTCAGAAGGTTGCATAAGCTTGGTGCAATGGACGTTTCTAGATTTTGAATAACCTCTGCCTGTATCCCATCAGGACCCGGAGCTTTCTTTGCTTTCAGTTCTCTTATAGTTATTTTAACTTCAGTTACATCGAAGGGAAGAATTACACGATCATTCCCATATTCGCTTACAAATTCTTGCCTACAATTTCGATGTATCTCTTTGTCCGTACCTTCGATGTCGTCGGGTAACAGTTTCTCTAGCAAATAATCCGCCGTGTCCTTCCATGATTTTGTAACCGTACCATCCTCTTTCACCAAAGATGAGAGACCTTCCGGTGCTACTATCTTTTCCATTGCGATTTTGTATGGAACTCCCCAAATATTCTCCTGTAAGTTCTCTTCTACATAGGTACCCCAGGATCTTTGTCTAACCTCTAGAAGTTTATGTTTATATTTCTCTTTGAGTTCTCTAAATTTTTGCAGATTGTGGTTGCGTTCATTTGCTGTAACACTTCTTTTATAAACTCTTCTGGCCTTTCTGACTCTCGATCGTAATTTCTGCAATTGCTCATTCCATAAGACATTATTGCTTATCCGAGGTCTTGTTCTTTCCAAACCCTTGTTCATAGCTTCCTGGATGTTTCTCGTTAATTTGCTTGCCATGGTGTCTATATCCATTGCTGTGTTACCTTCCGGGAGTATAAAATTTTCACGAACCTTCTTCCAGTCTGCGTTTTTCGTCTTGTAGATTACATTGCCTTTCCTTAACGTGGATCTATATGTACCTATGATTTCAATGTCGAAATATATCAGGTTGTGATCACTTTCCGTCAGATGTTGTCCTACCTTCCAGTTTTTGATTTTATTGCTTATATATCCTTTTGTTAAAGTAAGATCTATGTTTTCGGAAGCACCTGCTCTATTTTCAAATGTGTATAGGTTGTTTGGTTGGTTTTGGATGTCTATGTGATATTGCGCTATTAGATTTTCCAAACATTCTCCTAGAGGATCGGGATTCTTACTAAACCACCAATATGATTTGGCGTTGGAGTCCATTGTGAAGATGACAGGTTTATCGGGAAATGCATGCAGGATCTCACGTGTTTTCTCTATTCCAATAACTATGTCGTCCCTATATTGATAATATTGGTTACAAACAATAAAATCCATTCCCCTGAACATCACTTGGATGCAGTTAACATGTTCACTACAGAAAAGATCTATTTTCAGTACCTGTATCTTCTTGTTATTTATTAATATGAGAGCCTGTGGATCTTCGCCGACGCATATTTTTCGAGCTGTTACCGGCATATAGACTGGTTTGCCTCTTAATGTGTACGGCTCTTGTATGCACAATATGTCCAGTGACATTTCTTCTGCTAATCTTCGCAGCTCCATCATCAAACTTTTGATCGCTGAGCATTTATTTGTCCCATCCTTATATTAAACATTCCTCTAACTTGAATGCCATTTATATCACTACCTTTATTACTTATCCTCGCATTGCTTATCAACTTCCGGTGTTTATCCATAGTTGGTTCTAGCTATGAGTCGGTCGAAGAAGAATTTATATTGAGGGCACTCTTTTCCACCCTTACAGCCGGAGTCTATTTTAACCTTACCACTAGGATCTTTCGATGGCAGGAATTTTCTCCTCGTATTGCACGGTACACATATCCCTCGTTCTTTCTTTTCGCAATCGTTCCTTGTGTGATCCTGTTCTCCACAATGAGCGCATACTACCTTGTCTTGATTACAGTATTTTGCGACGTGACCATATAGTTGGCATTTCATACATCTAGCTACTACTAGATAGTCTTTGGCATTCACGGCTTGAAAGCCTAGATAAATCTTTTCTTTGCGCAATATCATCTTCCTGATTTGTGGTGATACTTCAATTACCTGATGTACAGTATTTCTGTTTTTAGGACCTGTTTTGAATCTACACTTAGCATTCTCTTGGAATTCTTCCCACGACATCTCGCTCACGAAGTTTTGCTCGTACATGTATTTTATAATGTCCTCTTCTTTTTCATTAGCTAGCACGTCATACATTATGATTAATGGGTTTCTTTTCTTGGGAAATTCTATCTTCAGGCCTTTCCCTTTGATGGATGCGCTTCGCATAACCTTTATATCATCTTCACTTTCTGTCTCTAATATTATGTTTTTCTCAGTCCTTCTGATGTTGCAGACTTTAATTCTCTCTTTTTCTGGATTCAGGTTCTTGGTAATAATTTCCTGAACTTCTTTAGAACTTTTGCCACTTTCGGAAGAAATAAACATGGTACATTTTTGCTTTTGCAGAACTCGTTGCATTCTTTCTGCGTTGATGTTCGGTTTCATTGATGCTACTAGGTTGGCGTAAGTTGTAGCGGGTACCATTTTTTCTTCATCCCTAACTTTGATTTGTCCTCTTAGTCTGGCATTTTCTAATCTTATTTCATCATTAGCTTTTGTGATCTCCAAAAAACAAAAAACAAAAAGATTCGCTTTTTGTTCGTTACAGACATTTTGTCATTCGAAACCACTTGAGTGATCTCGGCTACAAAGCCTGTTATACTTTTATCTTCATCTTTAAATTTCTCCTCACTTTGTGGAGGTTGCTGTTCCTGTTTCTCCTCTATACCTCTGGCATGCGCATGGTGCGGAGATCTAGGCAATGATTTACGAGGCCTAAAAGCTGCTTCCTCGTTTACTTTCTCTTCCTCTCTACCTCTCGTTTCCCTGCTGCCCCTCGACATACTGCTCCTCTCAGCCATTAGCATGTACACACTAATGCCCAGGGCGGACGACGTGGACGTGGGAGCTCCCCAGAGATATTTCTTCAGAGCACGACAGCGCACCGCTACGCCGTGGTCTGGGCACTTGGCTCACAACTCAAACTTTTCTCTTTCTCTTGGGGTCCCGCCCCTGTCCCTGGGGACAAAAAAAAAATAAAATCTGCTTAACTACTGTCCTGGCATCTAGAATCTATACCAGGACATAGTTTCCGCTGATTTTATTTTTATTTTCTCTTTCAATCTTTATTATTTCCTCAATTCTTTTACATATATTTGCAGATATCCTAACCTAACTTAACTATCTAACTAACCTACAGCCACTGGAAACCAGCGACTTTACATTTCCAAACCATTCTATTTGGCAGTTCTACTCTACCATTAATACAATCTATCTAACTACTATCTACAACTACATTGAAAAACCACAACTTCTACAACTGCCAATTCTACCATCTACTTCTACTTGAATACAAACTTGGTATCCAAGCCTCTCCTCAACTGGAATCAGTAACAAACAGCTACTTCCATCAGGAAAAGAGGTCGGGTCATCAATTTTGTATTCACCTACTCTACTAACTACTCCTATAATTAATCTTCTTCATCCTCCTCTGGTGAACTCCACCTCGTGGCAATCTCCTGTGGTTGACCTCTCCTCCTGGCCCAGTCCTGACGTCCCGTAGTGGTCCAATATTGCCTCCTACGACTCATCGGTGTCTGGTCCTCTCCTTCCTCATCGGATGTGGTGGATATATTCCGACCAATCTCCTCTCCTTCGTCCTGGATTCTTTGCTGTTGATGTTGAATCCTTTGTGATCTCCTCTCTGGTGAATGATGTTGTAATTGCTGAAGTTGTCTCCGTTGCATTCGTCTTTCTATTAATTGTGTCCTATATTCCTCCATTACTATTGTTGAAACTTTCGCTACCATCCTATTTAAAACTTCCAAATCCTCTTCCATTCTTACAATATTCCAAATTACTTTTCCTGCCAATTTTTCTCTGTCTTCTTTTATTAAATCGTTATATCTGACACACTGAACGTATGTTCCGGAGTTCCTTCTTGCTTACACACTTCACATCTGCTGTTGTCACTACTTCCTATTTTCTTAAAATAGGTCTGAAATGGTCCATTTCCGGTTATATACTGTACTGTTTCCTTTGTCGGTATGATCTTTAATTTTAATCTATCCCTGACACTAGGAAACATATCTTTTGCTCTTCTTCCCTCCTCTGTTTTATTCCATTCTTCCTGCCATTTATCAATCAGAAGATTCCTTACTTCTCTCCTATTGTTACACGATCTTCCTAATATTTCACTAACTTTATCTTGATTTCCTTTCCTTATCCAATACATGGCTCCTCTTAGCATTATAATATAATCTATGGGCCATATTCCCAATATCACTAACAATGCCATAGTTGGTGTTGTCTTTACTATTCCCATGCATCTGATTAATGTTTGTCTCTGCGTACTTCTAAGTTGCTTGATGTTCTTGATTAACTTAACTCTATGTGCCCATACACTTGCTCCATATCCTATAATACCAATTAAAATCGCAGTATGATACAATCTCGTCGCTTTTAATGGAATTCTAAATTTGTATTGCGTTATTGTAGCCAGCTTCATCATGACATTACTTCCTTTTATCCTCACATTTCTTATATGATTATCGAAATTTAATTTCTCGTCTACATTTATTCCCAGATATTTAAAAACTGACTCTCTCTTAATACTGGTTCCTCCTATTTTAATTATAGGATTCCTGTCCAATTTTCCCTTTAGCAACATATATGCTGATTTATGTGGGGCTATATTCAATTTAACATTTTTACACCAAGTCTCCAAGATACACACAATATTTTCTGCCTTTCGCTCTATTTCTCTTCTATTATTTCCTTCTAACATGATCATTAGATCATCTGCATAGGCTATTACTTCTAATGTGTCTTGAAGTTCGGCTAATCTTTCTAAAATTGGCTCGGTCATTATGTCCCAAAATAAGGGGCCTAAAATCGATCCTTGCGGACATCCTTTGGTGATATCCTTCGTCACCATTCCATTTTCTCCCTTTAAATTTACTCTTCTATCTTTACAATAATCTAGTAAACATTTGTATATACTTACAGGGTAGTTCTTCTCCCTTAATATACGAAAAAGCTCCGGCCACCAAAGATTATCAAAAGCTCCGGAGATATCCACAAATATTGATACAACATATTTACTAGAGCTTGATAATACTACTTCTATTGCTTTATTTATGGCATCCTCTGTAGACTTTCCCTTTCTAAATCCATATTGCTTTTCTGTTTCACCTATCATAATCCTAAATTTACATATTCTTTTGTAGATTAATTTTTCCTGTATTTTCCCAAGTGTATTCAATAAACATATGGGTCTATATGTGTTCCTGGGGACATTTCAAAAGCCCCCTAGCCTGTGCTTCCACAGACTAGGGGGCTCCTTTATTCTTTCTAAGTCCAGCACCTATTTTATAAGCTGGACTTGTTATACAAATTTGTAATATTTCATTTATACAATGTTATTATAATAATTAATTAACATAATATGAGAATAAATATATGACTTAACCTAGGTAATTACTAATTCCTATACTCTCTATATCGTTTATTTGATAGTTTATCTGCGAGACTATTTAATAGATTAAAACTTCGCTTATTCCTTATCAATTCATTTATTGTGTGATTTCCAAGATGCCACTGTATTTCTACATTAGTTACCCAACTTAGAGGGCATTCCCATAGGGAATGTTCCGGGGTGTCTATTGCCCCACACCTACACTTATCATCTAAAGATTGGCCGAACCTGTATAGGTAGGCACCGTATGGGCCGTGCCCAGTGATGTAATGTATTAGGCCTCTGTGTGGTTTGACAAATCTTAGCAATGAGCGTTCTACAACAGATGGAAAAAAGGAGTGAACCCGCCTACCGGTTTGTACTAGGTCCCATATGTCTTGCCACTCACTTAATATACAGTCCTCTAGTTCCCATTCGTCAGTTATTCGACCTCCAGCTAATTGACTGGCCCTCATTACATCACTATGGCGTAGCCAATACTTTGCCCCCCTTTTTCTGACTTCTAAATCGAGGGGTAGCAGCCCCAAGATAACTAGGAGCGCTTCCGTGGGAGTAGTTGAGAAAGCACCGGTTAATCTTATTAGAATTTTTCTTTGTAATGATCTTAAAATCTTTTGAGTCCCTACCAGATAAGCTCTGTGACCCCATACTGCTGATGCATAAGTTACGATTGGAACTAGAACTCCGTTATGGATGGCTTTAATGACCTGGAATGGTATCTTATTTGTGAATTTAGCTATTGTTACTATTTTGTTTAAGACTCTAAATGCTTTTGATGTGACTTCGGTTATATGGCTTTTAAATAATAATCCTTCGTCTAAATACACTCCCAGATATCTTGCGCTGCCAACCCTCTTTACATTTTGATTATACATTTTTATGGTAGGTTATCTCTGTAGTTTACCTTTTAACAATATATAATTTGTTTTTTCGAGCGATATATTTAGTTTCATGTCGTTACATTCATTTTCTATTTCTTTAATTACAAAATTACATTTAGTTTCTAACTCTAATCTAGAATTGGCTTCGAACATGATTATGTCATCAGCATAAGCTACTTGTAATCCAAGTTCACCTAATTCATTAATGCGTATCAAAGCCGCCTCTGTTCCAAAAGAGAGGGCCTAGTATTGACCCTTGCGGGCAACCCTTAGAGAGCACCTTTGAGTAAGTTGCCGTACCTATGTTGATGTTTACTGTCCTATTTCTACAATAATCCACGCAGGTGTTGTACAATTGAGTAGAACAGTTTATATCAATTAATCTTTGATAGAGAACTGGCCACCATAGGTTATTGAATGCACCATCGATGTCTAAGAGTACTGCTAGAACATATTTGCTAGTTGAGTCCTGCGCAATATTTGCTACGCAATTAATTGCATTTACGGCCGATTTTCCTTTTGTAAAACCAAATTGATTTGTAAACATGTTCCTCTCATTGCGTAGGCAGTTTAACTTTTCTGACAGCAATATTTCGTAGACGTTGCCTAAGGTGTTGAGCATGCAAATGGGCCTATAGGAGTTGACGACGTGTGGGTCTCTGTCCATGTCCTTCTTCAATATAACCAGCTTACCTTGTTTCCAGGTGTTCGGAAACCTGCCCCTGGCATAACAAGCCGAAAGTAATACGGACAGCGGTTCGGCTACCCGACCGCTTAGTGCCCGTAATACCTCGGCCGTTATTTCATCGGGGCCTGCTGCTTTCTTTTCTCTTAGCTGGCCTATTGCTGCTTGAGTCTGTTGGACACTAAAGACCTCGTTGTCCGCCCACCCCGGAACTGCCAGGCCTACCCTCTCCCTCTGAACCTTATTATTTCTGGTGTCATTGTCCTCTTTGTCATCTGGTAGTAAGCTGTCTACCAGGTATTGTAAGGTTTCGTCTCCAGGGAGGGTGTAACTGCCATCCGGCTTTCTGAGGGTGGACATGGCGTCCTGATGAAATCTGTCTCTGGTGATTTTATATGGGAAGCCCCATGCATCTTTTTGCATGCAGTCCTCAACTAGCTTGTTCCAAGAGTTTCTTTTAGTTTTTTCTAATAGTTCCCTGAATGCAGCTTTCCTACGCTGGTAGATAATTAACCGTATTTGTGCTTCGTCTATGGATCCTGATTTTTGATAAGCACTTCTCGCTTTTCTCATGTTTCTGCGGAATCTTTGAAGTTTATCGTTCCATGGACCCTTTTTTGTTATGTTTCGAAGTGCTTTATATGGTATAGCCAGTTTCATTGTTTTAATTATGCTACCAGTTAGTTGAGTTGCGGCTCTATCTATGTCTATTTGTTGTTCATTGAATACTGGTGGCACAAAATTTTCTCTTAAACTGTCCCAATTAGCACGTCGGAAGTTGTATTTATATTGCACCTGCTCGTGATCCGTGGATTTCTTTATGTCGAATCTAATTACATTATGATCGCTCTCGGTTTGTTGTTGTAACACCCTCCAATTTGAGATTAAACTATCAGCGCATCTATTAGTAAAGGTTACGTCTATGTTAACTTGTACACCTACCCTGCCTATGTATGTAGGTGGGTTCCCTGGTTTGTTTTGCACTGATAGGTTTAATTCCATTAGCAAGTTCTCTACGTTGTCGCCTCTTTCGTCAGTTCTGCCACTGTACCATAGATTCGATTTGGCATTTATATCTGCAACTATAATTATTGGGTATCTATCTAGAGATATACATATAGATCTTAGCAGAACCCCTCATTTATATCATGACTAGGAGGGAAATACATATTAACTAATATAAATTGCTGTGGCCCTAATATTTGTACACAGTTACAAAGTTCATTACAAAATTGTGATATTCTTATTGCTTTAATAGCTTTGTTCATTACAACGATTGCGGCTTTAGGATGTTCACTAGAAGCAATGGCTAAAGAAGATACTGGCATGTAACCTACTCTACCGTTAAAATGGTATGGTTCTTGAATACATAAAATATCTAGGTTATCTTCTTCAGCCAGCTTCCGGAATTCCTGCATAACTAATCTGCTTCTTGCAGCATTTAGCTGGCCAATCTTTATATGATTTTGAGTATAACTTATAGTGTTATTCCTAGTCAAAACAGTATTTATATTATTATCCATAATCTGTTCTCTGTATTAATCTCGCTCTAAGAGTTTTATAAATCTCGCATTCTTTAGAGTTGGGATTTTTACAATTTGTTTTATTCCTATATTTACATGCAATACATACTTCGGGTAAATCTTTCTTCTGACATTCTTTTTTAAGGTGGTCCTGCTCTGAGCAGTGTTGACATACCTGTTTATCAAATGGACAATATTTCATGGTATGGCCTAGGTCCTGACATCTGTGGCATCTTGGTACACTAATAAAATCCTTTACTGAGACGGCTGAAAAATGTATGTACACCATACCCTTACTAAGTAAGATATTACGAATTTTTGGGCTTATTTCAAGCACATGATGTGCGTTGTTTCCCCCTCTGGGGCCCGTTATAAATCTGTATATTACATTTTCATTGAATTCCTCCTTTGAAATTTCATCCTCTAAATTTTGACCATATAAATAATCAAGTAGTTTATCTTGCTCTATCCATCTGGGGACATCATATAAAATTACCCTAGGTTTGATTTTCTTAGGTTTATTGACATCTATCTCTTTTTTCAGTAACTGATGATCCACTAACTTGTTAGCGTCATCCTCTGAGTCTATATGAACCATTACTTTATTACCCATTGTCCTGACATCTGATTTTGATTTTATCCTTGACTGGGTTTACGAGTTCTCCTAGTTTCTTTTTTATTTCAGTCAGGATTTTTCCCTTCTTTAGATAACATGACTACTGGGGAGGATTGAACATATTGTGGCTTGGAAGCCCTAGGGGGTACCCTTGTAACATCAGCATATGAGGGACTTACACTTTTCTGTTTGCTAATTTCTTCTAGTCTCTTATTTTCCTTTTCTAGCTGTTCAATTTTTCCCTGCTCTACTTCGTTATTTACAATTCTTTCCCTTAACCTGGTGTTTTCTTTCTCAATTTCCTCGTACCTGCCTCGCCAAATCCCTAATTCAATAATTAGCTTCATGTAAAAATCATGCAATGCTGTTACCCTATCTTTTGTGATTCTTTCGCCTGCCTTTATTATCTCTTTTAATTCAGCTAACCCTTTCGGAAAATTCATACTTTCTACGAACTCCTCAAGTGCTGTTGTTTGAGGTGTTACCTGGGGGTTACTGCCACTGGCCACCTGTGAGGACTTCCTCACAGGCGACCGTTGAATAGACATGATTAAGCCCTTCTATAAGTTATTTTTTTATTAATTGCTGTTTACTATTAATTTAAATTAACTAATTTTTTCAAAGAGTTATAATAATAAGGAATATAAAACAATTTAATCAAGAGAGAGAGAGAGAGTATGTGTATAATTTCTTGCACCACTTAGCCGGATTGCTCCGTTGCCCGGGGCGGGGGACGAGGACCCGGGTGCTTTCTAGCGTCTAGTACAATACTAACACTTATCCCCTGCGTGACTCACGACTTATGGGGGGGGGGGGGGTAGACTACTAGAAATCCGCCCCGTTCCTGGGGACAGAACAGCATAGGTGTTTTCCGGTGATGGTGGCGCTGGTGGATGGGGTTTGTTCCGCAGATCTTGCAGAACGTTTTGAAACAGTGTGCCAAGCTGTTGAATTGTTAGCTTGTGAATGTTTGCACAACATTTCAGTGATGGCGGCCACACGAGCGCGGTGTGCCATATACACCTGAAATTCTGAGATGGCGATGTTTTCGCTGGTTCCGGCAGCTTAAAGTACCAGCTCATCTGATTTGTTTAGGTAGAGATTTCTGGCATTTAGTTCTTGCAGGAGGAGAGCATGTATGTCGCTGGCTAGTGGTTGCGACGGATTTTGTATCAGTTCCTTCCCCATGAAGGTACGTAGGTCGCCGCCTTTGAGGTAGTAGTAGATTGTGGGGTCCACTTTCTCAGTGGGAGGCCTGATGTCATTTTCAGGGCGGGGTTTTTGCTGCATGGTGGATAAATTTGGTGATTTGGTGGTCCGCATGATCAGTATTTAAGATTTGACCAATTGGGACTGTCGATATTGTGACTTTCTGGGTTCGTGAAATAAGACTAGGTTACAAACACAAAAACTACACTTTATTTTCCTAGCAATACACCGTTCACCGTTACAAAATTGCTAGATCACCTAAAAACTGTTTATTTTTGAAACACTACTCTTAACTGGTCCTCGTCCCGAGGGGTGGACAGTAGGAAGTAGGGGACTGACTGATGGGGTGATGTACGGTGGGGACTTGGTGTACCCCAGGACCGCTACGGCTGCCGAGAAGGCCCATCAGTAACCCCGAAAACTGGCAGAAGAGGCTCTGGTATTTTGCCCCAGGGACCTACTACGGTAGGTACGGGATTGGCGATCCCGGGGTCCCTAGCCACTCACCCTCAATTCATCCCCTTCATCCCCATCAACTGTGCCACGTTAAGCTACTGCTTGTCAGTAAGCATCACATTCTTCCTCTTCTAGTTTTTTATTAGTATTATTATTTGCACGTAAGGTCTTAGGTTTATAACTCCTGTCTCACCAGCAGGGATCTCTCCTATCTCCGTGGTTCTGTCCCACGGTTAACAGCGCGGCTTCCGACATGTGTGCTCTCCGGAGGTCTCAAAAGTGAAGGTTGAGAGGACCCTTCGCACTGCCCCTATGTGTAGCCTTAGGTGCTGAGCCCGTCCACACCGTCAAGTACACCCACGTAGCTCCTTGAGGGCCCGGTCTGTGTTAATCTCCCGACGGCCGTGTTGCCGTTGGGTTAGTATCACGGACCGGACGTGTTACCGCTGACGGAACCCCGGTGTAATCAACCACAAGTCCCCTGAATCCGCGTGTGCCCTGTATGCGCAGCGCGGCCTAAAGTGGGGAGCCACAGGCGGTTATTCCTGTGGTAGGGGCATAAAGCCGGGGTGTGAGTGGTGAACGGTTTACCCATACCGCCAAGCAGTGGATGTTGAAGGGTAGCTTTTCTGAGGTACAAATGAGATCGGTCATGGGTGGGGTCCCCATGACGGTACAGACCGTGAAGATTCGGTGTCTTTCTTTGTTTAAGCCCCGGATGGCAGGCTGACGCCGACGGTTCCGGAAGGGGGTCCTATTCAAAATGCATCCGAGCAAAACCTCTTTCATCGACCCGTATATAGTGATGACCTTGGCATGTGATGGCAAAACGTTTAAGGATATCAGTCCTTTTTACATAAAGCGTGAATTAGATGAGATCAGTGTCCCTGTTAAGAATGCGACGCGCCTCCGAGACGGCACCCTACTATTGGAGAGCACAAATGCAGACCAATCACGAAAACTGCAAAAGGAGACGTTGTTGGGCTCCTACCCGATCCGGGTAGCCCCACACAAAACACTCAACACCTGCAGAGGAGTAGTCACCACCTCCAGCTTAGACGGTCTTGCAAATGAAGAAATTGGAAGTTGCCTCTCTGATCAAATTGTTTGTCAGGCGTACCGGATAACACGAAAACAGGATGGCAAGGAGTACCCATTACGTACGGTTTTTCTAACTTTTGCTGGGACAAAGTTACCCGAATTCATCTATTGCGGCTATGAACGTGCGAGCGTCCGCCAGTATGTCCCGAACCCCATGCGCTGTTTCCAATGTCAGCGGTTCGGACATACTAAGGTCACATGTACCAATCCTGCACTTTGTGAGAAATGTGGCCTACCTACACACGAAGACCCAAACTGCAGTCGAACACCTTGTTGCGTGAACTGTGGCGGTAGTCATCCCTCCAGCTCGCGACAGTGCCCTAGATTCATGGACGAAAAAAGCATTCAGGAGCTACTTGTAAAAGAACGCCTGACTTTTCCAGAGGCACGACGGCGCTTTGAGCTACTAAAGCCTGCTACCACTACTACTGGATATGCATCAGCAGCTCGCCGTACTCCTAATACCACTGTTGCTGTTCAACACGTCCCTGTTGCTCACGCATCCACGCAGACTGACTTTCTAGCCGTTAAACCCACGTCTCAAGACTGTTTGTATATCCACCAGCACAGCCTCCGCTTCAACCGTGCAACATTCGGTTTCCACAGCTGCACCTCAATATTTAGTGCTCAAATTTATGCGATCTACCGAGCCATTTTATTTGTACGACGACACCAGATAGGCGACTGCGTTATTTTTAGTGATTCCCTGAGTGCACTTCAAAGCCTTCGGCAGCTGTACAGCTACCATCCCATTCTACAGCGAACCCAGGACGCCCTCCACGTTTTAGACACCTCGGGTGTTAGCGTGGTATGTGCATGGGTGCCTGGACACGTTGGCTTACCAGGGAATGAACTGGCGGATTCGGCGGCAAAGTCGGCTGTCATTCAGCCAAAGACCAGCGTACCATTCGTCTTTTCAGAGGTCTTCCGTTTTGTGATGCGGAGCGCCGTGTTGTCCTCCTGGCGCGCAGAGTGGTCCGCTCTACGCGGAAATAAGCTCCGCTCTGTGAAGGACAACCCAGTGTGCTGGGTAACCTCTTGCCGTCCATCCCGTCGAGAAGAAGTGCACTTGGCTCGGTTGCGCATAGGCCACTGTTTCTTTACGCATTCTTATCGTTTTAACAAGAACCCCGCTCCAGTTTGCCCGTTTTGCGGGGATGCACTCTCTGTTCGCCATGTTTTAATTAGCTGCTTTAACCTGGCTCGCCTTCGCCGGTCCCTCCAGCTGCCGGCCAGCTTGCCACAGGTCTTGGCGGACGACCAAAAAGCGGTGGCGAAAATTTTTAAGTTATTTTATACTCTCAATTTTAGAATTTAGCTTTTAACTTTTTATCCAATTTCACTGTCGAATGTTTTTAAGCATGTTTTAGTTTTGACGCACGAAGTGTGTGTTTTATTTAGGCTGGACACAACTTGGTTGTTTTAATCTAGTCTTGTCATGAGTAGCTTTTTAGGGGCGCTGATGACCGCGCTGTTGAGCGCCCTAAACCACAATCAATTCAATTCAACCGTACAGACTCCAGCAACCAAGCCATCAGCGGGTAACAGCCATCCCGTAGTAAATGCGAAAAACCGATCCCGGCCACCACATAGATCGCAAAGTCGCTCACCTTCTATTAGATCCCGGTCTCGTTCTACGAGCCGTAGGAGTTCTGACTCCCGAACATCAGCGGAGTCACAGGAGGCTAAAGATTTTGTAATCGTAGGGCCCTAATCAGCCAAGGTCAAGAAAAAGGTTAAAACGGCCCGCTAAAAGCTCTTTATGGAAATAATCCAGTGGAATGTCAATGGTTTTCGAGCTGGTGCTCAAGACCTACAACATTTAGTTTCTCAACGGTCACCGTCAATTATTTGCCTCCAGGAAACCCACTTACATCCCAATCACTCCTTACACCTTCACTCCTTTTCGGCATTTAGAAGCGATTCTGTTGCAGGTCTGCGTGCAAGCGGTGGCTTTGCTACCTTAGCGGCGCCTAACATCTCCGCCGCCAACGTTCCTCTCACCACACCATGGCAAGCTGTGGCCGTTCGGATACAGCTGGAGAGCATCAGTTTTACCATCTGCAACATGTACCTGCCGCCGCTCAGTATAGTTCCAGAGCGGGATCTTCTAGCTCTTTTGGCTCAGCTCCCCTCACCACTACTCCTTGTGGGAGATTTGAATGCCAAGCACACGCTCTGGGGATCAGACACTGATGACGCCCGTGGATGCCTCCTCGGAGACGTCTTCGATAAGTCTGACCTGCTTCTGCTAAATACTGGTGACCCGACATTCCTATCACCCGCTTATGGTACACATTCCGTACTAGACCTTTCTTTTTGCAGTCCGTCTTTAGTACCACTACTTGAGTGGTCAGTACTTTCCGACCTCTTTGGCAGTGATAATTACCCCATTAACATTCATTTTTCTGGCCACCAATGTGTACCTTCTCGACATCCTCGCTGGATTATTTCCAAAGCTAATTGGGGAAAATTCCATTTCCTCATACACCTCATCGACGATGGTTTCGACATCATCGATGCAATGGTCGAATATTTTACTTGCTCGATCCTGCTCGCTGCAGAATCCAGCATTCCTCGAGGTTCATCTACACCACGTCGTATCCCTGTACCGTGGTGGTCTGAGGAATGCAGTTTGGCTGTCAAAGCACGCAAACGTGCTTTCGCGTTTTTCAGCGGCACCCGACGGAAAGGAACTTCGTCGCCTTCAAGCGTTGTCGCGCTAGGGCACGCTTTATACTGCGCAACGCAAAGCGTAAATCTTGGGAAGCCTATGTGTCTTCGCTTTCCCGGCGCAGCTCTACCCAACAAGTATGGTCAGCTGTTCGGCGGATGAATGGCAAGTATCGCCGGACGGTAATTCCCGGCCTTGCCATCAACGGTTCCATGTGCACCACCGAGCAGGACTTAGCTGAAGCCGTAGCTACCTCATTTGCTGCTACTAACCAAACTGCCCGCTATGACGCTCTGTTCCTGCCTATTAAGGAAAAGGCGGAGCGGGTACCACTTAATTTTAATAGTGACTGCACCGAGCCGTACAGTCAACCTTTTACCGACCCCGAGCTCGCCCATTCTCTGGCGTTAGCAAAGGATTCTTCTCCAGGTCCCGATGACGTATACCGACAGATGCTGCTACATCTTCCATCTGAGGCGCTATCTTTCCTTTTAAACATCTATAACCGCATTTGTCATAAGCGGGTTTTCCCTTCCTCCTGGCGAGACGGTACTGTCATCCCCATCCCTCGACCCGGAAAGGACCGCACGCTACCATCTAATCACGCTCGGTTAAATTGGTGGTTAGAAAAACAACCATCTGTCCAACTTGCAATGCGGTTTTCGTCGCCATCGCTCAAGTGTCGATAATCTAACACGCCTTGAGGGGTATATTTCCGATGCGTTTCTACTGAAACAGCACGCCGTGGGCGTGTTCCTCGACCTGGAGAAGGCTTATGACACCACCTGGCGGTGCGGCATACTCCGTAACCTACATGGTTACGGTATGCGTGGTCATCCACCGGAATTCCTATGCAACTTTTTAAAACTTCGCCGTTTTCGGGTTCGCATAGGAAACACGATGTCACGGGAGCGGATACAGGAGAACGGCGTACCTCAAGGGTCAATTTTGAGCGTCACCCTTTTTGCCGTAGCGATTAACGGCATCACTAGTGCCGTTCGAAGTGGAATTCCATCATCCCTCTATGTTGACTTCGCTATCTATTATAGGTCTGCCAACATAGATCACATTGAGCGCCAACTGCAGCTGACCATTACCCAGCTTGCAGCTTGGGCGCTTCAAACCGGCTTCCGTTTTTCAGCTGCGAAGACGCAGTGTATCCACTTTCACCGCCTACGAGGTATTCACCCGCCTCCTGATCTTCATTTGAACGGCACACCCCTGCCATTTGTCCCGCACCTGAAGTTCTTGGGCCTCTACTTAGACCGACAGCTCAACTGGGAGCACCACATTCGTCACCTTCGAGCCTCTTGCGATCGTTCTCTTCGGGTGCTGAAGGTATTATCTGGAGCATCTTGGCGGGGGGCGATCGCACGGTAATGTTAAGGCTGTACCGCTCTCTGGTTCGCTCCAAGCTGGACTATGGCAGTTTTATTTATGGCGCTGCGACCGCCTCTAAACTTCGCCTTTTAGACACCGTGCATCATACTGGCGTCCGCCTTGCCACAGGAGCTTTCCGCACCAGTCGAGTCGACTGCCTGTATACAGACTCAGGCGAACCTCCACTTAATATTCGTCGCTCGCTTTTACCCTGCTCATACGTCTCGAAGTTGGCTAGTTATCCCAATCGTCCTTGTTTTAAACCAGTTCTGTGTCCAGACTTAGTCCACCGTTATATGCGCCCTGGTTCTCGGACACGCCCCATGGGAATAAGATTTCGGGATCTCCTAGATTCCCATGGCCTCCGAATGCCTCGCGTGGAGAGGTCGTCCATCAGCCCTTATCCTGCTTGGCAACTGGATCGTGCGCGGTTCGATCTCGCTCTTTCCAGCAACTCTAAACTCGCTACTCCACATTCGGTGTTCCAACAACTTTTTACCGAACTACTGGGCCGTTACCCTAACTATGTTCCGGTCTTTACAGATGGTTCTCGGTTAGGTAGCACTACGGGTTGCGCATTCTTCATTAACGGTGAGGCTCATAAATTTCGCCTTCTGGACTCCACTTCGGTGTTCTCAGCAGAGTTGTATGCCATCCTCTATCTGCTCCTTTTTATGTGCAAGTTAGCTCCTGGCTCTTTTATTGTCTGCACTGACTCTCTGAGTGCGCTTCAGGCCGTGCAACAGCACACTGCCGCTCAGACCCTCGTTTTAAAAATACAGGCCAAGATCTCGCAAATGCTCATGCGCGGGTACAATTTTGTTTTTACTTGGACCCCAGGCCATGTGGGGATATCCGGAAACGAGGAGGCGGACGCGGCTGCAAAGCTCGCTTGCCGTTTGCCCCGGAGTTTAACAACTACTGTGCCATACCAGGATGTGCAACGCTTTTTTCGTCGCCAACTCCTCTCTGCTTGGCAGCACTCCTGGACAGCTTTACAAGGCACACAACTCCGGGCAATTAAAGGGAGCGTACGACCCTGGCTAACTTCCTGCAGGGATAACCGGCAGGCCGAGGTGATACTCACCCGGCTGAGAATTGGGCACACGCAAGCTACTCTTGGTCATTTGTTGAGAGGGGAACCGGCCCCAGTGTGTGCTCCGTGTGCCGTACGCCTCACTGTGCGGCATATTTTACTCGATTGCCCACAAAACGCCCGCGTTCGCCAGTCTGTGGGCTTGGAAGCTAACTTGCTCAGTATTTTAGGTGACGACCCAGTGGCCGTGGATAAGGCACTGCGGTTTATTTTTAAAATCGGTTTTAATAAACAAGTATGACTTGTGTTTTATGTCTATTGCTTTTATTGATTTTAAATTTTTAGTACTGGGACGAATTTTAATGTGTTTTTAATAGTTGAGTGTTTATATTTTATCTTACTTTTTAACTTTGGGTAGCTTTTAGATTCTGGTGTTAGTGAGTGAGTGTGTAGGGTTTTAGGGCCCGTCGTCAACAAGGTCATTTGGGCCCTAAGTCAACACTAAAATCCAAAAGCTACACAAAGTTAAAAAGTAAGATAAAATATAAACACTCAACTATTAAAAACACATTAAAACTCGTCCCAGTACAAAAAATTTAAAATCTCTAAAAACAATAGATATAAAACACAAGTCATACTTGTTTATTAAAACCGATTTTTAAAATAAACCGCGTTGCCTTATCCACGGCCACTGGGTCGTCACCTAAAATACTGAGCAAGTTAGCTCCCAAGACCAAAGACTGGCGAACGCGGGCGTACTGTGGACAATCCAGTAAAATATGCCGCACAGTGAGGCGTACGGCACACGGAGCACACACTGGGGCGGTTCCCCTCTCAACAAATGACCATGAGTACCTCGTGTGTGCCCAATTCTGAGCCGGATGAGTATCACCTCGGCTCGCCGGTTATCCCTGCAGGAAGTTAGCCAGGGTCGTACGCTCCCTTTAATTGCCCGGAGTTGTGTGCCTTGTAAAGCTGTCCAGGAGTGCTGCCAAGCAGAGAGGAGTTGGCGACGGAAAAATCGTTGCACGTCCTGGAATGGCACTGTAGTTGTTAAACTCCGGGGCAAACGGCAAGCAGACTTAGCAGCCACGTCCGCCTCCTCGTTCCCGCAAATCCCAACATGGCCTGGCGTCCCAGTAAAAACAAAATTGTACCCGCGCCTGAGCATTTGCGAGATCTGGGTCTGTATTTTTAAAACAAGTGTGTGAGCGGTAGTGTGCTGTTGTAAGGCCTGAAGCGCACTTAGACAGTCAGTGCAGACGATAAAAGAGCCAGGAGCTAACTTGCAAATAAAAAGGAGCAAATAAAAGATGGCGTATAGCTCTGCTGAGTAGACCGAAGTGGAGTCCAGAAGTCGAAATTTATGAGTCTCACCGTTAATGAAGAATGCGCAACCCGTAGCGTTACCTAACTGGGAACCGTCTGTAAAGACCGGAACGTAGTTAGGGTAACGGCCCAGTAATTCGGCAAAAAGTTGTTGGAACACCGAATGTGGAGTAGCGAGTCTAGGGTTGTTTGAAAGAGTTAGATCGAACCGCGCACGATTGAGCTGCCATGCAGGATAAGGGCAGATGGACGACCTCTCCACGCGAGGCATTCGGATGCCATGGGAATGTAGGTGATCCCGAAATCTTATTCCCACGGGGCGTGTCCGAGAACCAGGGCGCATATAACGGTGGACTAAATCTGGACACAGAACTGGTTTAAAACAAGGATGATTGGGATGACTTGCCAGCTTCGAGACGTATGAGCAGAGTAACATCGAGCGACGAATATGCAGTGGAGATTCGCCTGAGTCTGCATACAGGCAGTCGACTCGACTGATGCGGAATGCTCCTGTGGCAAGGCGGATGCCAGTGTGATGCACGGTGTCTAAAAGGCGAAGTTTAGAAGCGGTTGCTGCGCCATAAATAAAACTGCCATAGTCCAGCTTGGACCGAACCAGAGAGCGGTACAGCCTCAACATCACCGTGCGATCGCCCCCCCAAGATGCTCCAGATAATACCTTCAGCACCCGAAGAGAACGATCGCAAGAGGCTCGAAGGTGACGAATGTGGTGCTCCCAATTTAACTGTCGGTCCAAGTAGAGGCCCAAGAACTTCAGGTGTGAGACAAATGGCAGGGGTGTGCCGTTCAAATGAAGATCAGGAGGCGGGTGAATACCTCGTAGGCGGTGAAAGTGGATACACTGCGTCTTCGCAGCTGAAAAACGGAAGCCGTTTTGAAGCGCCCAAGCTGCTAGCTGGGTAATGGTCAGCTGCAGTTGGCGCTCAATGTGATCTATGTTGGCAGACCTATAATAGACTGCGAAGTCGTCAACATAGAGGGATGATGGAATTCCACTTCGAACGGCACTAGTGATGCCGTTAATCGCTACGGCAAAAAGGGTGACGCTCAAAATCGACCCTTGAGGTACACCGTTCTCCTGTATCCGTTCCTGGGATATCGTTTTACCTATACGCACACGAAAACGGCGAAGTTTTAAAAAATTACATAAAAACTCGGGTAGATGACCACGAATGCCGTAACCATGTAGGTTACGGAGTATGCCGTACCGCCAAGTGGTGTCATAGGCCTTCTCCATGTCGAGGAACACGCGCACGGTATGTTGCTTCAGTAGAAAGGAATCGGAAATATACCCCTCAAGGCGTGTTAGATTATCGACACTTGAGCGATGGCGACGAAAACCGCATTGCAAGTTGGACAGATGGTTATGTTTTTCTAGCCACCAATTTAACCGAGCGTTTATCATTCGCTCGAAGGTCTTACAGATGACACTCGTTAGGCAAATGGGGCGGTAGCTAGTTGGAAGTGTGCGGTCCTTTCCGGGTCGAGGGATGGGGATGACAATACCCTCTCGCCAGGAGGAAGGGAAAAACCGCTCATGCCAAATGCGGTTATAGATGTTTAGAAGGAAACATAGCGCCTCAGATGGAAGATGTAGCAGCATCTGTCGGTGTACGTCATCGGGACCTGGAGAAGAATCCTTTGCTAACGCCAGAGAATGGGCGAGCTCGGCTGCGGTAAAAGGTTGGTTGTACGGCTCGGTGCAGTCACTATTAAAATTAAGTGGTACCCACTCCGCCTTTTCCTTAATAGGCAGGAAGAGAGCGTCATAGCGGGCAGTTTGGCTCGTGGCAGCAAATGTTGTAGCTAGGGCTTCTACTATGTCCTGCTCGGTGGTGCACATGGAACCGTTGATGGCAAGGCCCGGAATTACCGTCCGGCGATACTTGCCATACATCCGCCGAACAGCTGACCATACTTGTTGGGTAGAGCTGCGCCGGGAAAGCGAAGACACATAGGCTTCCCAAGATTTACGCTTTGCGTTGCGCAGTATAAAGCGTGCCCTAGCGCGAGAACGTTTGAAGGCGACAAAGTTCCCTTCAGTCGGGTGCCGCTGAAAAACGCGCAAAGCACGTTTGCGTGCTTTGACTGCCAAACTGCATTCCTCAGACCACCACGGTACAGGGATACGCCGTGGTGTAGATGAACCTCGAGGAATGCTGGATTCTGCTGCGAGCAGGATCGAGCAAGTAAAATATTCGACCATTTCGTCGATGGTGTCGAAACCGTCATCGATGAGGTTTATCAGGGAATGGAATTTTCCCCAATTAGCTTTGGAAATAATCCAGCGAGGATGTCGAGAAGGTACACATTGGCGGCCAGAAAAATGAATGTTAATGGGGTAATGATCACTGCCAAAGAGGTCGGAAAGTACTGACCCCTCAAGTAGTGGTACTAATGACGGACTGCAGAAAGAAAGGTCTAGTACGGAATGTGTACCATAAGCGGATGATAGGAATGTCGGGTCACCAGTATTTAGCAGAAGCAGGTCAGACTTATCGAAGACGTCTACGAGGAGGCATCCACGGGCGTCATCAGAGTCTGATTCCCAGAGCGTGTGCTTGGCATTCAAATCTCCCACAAGCAGTAGTGGTGAGGGGAGCTGAGCCAATAGAGCTTGAAGATCACGCTCTGGAACTATACTGAGCGGCGGCAGGTAAATGTTGCATTTGGTAAAACTGATTTTCCCCAGCTGTAGTCGGACGGCCACAGCTTGCAATGGTGTGGTGAGAGGGACGTTGGCGGCTGAGATGTTGGGCGCCACTAAGGTAGCAACGCCACCGCTTGCACGCATACCTGCAAGAGAGTCGCCTCTAAATGCAGAGAAAGAGTGAAGGTGTAAGGAGTGATTGGGATGTAAGTGGGTTTCCTGGAGACAAATAATTGATGGTGACCGTTGCGAAACTAAATGTTGTAGGTCTTGAGCACGAGCTCGAAAACCATTGACATTCCATTGGATTATTTCCATGAAGAGTGTTTAACGGGTCGTTTTAACTTTTTTCTTGACCTTGGCTGACTTGGGCCCTACGACTCGAAAATCGTTAGCCTCCTGTGACTCCGCTGATGTTCGGGAGTCAGAACTCCTACGGCTCGTAGAACGAGACCCGGATCTAATAGAAGGCGAGCGACTTCGCTATCTATGTTGTGGTCGGGATCGGTTTTTCACATTTACCACGGGATGGTTGTTACCCACTGATGGCTTGGTGGCTGGAGTCTGTACGGTTGAAGCGGATGTAGTGCTGGTGGATATACAAACTGTCTGAGACGTAGGTTTAACGGCTAGAAAGTCAGTCTGCGTGGATGCGTGGGCGACAGGGACGTGTTGAACAGCAACAGTGGTGTTGGGAGTACGGCGAGCTGCTGATGCATATCCAGTAGTAGTAGTAGCAGGCTTTAATTGCTCAAAGCGCCGTCGTGCCTCTGGAAAAGTCAGGCGTTCCTTTACACGTAGCTCCTGAATGCTCTTTTCGTCCATGAATTTTGGGCAATGTCGCGAACTGGAGGGGTGACTGCCGCCACAGTTCACGCAACAGGGTGTTCGAGTGCAGTTTGGATCCTCGTGCTTCGGTAGGCCACATTGCTCACAAAGAGCAGGATTGGTACATGTGACCTTAGTATGTCCGAACCGCTGACATTGGAAGCAGCACATGGGGTTCGGGACATACTGGCGGACGCTAGCACGTTCATAGCCGCAATATATGTATTCGGGTAACTTCGTCCCAGCAAACGTTAGAAATAACGTACGTAGTGGGTACTCCTTGCCATCTTGTTTCCGTGTTAAGCGGTACGCCTGACAAACAAGCTGGTCAGAGAGGCAACTTACTATTTCTTCATTTGCAAGACCATCTAGGCTGGAGGTGGTGACTACTCCTCTACAGGTGTTGAGTGTTTTGTGTGGGGCTACCCGGATAGGGTAGGAGCCCAACAAAGTCGCCTTTTGTAGTTTGCGAGACTGGTCTGCACTGGTGCTCTCTAATAGTAAGCTACCGTCTCGGAGACGCGTAGCGTTCTTGACCGGGCCGCTGATTTTGTCAACTTCACGCTTTATATAAAACGGACTGATATCTTTAAAAGTTTTCCCATCACAAGCCAAAGTCATAACTAAATAAGGGTCGATGAAAGAGGTTTTGCGCGGATGCATTTTGAATAGGACCCCCATCCGGAATCGTCGGCGTCAGCCTGCCATCCGGGGGTTAAAGAAGAAAGACACCGAATCTTCACGGTCTGTGCCGTCATGGGGACCTCACCCATGACCGATCTCATTTGTACCTCAGAAAAGCTACCCTTCAATCTCCACTGCTTGTCCATATGGGTAAACCGTTCACCACGCACACCCCGGCTTTATGCCCCTACCACAGGAATAACCGCCTGTGGCTCCCCACTTTAGGCCGCGCATGCGTGTAATAGGCACACGCGGATTCAGGGGACTTGTGGTTGATTACACCGGGGTTCCCTCAGCGGTAACACGTCCGGTCCGTGATACTAACCCAACGGCAAACACGGCCGTCGGGAGATTAACACAGACCGGGCCCTCAAGGAGCTACGTGGGTGTACTTGACGGTGTGGACGGGCTCCCCACCTAAGGCTACACATAGGGGCAGTGCGAAGGGTCCGCTCAACCTTCACTTTTGAGACCTCCGGAGAGCACACATGTCGGAAGCCGCGCTGAAAACCGTGGGACAGAACCACGGAGATAGGAGAGATCCCTGCTGGTGAGACAGGAGTTATAAACCTAAGACCTTACGTGCTAATAAGAATAATAAAGAACTAGAAGAGGAAGAATGTGATGCTTACTGACAAGCAGTAGCTGCACGTGGCACAGTTGATGGAGATGAAGGGGATGAATTGAGGGTGAATGGCTAGGGACCCCGGGATCGCCAATCCCGTACCTACCGTGGTAGGTCCCTGGGGGAAAATACCAGAGCCTCTTCTGCCAGTTTTCGGGGTTACTGATGGGCCTTCTTGGCAGCCGTAGCGGTCTTGGGGTACACCAAGTCCCCACCGTACATCACCCCATCAATCAGTCCCCTACTTCCTGTTGCCCACCCCTCGGGACGAGGACCGCAGAGGTTGGATTTTGAGGGGCAGATTGTGGTGTTGACTTAGGGCCCAAATGATCTTGTTGTCGACGGGCCCTAAAACTCCACACACTCACTCACCCCGCCTTCCTCCTGGCGAGAGGGTATTGTCATCCCCATCCCTCGACCCGGAAAGGATCGCACGCTACCATCTAGCTACCGCCCCATTTGCCTGACGAGTGTCATCTGTAAGACCTTTGAGCGGATGATAAACGCTCGGTTAAATTGGTGGCTAGAAAAACATAACCATCTGTCCAACTTGCAATGCGGTTTTCGTCGCCATCGCTCAAGTGTCGAGTGAGTGAGTGAGTGTGTGCTGTTTTAGGGCCCGTCGACAACTAGGTCATTTGGGCCCTACGTCAACACTAAAACTTAAAAGCTATAAAATTTAGCAAAAACAAAGTAAAATATAATAAAAACACTCAACTGCTAAAACGACATTAAAAACGATCTAAAGACTAAATTTAAAAACTCTAAAAGTAATACATATAAAATACAGGTCATACTTGTGTATTAAAACCGATTTTAAAAATAAACCGCAGTGCCTTATCCACGGCCACTGGGTCGTCACCTAAAATATTTAGCAAGTTAGTTCCCAAGCCTACTGACTGGCGAACGCGGGCGTACTGCGGGCAGTCTAGCAATACATGCCGCACAGTGAGTCGTACTGCACATGGAGCACACACTGGGGCCGGTTCCCCTCTTAATAAATAGCCGTGAGTGGCTCGTGTGTGTCCAATTCTCAGCCGGGTGAGTATCACCTCGGCTCGCCGGTTATCCCTGCAGGAGGTTAGCCAGGGTTGTACGCTCTCCTTTATTGCCCGGAGTTGTGTGCCTTCCAAAGCTGTCCAGGAGTGCTGCCAAGCAGATAGGATTTGGCGACGGAAAAAACGTTGCACATCCTGGTAAGGCACCGTAGTTGTTAAACTCCGGGGCAAACGGCAAGCGGATTTAGCAGCCGCGTCCGCCTCCTCATTCCCAGAAATGCCCACATGGCCTGGGGTCCAGGTAAAAACAAAATGGTATCCACGACTAAGCATTTGCGAGATCAAGGCCTGAATTTTTAAAACTAGCGTGTGAGTTGCAATGTGCTGTTGCAAGGCCTGAAGAGCGCTTAGAGAGTCAGTGCAAACGATAAAATTGCCAGGAACTAACTTACAATTAAAAAGGAGCAGATAGAGAATGGCATACAGTTCTGCAGAAAAAACAGAGGTGAAGTCCAGAAGGCGAAATTTATGAACCTCGCCGTTAATGACGAGTGCGCAACCCGTAGTGCTACGCAACTGGGAACCATCTGTAAAGCCCGGAACATAATTAGGGTAACGGTCCAGTAATTCGGCAAAAAGTTGTTGGAACACCGAATGTGGAGTAGCGAGTCTAGAATTGTATGAAAGTGCGAGATCGAACTGCGCACGATTGAGCTGCCATGCAGGATAGGGGCAGATGGACGACCTCTCCACGCGAGGCATTCGGAGGCCATGGGAATGTAGGAGATCCCGAAATCTTATTCCCACGGGGCGTGTGTGAGAACCAGGGCGCATATAACGGTGGGCTAAATCTGGACGCAGAACTGGTTTAAAACAAGGATGATTGGGATAACTTGCCAACTTCGAAACGTATGAGCAGAGTAACAGCGAGCGACGAATATGGATTGGAGGTTCGCCTGAGTCTGCATACAGGCAGTCGACTCGACTGGTGCGGAAAGCTCCTGTGGCAATGCGGATGCCAGTGTGATGCACGGTGCCTAAAAGGCGAAGTTTAGAGGCGGTCGCTGCGCCATAAATAAAACTGCCATAGTCCAGCTTGGACCGAACCAGAGAGCGGTACAGCCTCAACATTACCGTGCGATCGCCCCCCCCCAAATGCTCCAGATAATACCTTCAGCACCCGAAGAGAACGATCGCAAGAGGCTCGAAGGTGACGAATGTGGTGCTCCCAATTTAGTTGTCGGTCCAAGCAGAGGCCCAAGAACTTCAGGTGTGAGACAAATGGCAGGGGTGTGCCGTTCAAATGAAGATCAGTAGGCGGGTGAATACCTCGTAGGCGGTGAAGGTGGATACACTGCGTCTTCGCAGCTGAAAAGCGGAAGCCGGTTTGAAGCGCCCAAGCTGCTAGCTGGGTAATGGTCAGCTGCAGTTGGCGCTCGATGTGATCTATGTTGGCAGACCTATAATAGACTGCGAAGTCGTCAACATAGAGGGATTATGGAATTCCACTTCTAACGGCATTAGTGATGCAGTTAATCGCTACGGCAAAAAGGGTGACGCTCAAAATCGACCCTTGAGGTACACCGTTCTCCTGTGTCCGTTCCTGGGAAATCGTTTTCCCTATCCGCACACGAAAACGGCGAAGTTTTAAAAAATTGCATAAAAACTCGGGCAGATGACCACGCATGCCGTAACCATGTAGGTAACGGAGTATGCCGTACCGCCAGGTGGTGTCATAGGCCTTCTCCAGGTCCAGGAACACGCCCACGACGTGCTGTTTCAATAACAAGGCATCGGAGATATACCCCTCAAGGCGTGTTAGATTATCGACACTTGAGCGATGGCGACGAAAACCGCATTGCAAGTTGGACAGATGGTTATATTTTTCTAGCCACCAATTTAACCGAGCGTTTATCATTCGCTCCAACGTCTTACACATGACACTCGTCAGGCAAATGGGGCGGTAGCTAGATGGGAGCGTGCGGTCCTTTCCAGGACGAGGGATGGGGATGACAATACCCTCTCGCCAGGAGGAAGGGAAAACCCGCTCATGCCATATGCGGTTATAGATGTTTAAAAGGAAACATAGCGCCTCAGATGGAAGATGTAGCAGCATCTGTCGGTGTACGTCATCGGGACCTGGAGAAGAATCCTTTGCTAAAGCCAGAGAATGGGCGAGCTAGGCTGCGGTAAAAGGTTGACTGTACGGCTCGGTGCAGTCACTATTAAAATTAAGTGGTACCCGCTCCGCCTTTTCCTTAATAGGCAGGAAGAGAGCGTCATAGCGGGCAGTTTGGCTCGTGGCAGCAAATGTGGTAGCTAGGGCTTCAGCTATGTCCTGCTCGGTGGTGTACATGGAACCGTTGATGGCAAGGCCGGGAATTACCGTCCGGCGATACTTGCCATACATCCGCCGAACAGCTGACCATACTTGTTGGCTAGAGCTGCGCCGGGAAAGCGAAGACACATAGGCTTCCCAGGATTTACGTTTTGCGTTGCGCAGTATGAAGCGTGCCCTAGCGCGAGAACGTTTGAAGGCGACGAAGCTCCCTTCCGTCGGGTGCCGCTGAAAAACGCGCAAAGCACGTTTGCGTGCTTTGACAGCCAAACTGCATTCCTCGGACCACCACGGTACAGGGATACGACGTTGTGTAGGTGAACCTCGAGGAATGCTGGATTCTGCTGCGAGCAGGATCGAGCAAGTAAAATATTCCACCATTTCGTCGATGGTGTCGAAACCATCGTCGATGAGGTGTATCCGGGATTGGAATTTTCCTCAGTTAGCTTTGGAAATAATCCAGCGAGGATGTCGAGACGGTACACATTGGCGGCCAGAAAAATGTATGTTAATGGGGTAGTGAACACTGCCAAAGATGTCGGAAAGTACTGACCACTCAAGTAGTGGTACTAATGACGGACTGCAGAAAGAAAGGTCTAGTACGGAATGTGTACCATAAACGGATGATAGGAATGTCGGGTCACCAGTATTTAGCAGAAACAGGTCAGACTTATCGAAGACGTCTACGAGGAGGCATCCACGGGCGTCATCAGTGTCTGATCCCCAGAGCGTGTGCTTGGCATTCAAATCTCCCACAAGGAGTAGTGGTGAGGGGAGCTGTGCCAACAGAGCTCGAAGATCACGCTCTGGAACTATACTGAGCGGCGGCAGGTACATGTTGCAGATGGTAAAACTGATGCTCTCCAGCTGTATCCAAACGGCCACAGCTTGCAATGGTGTGGTGAGAGGAACGTTGGCGGCTGAGATGTTAGGCGCCACTAAGGTAGCAACGCCACCGCTTGCACGCATACCTGCAAGAGATTCGCTTCTAAATGCAGAAAAAGAGTGAAGGTGTAACGAGTGATTGGGATGTAAGTGGGTTTCCTGGAGGCAAATAATTGACGGTGACCGTTGAGAAACTAAATATTGTAGGTCTTGAGCACGAGCTCGAAAACCATTGACATTCCACTGGATTATTTCCATGAAGAGTTTTTAACGGGCCGTTTTAACTTTTTTCTTGACCTTGGCTGACTTGGGCCCTACGACTCGAAAATCGTTAGCCTCCTGTGACTCCGCTGATGTTCGGGAGTCAGAACTCCTACGGCTCGTAGAACGAGACCGGGATCTAATCGAAGGCGAGCGACTTCGCGATCTATGTTGTTGCCGGGATCTGTTTTTTACATTTACCACTGGATTGTTGTTACTCGGTGATGGCTTGGTGGCTGGAGTCTGTACGGCTGAAACGGAGGCTGTGCTGGTGGATATACAAACAGTCTGAGACGTAGGTTTAACGGCCAGAAAGTCAGTCTGCGTGGATTCGTGTGCGACAGGGACGTGTTGAACAGCAACAGTGGTATTAGGAGTACGGCGAGCTGCTAATGCATATCCAGTAGTAGTGGTAGCAGGCTTCATTTGTTCGAAGCGCCGTCGTGCCTCTGGAAAAGTCAGGCGTTCCTTTACACGTATCTCCTGAATACTTTTTTCGTCCATGAATCTAGGGCACTGTCGCGAACTGGAGGGATGACTACCGCCACAGTTCACGCAACAAGGTGTTCGACTGCAGTTAGGGTCTTCATGTTTCGGTAGGCCACATTGCTCACAAAGAGCAGGATTAGTACATGTGACCTTAGTATGTCCGAACCGCTGACATTGGAAACAGCGCATGGGGTTCGGGACATACTGGCGGACGCTAGCACGTTCATAGCCGCAATATATGTATTCAGGTAACTTCGTCCCAGCATAAGTTAGAAATACCGTACGTAATGGGTACTCCTTGCCATCTTGTTTCCGTGTTAGCCGGTACGCCTGACAAACGAGCTGATCCGAGAGGCAACTTACTATTTCTTCGTTTGCAAGACCATCTAAGCTGGAGGTGGTGACTACTCCTCTACAGGTGTTCAACGTTTTGTGTGGGGCTACCCGGATAGGGTAGGAGCCCAACAAAGACGCTTGTTGTAGTTTACTAGATTGGTCTGCACTTGTGGTCTCTAATAGTAAGCTACCGTCTCGGAAACGCGTAGCGTTTTTTACAGGGCCACTGATCCTATCGAGTTCTTGCTTTATGTAAAATGGGCTGATATCCTTAAACGTTTTGCCATCACATGCCAAGGTCATCACTAAAAATGGGTCAGTAAAGGAGGTTTTGCGCGGAGACATGATGATATAAACCCCCTTCCGGAACCGTCGGCGTCAGCCTGCCATTCGGGGGTTAAAGAAAAAAGACACCGAATCTTCACGGTCTGTGCCGTCATGGGGACCTCACCCATGACCGATCTCATTTGTACCTCAGAAAAGCTACCCTTCAATCTCCACTGCTTGTCCATATGGGTAAACCGTTCACCACGCACACCCCGGCTTTATGCCCCTACCACAGGAATAACCGCCTGTGGCTCCCCACTTTAGGCCGCGCATGCGTGTAATAGGCACACGCGGATTCAGGGGACTTGTGGTTGATTACACCGGGGTTCCGTCAGCGGTAACACGTCCGGTCCGTGATACTAACCCAACGGCAAACACGGCCGTCGGGAGATTAACACAGACCGGGCCCTCAAGGAGCTACGTGGGTGTACTTGACGGTGTGGACGGGCTCCCCACCTAAGGCTACACATAGGGGCAGTGCGAAGGGTCCGCTCAACCTTCACTTTTGAGACCTCCGGAGAGCACACATGTCGGAAGCCGCGCTGAAAACCGTGGGACAGAACCACGGAGATAGGAGAGATCCCTGCTGGTGAGACAGGAGTTATAAACCTAAGACCTTACGTGCTAATAAGAATAATAAAGAACTAGAAGAGGAAGAATGTGATGCTTACTGACAAGCAGTAGCTGCACGTGGCACAGTTGATGGAGATGAAGGGGATGAATTGAGGGTGAATGGCTAGGGACCCCGGGATCGCCAATCCCGTACCTACCGTGGTAGGTCCCTGGGGGAAAATACCAGAGCCTCTTCTGCCAGTTTTCGGGGTTACTGATGGGCCTTCTTGGCAGCCGTAGCGGTCTTGGGGTACACCAAGTCCCCACCGTACATCACCCCATCAATCAGTCCCCTACTTCCTGTTGCCCACCCCTCGGGACGAGGACCGCAGAGGTTGGATTTTGAGGGGCAGATTGTGGTGTTGACTTAGGGCCCAAATGATCTTGTTGTCGACGGGCCCTAAAACTCCACACACTCACTCACCCCCCCTTCCTCCTGGCGAGAGGGTATTGTCATCCCCATCCCTCGACCCGGAAAGGATCGCACGCTACCATCTAGCTACCGCCCCATTTGCCTGACGAGTGTCATCTGTAAGACCTTTGAGCGGATGATAAACGCTCGGTTAAATTGGTGGCTAGAAAAACATAACCATCTGTCCAACTTGCAATGCGGTTTTCGTCGCCATCGCTCAAGTGTCGAGTGAGTGAGTGAGTGTGTGCTGTTTTAGGGCCCGTCGACAACTAGGTCATTTGGGCCCTACGTCAACACTAAAACTTAAAAGCTATAAAATTTAGCTAAAACAAAGTAAAATATAATAAAAACACTCAACTGCTAAAACGACATTAAAAACGATCTAAAGACTAAATTTAAAAACTCTAAAAGTAATACATATAAAATACAGGTCATACTTGTGTATTAAAACCGATTTTAAAAATAAACCGCAGTGCCTTATCCACGGCCACTGGGTCGTCACCTAAAATATTTAGCAAGTTAGTTCCCAAGCCTACTGACTGGCGAACGCGGGCGTACTGCGGGCAGTCTAGCAATACATGCCGCACAGTGAGTCGTACTGCACATGGAGCACACACTGGGGCCGGTTCCCCTCTTAATAAATAGCCGTGAGTGGCTCGTGTGTGTCCAATTCTCAGCCGGGTGAGTATCACCTCGGCTCGCCGGTTATCCCTGCAGGAGGTTAGCCAGGGTTGTACGCTCTCCTTTATTGCCCGGAGTTGTGTGCCTTCCAAAGCTGTCCAGGAGTGCTGCCAAGCAGATAGGATTTGGCGACGGAAAAAACGTTGCACATCCTGGTAAGGCACCGTAGTTGTTAAACTCCGGGGCAAACGGCAAGCGGATTTAGCAGCCGCGTCCGCCTCCTCATTCCCAGAAATGCCCACATGGCCTGGGGTCCAGGTAAAAACAAAATGGTATCCACGACTAAGCATTTGCGAGATCAAGGCCTGAATTTTTAAAACTAGCGTGTGAGTTGCAATGTGCTGTTGCAAGGCCTGAAGAGCGCTTAGAGAGTCGGTGCAAACGATAAAATTGCCAGGAACTAACTTACAATTAAAAAGGAGCAGATAGAGAATGGCATACAGTTCTGCAGAAAAAACAGAGGTGAAGTCCAGAAGGCGAAATTTATGAACCTCGCCGTTAATGACGAGTGCGCAACCCGTAGTGCTACGCAACTGGGAACCATCTGTAAAGCCCGGAACATAATTAGGGTAACGGTCCAGTAATTCGGCAAAAAGTTGTTGGAACACCGAATGTGGAGTAGCGAGTCTAGAATTGTATGAAAGTGCGAGATCGAACTGCGCACGATTGAGCTGCCATGCAGGATAGGGGCAGATGGACGACCTCTCCACGCGAGGCATTCGGAGGCCATGGGAATGTAGGAGATCCCGAAATCTTATTCCCACGGGGCGTGTGTGAGAACCAGGGCGCATATAACGGTGGGCTAAATCTGGACGCAGAACTGGTTTAAAACAAGGATGATTGGGATAACTTGCCAACTTCGAAACGTATGAGCAGAGTAACAGCGAGCGACGAATATGGATTGGAGGTTCGCCTGAGTCTGCATACAGGCAGTCGACTCGACTGGTGCGGAAAGCTCCTGTGGCAATGCGGATGCCAGTGTGATGCACGGTGCCTAAAAGGCGAAGTTTAGAGGCGGTCGCTGCGCCATAAATAAAACTGCCATAGTCCAGCTTGGACCGAACCAGAGAGCGGTACAGCCTCAACATTACCGTGCGATCGCCCCCCCCCCAAATGCTCCAGATAATACCTTCAGCACCCGAAGAGAACGATCGCAAGAGGCTCGAAGGTGACGAATGTGGTGCTCCCAATTTAGTTGTCGGTCCAAGCAGAGGCCCAAGAACTTCAGGTGTGAGACAAATGGCAGGGGTGTGCCGTTCAAATGAAGATCAGTAGGCGGGTGAATACCTCGTAGGCGGTGAAGGTGGATACACTGCGTCTTCGCAGCTGAAAAGCGGAAGCCGGTTTGAAGCGCCCAAGCTGCTAGCTGGGTAATGGTCAGCTGCAGTTGGCGCTCGATGTGATCTATGTTGGCAGACCTATAATAGACTGCGAAGTCGTCAACATAGAGGGATTATGGAATTCCACTTCTAACGGCATTAGTGATGCAGTTAATCGCTACGGCAAAAAGGGTGACGCTCAAAATCGACCCTTGAGGTACACCGTTCTCCTGTGTCCGTTCCTGGGAAATCGTTTTCCCTATCCGCACACGAAAACGGCGAAGTTTTAAAAAATTGCATAAAAACTCGGGCAGATGACCACGCATGCCGTAACCATGTAGGTTACGGAGTATGCCGTACCGCCAGGTGGTGTCATAGGCCTTCTCCAGGTCCAGGAACACGCCCACGACGTGCTGTTTCAATAACAAGGCATCGGAGATATACCCCTCAAGGCGTGTTAGATTATCGACACTTGAGCGATGGCGACGAAAACCGCATTGCAAGTTGGACAGATGGTTATATTTTTCTAGCCACCAATTTAACCGAGCGTTTATCATTCGCTCCAACGTCTTACACATGACACTCGTCAGGCAAATGGGGCGGTAGCTAGATGGGAGCGTGCGGTCCTTTCCAGGACGAGGGATGGGGATGACAATACCCTCTCGCCAGGAGGAAGGGAAAACCCGCTCATGCCATATGCGGTTATAGATGTTTAAAAGGAAACATAGCGCCTCAGATGGAAGATGTAGCAGCATCTGTCGGTGTACGTCATCGGGACCTGGAGAAGAATCCTTTGCTAAAGCCAGAGAATGGGCGAGCTAGGCTGCGGTAAAAGGTTGACTGTACGGCTCGGTGCAGTCACTATTAAAATTAAGTGGTACCCGCTCCGCCTTTTCCTTAATAGGCAGGAAGAGAGCGTCATAGCGGGCAGTTTGGCTCGTGGCAGCAAATGTGGTAGCTAGGGCTTCAGCTATGTCCTGCTCGGTGGTGTACATGGAACCGTTGATGGCAAGGCCGGGAATTACCGTCCGGCGATACTTGCCATACATCCGCCGAACAGCTGACCATACTTGTTGGCTAGAGCTGCGCCGGGAAAGCGAAGACACATAGGCTTCCCAGGATTTACGTTTTGCGTTGCGCAGTATGAAGCGTGCCCTAGCGCGAGAACGTTTGAAGGCGACGAAGTTCCCTTCCGTCGGGTGCCGCTGAAAAACGCGCAAAGCACGTTTGCGTGCTTTGGCAGCCAAACTGCATTCCTCGGACCACCACGGTACAGGGATACGACGTTGTGTAGGTGAACCTCGAGGAATGCTGGATTCTGCTGCGAGCAGGATCGAGCAAGTAAAATATTCCACCATTTCGTCGATGGTGTCGAAACCATCGTCGATGAGGTGTATCCGGGATTGGAATTTTCCTCAGTTAGCTTTGGAAATAATCCAGCGAGGATGTCGAGACGGTACACATTGGCGGCCAGAAAAATGTATGTTAATGGGGTAGTGAACACTGCCAAAGATGTCGGAAAGTACTGACCACTCAAGTAGTGGTACTAATGACGGACTGCAGAAAGAAAGGTCTAGTACGGAATGTGTACCATAAACGGATGATAGGAATGTCGGGTCACCAGTATTTAGCAGAAACAGGTCAGACTTATCGAAGACGTCTACGAGGAGGCATCCACGGGCGTCATCAGTGTCTGATCCCCAGAGCGTGTGCTTGGCATTCAAATCTCCCACAAGGAGTAGTGGTGAGGGGAGCTGTGCCAACAGAGCTCGAAGATCACGCTCTGGAACTATACTGAGCGGCGGCAGGTACATGTTGCAGATGGTAAAACTGATGCTCTCCAGCTGTATCCAAACGGCCACAGCTTGCAATGGTGTGGTGAGAGGAACGTTGGCGGCTGAGATGTTAGGCGCCACTAAGGTAGCAACGCCACCGCTTGCACGCATACCTGCAAGAGATTCGCTTCTAAATGCAGAAAAAGAGTGAAGGTGTAACGAGTGATTGGGATGTAAGTGGGTTTCCTGGAGGCAAATAATTGACGGTGACCGTTGAGAAACTAAATATTGTAGGTCTTGAGCACGAGCTCGAAAACCATTGACATTCCACTGGATTATTTCCATGAAGAGTTTTTAACGGGCCGTTTTAACTTTTTTCTTGACCTTGGCTGACTTGGGCCCTACGACTCGAAAATCGTTAGCCTCCTGTGACTCCGCTGATGTTCGGGAGTCAGAACTCCTACGGCTCGTAGAACGAGACCGGGATCTAATCGAAGGCGAGCGACTTCGCGATCTATGTTGTTGCCGGGATCTGTTTTTTACATTTACCACTGGATTGTTGTTACTCGGTGATGGCTTGGTGGCTGGAGTCTGTACGGCTGAAACGGAGGCTGTGCTGGTGGATATACAAACAGTCTGAGACGTAGGTTTAACGGCTAGAAAGTCAGTCTGCGTGGATTCGTGTGCGACAGGGACGTGTTGAACAGCAACAGTGGTATTAGGAGTACGGCGAGCTGCTAATGCATATCCAGTAGTAGTGGTAGCAGGCTTCATTTGTTCGAAGCGCCGTCGTGCCTCTGGAAAAGTCAGGCGTTCCTTTACACGTATCTCCTGAATACTTTTTTCGTCCATGAATCTAGGGCACTGTCGCGAACTGGAGGGATGACTACCGCCACAGTTCACGCAACAAGGTGTTCGACTGCAGTTAGGGTCTTCATGTTTCGGTAGGCCACATTGCTCACAAAGAGCAGGATTAGTACATGTGACCTTAGTATGTCCGAACCGCTGACATTGGAAACAGCGCATGGGGTTCGGGACATACTGGCGGACGCTAGCACGTTCATAGCCGCAATATATGTATTCAGGTAACTTCGTCCCAGCATAAGTTAGAAATACCGTACGTAATGGGTACTCCTTGCCATCTTGTTTCCGTGTTAGCCGGTACGCCTGACAAACGAGCTGATCCGAGAGGCAACTTACTATTTCTTCGTTTGCAAGACCATCTAAGCTGGAGGTGGTGACTACTCCTCTACAGGTGTTCAACGTTTTGTGTGGGGCTACCCGGATAGGGTAGGAGCCCAACAAAGACGCTTGTTGTAGTTTACTAGATTGGTCTGCACTTGTGGTCTCTAATAGTAAGCTACCGTCTCGGAAACGCGTAGCGTTTTTTACAGGGCCACTGATCCTATCGAGTTCTTGCTTTATGTAAAATGGGCTGATATCCTTAAACGTTTTGCCATCACATGCCAAGGTCATCACTAAAAATGGGTCAGTAAAGGAGGTTTTGCGCGGAGACATGATGATATAAACCCCCTTCCGGAACCGTCGGCGTCAGCCTGCCATTCGGGGGTTAAAGAAAAAAGACACCGAATCTTCACGGTCTGTGCCGTCATGGGGACCTCACCCATGACCGATCTCATTTGTACCTCAGAAAAGCTACCCTTCAATCTCCACTGCTTGTCCATATGGGTAAACCGTTCACCACGCACACCCCGGCTTTATGCCCCTACCACAGGAATAACCGCCTGTGGCTCCCCACTTTAGGCCGCGCATGCGTGTAATAGGCACACGCGGATTCAGGGGACTTGTGGTTGATTACACCGGGGTTCCGTCAGCGGTAACACGTCCGGTCCGTGATACTAACCCAACGGCAAACACGGCCGTCGGGAGATTAACACAGACCGGGCCCTCAAGGAGCTACGTGGGTGTACTTGACGGTGTGGACGGGCTCCCCACCTAAGGCTACACATAGGGGCAGTGCGAAGGGTCCGCTCAACCTTCACTTTTGAGACCTCCGGAGAGCACACATGTCGGAAGCCGCGCTGAAAACCGTGGGACAGAACCACGGAGATAGGAGAGATCCCTGCTGGTGAGACAGGAGTTATAAACCTAAGACCTTACGTGCTAATAAGAATAATAAAGAACTAGAAGAGGAAGAATGTGATGCTTACTGACAAGCAGTAGCTGCACGTGGCACAGTTGATGGAGATGAAGGGGATGAATTGAGGGTGAATGGCTAGGGACCCCGGGATCGCCAATCCCGTACCTACCGTGGTAGGTCCCTGGGGGAAAATACCAGAGCCTCTTCTGCCAGTTTTCGGGGTTACTGATGGGCCTTCTTGGCAGCCGTAGCGGTCTTGGGGTACACCAAGTCCCCACCGTACATCACCCCATCAATCAGTCCCCTACTTCCTGTTGCCCACCCCTCGGGACGAGGACCGCAGAGGTTGGATTTTGAGGGGCAGATTGTGGTGTTGACTTAGGGCCCAAATGATCTTGTTGTCGACGGGCCCTAAAACTCCACACACTCACTCACCCCCCCTTCCTCCTGGCGAGAGGGTATTGTCATCCCCATCCCTCGACCCGGAAAGGATCGCACGCTACCATCTAGCTACCGCCCCATTTGCCTGACGAGTGTCATCTGTAAGACCTTTGAGCGGATGATAAACGCTCGGTTAAATTGGTGGCTAGAAAAACATAACCATCTGTCCAACTTGCAATGCGGTTTTCGTCGCCATCGCTCAAGTGTCGAGTGAGTGAGTGAGTGTGTGCTGTTTTAGGGCCCGTCGACAACTAGGTCATTTGGGCCCTACGTCAACACTAAAACTTAAAAGCTATAAAATTTAGCTAAAACAAAGTAAAATATAATAAAAACACTCAACTGCTAAAACGACATTAAAAACGATCTAAAGACTAAATTTAAAAACTCTAAAAGTAATACATATAAAATACAGGTCATACTTGTGTATTAAAACCGATTTTAAAAATAAACCGCAGTGCCTTATCCACGGCCACTGGGTCGTCACCTAAAATATTTAGCAAGTTAGTTCCCAAGCCTACTGACTGGCGAACGCGGGCGTACTGCGGGCAGTCTAGCAATACATGCCGCACAGTGAGTCGTACTGCACATGGAGCACACACTGGGGCCGGTTCCCCTCTTAATAAATAGCCGTGAGTGGCTCGTGTGTGTCCAATTCTCAGCCGGGTGAGTATCACCTCGGCTCGCCGGTTATCCCTGCAGGAGGTTAGCCAGGGTTGTACGCTCTCCTTTATTGCCCGGAGTTGTGTGCCTTCCAAAGCTGTCCAGGAGTGCTGCCAAGCAGATAGGATTTGGCGACGGAAAAAACGTTGCACATCCTGGTAAGGCACCGTAGTTGTTAAACTCCGGGGCAAACGGCAAGCGGATTTAGCAGCCGCGTCCGCCTCCTCATTCCCAGAAATGCCCACATGGCCTGGGGTCCAGGTAAAAACAAAATGGTATCCACGACTAAGCATTTGCGAGATCAAGGCCTGAATTTTTAAAACTAGCGTGTGAGTTGCAATGTGCTGTTGCAAGGCCTGAAGAGCGCTTAGAGAGTCAGTGCAAACGATAAAATTGCCAGGAACTAACTTACAATTAAAAAGGAGCAGATAGAGAATGGCATACAGTTCTGCAGAAAAAACAGAGGTGAAGTCCAGAAGGCGAAATTTATGAACCTCGCCGTTAATGACGAGTGCGCAACCCGTAGTGCTACGCAACTGGGAACCATCTGTAAAGCCCGGAACATAATTAGGGTAACGGTCCAGTAATTCGGCAAAAAGTTGTTGGAACACCGAATGTGGAGTAGCGAGTCTAGAATTGTATGAAAGTGCGAGATCGAACTGCGCACGATTGAGCTGCCATGCAGGATAGGGGCAGATGGACGACCTCTCCACGCGAGGCATTCGGAGGCCATGGGAATGTAGGAGATCCCGAAATCTTATTCCCACGGGGCGTGTGTGAGAACCAGGGCGCATATAACGGTGGGCTAAATCTGGACGCAGAACTGGTTTAAAACAAGGATGATTGGGATAACTTGCCAACTTCGAAACGTATGAGCAGAGTAACAGCGAGCGACGAATATGGATTGGAGGTTCGCCTGAGTCTGCATACAGGCAGTCGACTCGACTGGTGCGGAAAGCTCCTGTGGCAATGCGGATGCCAGTGTGATGCACGGTGCCTAAAAGGCGAAGTTTAGAGGCGGTCGCTGCGCCATAAATAAAACTGCCATAGTCCAGCTTGGACCGAACCAGAGAGCGGTACAGCCTCAACATTACCGTGCGATCGCCCCCCCCCAAATGCTCCAGATAATACCTTCAGCACCCGAAGCGAACGATCGCAAGAGGCTCGAAGGTGACGAATGTGGTGCTCCCAATTTAGTTGTCGGTCCAAGCAGAGGCCCAAGAACTTCAGGTGTGAGACAAATGGCAGGGGTGTGCCGTTCAAATGAAGATCAGTAGGCGGGTGAATACCTCGTAGGCGGTGAAGGTGGATACACTGCGTCTTCGCAGCTGAAAAGCGGAAGCCGGTTTGAAGCGCCCAAGCTGCTAGCTGGGTAATGGTCAGCTGCAGTTGGCGCTCGATGTGATCTATATTGGCAGACCTATAATAGACTGCGAAGTCGTCAACATAGAGGGATTATGGAATTCCACTTCTAACGGCATTAGTGATGCAGTTAATCGCTACGGCAAAAAGGGTGACGCTCAAAATCGACCCTTGAGGTACACCGTTCTCCTGTGTCCGTTCCTGGGAAATCGTTTTCCCTATCCGCACACGAAAACGGCGAAGTTTTAAAAAATTGCATAAAAACTCGGGCAGATGACCACGCATGCCGTAACCATGTAGGTTACGGAGTATGCCGTACCGCCAGGTGGTGTCATAGGCCTTCTCCAGGTCCAGGAACACGCCCACGACGTGCTGTTTCAATAACAAGGCATCGGAGATATACCCCTCAAGGCGTGTTAGATTATCGACACTTGAGCGATGGCGACGAAAACCGCATTGCAAGTTGGACAGATGGTTATATTTTTCTAGCCACCAATTTAACCGAGCGTTTATCATTCGCTCCAACGTCTTACACATGACACTCGTCAGGCAAATGGGGCGGTAGCTAGATGGGAGCGTGCGGTCCTTTCCAGGACGAGGGATGGGGATGACAATACCCTCTCGCCAGGAGGAAGGGAAAACCCGCTCATGCCATATGCGGTTATAGATGTTTAAAAGGAAACATAGCGCCTCAGATGGAAGATGTAGCAGCATCTGTCGGTGTACGTCATCGGGACCTGGAGAAGAATCCTTTGCTAAAGCCAGAGAATGGGCGAGCTAGGCTGCGGTAAAAGGTTGACTGTACGGCTCGGTGCAGTCACTATTAAAATTAAGTGGTACCCGCTCCGCCTTTTCCTTAATAGGCAGGAAGAGAGCGTCATAGCGGGCAGTTTGGCTCGTGGCAGCAAATGTGGTAGCTAGGGCTTCAGCTATGTCCTGCTCGGTGGTGTACATGGAACCGTTGATGGCAAGGCCGGGAATTACCGTCCGGCGATACTTGCCATACATCCGCCGAACAGCTGACCATACTTGTTGGCTAGAGCTGCGCCGGGAAAGCGAAGACACATAGGCTTCCCAGGATTTACGTTTTGCGTTGCGCAGTATGAAGCGTGCCCTAGCGCGAGAACGTTTGAAGGCGACGAAGTTCCCTTCCGTCGGGTGCCGCTGAAAAACGCGCAAAGCACGTTTGCGTGCTTTGACAGCCAAACTGCATTCCTCGGACCACCACGGTACAGGGATACGACGTTGTGTAGGTGAACCTCGAGGAATGCTGGATTCTGCTGCGAGCAGGATCGAGCAAGTAAAATATTCCACCATTTCGTCGATGGTGTCGAAACCATCGTCGATGAGGTGTATCCGGGATTGGAATTTTCCTCAGTTAGCTTTGGAAATAATCCAGCGAGGATGTCGAGACGGTACACATTGGCGGCCAGAAAAATGTATGTTAATGGGGTAGTGAACACTGCCAAAGATGTCGGAAAGTACTGACCACTCAAGTAGTGGTACTAATGACGGACTGCAGAAAGAAAGGTCTAGTACGGAATGTGTACCATAAACGGATGATAGGAATGTCGGGTCACCAGTATTTAGCAGAAACAGGTCAGACTTATCGAAGACGTCTACGAGGAGGCATCCACGGGCGTCATCAGTGTCTGATCCCCAGAGCGTGTGCTTGGCATTCAAATCTCCCACAAGGAGTAGTGGTGAGGGGAGCTGTGCCAACAGAGCTCGAAGATCACGCTCTGGAACTATACTGAGCGGCGGCAGGTACATGTTGCAGATGGTAAAACTGATGCTCTCCAGCTGTATCCAAACGGCCACAGCTTGCAATGGTGTGGTGAGAGGAACGTTGGCGGCTGAGATGTTAGGCGCCACTAAGGTAGCAACGCCACCGCTTGCACGCATACCTGCAAGAGATTCGCTTCTAAATGCAGAAAAAGAGTGAAGGTGTAACGAGTGATTGGGATGTAAGTGGGTTTCCTGGAGGCAAATAATTGACGGTGACCGTTGAGAAACTAAATATTGTAGGTCTTGAGCACGAGCTCGAAAACCATTGACATTCCACTGGATTATTTCCATGAAGAGTTTTTAACGGGCCGTTTTAACTTTTTTCTTGACCTTGGCTGACTTGGGCCCTACGACTCGAAAATCGTTAGCCTCCTGTGACTCCGCTGATGTTCGGGAGTCAGAACTCCTACGGCTCGTAGAACGAGACCGGGATCTAATCGAAGGCGAGCGACTTCGCGATCTATGTTGTTGCCGGGATCTGTTTTTTACATTTACCACTGGATTGTTGTTACTCGGTGATGGCTTGGTGGCTGGAGTCTGTACGGCTGAAACGGAGGCTGTGCTGGTGGATATACAAACAGTCTGAGACGTAGGTTTAACGGCTAGAAAGTCAGTCTGCGTGGATTCGTGTGCGACAGGGACGTGTTGAACAGCAACAGTGGTATTAGGAGTACGGCGAGCTGCTAATGCATATCCAGTAGTAGTGGTAGCAGGCTTCATTTGTTCGAAGCGCCGTCGTGCCTCTGGAAAAGTCAGGCGTTCCTTTACACGTATCTCCTGAATACTTTTTTCGTCCATGAATCTAGGGCACTGTCGCGAACTGGAGGGATGACTACCGCCACAGTTCACGCAACAAGGTGTTCGACTGCAGTTAGGGTCTTCATGTTTCGGTAGGCCACATTGCTCACAAAGAGCAGGATTAGTACATGTGACCTTAGTATGTCCGAACCGCTGACATTGGAAACAGCGCATGGGGTTCGGGACATACTGGCGGACGCTAGCACGTTCATAGCCGCAATATATGTATTCAGGTAACTTCGTCCCAGCATAAGTTAGAAATACCGTACGTAATGGGTACTCCTTGCCATCTTGTTTCCGTGTTAGCCGGTACGCCTGACAAACGAGCTGATCCGAGAGGCAACTTACTATTTCTTCGTTTGCAAGACCATCTAAGCTGGAGGTGGTGACTACTCCTCTACAGGTGTTCAACGTTTTGTGTGGGGCTACCCGGATAGGGTAGGAGCCCAACAAAGACGCTTGTTGTAGTTTACTAGATTGGTCTGCACTTGTGGTCTCTAATAGTAAGCTACCGTCTCGGAAACGCGTAGCGTTTTTTACAGGGCCACTGATCCTATCGAGTTCTTGCTTTATGTAAAATGGGCTGATATCCTTAAACGTTTTGCCATCACATGCCAAGGTCATCACTAAAAATGGGTCAGTAAAGGAGGTTTTGCGCGGAGACATGATGATATAAACCCCCTTCCGGAACCGTCGGCGTCAGCCTGCCATTCGGGGGTTAAAGAAAAAAGACACCGAATCTTCACGGTCTGTGCCGTCATGGGGACCCCACCTATGACCGATCTCATTTGTACCTCAGAAAAGCTACCCTTCAAAATCCACTGCTTTTCCGTATGGGTAAACCGTTCACCACGCACACCCCGGCTTTATTCCCCTACCACAGCAATAACCGCCTGTGGCTCCCCACTTTAGGCCGCGCTGCGTATAATAGGCACACGCGGATTCAGGGGACTTGTGGTTGATTACACCGGGGTTCCGTCAGCGGTAACACGTCCGGTCCGTGATACTAACCCAACGGCAACACGGCCGTCGGGAGATTAACACAGACCGGGCCCTCAAGGAGCTACGTGGGTGTACTTGACGGTGTGGACGGGCTCCGCACCTAAGGCTACACATAGGGGCAGTGCGATGGGTCCGCTCAACCTTCACTTTTGAGACCTCCGGAGAGCACACATGTCGGAAGCCGCGCTGAAAACCGTGGGACAGAACCACGGAGAAAGGAGAGATCCCTGCTGGTGAGACAGGAGTTATAAACCTAAGACCTTACGAGCTAATAATTATAATAAAAAACTAGAAGGGGAAGAAGGTGATGCATACTGATCAGCAGTAGCTACACGTGGCACAGTTGATGGAGGTGAAGGGGATGAAATGAGGGTGAGTGGCTAGAAACCCTGGGATCGCCAATCCCATACCGACCGTAGTAGGTCCCTGGGGAAAAATGCCAGAGCCTCTTCTGCCAGTTTTCGGGGTTACTGATGGGCCTTCTTGGCAGCCGTAGCGTTCGTGGGGTACACCAAGTCCCCACCGTACATCACCCCATCAGTCAGTCCCCTACTTCCTGTTGCCCACCCCTCGGGACGAGGACCGTAGAAATTGGATTTTGAGGGGCTCAACCGTACAGACTCCAACCACCAAGCCATCAGCGGGTAACAACCATCCCGTAGTAAATGTGAAAAAACGATCCCGACCACAACATAGATCGCGAAGTCGCTCGCTTTCTATTAGATCCCGGTCTCGTTCTACGAGCCGTAGGAGTTCTGACTCTCGATCATCAGCAGAGTCACAGGAGGCAAACGATTTTCGAATCGTAGGGCCCAAGCCCCTCAAACTCCAACCTCTGCGGTCCTCGTCCCGAGGGGTGGGCAACAGGAAGTAGGGGCCTGACTGTTGGGGTGATGTACGGTGGGGACTTGGTGTACCCCAGGACCGCTACGGCTGCCGAGAAGGCCCATCAGTAACCCCGAAAACTGGCAGAAGAAGCTCTGGTAATTTTCCCCAGGGACCTACTACGGTAGGTACGAGATTGGCGATCCCGGGGTCCCTAGCCACTCACCCTCATTTCATCCCCTTCACCTCCATCAACTGTGCCACGCTCTGCTACTGCTGATCAGTATGCATCACCTTCTTCCCCTTCTAATGTTTTATTATAATTATTAGCACTTAAGGTCTTAGGTTTATAACTCCTGTCTCACCAGCAGGGATCTCTCCTCTCTCCCTGGTTCTGTCTCACGGTTTTCAGCGCGGCTTACGACATGTGTGCTCTCCGGAGGTCTCAAAAGTGAAGGTTGAGCGGACCCTTCGCACTGCCCCTATGTGTAGCCTTAGGTGCGGAGCCCGTCCACACCGTCAAGTACACCCACGTAGCCCCTTGAGGGCCCGGTCTGTGATAATCTCCCGACGGCCGGGTGAGTGAGTGTGTGCTCTTTTAGGGCCCGTCGACAACTAGGTCATTTGGGCCCTACGTCAACACTAAAACTTAAAAGCTATAAAATTTAGCTAAAACAAAGTAAAATATAATAAAAACACTCAACTGCTAAAAGGACATTAAAAACGATCTAAAGACTAAATTTAAAAACTCTAAAAGTAATAAATATAAAATACAAGTCATACTTGTGTATTAAAACCGATTTTAAAAATAAACCGCAGTGCCTTATCCACGGCCACTATGTCGTCATCTAAAATATTTAGCAAGTTAGCTCCCAAGCCCAAAGACTGGCGAACGCGGGCGTACTGTGGGCAATCGAGTAAAATATGCCGCACAGTGAGGCGTACGGCACACGGAGCACACACTGGGGCCGGTTCCCCTCTCAACAAATGACCATGAGTAGCTCGTGTGTGCCCAATTCTCAGCCGGGTGAGTATCACTTCGGCTCGCCGGTTATCCCTGCAGGAAGTTAGCCAGGGTCGTACGCTCTCTTTAATTGCCCGGAGTTGTGTGCCTTGTAAAGCTGTCCAGGAGTGCTGCCAACCAGAGAAGTGTTGGCGACGAAAAAAACGTTGCACATCCTGGTATGGCACAGTAGTTTTTAAACTCCGGGGCAAACGGCAAGCTGACTTTGCAGCCGCGTCCGCCTCCTCGTTCCTGGTAATCCCCACATGGCCTGGGGTCCAAGTAAAAACAAAATTGTACCCGCGCCTGAGCATTTGCGAGATCTGGGCCTGAATTTTTAAAACGAGGGTCTGAGCGGCAGTGTGCTGTTGCAAGGCCTGAAGCGCACTCAGAGAATCAGTGCAGAAAATAAAAGAGCCGGGAGCTAACTTGCAAATAAAAAGGAGCAAATAGAAGATGGCATACAGTTCTGCGGAAAAAACTGAAGTGGAGTCCAGAAGGCGAAATTTATGAGCCTCACCGTTAATGAAGAATGCGCAACCCGTAGCGCTACCTAACTGAGAACCGTCTGTAAAGACCGGAACATAGGGTAACGGCCCAGCAATTCGGCAAAAAGTTGTTGGAACACCGAATGTGGAGTAGCAAGTCTAGGGTTGCTTGAAAGAGCGAGATCGAACACCGCACGATCGAGCTGCCATGAAGGATAAGGGCAGATGGACGACCTCTCCACGCGAGGCATTAGGAGGCAATGGGAATGTAGGAGAGTGTGAGTGAGTGAGTGTGTGTGGTTTAGGGGCCCGTCGACAACAAGGTCATTTGGGCCCAAAGTCAATACTAAAACTTAAAAGCTATAAAAATTATGCTAAAAAAGGTAAAATACAGTAAAACACCCAACTGTTAAAATGGCATTAAAAACGAGCTAAAGACTAATACTTTAAAACTCTAGAAGTAATAAATGTAAAATACAAGTCAGACTTGCTGGTTAAAACCGATTTTAAAAACAAACCGCAGTGCCTTATCCACGGCCACTGGGTCGTCCGCTAAAACACTGCACAAGTTAGCTCCTAAGCCCAAAGACTGCCGAACTCTGGCGTACTGCGGGCATTCGATTAATATATGCCGCACAGTGAGGCGTACTGAACACGAGGCACACACAGGGGCCGGTTCCCCTCTTAGCAGATGGCCATGAGTTGCTCGTGTGTGCCCAATTCTCAGACGGGTGAGTATCACCTCGGCTCGCCGGTTATCCCTGCAGGATGTTTGCCAGGGTTGTACGCTCTCCTTTATACCCCGGAGTTGTGTGCCTTCTAAAGCTGTCCAGGAGTGCTGCCAAGCAGATAGTAGTTGGCGACGGAAAAAACGTTGCACATCCTGGAATGGCACCCGAGTTGTTAAACTCCGGGGTAAACGGCAAGCGGACTTAGCAGCCGCGTCCGCCTCCTCGTTGCCGGATATCCCCACATGGCCTGTGGTCCAAGTAAAAACAAAATTGTATCCGAGACCGAGCATTTTCGAGATCTGGGTCTGTATTTTTAAAACCAGTGTGTGAGTGGCAGTGTGTTGTTGCAAGGCCTGAAGCGCACTTAGGCAGTCAGTGCAGACGATAAAAGAGCCAGGAGCTAACTTGCAAATAAAAAGGAGCAAATAAAAGATGGCATACAGTTCTGCGGAAAAAACTGAAGTGGAGTCCATAAGGCGAAATTTGTGAGCCTCACCGTTAACGAAGAACGCGCAACCCGTAGCGTTACCTAACTGGGAACCGTCTGTAAAGACCGGAACATAGTTAGGGTAACGGCCCAGCAATTCGGCAAAAAGTTGTTGGAACACCGAATGTGGAGTAGCGAGTCTAGAGTTGCTTGAAAGAGCGAGATCGAACACCGCACGATCGAGCTGCCATGCAGGATAAGAGCAGATGGACGACCTCTCCACGCGAGGCATTCGGAGGCCATGGGAATGTAGGAGATCCCGAAATCTTATTCCCACGGGGCGAGTCCGAGAACCAGGGCGCATATAACGGTGGACTAAATCTGGACACAGAACTGGTTTAAAACAAGGATGATTGGGATGACTTGCCAACTGTGAAACGTATGAGCAGAGTAACAGCGAGCGACGAATATGGAGTGGAGGTTCGCCTGAGTCTGCATACAGGCAGTCGACTCGACTGGTGCGGAAAGCTCCTGTGGCAAGGCGGATGCCAGTGTGATGCACGGTGTCTAAAAGGCGAAGTTTAGAGGCGGTCGCTGCGCCATAAATAAAACTGCCATAGGCCAGCTTGGACCGAACCAGAGAGCGGTACAGCCTCAACATTACCGTGCGATCGCCCCCCCCCCCCAAGATGCTCCAGATAATACCTTCAGCACCCGAAGAGAACGATCGCAAGAGGCTCGAAGGTGACGAATGTGGTGCTCCCAATTGAGTTGTCGGTCCAAGTAGAGGCCCAAGAACTTCAGGTGCGAGACAAATGGCAGGGGTGTGCCGTTCAAATAAAGATCAGGAGGCGGGTGAATACCTCGTAGGCGGTGAAGGTGGATACACTGCGTCTTCGCAGCTGAAAAACGGAAGCCGGTTTGAAGCGCCCAAGCTGCTAGCTGGGTAATGGTCAGCTGCAGTTGGCGCTCAATGTGATCTATGTTGGCAGACCTATAATAAATCGCGAAGTCGTCAACATAGAGGGATGATGGAATTCCACTTCGAACGGCACTAGTGATGCCGCTAATCGCTACGGCGAAAAGGGTGACGCTCAAAATCGACCCTTGAGGTACACCGTTCTCCTGTATCCGCTCCCGTGATATTGTGTTTCCTATGCGAACCCGAAAACGGCGAAGTTTTAAAAAATTGCATAAAAACTCGGGTAGATGACCACGCATACCGTAACTATGAAGGTTACGGAGTATGCCGTACCGCCAAGTGGTGTCATAGGCCTTCTCCAGGTCGAGGAACACACCCACGGCGTGCTGTTTCAGTAGAAACGCATCGGAAATATACCCCTCAAGGCGTGTTAGATTGTCGACACTTGAGCGATGGCGACAAAAACCGCATTGCAAGTTGGACAGATGGTTATGTTTTTCTAGCTACCAATTTAATCGAGCGTTTATCATTCGCTCGAAGGTCTTGCAGAGGACACTCTTCAGGCAAATGGGGCGGTAGCTAGATGGAAGTGTGCGGTCCTTTCCGGGTCGAGTGATGGGGATGACAATACCCTCTCGCCAGGAGGAAGGGAATACCCGCTCATGCCAAATGCTGTAATAGATGTTTAATAGGAAACATAGCGCCTCAGATGGAAGATGTAGCAGCATCTGTCGGGGTACGTCATCGGGACCTGGAGAAGAATCCTTTGCTAACGCTAGAGAATGGGCGAGCTCGGCAGCGGTAAAGGGTTGGTTGTACGGCTCGGTGCAGTCACTATTAAAATTCAGTGGTACCCGCTCCGCCTTTTCCTTGGTAGGCAGGAAGAGAGCGTCATAGCGGGCAGTTTGGCTCGTGGCAGCAAAAGAGGTAGCTAGGGCTTCAGCTATGTCCTGCTCGGTGGTGCACATGGAACCGTTGATGGCGAGGCCGGGAATTACCGTCCGGCGATACTTGCCATACATCCGCCGAACAGCTGACCATACTTGTTGGGTAGAGCTGCGCCGGGAAAGCGAAGACACATAGGCTTCCCAAGATTTACGCTTTGCGTTGCGCAGTATAAAACGTGCCCTAGCGCGAGAACGTTTGAAGGCGACGAAGTTCCTTTCCGTCGGGTGCCGCTGAAAAATGCGCAAAGCACGTTTGCGTGCTTTGACAGCCAAACTGCATTCCTCAGACCACCACGGTACAGGGATACGACGTGGTGTAGGTGTACCTCGAGGAATGCTGGATTCTGCTGCGAGCAGGATCGAGCAAGTAAAATATTCGACCATTTCGTCGATGGTGTCGAAACTATCCTCGATGAGTCGTATGAGGGATTGGAATTTTCCCCAGTTAGCTTTGGAAATAATCCAGCAGGGATGTCGAGAAGGTACACACTGGCGGCCAGAAAAATGAATGTTAATGGGGTAATGATCACTGCCAAAGAGGTCGGAAAGTACTGACCACTCAAGTAGTGGTACTAATGACGGACTGCAGAAAGAAAGGTCTAGTACGGAATGTGTACCATAAGCGGATGATAGGAATGTCGGGTCACCAGTATTTAGCTGAAGCAGGTCAGACTTATCGAAGACGTCTACGAGGAGGCATCCACGGGCGTCATCTGTCTGATCCCCAGAGCGTGTGCTTGGCATTCAAATCTCCCACAAGGAGTAGTGGTGAGGGGAGCTGAGCCAATAGAGCTTGAAGATCACGACCTGGAACTATACTGAGCGGCGGCAGGTACATGTTGCAGATGGTAAAACTGATGCTCTCCAGCTGTATCCGAACGGCCACAGCTTGAAATGGTGTGGTGAGAGGAACGTTGGCGGCTGAGATGTTAGGCGCCACTAAGGTAGCAACGCCACCGCTTGCACGCATACCTGCAAGAGAGTCGCTTCTAAATGCAGAGAAAGAGTGAAGGTGTAACGAGTGATTGGGATGTAAGTGGGTTTCCTGGAGACAAATAATTGATGGTGACCGTTGAGAAACTAAATGTTGTAGGTCTTGAGCACGAGCTCGAAAACCATTGACATTCCACTGGATTATTTCCATGAAGAGTTTTTAACGGGCCGTTTTAACTTTTTTCTTGACCTTGGCTGACTTGGGCCCTACGAACTCGAAAGACGTTAGCGTCCTGTGACTCCGCTGAAGTTCGGGAGTCAGAACTCCTACGGCTCGTAGAACGAGACCGGGATCTAATTAAAGGCGATCGACTTCGCGATCTATGTTGTGGCCGGGATCGGTTTTTCACATTTACTACTGGATTGTTCGGTGATGGCTTGGTGGTTGGAGTCTGTACTGCTGAAACCGAGGAAGTGCTGGTGGATGTACAAGTAGTCTGAGAGGTGGGTTTAGCGGCTGTAAAGTCAGTCTGTGTGGAGGCGTGTGCGACAGGGACGTGTTGAACAGCAACAGTGGCATTTGGAGTACGGCGAGCTGCTGATGCATATCCAGTAGTAGTGGTAGCAGGCTTTAGTTGTTCGAAGCGCCGTCGTGCCTCTGGAAAAGTCAGGCGTTCCTTTACACGTAGCTCCTGAATACTTTTTTCATCCATGAATCTAGGGCACTCTCGCGAGCTGGAAGGATGACTACCGCCACAGTTCACGCAACAAGGTGTTCGAGTGCAGTTTGGGTCTTCGTGTTTCGCCAGGCCACATTGCTCACAAAGAGCAGGATTGGTACATGTGACCTTAGTATGTCCGAACCGCTGACATTGGAAACAGCGCATGGGGTTCGGAACATACTGGCGGACACTCGCACGCTCATAGCCGCAATAGATGTACTCGGGTAACTTAGTCCCAGCAAAAGTTAGAAAAACCGTACGTAGTGCGTACTCCTTGCCATCTTGCTTTCGTGTTAGCCGGTACGCCTGACAAACGAGTTGGTCGGAGAGGCAACTTACTATTTCTTCATTTGCTAGACCATCTAAACTGGAGGTGGTGACTACTCCTCTGCAGGTATTGAGCGTTTTGTGTGGGGCTACCCGGATAAGGTAGGAGCCCAACAAAGACGCTTTCTGCAGTTTTTTAGATTGGTCCGCTGTTGTGGTCTCTAATAGTAAGCTGCCGTCTCGGAGACGGGTAGCGTTTTTCACAGGGCCACTGATCTTATCGAGCTCACGTTTAATATAAAATGGACTAATATCCTCAAAGGTTTTGCCATCACATGCCAAGGTCATCAACAAATAAGGGTCAATGAAGGAGGTTTTGCGCGGAGACATGATGATATAGACCCCCATTCGGAACCGTCGGCGTCAGCCTGCCATCCGGGGGTTAAAGAAAGAAAGACACCGAATCTTCACGGTCTGTGCCGTCATGGGGACCCCACCCATGACCGATCTCATTTGTACTTCAGAAAAGCTACCCTTCAATATCCACTGCTTGTCCGTATGGGTAAACCGTTCACCACGCACACCCCGGCTTTATGCCCCTACCACAGGAATAACCGCCTGTGGCTCCCCACTTTAGGCCGCGCTGCGTGTAATAGGCACACGCGGATTCAGGGGACTTGTGGTTGATTACACCGGGGTTCCGTCAGCGGTAACACGTCCGGTCCGTGATACTAACCCAACGGCAAACACGGCCGTCGGGAGATTAACACAGACCGGGCCCTCAAGGAGCTACGTGGGTGTACTTGACGGTGTGGACGGGCTCCGCACCTAAGGCTACACATAGGGGCAGTGCGAAGGGTCCGCTCAACCTTCACTTTTGAGACCTCCGGAGAGCACACATGTCGGAAGCCGCGCTGAAAACCGTGGGACAGAACCACGGAGATAGGAGAGATCCCTGTTGGTGAGACAGGAGTTATAAACCTAAGACCTTAAGTGCTAATAATTATAATAAAAACTAGAAGGGGAAGAAGGTGATGCATACTGATCAGCAGTAGCACAGCGTGGCACAGTTGATGGAGGTGAAGGGGATGAAATGAGGGTGAGTGGCTAGGGACCCCGGGTTCGCCAATCCCGTACCTACGGTAGTAGGTCCCTGGGGAAAAATACCAGAGCCTCTTCTGCCAGTTTTCGGGGTTACTGATGGGCCTTCTCGGCAGCCGTAGCGGTCCTGGGGTACACCAAGCCCCCACCGTACGTCACCCCATCAGTCAGTCCCCTACTTCCTGTTGCCCACCCCTCGGGACGAGGACCGCAGAGGTTGGATTTTGAGGGGCTCCCGACGGCCGTGTTGCCGTTGGGTTAGTATCACGAACCGGACGTGTTACCGCTGACGGAACCCCGGTGTAATCAACCACAAGTCCCCTGAATCCGCGTGTGCCCTTTATGCGCAGCGCGGCCTAAAGTGGGGAGCCACAGGCGGTTATTCCTGTGGTAGGGGCTTAAAGCCGGGTGTGCGTGGTGAACGGTTTACCCATACGGACAAGCAGTGGATATTAAAGGGTAGCTTTTCTTAGGTACAAATGAGATCGGTCATGGGTGAGGTCCCCATGACGGCACAGACCGTGAAGATTGATTGATGATGAGTATAAGGGCGCTCAACTACAGAGGTCATCAGCGCCATTTTTAAAGGAAACTGGTCATGGCAAAAGCCAGATATAAATTATTCTAAAACACTATAAATGTGTTAAAAAAAGACAAAAAATACACACACGTTGGAAAAAAAAAAGGTCATCCAAAAACCATAAATTCTATTTCTAAATCCTAAAGTCTAATCTCGAAAAGAACCTAAAAACCTTCTTCACTACTGCGTTATCGTCCGCTAGCATTTCTGCAAAGCTGACAGGCAGCTGCAGAGACGCCCTAAGGTCTGCTAGGTGAAAACACTCTAGCAGCACGTGTCGTACAGACAACGCGTGAGTGAGTGTGGTGTTTAAGGGCCCGTCGACAACAAGGTCATTTGGGCCCCAAGTCAATACTAAAACCTAAAAAGTATAAACATTTAGCTAAAAAAAGGTAAAATATAATAAAACACTCAACTGTTAAAAGGACATTAAAAACGATGTAAGGCATACTTTAAAAACTCTAAAAGTAGTAAATATAAAATGCAAGTCAGACTCGCTGGTTAAAACCGATTTCGTTAACAAACCGCAGTGCCTTAATCACGGCCACTGGGTCGTCCCCTAAAATTCTTGGCAAGTTAGCTCCTAAGCCTATTGACTGGCGAACGCGGGCGTACTGCGGGCAATCAAGCAGTACGTGCCGCACCGTGAGGCGTACTGTACACGGGGCACACACAGGGGCCGGTTCCCCTCTTAATAGATGGCCATGTGTCGCTCGTGTGTGCCCAATTCTCAGCCGGGTGAGTATCACCTCGGCTCGCCGGTTATCCCTGCAGGAAGTTAGCCTGGGTTGTACGCTCTCCTTCATTGCCCGGAGTTGTGTGCCTTCCAAAGCTGTCCAGGATTGCTGCCAAGCAGATAGAAGGTGGCGACGGAAAAAACGTTGCACATCCTGGTACGGCACCGTAGTTGTTAAACTCCGGGGTAAACGGCAAGCGGACTTAGCAGCCGCGTATGCCTCCTCGTTCCCGGAAATGCCCACATGGCCTGGGATCCAAGTAAAAACAAAATGGTATCCGCGACTGAGCATTTGCGAGATCTGGGCCTGTATTTTTAAAACGAGGGTGTGAGCGGCTGTGTGCTGTTGCAAGGCCTGAAGCGCACTTAGGCAGTCAGTGCAGACGATAAAAGAGCCAGGAGCTAACTTGCAAATAAAAAGGAGCAAATAAAAGATGGCATACAGCTCTGCTGAAAAAACCGAAGTGGAGTCCAGAAGTCTAAATTTATGAGCCTCACCGTTAATGAAGAATGCGCAACCCGTAGCGTTACCTAACTGGGAACCGTCTGTAAAGACCGGAACATAGTTAGGGTAACGGCCCAGTAATTCGGCAAAAAGTTGTTGGAACACCGAATATGGACGACCTCTCTACGCGAGGCATTCGGAGCCCATGGGAATGTAGGAGATCCCGAAATCTTATTCCCATGGGGCGTGTCCGAGCACCAGGGCGCATATAACGGTGGACTAAATCTGGACACAGAACTGGTTTAAAACAAGGATGATTGGGATAACTTGCTTGGACCGAACCAGAGAGCGGTACAGCCTCAACATTACCGTGCAATCGCCCCCCCCCAAGATGCTCCAGATAATACCTTCAGCACCCGAAGAGAACGATCGCAAGGGGCTCGAAGGTGACGAATGTGGTGCTCCCAATTGAGTTGTCGGTCCAAGTAGAGGCCTAAGAACTTCAGGTGGCCATGAGTCGTCGTGTGTGCCCCATTCTCAGCCGGGTGAGTATCACCTCGGCTCGCCGGTTATCCCTGCAGGAAGTTAGCCTGGGTTTACGCTCTTCTTCATTGCCCGGAGTTGTGTGCCTTCCAAAGCTGTCCAGGATTGCTGCCAAGCAGATAGAAGGTGGCGACGGAAAAAACGTTGCACATCCTGGTACGGCACTCTAGTTGTTAAACTCCGGGGTAAACGGCAAGCGGACTTAGCAGCCGCGTCCGCCTCCTCGTTCCCGGAAATGCCCACATGGCCTGGGATCCAAGTAAAAACAAAATGGTATCCGCGACTGAGCATTTGCGAGATCTGGGCCTGTATTTTTAAAACGAGGGTGTGAGCGGCTGTGTGCTGTTGCAAGGCCTGAAGCGCACTTAGGCAGCCAGTGCAGACGATAAAAGAGCCAGGAGCTAACTTGCAAATAAAAAGGAGCAAATAAAAGATGGCATACAGCTCTGCTGAAAAGACCGAAGTGGAGTCCAGAAGTCTAAATTTATGAGCCTCACCGTTAATGAAGAATGCGCAACCCGTAGCGTTACCTAACTGGGAACCGTCTGTAAAGACCGGAACATAGTTAGGGTAACGGCCCAGTAATTCGGCAAAAAGTTGTTGGAACACCGAATGTGGGGTAGCGAGTCTAGTGTTGCTTGAAAGTGTTAGATCGAACTGCGCACGATTGAGCTGCCATGCAGGATAAGGGCAGAAGGACGACCTCTCTACGCGAGGCATTCGGAGCCCATGGGAATGTAGGAGATCCCGAAATCTTATTCCCATGGGGCGTGTCCGAGCACCAGGGCGCATATAACGGTGGACTAAATCTGGACACAGAACTGGTTTAAAACAAGGATGATTGGGATAACTTGCCAACTTCGAGACGTACGCGCAGAGTAACAGCGAGCGACGAATATGGAGTGGAGGTTCGCCTGAGTCTGCATACAGGCAGTCGACTCGACTGGTGCGGAAAGCTACTGTTGCAAGGCGGATGCCAGTGTGATGCACGGTGTCTAAAAGGCGAAGTTTAGAGGCGGTCGCTGCGCCATAAATAAAACTGCCATAGTCCAGCTTGGACCGAACCAGAGAGCGGTACAGCCTCAACATTACCGTGCGATCACCCCCCCCCCAAGATGCTCCAGATAATACCTTGAGCACCCGAAGAGAACGTTCGCAAGAGGCTCGAAGGTGACGAATGTGGTGCTCCCAAGTGAGTTGTCGGTCCAAGTAGAGGCCCAAGAACTTCAGGTGTGAGACAAATGGCAGGGGTGTGCCGTTCAAATGAAGATCAGGAGGCGGGTGAATACCTCGTAGGCGGTGAAAGTGGATACACTGCGCCTTCGCAGCTGACAAACGGAAGCCGGTTTGAAGCGCCCAAGCTGTTAGCTGGGCATTGGTCAGCTGCAGTTGGCGCTCAATGTGATCTATGTTGGTGGACCTATAATAGACTGCGAAGTCGTCAACATAGAGGGATGATGGAATTCCACTTCGAACGGCACTAGTGATGCCGTTAATCGCTACGGCAAAAAGGGTGACGCTCAAAATCGACCCTTGAGGTAGACCGTTCTCCTGTATCCGCTCCAGGGATATCGTTTTCCCTATCCGCACACGAAAACGGCGAAGTTTTAAAAAATTCCATAAAAACTCGGGCAGATGACCACGCATGCCGTAACCATGTAGGTTACGGAGTATGCCGTACCGCCAAGTGGTGTCATAGGCCTTCTCCAGGTCGAGGAACACGCCCACGGTATGTTGCTTTAGTAGAAACGCATCGGTATCATACCCCTCAAGGCGTGTTAGATTATCGACACTTGAGCGATGGCGACGAAAACCGCATTGCAAGTTGGACAGATGGCTATGTTTTTCGAGCCACCAATTTAACCGAGCGTTTATCATTCGCTCCAACGTCTTACAGATGACACTCGTCAGGCAAATGGGGCGGCAGCTAGATGGTAGCTTGCGGTCCTTTCCGGGTCGAGGGATGGGGATGACAATACCCTCTCGCCAGGAGGAAGGGAAAACCCACTCATGCCAAATGCGGTTATAGATGTTTAGAAGGAAACATAGCGCCTCAGATGGAAGATGTAGCAGCATCTGTCGGTGTACGTCATCGGGACCTGGAGAGGAATCCTTTGCTAACGCCAGAGAATGGGCGAGCTCGGCTGCGGTAAAGGGTTGGTTGTACGGCTCGGTGCAGTCACTATTAAAATTAAGTGGTACCCGCTCCGCCTTTTCCTTAATAGGCAGGAAGAGAGCGTCATAGCGGGCAGTTTGGCTCGTGGCAGCAAATGTGGTAGCTAGGGCTTCAGCTATGTCCTGCTCGGTGGTGCACATGGATCCGTTGATGGCAAGGCCGGGAATTACCGTCCGGCGATACTTGCCATACATCCGCCGAACAGCTGACCATACTTGTTGGGTAGAGCTGCGCCGGGAAAGCGAAGACACAAATGCTTCCCAAGATTTACGCTTTGCGTTGCGCAGTATAAAGCGTGCCCTAGCGCGAGAACGTTTGAAGGCGACGAAGTTCGCTTCCGTCGGGTGCCGCTGAAAAATGCGCAAAGCACGTTTGCGTGCTTTGACAGCCAAACTACATTCCTCGGACCACCACGGTACAGGAATACGACGTGGTGTAGGTGAGCCTCGAGGAATGCTGGATTCTGCTGCGAGCAGGATCGAGCAAGTAAAATATTCGACCATTTCGTCGATGGTGTCGAAACCATGGTCGATGAGGTGTATGAGGGATTGGAATTTTCCCCAGTTAGCTTTGGAAATAATCCAGCGAGGATGTCGAGAAGGTACACATTGGCGGCCAGAAAAATGAATGTTAATGGGGTAATGATCACTGCCGAAGAGGTCGGAAAGTACTGACCACTCAAGTAGTGGTACTAATGACGGACTGCAGAAAGAAAGGTCTAGTACGGAATGTGTACCATAAGCGGATGATAGGAATGTCGGGTCACCAGTATTTAGCAGAAGCAGGTCAGACTTATCGAAGACGTCTACGAGGAGGCATCCACGGGCGTCATCTGTGTCTGATCCCCAGAGCGTGTGCTTGGCATTCAAATCTCCCACAATCAGTAGTGGTGAGGGGAGCTGAGCCAATAGAGCTAGAAGATCCCGCTCTGTAACTGTACTAAGCGGCGGCAGGTACCTGTTACAGATGGTAAAACTGATGCTCTCCAGCTGTATCCGGACGGCCACAGCTTGCAATGGTGTGGTGAGAGGAACGTGGGCGGCGGAAATGTTAGGCGCCACTAAGGTAGCAACGCCACCGCTTGCACGCATACCTGCAAGAGAATGGCTTCTAAATGCCGAAAAAGAGTGAAGGTGTAACGAGTGATTGGGATGTAAGTGGGTTTCCTGGAGGCAAATTATTGACGGTGACCGTTGAGAAACTAAATGTTGTAGGTCTTGAGCACGAGCTCGAAAACCATTGACATTCCACTGGATTATTTCCATGAAGAGTTTTTAATGGGCTGTTTTAACCTTTTTCTTGACCTTGGCTGACCTGGACCCTACGATTCGAAAATCGTTAGCCTCCTGTGACTCCGCTGATGATCGGGAGTCAGAACTCCTACGGCTCGTAGAACGAGACCGGGATCTAACAGAAGGCGAGCGACTTCGCGATCTATGTTGTGGTCGGGATCGGTTTTTCGCATTTACTACGGGATGGTTGTTACCCGCTGATGGCTTGGTGGCTGGAGTATGTACGGTTGAAGCTGAGGCTGTGCTGGTGGATACACAAACACTCTGAGACGTGGATTTAACAGCTAGAAAGTCAGTCTGCGTGGATGCGTGGGCGACAGGGACATGTTGAACAGCAACAGTGGTATTAGGAGTACGGCGAGCTGCTGATGCATATCCAGTAGTAGTGGTAGCAGGCTTTAGTTGTTCAAAGCGCCGTCGTGCCTCTGGAAAAGTCAGGCGTTCTTTGACACGTAGCTCCTGAATGCATTTTTCGTCCATGAATCTAGGACACTGTCGCGAGCTGGAGGGATGACTACCGCCACAGTTCACGCAGCAAGGTGTTCGGCTGCAGTTTGGGTCGTCGTGTTTAGCTAGGCCACATTGCTCACAAAGCGCAGCATTGGTACACGCGACCTTAGTATGTCCGAACCGCTGACATTGGAAACAGCGCATGGGGTTCGGGACATACTGGCGGACACTCGGACGCTCATAGCCGCAATAGATGTACTCGGGTAACTTAGTCCCAGCAAAAGTTAGAAAAACCGTACGTAGTGGGTACTCCTTGCCATCTTGCTTTCGTGTTAGCCGATACGCCTGACAAACGAGTTGGTCGGAGAGGCAACTTACTATTTCTTCATTTGCTAGACCATCTAAACTGGAGGTGGTGACTACTCCTCTGCAGGTATTGAGCGTTTTGTGTGGGGCTACCCGGATAGGGTAGGAGCCCAACAAAGACGCTTTCTGCAGTTTTTTAGATTGGTCCGCTGTTGTGGTCTCTAATAGTAAGCTGCCGTCTCGGAGACGGGTAGCGTTTTTCACAGGGCCACTGATCTTATCGAGCTCACGTTTAATATAAAATGGACTAATATCCTTAAAGGTTTTGCCATCACATGCCAAGGTCATCAACAAATAAGGGTCAATGCAGGAGGTTTTGCGCGGAGGCATGATGATATAGACCCCCATCCGGAACCGTCGGCGTCAGCCTGCCATCCGGGATGATGATGATGATGTGAATAGGGGCGCTCAACTACGGCGGTCATCAGCGCCCTTTAAAAAACAAGTCATGGCAAAAGGCAGATATAAAGATTTCTAAAAATATATATTATCTATAAACCTGTTAAAACTACACACATTTATATACTAAAAAAACACAACAAAAAAAGATACTTGAGGTTAAATTCTAAAATCCACAGCTGAAACAAATGCGAAAACCTTGCCCACTGCCGTTTCGTCATCCGCGAGGATATCCGCCAAGCTGGCCGGCAGCTGGAGAGACCTGCGGAGACGTGCCAAGCTATAACAATCTAAAAGCATGTGACGGACAGTCAGGTCAGCACTGCACAGTGGGCAAACGGGAACCGGGGTTCTATTCAATAAAAAGCTGTGGCTAAAATAACAATGCCCAATGCGCAACCGAGCCAAAGTCACCTCCTCGCGACGGGATGACCGACAGGAGGTAACCCAGGGAATCGGAAGTTCTTTAATAGATCTAAGTTTATTATTGCGGAGAGCGGACCACTCTTCCTGCCAGCAGGTTAGCACAGCTCTCCGTAATACCGCCCTAAAATCTTCCGATGTCACACATGGTAGTCGAACCCTGGGCTTCATGGTAGCTGTCTTGGCTGCCGAATCCGCCATTTCATTCCCCCGCAAGCCTACGTGACCAGGAATCCATGCACACACCACGCTCACGCCAGAAGCGTGTAAAACGTGGAGGGCATCCTGTATCCGCTGCACATTAGGGTGGTAGTTGTACAGCTGCCGTAGGCTTTGAAGTGCACTGAGGGAATCACTCAGGATTAAGCAGTTCCCCAACTTTCGTCGACGTACGCGTAAAATGGCCCGGTATATTGCATAGAGTTCTGCGGTAAAAATGGAAGTGCTAGTGTGGAATCCGAATGTATAGGGTTCGGTTCCACACACGTAAGCACAACCAACACCATCTGAATTCTTGGACCCGTCGGTGTAGATTTTAATATAGTCCTGATATCGCGATAAAAATTCTAAAAAGCATGTGCGGATACTAGACATAGACATGGTAGATTTATCGTGTGTGGTCATGCCCAGATCAACGTGGGGCGCTCTGCACAACCAAGGAGGGTATGTCCTCTCCCCCCTAGGATACATCTTGGGCATTTCGGTATTAAGACGTCTAAGGAGCTCCCGGAAACGAAAACCAGGTGGCTTTGGCTTTATAGAAGTGTTCCTATAACGCACGTCCATGAAGGTGTTAAAGAACGGCGTGAACGTTGGATGTGTGGGCATGCAATTAAGTCCACAGCCATAATTTGCTAACAGCATGTTGCGCCTGTACTGCAGAGGAGGTTCTGCGGACTCAGCATACAGGCTTATAATTCGGCTCGTTGGAAATGCCCCAACTGCTATACGTATGCCACAATTATGGACTGTGTCTAACCTCTTCAGCACATATGGTCGTGCTGAGCCATAAACGATACTACCATAATCTAATTTGGAACGGATGAGTGTGCGATACAGTCGCAATAACACTGTACGATCCGCTCCCCACGATTTTCCACTTAGTACCCGCAAGATATTTAAAGATCGGTCACATCGTGCTTTCAGTTGTGCTATATGCGACGACCAACTAAGTTTTCTATCAAATATTAATCCAAGGAACCTCGTCTCATCTGCAAAAGGTAGTAGATCAGCGCCTAGCCGGAGCCTTGGAGGTAGTCGACTCCGCTGACGCCAGAAGTTAACACAGATGGTTTTCTCAGCAGAGAACCGGAAGCCATTCTTTAAACTCCAAACCTTAAGGTTGTCCAATGTGGTCTGGAGACGGCGCTCTATAAACGAAGTGCGCTGAGATGTACAGTAGACGGCAAAGTCGTCTACAAATAGGCATGACGAGACCCCCGGAGGTACACATTTCGAGACAGAATTAATCGCAATAGCAAACAACGTAACACTTAGCACCGATCCCTGTGGTACACCGTTCTCCTGAACGAAAAGGTTCGAAAAAACCGAGCCAACCCTTACTCGGAATACGCGGTGTTTCAAGAATTCCTGACGGAAGAGTGGTAGGCGTCCACGTATATTCCAGGTGTGCAGAGTACGTAGCAACGCTGCACGCCTACACGTATCATAAGCCTTTTCGAGGTCAAAAAATATTCCGACTGTTTGACAGTTCTTAAGAAAACCGTTCATAATCTGTGTCGACATGGACACAAGATGATCCACTGTTGAACGGCGTCGTCGAAAACCGCACTGGATGTTATTCAGTAGGTTGTGCGTTTCCAGCCACCATACCAACCGCCCATTTATCATGCGTTCCATCACCTTGCAGACGCAACTGGTGAGGGAAATAGGACGGTAGCTGGAAGGGAGGTGACGGTCCTTGCCAGCTTTCAAGATAGGTATGATAGTCGCTTCTCGCCACTTGTCCGGAAACGTGGCATCAACCCAAACACGGTTATAGACCTCGAGCAGGAATGCCTAACCTTCAGGTGAGAGATGTTGCAACATTTGAACGTGGATTCCGTCCGGTCCTGGCGCTGTCAGTCGCGATGATGATAGAGCGTGTTCTAACTCCGCCAAGGTGAAGAGGCGGTTATAATCTTCAAGGTTTCTGGAACCAAACATGAAACCTTGAGATTCTACCTGAGTCTTAATTGAGATAAACTAAGGAGCATAATTACTTGAGCTAGACACCTGAGCGAAAGCACAGCCGAAGGTGTTAGCCACAACGAACGGATCAACAACAACTCCTGCAGGTGTTTTCAGACCAGCGATTGGCAAGTGGGTTGATTTTCCGGACACGCGCCTTAACCTATCCCATACAACAGAGGAAGGTGTCCATCTGTTGAAAGATGAGACAAAGTTGTTCCATGAGATCTTTTTGCTATCCTTAATTATTTGCCTAGACTGTGCACGCGCTTTCTTGTACTCAATTACATTACATAGGGTAGGGTGTCGTTGAAATACCCGTAGAGCACGTCTACGAGCACGAATAGCATTCCGGCAGTCGTTGTTCCACCATGGAACAGGAAGTCGACTGGGTCGGGTAGCCGAACGTGAAACAGACTGTTCTGCAGCGGAAAGAATTTTCTCTGTGAGATGATCGACTAGATCATTCACAGAATCGTGCTCGTTGTAATCAAAGACAGCCAACTGGGTGTAAAGGTTCCAGTTGGCACGATCAAAGCGCCATCTAGGGATACGTGAGGTAGACACATCGTGTGCTAAGAGACTAAGAAGACATGGGAAGTGGTCGCTGGAATGTAAATCAGAGATGACATTCCACTGCAATGAAACTGCTAACTGGGATGAACATACTGCCAAATCGATGTGCGAATAGGTGTTATAAGCGTCTGAAAGGAACGTTGGCTCTCCGGAATTCAGGAGAACCAAGTTATTGCTCTCCAAGAATTTTGCAATGAGGTGGCCTCTCGAACATGCCCGAGTTGAGCCCCATAGTGGGTGATGGGCATTAAAGTCTCCAACTATTAGAAATGGTGTTGAAAGTTGGGAAACCAGATCTTCAAGGTCCATTAGCGAGAGGTCATCTGATGGCGGGATGTATACATTGCAAATGCAAAATTCGATTGATGGCAGCTTAATCCTTACAGCTACAGATTGTATATCAGATTGCAGCTGTATTGGGTCTACAAATATGTCATCCCTGAGGAGCATCATAGTGCCCCCGTGAGCAGGGATGCCGTCTTCTGTGTCAATATCACACCGCAGTGGTGTGTAGCGTCGGATTTTAAACTTGTCTTGCGGTCGTAGCTTAGTCTCTTGTAAGCATACCACCAAGGGGTTATGCTTACTGAGCAAAAGCTCCAATTCTTGTCGATGTGCTCTTAAACCCCGCAAATTCCATTGGAGGATAGCCATTGGAACTATGGAGATAGATTGTAAAAGGTGGTCTACATTAAGACGACTTAAACGGTGGCCGAATCAGCTTACCCTTTTTCTTCGGTGTAGGGCTAACACCTGTTTCCTTTTCGTCGGGTTTGTCCTGGCGCTTTTTCATTGCCATTCTAGCAGTGTGGTCCGTGTCTTCCTGATCCATTTCTTCCACGGATGAGGCCCCTTTTCCTATAGAAAACTTAGGTTCGAGGACCTCAAACCGGTTGGACACAGAGATCGACGATGATGACAGTTGTCGATCCGTTTCTTCACCAGAAGACCCCTCAGTAGATGAACTTCTAGATGCCCTAGTACTTTTTTCTTGTCGGTGCCTTTGTTAGTAACCTTGATGAAGTCTGATTTTGTGTATGTGGTCTTAAACTTTTTGGGCGGTGCATCGTACACTATAACGGCCTTGACGGTCGATGAGGTTGACGGCTTAGGTGACGACGGTGCGGACTTCGCCCTCGGCGATTGAGGTGAGAGAGGAGCCGGCTTGGATGTCTTGGTAGGCTTTTGTGCAGGTGTGGCGGTAAGGATCTTATCGGTTATAGTAGCCTCACAATCGCTGGTCTGAATTGCGATTTCTTTCCTCGGTGCCACCTTAGCAGCTATGGAGCTGTAAGTCGCAGATCTTGGGACCGAGGGTTGACGAGTACGTAGGAGTTTACGGGCATCCGAGAAGGATAACTTCTCCCTTACTCGAATCGCCTGTATCTCCTTTTCCTCTAAGAAACGCGGGCACTCTCTGTGGCTGGATGGATGTTCACCAGCACAGTTGACACATTTCGCCGGGGATGTGCAGGCATCCTCGTGCTTACATAGACCACACTGCACGCATGTTGGCACACCGCTACAAAAATCACTCGTATGACCGAAGCGTTGACATTTAAAGCACCTGAGTGGGTTTGGTATATATGGCCTAACCTCTATGGACTCATACCCTGCCCTAAGCCTTTGCGGGAGATCTACCCGATCAAAGGTCAGGAACAGGGTACGGGTAGGCACCAATTCCCCTCGCTCTCTACGTTGCACCCGGTATACTGCAGTGACGCCCTGGTCTTGTAGGTTCTCCAGTATTTCCTCATTCGCCATCCCGTCCAACGCACGAGTGGTGATAACCCCGCGGGAGGAGTTCAGTGTCTTGTGCACTGCAACTGTAACAGGGTAGCTGCCCAATAGGGTAGCTTTTTGTATGGTTGCTGCCTGGGAAACAGAGTGTGCTTCCACAAGGAGCGTGCCGTTTCTGGAGCGAGTACAGGACTTTACTGGACCAGCAATTTTGTCCAATCCCTTCTGTATAATAAAAGGGTTCACTGTCAAAAAGTTCTTGCCTTCCTCCTTTCTGGTTACAACTAAGTAGCGAGGACCATAAGACTCGACTACTTCCTTTCCACGTGTGTTAAAGGGTTTATTAGTATTATTATTGGTATTTTTGGCCATAAAAGATGGGCTAGGTTTCATCCCCCAGTGCTCCCCACCCACCACGGAGCCCAACAAGGGGTCATCCCACTGGGATGACAGGGCTACACAGGGGATATAGCGAGCTCGCCGTCCCACTCACCCTGGAGTTCGGTACAATACCTAATCCTGGCCGATTGATTAGGGGTGGGTTAGTCCCTAACCTCCCGTTTAGGCGAAGCAGAAGCCAAAGTAGTGTATTAGTAATGCGTACCCTCCCCGAATTCAGAAAAACACTGTTACGAGCTCAGATACGCATCCCTCAACCACCAGGACTAACCTTTCCACCGACACGGGTCTCCACGCACGGCCTACACGTGGGTGGGCCTGTTGACCGTCTCCCTCAACCACGAAGAGGAGCCCACACGAGGGAGACTGTTGGCTCGGGACCCCGGGATCGCCAATACCCGTACCTACCGAAGTAGGCCCCTGGGGGGACTGCCATCCGGGGGTTAAAGAAAGAAAGACACCGAATCTTCACGGTCTGTGCCGTCATGGGGACCCCACCCATGACCGATCTCATTTGTACTCAGAAAAGCTACCCTTCAATATCCACTGCTTGTCCATATGGGTAAACCGTTCACCACGCACACCCCGGCTTTATGCCCCACGAAACCGTGGGACAGGAACCACGGAGACAGGAAAGATCCCTGTTGGGGAGACAGGAGTTTGTAAACCTAAACACTTAAAGCCTAGAATATAACAATAAACCTAGAAGGGCAAGAAACTTAGAGCTAGGGGTGTATAACGTGGCATGTCCAAGATGGGGTGGGAGGGTGATGATGGGGATGATTGGCTGGGGTACCCCGGGGTCGCCACACCCGTACTCACAGAACCTGAGCCCCTGGGGGGAATTCTGCTGGATGTTTACTTCAACCAGTCTGTGCTTTCTGCGGCGAGGTTGGACATAAACGTGCCAACTGTCAAAACCTGGCATCCAGAGAGCTACTCCTCGATGCTACAACTGCGGGGACTCCCATTCCTGCAGATACGCAAAGTGCCCTGTTTGGCAAGAGGCACGACTTGAATTGCTGGCAACAAAGGACGGGCAAATGTCCAAATATAATGCAAAACCAGGGTTCGTCACAATATAGAGCTACCCAGGGAAGCTTTTAGCGGAACACGATATCCAGGACTGCCACCGCGTACACCAATACAATAACCTAACTATGCAGCTGCAGTGACAAACACTGTCAGTCCAGCTTCAGTAGCAGACAAGGTGCCAGAAGAAATACAGCACTCGAAGCCACCACAACCCTCTACCTACACAGCTCCAAATGTAACATCCTCACCGCCTCCCAGGCCCCCACGACCTCCCTCAACCAGGACAAGACAGCCTCCGGCGCCCAGACCACCTAGGGCAGAAAATCCGGAACCGCTTCGGCCTGTTTCTACTGCCAATAACGGTTCAACGTCTCATCCTACCATTCCAGATGAGGCGTTCCTCAACACCATGGGGCAGATCCCCATTAATCTACCTCTATTTGCCGCCTGTCTGGCTGAGGCCCTGAGAACTCGCCCCTCCAAATATTTTCCCTACACCATCTTCGTACATGCCGTCCTCACCTTCATGATCAATAATGGCTGTTAGAGGGGGCAATACTACAGATCTTCTATCCCTCAAAGTTTGCTACTGGAACGCTAATGGAATTAGGCAGAAGTTGCATGGAACCTCCAACTGTATAGCAGACAAAGGGGTGCATATTTTACTTGTGCAGGAAACACATTTGTCTGCCAATATCAAAGACCGAATACCTGGCATGACATGTTATCGCACTGACAGAGCAGATAGTTATGGTGGCACTGCCAGTTATGTGCACCGCAACATTGCTCATCATCCATTGGTCACCCCTCAGACGCCCAACTTGGAAGCTACAGGTGTACAGGTGGACACAAATAGAGGGCATCTTCATCTATATTCCGTCTACATTCCTCCCGGCAAACCCATTGTTGCTGGCGAACTGGATCAGCTATTCACTTCCACTGCTGCCACCTTAGCCATGGGTGACTATAATGCCAAAAGTCCAGCCTGGAATTCCAACTCCGAAACGCGCGAGGAGTAGCTTTGGAGCACTACGTCAACAACAGAAGCCTCACCCTCATCTACAATTCACAATGGTGATCGTAGCCCGCCGGACCGGCTAGATATAGCCTTAGCTAAAAATGTCCGATACCATCCACGGCTTTTCACTCTTCCCGAACTATCTACTGACCACTATCCTGTCCTCTTATTATTTCAATCCCGACCAAACGTCAAGGCAAAACGCCTCTTACCAAACCCCCGGCGCACCAACTGGGAGTTCAGCGAGATAATGGCAGCAAATCCACCGACCTTCAATAGATGTGAGACCACCAATGATGCTGACACTGTGCTCATGAACATTTCATCCAGCATCACAAATGCCATAACCAGGGCTACACCACCTACCCGCAACACCCATGGCACAGTCCGGAAGCTCCCTCGCCACCTGCGCGATCTAATCGCAGCAAAACACAAGGCTCGGCGTCGAGCACAGCACACAGGTTGTCCCCTGGATCGTAGGGAGTACAATAGATTGAGGCGTAATCTCAAACTAGAGTTTCAAGAGCATGCCAATGCAGATTGGGAACGCCGGCTCTCTACCCTGGACACAGAAGACCAGTCTCTGGAGAATGTCCAAAGCTCTTTTACGCCTCCCGGCTCAGGACAAACCTCTTCGCCATGGCCACATCATAGCACAGTCTGCCAGACAAAAAACCTATCAGGAAACCACTTTCTATACAGTTAACACCTGCAATCAGGACCACATCCAACAAACTAACGAGGCATTTAGGGCATACCTCTCCCGACCATATGATCACGAACAACCCCCACCTACAAACCTGAGTGAACTGCAGCAATACCTACCTTCTGTCCAACCTTTCAAAGCAGCAGGCTACGACAACATTCCATACAAGGCGCTAGAACAACTACCAAACTGCTGGAAGATAGCCTTAGTAAGCCTCTTCAATGATCTGCTACGACTGACATACTTCCGACCATCTGGAAACATGCCAAGGTGATCACCCTCCCGAAACCACGAAAGGATTCCTCCACTCCGGAGGGTTATCGACCTATTAGCTTGCTCCCCAGCTTGAGCAAGGACTTCGAGAAAGTCATCCAATCTCGACTTAATCATTGGAGACACTTGAGACTCTAAGACCAGAGCAGTTTGGTTTTAGGAGGAAACATTCCACAGTCCACCAACTTCTCCGCCTAGTGGATCACATCATCAGTGGCTTCAACAACCACCACCTCGTCGTAGCCCTGCTTCTTGATTTAACTCACGCCTTCGACTCTGTCTGGCATGCAGGCCTTCTCTATCGCCTTATACAATACAACATTCCTTCTTACCTTATTCACCTTATCAATACCTATCTCCATAACAGAACCTTCAGTGTCACTATTGAGGAATTCACCTCTGACACCTTTCCTATTCATGCCGGTTTTCCCCAAGGCAGTGTTCTTGGACCCGTTCTGTTCCTCATATACATAAACACCCTGCCATCCTACGTCAGTTGCACGCTTTACCAGTTTGCTGATGACACCGCGATCGCCATCAGCTCCATACGCCATGAACTTGCAGTGCGTAGACTACAAAAATACGCGGACCAATTGACCACCTGGTTCAACAACTGGCGGCTTAGTGTAAATCCCACTAAGTCACAAGCCATCACCTTCACCAGGAAAAGCGAAGACAACGTCCCGGAACTACGCATTGCCGGCAGTTCTGTTCACTGGGCAACACATGTTAAATATCTCGGTGCCATTCTCGACAACAGGCTTACCTGGAAACCGCACATAGAATATGTGCACAACAAGATCTCCCGCAGGATGGCCCTACTCTATCCCCTCTATCGTCGAAATTCCTGCATGTCCATTCCCAATAAACTCTAGCTCTACAAGCAAGTCCTTCGTCCCGCCATTACCTGTGCTTGTCAAGTATGGGGCATTGCTGCAAAAACTCACTTCAAAAGACTACAAGTCCTACAAAGGCGTTTCCTCAGGATATCGGTAAATGCTGGCTGGTATATTCCCAACGTGAATATTCACCGTGACACATCCATGCCCACTCTACGTGACTATATTCTTTCTCTATCACAAAAGTTGTTCGACTCTCTCCCGCAAAGCCTCAATACTCTCATACGAGGTCTCGGAGAGTATGACATAGACCCTGGCGAAAGCTACAAACGACCCAGACTTCTCACAAACTGAAATCACCTCATCTTTAAAACTTAACAAACCATCCCCTTTCTCAATATCACCTTCTAATAAATAAAAATCCACCAACACCATCCCACCGTTTTTCCACCATCTGCTATTAACCACCACCTTTCTACCAGCAAAGGACCTAGTCCTGGCACAGTAACAGTCAGGAAAGCACTGCCTACAAGGCGGCTCAACTTTCCAACGACGCGTACACGAGGTACAAGCCAACACATTTCCATTTTCCGCATTTTATCGACTCATCGTCGTAGAATGCACTTCGCCTCCGAGAGCTCCGCCGTCTTCAAGCAGAATCATAGCCAAATTATCACTGATAACAAGGGACAACGCCACGGAATTGCTGCATAGTAGGGACAACATCGGGTCTGCGAGCATTCAAGACGAAGGACTACACAGCACTCAACAAAGTGATTGGGGAGAGTAACAAGGCTACAGCCAACAGTCATTGTGACTGGATTTTAGGCGCCCTTAGGGGTAGGCCCTATGTTACTCAAGCTTATTGGCACCCTACACTAGTTCTTTTATTACTTTTTTTCCTCTTTCTATTGCATTAAGTTCCCCGAGGCACTCCTTTCTCTTGCACACAGCTTGGCTGCACTTGCTTGGCTGGCAGCTGCGCTGTCATTGGACATTATATTGGAGTGAGTGAGTGAGTGTTGTTTTAGGGCCCGTCGACAACAAGGTCATTTGGGCCCTAAGTCAACTTTAAAACCTAAAAGCTACCCAAATTTAGTTAAAAAGTTAAAATAAAATAAAAACACTCAACGTTTAAAAGCACATCCCAGTCCCAATAATTAAAAGCACTAAAATTAATAAATATAAAATTCAAGTCAGACTTGTTTATTAAAACCAATTTCCGCCACAAACCGCAGTGCCTTATCCACGGCCACTGGGTCGTCCCCTAAAACATTGAGCAAGTTAGCCCTTAGGCCCAAACACTGGCGAACGCGGGTGTACTGCGGGCAATCCAGCAGTACATGCCACACAGTGAGGCGTACTGCACATGGAGCACACACAGGGGCCGGTTCCCCTTTTAGCAGATGGCCATGGGTTGCCCGTGTGTGCCCAATTCTGAGCCGGGTATCACCTCGGCCCGCCGGTTATCCCTGCAGGAAGTTAGCCAGGGTCGTACGCTCTCTTTAATTACCCGGAGTTGTGTGGCTTGTAAAGCTGTCCAGGAGTGCTGCCAAGCAGAGAGGAGTTGGCGACGAAAAAAGCGTTGCACATCCTGGTATGGCACAGTAGTTGTTAAACTCCGGGGCAAACGGCAAGCGAGCTTTGCAGCCGCGTCTGCCTCCTCGTTCCCGGAAATGCCCATATGCCCAGGGATCCAAGTAAAAACAAAATGGTATCCTCGACCGAGCATTTGCGAGATCTGGGCCTGTATTTTTAAAACGAGGATGTGAGCGGCTGTGTGCTGTTGCAAGGCCTGAAGCGCACTTAGGCAGACAGTGCAGACGATTAAAGAGCCAGGAGCTAACTTGCAAATAAAAAGGAGCAAATAAAAGATGGCATACAGCTCTGCTGAAAAAACCGAAGTGGAGTCCAGATGTCTAAATTTATGAGCCTCACCGTTAATGAAGAATGCGCAACCCGTAGCGTTACCTAACTGGGAACGGTCTGTAAAGACCGGAACATAGTTAGGGTAAAGGCCCAGTAATTCGGCAAAAAGGTGTTGGAACACCGAATGTGGGGTAGCGAGTCTAGTGTTGCTTGAAAGTGTTAGATCGAACTGCGCACGATTGAGCTGCCATGCAGGATAAGGGCAGATGGACGACCTCTCTACGCGAGGCATTCGGAGCCCATGGGAATGTAGGAGATCCCGAAATCTTATTCCCATGGGGCGTGTCCGAGCACCAGGGCGCATATAACGGTGGACTAAATCTGGACACAGAACTGGTTTAAAACAAGGATGATTGGGATAACTTGCCAACTTCGAGACGTACGAGCAGAGTAACAGCGAGCGACGAATATGGAGTGGAGGTTCGCCTGAGTCTGCATACAGGCAGTCGACTCGACTGGTGCGAAAAGCTCCTGTGGCAAGGCGGATGCCAGTGTGATGCACGGTGTCTAAAAGCCGAAGTTCAGAGGCGGTCGCTGCGCCATAAATAAAACTGCCATAGTCCAGCTTGGACCGAACCAGAGAGCGGTACAGCCTCAACATTACCGTGCGATCGCCCCCCCCCCAAGATGCTCCAGATAATACCTTCAGCACCCGAAGAGAACGATCGCAAGAGGCTCGAAGGTGACGAATGTGGTGCTCCCAATTGAGTTGTCGGTCCAAGTAGAGGCCCAAGAACTTCAGGTGTGAGACAAATGGCAGGGGTGTGCCGTTCAAATGAAGATCAGGAGGCGGGTGAATACCTCGTAGGCAGTGAAAGTGGATACACTGCGTCTTCGCAGCTGAAAAACGGAAGCCGGTTTGAAGCGCCCAAGCTGCTAGCTGGGTAATGGTCAGCTGCAGTTGGCGCTCAATGTGATCTATGTTGGCGGACCTATAATAGACTGCGAAGTCGTCAACATAGAGGGATGATGGAATTCCACTTCGAACGGCACTAGTGATGCCGTTAATCGCTACGGCAAAAAGGGTGACGCTCAAAATCGACCCTTGAGGTACACCGTTCTCCTGTATCCGCTCCTGGGATATCGTTTTCCGTATCCGCACACAAAAACGGCGAAGTTTTAAAAAATTGCATAAAAACTCGGGCAGATGACCACGCATGCCGTAACCATGTAGGTTACGGAGTATGCCGTACCGCCAAGTGGTGTCATAGGCCTTCTCCAGGTCGAGGAACACGCCCACGGTATGTTGCTTCAGTGGAAACGCACCGGAAACATACCCCTCAAGGCGTGTTAGATTATCGACACTTGAGCGATGGCGACGAAAACCGCATTGCAAGTTGGACAGATGGTTTTGTTTTTCGAGCCACCAATTTAACCGAGCGTTTATCATTCGCTCCAACGTCTTACAGATGACACTCGTCAGGCAAATAGGGCGGTAGCTTGCGGTCCTTTCCGGGTCGAGGGATGGGGATGACAATACCCTCCCGCCAGGAGGAAGGGAAAACCCGCTCATGCCAAATGCGGTTATAGATGTTTAGAAGAAAACATGGCGCCTCAGATGCAAGATGTAGCAGCATCTGTCGGTGTACCTCATCGGGACCTGGAGAGGAATGCTTTGCTAACGCCAGAGAATGGGCGAGCTCGGCTGCGGTAAAGGGTTGGTTGTACGGCTCGGTGCAGTCACTATTAAAATTAAGTGGTACCCGCTCCGCCTTTTCCTTAATAGGGAGGAAGAGAGCGTCATAGCGGGCAGTTTGGCTAGTAGCAGCAAATGTTGTAGCTAGGGCTTCAGCTATGTCCTGCTCGGTGGTGCACATGGATCCCTTTATGGCAAGGCCGGGAATTACCGTCCGGCGATATTTGCCATACATCCGCCGAACAGCTGACCATACTTGTTGGGTAGAGCTGCGCCGGGAAAGCGAAGACACAAATGCTTCCCAAGATTTACGCTTTGCGTTGCGCAGTATAAAGCGTGCCCTAGCGCGAGAACGTTTGAAGGCGACGAAGCTCGCTTCCGTCGGGTGCCGCTGACAGCCAAACTACATTCCTCGGACCACCACGGTACAGGAATACGACGTGGTGTAGGTGAGCCTCGAGGAATGCTGGATTCTGCTGCGAGCAGGATCGAGCAAGTAAAATATTCGACCATTTCGTCGATGGTGTCGAAACCATGGTCGATGAGGTGTATGAGGGATTGGATTTTTCCCCAGTTAGCTTTGGAAATAATCCAGCGAGGATGTCGAGAAGGTACACATTGGCGGCCAGAAAAATGAATGTTAATGGGGTAATGATCACTGCCGAAGAGGTCGGAAAGTACTGACCACTCAAGTAGTGGTACTAATGACGGACTGCAGAAAGAAAGGTCTAGTACGGAATGTGTACCATAAGCGGATGATAGGAATGTCGGGTCACCAGTATTTAGCAGAAGCAGGTCAGACTTATCGAAGGCGTCTACGAGGAGGCATCCACGGGCGTCATCTGTGTCTGATCCCCAGAGCGTGTGCTTGGCATTCAAATCTCCCACAAGGAGTAGTGGTGAGGGGAGCTGAGCCAATAGAGCTAGAAGATCCCGCTCTGTAACTATACTGAGCGGCGGCAGGTACATGTTACAGATGGTAAAACTGATGCTCTCCAGCTGTATCCGGACGGCCACAGCTTGCAATGGTGTGGTGAGAGGAACGCGGGCGGCGGAAATGTTAGGCGTCACTAAGGTAGCAACGCCACCGCTTGCACGCATGCCTGCAAGAGAATCGCTTCTAAATGCCGAAAAAGAGTGAAGGTGTAACGAGTGATTGGGATGTAAGTGGGTTTCCTGGAGGCAAATTATTGACGGTGACCGTTGAGAAACTAAATGTTGTAGGTCTTGAGCACGAGCTCGAAAACCATTGACATTCCACTGGATTATTTCCATGAAGAGTTTTTAATGGGCCGTTTTAACCTTTTTCTTGACCTTGGCTGACCTGGGCCCTACGATTCGAAAATCATTAGCCTCCTGTACTCCGTAACCTACACGGTTACGGTATGCGTGGTCATCTACCCGAATTCCTATGCAACTTTTTAAAACTTCGCCGTTTTCGGGTTCGCATAGGAAACACGATATCACGGGAGCGGATACAGGAGAACGGCGTACCTCAAGGGTCAATTTTGAGCGTCACCCTTTTTGCCGTAGCGATTAACGGCATCACTAGTGCCGTTCGAAGTGGAATTCCATCATCCCTCTATGTTGACGACTTCGCACTTTATTATAGGTCTGCCAACATAGATCACATTGAGCGCCAACTGCAGCTGACCATTACCCAGCTAGCAGCTTGGGCGCTTCAAACCGGCTTCCGTTTTTCAGCTGCGAAGACGCAGTGTATCCACTTTCACCGCCTACGAGGTATTCACCCGCCTCCTGATCTTCATTTGAACGGCACACGCCTGCCATTTGTCCCGCACCTGAAGTTCTTGGGCCTGTACTTAGACCGACAGCTCAACTGGGAGCACCACATTCGTCACCTTCGAGCCTCTTGCGATCGTTCTCTTCGGGTGCTGAAGGTATTATCTGGAGCATCTTGGGGGGGCGATCGCACGGTAATGTTAAGGCTGTACCGCTCTCTGGTTCGGTCCAAGCTGGACTATGGTAGTTTTATTTACGGCGCAGCGACCGCCTCTAAACTTCGCCTTTTAGACACCGTGCATCATACTGGCATCCGCCTTGCCACAGGAGCTTTCCGCACCAGTCGAGTCGACTGCCTGTATGCAGACTCAGGCGAACCTCCACTCCATATTCGTCGCTCGCTGTTACTCTGCTCATACGTCTCGAAGTTGGCTAGTTATCCCAATCATCCTTGTTTTAAACCAGTTTTGAGTCCAGATTTAGTCCACCGTTATATGCGCCCTGGTTCCCGGACACGCCCCATGGGAATAAGATTTCGGGATCTCCTACATTCCCATGGCCTCCGAATGCCTCGCGTGGAGAGGTCGTCCATCAGCCCTTATCCTGCTTGGCAACTGGATCGTGCGGTGTTCGATCTCGCACTTTCCAGCAACTCTAAACTCGCTACTCCACATTCGGTGTGCCAACAACTTTTTGCCGAACTACTGGGCCGTTACCCTAACTATGTTCCGGTCTTTACAGACGGTTCTCAGCTAAGTAGCACTACGGGTTGCGCTTTCTTTATTAACGGTGAGGCTCATAAATTTCGCCTACTGGACTCTACTTCGGTCTTCTCAGCAGAGTTGTATGCCATCCTCTACCTGCTCCTTTTTATTTGCAAGTTAGCTCCTGGCTCTTTTATTGTCTGCACTGACTCTCTGAGTGCGCTTCAGGCCTTGCAACAGCACACTGCCGCTCAGACCCTCGTTTTAAAAATACAGGCCCAGATCTCGCAAATGCTCCTGCGCGGGTACAATTTTGTTTTTACTTGGATCCCAGGCCATGTGGGGATTTCCAAAAACGAGGAGGCGGACGCGGCTGCAAAGCTCGCTTGCCGTTTGCCCCGGAGTTTAACATCTACTGTGCCATACCAGGATGTGCAACGTTTTTTCCGTCGCCACCTACTATCTGCTTGGCAGCAATCCTGGACAGCTTTACAAGGCACACAACTCCGGGCAATAAAGGAGAGCGTACGACCCTGTCTAACTTCCTGCAGGGATAACCGGCGAGCCGAGGTGATACTCACCCGGCTCAGAATTGGGCACACACGAGCCACTCATGGCCATTTGTTAAGAAGGGAACCGGCCCCAGTGTGTGCTCCGTGTGCCGTACGCCTCACTGTGCGGCATATTTTACTCGATTGCCCGCAGTACGCCCGCGTTCGCCAGTCTTTGGGCTTGGGAGCTAACTTGCTCAGTATTTTAGGTGACGACCCAGTGGCCGTGGATAAGGCACTGCGGTTTGTTTTTAAAATCGGTTTTAACACACAAGTATGACTTGTATTTTATATTTATTAATTTTTAGAGCTTTTAAATTAGGACAGTTATGAATTTTTATGTAGTTTTAACAGTTGTGTGTATATTTTATTAAACCTTTTTAGCTTGATTAGTGTCGCTTTTAGGTTTTAATGTTGACTTAGGGCCCAAATGACCTTGTTGTCGACGGGCCCTAAAGCATCACACTCACTCGTTAGCCTCCTGTGACTCCGCTGATGATCGGGAGTCAGAACTCCTAAGGCTCGTAGAACGAGACCGGGATCTAACAGAAGGCGAGCGACTTCGCGATCTATGTTGTGGTCGGGACCGGTTTTTCGCATTTACTACGGGATGGTTGTTACCCGCTGATGGCTTGGTGGCTGGAGTCTGTACGGTTGAAGCGGAGGCTGTGCTGGTGGATACACAAACAGTCTGAGACGTGGGTTTAACGGCTAGAAAGTCAGTCTGCGTGGATGCGTGGGCGACAGGGACGTGTTGAACAGCAACAGTGGTATTAGGAGTACGGCGAGCTGCTGATGCATATCCAGTAGTAGTGGTAGCAGGCTTTAGCTGTTCAAAGCGCCGTCGTGCCTCTGGAAAAGTCAGGCGTTCTTTGACACGTAGCTCCTGAATGCTTTTTTCGTCCATGAATCTAGGACACTGTTGCGAGCTGGAGGGATGACTACCGCCACAGTTCACGCAGCAAGGTGTTCGGCTGCAGTTTGGGTCGTCGTGTTTAGCTAGGCCACATTGCTCACAAAGCGCAGCATTGGTACACGCGACCTTAGTATGTCCGAACCGCTGACATTGGAAACAGCGCATGGGGTTCGGGACATACTGGCGGACACTCGCACGCTCATAGCCGCAATAGACGTATTCGGGTAACTTAGTCCCAGCAAAAGTTAGAAAAACCGTACGTAGTGGGTACTCCTTGCCATCTTGCTTTCGTGTTAGCCGGTACGCCTAACAAACGAGTTGGTCGGAGAGGCAACTTACTATTTCTTCATTTGCTAGACCATCTAAACTGGAGGTGGTGACTACTCCTCTGCAGGTACTGAGCGTTTTGTGTGGGGCTACCCGGATAGGGTAGGAGCCCAACAAAGACGCTTTCTGCAGTTTTTTAGATTGGTCCGCTGTTGTGGTCTCTAATAGTAAGCTGCCGTCTCGGAGACGGGTAGCGTTTTTCACAGGGCCACTGATCTTATCGAGCTCACGTTTAATATAAAATGGACTAATATCCTTAAAGGTTTTGCCATCACATGCCAAGGTCATCAACAAATAAGGGTCAATGAAGGAGGTTTTGCGCGGAGACATGATATAGACCCCCACCCGGAACCGTCGGCGTCAGCCTGCCATCCGGGGGTTAAAGAAAGAAAGACACCGAATCTTCACGGTCTGTGCCGTCATGGGGACCCCACCCATGACCGATCTCATTTGTACTTCAGAAAAGCTACCCTTCAATATCCACTGCTTGTCCATATGGGTAAACCGTTCACCACGCACACCCCGGCTTTATGCCCCTACCACAGGAATAACCGCCTGTGGCTCCCCGCTTTAGGCCGCGCTGCGTGTAATAGGCACACGCGGATTCAGGGGACTTGTGGTTGATTACACCGGGGTTCCGTCAGCGGTAACACGTCCGGTCCGTGATACTAACCCAACGGCAACGCGGCCGTCGGGAGATATACACAGACCGGGCCCTCAAGGAGCTACGTGGGTGTACTTGACGGTGTGGACGGGCTCCGCACCTAAGGCTACACATAGGGGCAGTGCGAAGGGTCCGCTCAACCTTCACTTTTGAGACCTCCGGAGAGCACATGTCGGAAGCCGCGCTGAAAACCGTGGGACAGAACCACGGAGATAGGAAAGATCCCTGCTGGTGAGACAGGAGTTATAAACCTAAGACCTTAAGTGCTAATAATTATAATAAAAACTATAAGGGGAAGAAGGTGATGCTTACTGACAAGCAGTAGCTACACGTGTCACAGTTGATGGAGATGAAGGGAATGAATTGAGGGTGAATGGCTAGGGACCCCGGGATCGCCAATCCCGTACCTACCGTAGTAGGTCCCTGGGGGAAAATACCAGAGCCTCTTCTGCCAGTTTTCGGGGTTACTGATGGGCCTTCTCGGCAGCCGTAGCGGTCCTGGGGTACACCAAGTCCCCACCGTACATCACCTCATCAGTCGGTCCCCTACTTCCTGTTGCCCACCCCTCGGGACGAGGACCGCAGAGTTTGGATTTTGAGGGGCATTATATTGGATCCTTTCATTGGCCAAGATGGAAAACAACACCAATCATCATGTACAGCATGCTTCATCCTCTACTGGACTAGCTACCCCTGAGCATTGTGCCATGGATTATTCAGGTAATAGTCAAATACTGAGCCAAATCCGCCCACATCTGCAAACACTGCACCGCCTCAACTCTCTCCTATAGGATCAACTACCGCAGATGCAACCACGGAAAAAGCCGCACTTGAATACTACACTCAAGGCGGAGATTTCCGCGCCTTCATGGGTAGAAACTTAATAGCGAACCCAAACATCCCTCTTTCACCAGAAGTTGCTAGTTATTTGCACCTCGAGCGAAAGGCTCGCTACACATACTTAAACCAAGCCGATGCGGCTGTCGCCAATATGCTCTCCATTGCCTACCAAAATGCAGTTGCGGCAGAATTCCGCATCTACTCGGCTCACCGTTCAAGGGTAGAAACTCTCACCAATTATTTAATACAGCATGAAAGCCACGTAAAGAACAATCCTAGTTGGCAAACCTAACCTCAAGAGGGCAGTCAAACCCCGTCAGACAGTGCCCCAGGCTAAGCGGCCTGTAACTTCCAACAGATGTCGCCCTGTCGGAGGACAGCTCCAATCAAGACTTTCCGGCGCTTGTTTGATGCAAACCAGAAGAAAAGAAAGGTCGCCGTTCCTTCTCCACCACCAGAGCAAATGGAGGAAGACCAAACTGATAGGTCTGCCCACCCTTCAGCTCAAGCTGAGCAAGAGGCCCCTATGCCTGCCAAACAACCTACACCTTCGCAGAGAACTACTCCTATATTCCTGCGTAACCCAGGACAGGCTCGTGACCCTACAAAAAGGCTACATACTAACCATCCTGACGTTAAATTCACAATAAAAAATATGGGAGGAACCATTGCCTTCTTACCAGCCACGCCCTCCGATCACCGCTTCATTAGGAAGCTGCTGACTGAAGCAGAAATCCAATATCTAACCACCCTTCTGCCCGAAGAAAAACTCCTATACGTGACACCCAAGGACCTTCCTATGTACGTCACCGAAGCCGATGTCCAAACCCACCTACAAGAGCTCAAATATCCAGTAGAACGAGTTGGACAATTACGATCACACCGCTCTCCGACGCAGCAGAAACTTCCGCACTTTAGGGTGGCTCTAGTAGTAGTATTACAGTTTTGGGGGCGCACAACTGCTTTGGTTATTAGCGCCCTAACAACGCTAAAAGGTTATCAGGAGAATGACAGACATGAAGCCTGTAGGTCGAATGGGTAAAAGATTAAAACATCACTAAAACAATGCCAGTAGCGGTAAAACAATAAGAACCAGTTTGACTGAACGGCCGACGAGCAGAAAAGGTGGAAAGAGAATTGTTATATACGACGACCCAAACCACTTAGGTGAACAAAGCTTAAAACTTGCTCTACAGCTCTTGATGTGTCTGCTAGCATTTCTGCCATAGTTGTGGGCAGACCTGAAGACACACGTAAGGGAGCTAAACACTGGCACTGTGTTAAAATATGTCGCACCGTTAGTGGCTCACCGCAGCGAGGGCGAACTGGTGCAGGATCCGAACACAAGAGATGGCTATGACTAAACCGGCAGTGCCCGATACGTAGTCTGGCTAAAATTACTTCTTCGCGCCGGCAACCACGGGAGGAAGTGTGCCAGGAAACAGGGAGGGGTTGTTCCGCTTGACAGCGCTCCAAGAATTTTTCCAGCGAGAAGCGTGAAGTCCCCGTAAACAGCGCTAAAATCAACAGAGGGTACCTGAGAGCTAGAACACCTGGCACATGAAAGGGCAGCTTTCGCGGCGATATCAGCGTCCTCGTTACCTGGCAGACCTACATGTCCAGGAACCCACACGAAAGACACGCTGATGCGATCGTCAGCGAGCAAGTGAAGGCGATGCTGGACACGCTGCACTAGAGGGTGGTAGGCGTACAGCGACCTGAGGCTTTGGAGGGCGCTTAAAGAATCTGAGCAAATCACCCAGCGCTGCGAACCTTGCCTATGAATATATAAAATAGCTTGATAAATAGCAAACAGCTCGGCGGTAAAAATCGAGCACTGCGGTAAGAGGCGAAATTTAAAACTCTGTACACGGTGAATAAAAGCACATCCGACTCCTTGGTCGTCTTTCGAGCCATCTGTGTATATAAAATTACAGTGGCCATAATGAGCCTTAAGTTCGAAAAACGACGAACAAATGTTCGAAGGACGGGTAGTGGATTTCGGCATAGCCGTTAACCTCAGATTTCCGAGCGGAGCCAGGGGGAAAATGGCACTCTCCCCTGTGGAACACAGATGGCAAGGTGATGTCTAGGAGTCGCAAAAGTAAGCGAAACCGAACGCCAGGAGGGAGCAACGCTAGGGGGCGCGTCGAGTACTGGCGATCCAAAGAGTCGTTAAAAAACGGTTTAAAAGAGGGATGTCGCGGCATACTTAAGCGTTTGCAGGCGTAAATGCTTAAAAGAACATCGCGCCGATATGAAAGCGGTGGTTCGGCGGCTTCCGCACACAGACTCACTGTTGGGCTAGTGGGAAAGGCACCAGTACTGAACCTGATTCCACGGTGATGGATTGGATCTAGGCGACTTAAAATCGACGGACGAGCCGAGGAGTACACGAGGCAACCGTAATCGAGTTTGGATCGGACTAGGCAACGGTAGAGTCGTAAAAGTACTGTCCGATTTGCGCCCCAGGATGTGCCACTTAAAACGCGTATAAGATTGAGAGAACGGTCACACTTTGCTCTTAAATACGTAATGTGAGACGACCAGCTCAGCTTTCTGTCAAAGATCAATCCTAAAAATTTTGCCTCGTCTGCAAATGGAAGGGCAGCTGGGCCGAGGTGTAGAGAAGGCGATAGAAATGCCTTCCGGCGCCAGAAGTTAACGCAGACGGTCTTCTCGGCCGAAAACGTAAAGCCGTTTTGGATACTGCAAGTGTAGATAGGGATACAAGGTGATCGGTTGTGGAACGGAAGCGTCTGGAGCCACATTGGACGTTGGAAAACAGATGTTGGGATTCCAGCCACCATGTTAACCGCCCGTGTATCATGCGCTCCATCACCTTGCAGATGACGCTGGTGAGGGAGATAGGGCGATAGCTGGGGGTCCTGGTGGAAAGAGCGAGATCGAACCGCGCACGCTGGAGCTGCCAAGCGGGATAACGACCCAGGGACGACCGCTCCACGCGAGGCATTCGGAGGTCGTGTGTACGGGAGAGTTCCCGGAATCTTACTCCGGTTGGGCGCGTCCGAGTACTAGGGTGCATATAAGGGTGGGCTAAGTCGGGATGCAGAACTGGTTTAAAACATGGATGGTTTGGGTAACTTGCCAACTTTGCAACGTAGGAACAGAGTAGTGTCGAGCGACGAATAGAAAGTGGAGGCTCGCCGGAGTCGACATACAAGCAGTCGATGCGACTTGTGCGGAAAGCTCCTGTGGCAAGGCGGATACCTGTATGATGTACGGTGTCTAAAAGGCGAAGTTTAGAGGCGGTCGCTGCGCCATAAATAAAACAGCCGTAGTCCAGCTTGGATCGGACCAGGGAGCGATACAGCCTCAACATTACCGTGCGATCGCCCCCCCCAAGATGCTCCAGATAATACCTTCAGCACCCGAAGAAAACGATCGCAAGAGGCTCGAAGGTGACGAATGTGGCGCTCCCAGTTGAGTTGTCTGTCCAAGTACAGGCCCAAGAACTTTAGGTGCGAGACAAACGGCAGGGGTGTGCCGTTCAAGTGAAGATCAGGTGGAGGGTGAATACCTCGTAGACGATTTAAGTGGACACATTGTGTCTTCGCAGGAGAAAAACGGAAGCCGGTGCGAAGCGCCCAGGCTGCCAGCTGGTTGATGGTCAACTGCAGTTGACACTCTATAGGATCTAAGTTACAAGAACCATAATATATAGCGAAGTCGTCAACATAAATGATTGTGACCGTTAGGAAACTAAAAACTGTAGGTCTTGGACGCGAGCTCGGAAACCATTGACGTTCCACTGGATTATTTCCATAAAGAGTTTTTAACGGGCCGTTTTAATTTTTTTCTTGACTTTGGCTGAGTTGGGCCCTACGATTCGAAAACCGTTAGCCTCCTGTGACTCCGCTGATGTTCGGGAGTCAGAACTCCTACGGCTCATAGAAAGCGACCGGGATCTCATAGAAGGCGAGCGACTTCGCGATCTATGTTGTGGCCGGGATCGGTTTTTCACATTTACTACGGGATTGTTGTTACTCGCTGATGGCTTGGTGGCTGGAGTCTGTACGGCTGAAACGGAGGTAGTGCTGGTGGATATAAAAGCAGTCTGAGACGTGGGTTTAAGGGCTAGAAAGTCAGTCTTCGTGGATGCGTGGGCGACAGGGACGAGTTGAACAGCAACAGTGGTGTAGTGGTGCAGGGAGTACGGCGAGCTGCTAATGCATATCCAGTAGTAGTAGCAGGCTTTAGTTGTTCAAAGCGCCGTCGTGCCTCTGGAAAAGTCAGGCGTTCCTTTACACGTAGCTCCTGGTCCATGAATCTACGGCACTGTCGCGAACTGGAGGGATGACTGCCGCCACAGTCACGCAACAAGGTGTTCGGCTGCAGTTTGGGTCGTCGTGTTTCGGTAAGCTACATTTCTCACTAAGAGCAGGATTGGTACACGCGACCTTAGTATGTCCGAACTGCTGACATTGGAAACAGCGCATGGGGTTCGGGACATCCTGGTGGACGCTAGCACGTTCATAGCCGCAATATAGGTATTCGGGTAACTTCGTCCCAGCTAAAGTTAGAAAAACCGTACGTAATGGGTACTCCTTGCCATCTTGCTTTCGTGTTAGCCGGTACGCCTGACAAACAGGTTGATCAGAGCGGCAACTTACTATTTCTTCATTCGCTAGACTATCTAAGCTGGAGGTAGTGACTACTCCTCTACAGGTATTCAGCGTTTTGTGTGATGCTACCCGGATAGGGTAGGAGCCCAACAAAGTCGCTTTTTGCAGTTTGCGAGATTGATCTGCACTTGTGCTCTCCAATAGTAAGGTGCCGTCTCGGAGACGCGTAGCGTTGTTGAACGGGCCGCTGATTTTGTCAAGTTCGCGCTTTATGTAAAACGGACTACCGTCTTTGAAAGTTTTCCCATCGCAAGTCAATGTCATTACTAAGTAAGGGTCAGTGAAAGAGGTTTCACGCGGAGACATTTTGATATGGACCCCCATCCGGTACCGTGGGCGTCAGCGTGACATCCGGGGCTTAAACAAAGACACCGAATCTTCACGGTCTGTGCCGTCATGGGGACCCCAGACTTTGGTCATGTAGGTTCTCAGTAATTTCCTCATTACTCATGCCATCCAACGCACGGGTGTTTATCACTCCGCGTGAGGAGTAAAGGATCTTATGGACTGTGACGTTAACCGGATAGCTGCCTAATAGGCTCGCCTTCAATATGACTGCTGCCTGGGAGACAGAATGAGTTTCACCCAGGAGCGTGCCATTTCTTGATCGTGTACATGATTTCACCGGACCAGCTATTTTATCCAAACCCTTTTGGATGATGAAAGGGTTCAGTGACAAAAAGTTCTTTCCTTCCTCTGTTCCAGTTACCACCAAGTAGCGAGGACCACAGGACTCAAATACTTCCTTTCCACAAACTTTCACACTTCTGGGTTGTTTAGTAGAGTGCACCATTGCATTAATGTCCACCGTTGCAAACGTCTCCGATGGCGAGCTCACATCCTGGGCGCCACCCCGGCTTAGGTGAGTCCTGGCCTGGACCTTGCTCACCTTAGGGTCACACATCCCAGTGAAAAGACAGAGGGACCCAATCGATTTCAGGAGTGTAACAGCTAATGCAATGGCCCCTCTCCGGGAATGACCGTTATCAGCGGATACGAACACAGACCTACGAGATAACCAGAGGCTGGAAGTTACATGTTACCCAGTCACCCCTTGCGCCTTGTGCACGTGGCATCCTTCAGACATGTGTTCAGGGAGGTAAAGGAAAGGAGAAATAAATAAATGGGGTCAAACACCGAAGTGGACCATGGTTTGGTCGTTTGAAGGAACACTCTCACCTCGAGGAGGAACCAAGTCGAGATTTCACCAGAGCCTCTTCTGCCAGTTTTCGGGGTTACTGATGAGCCTTCTCGGCAGCCGTAGCGGTCCTGGGCTACACCAAGTCTCCACCGTACATCACCCCATTAGTCAATCCCCTACTTCCTGTTGCCCACCACTCGGGACGAGGACCACAGAGGTTGGATTTTGAGGGGCAGCAAGCGTGTGGAACACACGTTCTGATCTAGGAGACTCATAAGACAGGGGAAGTGGTCAGTGGAGTGTAGGTCAGAGATGACATTCCATTGTAGGGACACAGCTAACTGCGGTGAGCATACTGCCAAATCCAGATGGGAGGTGTTGAAGGCATAAGAAAGGAACATAAGTTCTCTGGTGTTCAGGATAACCAGGTTGTTACTGTCCAGAGTCGGAGACAACTCTACCTCTCGCACAAGTTCGGGTAGAGCCCCAGAGAGGATGATGGGCATCGAGGTCTCCAACAAATAGAAAAGGGGTGGGTAAGTGAACAACAAACTCGGTCAGGGTGAGTTACCTGGATAAGGTCTTTCTGGGGTTTTCCCTTATCCTCAAAGACGAATGTCAGGTAACTGTAAGCTCCATGGACCCCGGGCTCATTTGAACATCATTTCACCGTCCGATATGACAACGTTGGAGGACGTAAAGTACAAAAAAGAACAAAATCCTGGAGCACAGTAAGTGATTGGTCATCTGAGTGTGGTATATAGATGTTACAGACAACCAAGTCTATCACTCATCCTATGGGTGACTCGCACGCAAGAGGACCCTTTTGGGCTCTCTTCCGGTCTTGGCTATCGCCGGCCACAAGGAGCTACAAGAATTTCTAGAGAATACAGAGCGGGACAGTAGCAACAGCACAGCAGCAGCCACGGGGAAGCTTCATCTCCAAAATCTTCAACCTGCTCTGCTTAACCTACTGCCACCCAACATTTTACTCCATTTTGCCTTTCCCGGTGATCAACTGTATGTGAGTGAGTGAGTGAGTGAGTGAGTGAGTGAGTGAGTGGAGTTTTAGGGCCCGTCGACAGCAAGGTCATTTGGGCCCTAAGTCAATACTAAAACCTACACAGATTTAGTTTAAAAAGTACAATGAAATAAAACACTCAACCATTAAAAGCACATAAAAACCATCTAAAAACTAATAATTTAAAACCTCTGAAATTGATAATCATAAAATATCAGTTACACTTGTTTATTAAAACCTATTTTAAAAACAAACCGCAGTGCCTTATCCACGGCCACTGGGTCGTCACCTAAAACGCCTTGCAAGTTAGTCCCCAAGCCCAAACACTGGCGAACGCGGGCGTACTGTGGGCAATGCAGTAGTACGTGCCGCACCGTGAGGCGTACTGAACACGAGGCACACATAGGGGCCGGTTCCCCTCTTAGCAGATGGCCATGAGTTGCTCGTGTGTGCCCAATTCTCAGCCGGGTGAGTATCACCTCGGCTCGCCGGTTATCCCTGCAGGATGTTTGCCAGAGTTGTACGCTCTCCTTTATACCCCGGAGTTGTGTGCCTTCTAAAGCTGTCCAGGATTGCTGCCAAGCAGATAGGAGATGGCGACGGAATAAACGTTGCACATCCTGGTATGGCACCGTAGATGTTAAACTCCGGGACAAACGGCAAGCAGACTTAGCAGCCGCGTCCGCCACCTCGTTCCCGGAAATGCCCACATGGCCTGGGGTCCAAGTAAAAACAAAATGGTATCCTCGACCGAGCATTTGCGAGATCTGGGCCTGTATTTTTAAAGCAAGAGAGTGAGCGGCAGTGTGCTGTTTCAAGGCCTGAAGAGCACTGAGAGAGTCGGTGCAAACAATAAAAGAGCCAGGGGCTAACTTGCAAATAAAAAGGAGCAAATAGAAGATGGCATACAGCTCTGCTGAGAAGACCGAAGTTGAGTCCAGAAGTCGAAATTTGTGAGCCTCACCGTTAACAACGAAAGCGCAACCCGTAGCGTTACCTAACTGAGAACCGTCTATAAAGACCGGAACATAGGGTAACGGCCCAGTAATTCGGCAAAAAGTTGTTGGAACACCGAATGTGGAGTAGCGAGTCTAGAATTGTTTGAAAGAGCGAGATCGAAATGCGCACGATTGAGCTGCCATGCAGGATAGGGGCAGATGGGCGACCTCTCCACGCGAGGAATTCGGAGGCCATGCGAATGTAGTAGATTCCGAAATCTTATTCCCACGGGGCGTGTGTGAGAACCAGGGCGCATATAACGGTGGACTAAATCTGGACACAGAACTGGTTTAAAACAAGGATGATTGGGATAACTTGCCAACTTCGAAACGTATGTGCAGAGTAACAGCGAGCGACGAATATGGAGTGGAGGTTCGCCTGAGTCTGCATACAGGCAGTCGACTCGGCTGGTGCGGAAAGCTCCTGTGGCAAGGCGGATGCCAGTATGATGCACGGTGTCTAAAAGGCGAAGTTTAGAGGCAGTCGCTGCGCCATAAATAAAACTGCCATAGTCCAGCTTGGACCGAACCAGAGAGCGGTACAACCTCAACATTACCGTGCGATCGCCCCCCCCCCAAGATGCTCCAGATAATACCTTGAGCACCCGAAGAGAACGATCGCAAGAGGCTCGAAGGTGACGAATGTGGTGCTCCCAATTGAGTTGTCGGTCCAAGTAGAGGCCCAAGAACTTCAGGTGCGAGACAAATGGCAGGGGTGTGCCGTTCAAATGAAGATCAGGAGGCGGGTGGATACCTCGTAGGCGGTGAAAGTGGATACACTGCGTCTTCGCAGCTGAAAAACGGAAGCCGGTTTGAAGCGCCCAAGCTGCTAGCTGGGTAATGGGCAGCTGCAGTTGGCGCTCAATGTGATTTATGTTGGCAGACCTATAATAGACTGCGAAGTCGTCAACATAGAGGGATGATGGAATTCCACTTCGAACGGCACTAGTGATTCCGTTAATCGCTACGGCAAAAAGGGTGACGCTCAAAATTGACCCTTGAGGTACGCCGTTCTCCTGTATCCGCTCCCGTGATATCGTGTTTCCTATGCGAACCCGAAAACGGCGAAGTTTTAAAAAGTTGCATAGGAATTCGGGTAGATGACCACGCATACCGTAACCATGTAGGTTATGGAGTATGCCGTACCGCCAGGTGGTGTCATAAGCCTTCTCCAGGTCGAGGAACACGCCTACGGCGTGCTGTTTCAGTAGAAAGGCATCGGAAATATACCCCTCAAGACGTGTTAGATTATCGACACTTGAGCGATGGCGACGAAAACCGCATTGCAAGTTGGACAGATGGTTATGTTTGTCTAGCCACCAATTTAATCGAGCGTTTATCATCCGCTCGAAGGTCTTACAGATGACACTCGTCAGGCAAATGGGGCGGTAGCTAGATGGTAGCGTGCGGTCCTTTCCGGGTCGAGGGATGGGGATGACGATACCCTCTCGCCAGGAGGAAGGGAAAACCCGCTCATGCCAAATGCGGTTATAGATGTTTAAAAGAAAACATAGCGCCTCAGATGGAAGATGTAGCAGCATCTGTCGGTGTACGTCATCGGGACCTGGAGAAGAATCCTTTGCTAACACCAGAGAATGGGCGAGCTCGGCTGCGGTGAAAGGTTGATTGTACGGCTCGGTGCAGTCACTATTAAAATTAAGTGGTACCCGCTCCACCTTTTCCTTAATCGGCAAGAAGAGAGCGTCATAGCGGGCAGTTTGGCTAGTAGCAGCAAATATGGTAGCTAGGACTTCAGCCATGTCCTGCTCGGTGGTGCACATGGAACCGTTGATGGCAAGGCCGGGAATTACCGTCCGGCGATACTTGCCATACATCCGCCGAACAGCTGACCATACTTGTTGGGTAGAGCCGCGCCGGGAAAGCGAAGACACATAGGCTTCCCAGGATTTACGCTTTGCGTTGCGCAGTATAAAGCGTGCCCTACCGCGAGAACGTTTGAAGGCGACGAAGTTCTCTTCCGTCGGGTGCCGCTGAAAAACGCGCAAAGCACGTTTGCGTGCTTTGACAGCCAAACTGCATTCCTCGGACCACCACGGTACAGGGATACGACGTGGTGTAGGTGAACCTCGAGGAATGCTGGATTCTGCTGCGAGCAGGATCGAGCAAGTAAAATATTCGACCATTTCGTCGATGGTGTCGAAACCATCGTCGATGAGGTGTATGAGGGATTGGAATTTTCCCCAGTTAGCTTTGGAAATAATCCAGCGAGGATGTCGAGAAGGTACACATTGGCGGCCAGAAAAATGAATGTTAATGGGGTAATGATCACTGCCAAAGAGGTCGGAAAGTACTGACCACTCAAGTAGTGGTACTAATGACGGACTGCAGAAAGAAAGGTCTAGTACGGAATGTGTACCATAAGCGGATGATAGGAATGTCGGGTCACCAGTATTTAGCAGAAGCAGGTAAGACTTATCGAAGACGTCTACGAGGAGGCATCCACGGGCGTCATCAGTGTCTGATCCCCAGAGCGTGTGCTTGGCATTCAAATCTCCCACAAGGAGTAGTGGTGAGGGGAGCTGGGCCAATAGAGCTAGAAGATCCCGCTCTGTAACTATACTGAGCGGCGGCAGGTACATGTTACAGATGGAAAAACTGATGCTCTCCAGCTGTGTCCGGACGGCCACAGCTTGCAATGGTGTGGTGAGAGGAACGTGGGTGGCGGAAATGTTAGGCGCCACTAAGGTAGCAACGCCACCGCTTGCACGCATACCTGCAAGGGAATCGCTTCTAAATGCCGAAAAAGAGTGAAGGTGTAACGAGTGATTGGGATGTAAGTGGGTTTCCTGGAGGCAAATAATTGACGGTGACCATTGAGAAACTAAATGTTGTAGGTCTTGAGCACGAGCTCGGAAACCATTGACATTCCACTGGATTATTTCCATGAAGAGTTTTTAATGGGCCGTTTTATCGTTTTTCTTGACCTTGGCTGACCTGGGCCCTACGATTCGAAAATCGCTAGCCTCCTGTGACTCCGCTGATGATCGGGAGTCAGAACTCCTACGGCTAGTAGAACGAGACCGGGATCTAACAGAAGGCGAGCGACTTCGCGATCTATGTTGTGGTCGGGATCGGCTTTTCGCATTTACTACGGGATGGTTGTTACCCGCTGATGGCTTGGTGGCTGGAGTCTGTACGGCTGAAGCGGAGGCTGTTCTGGTGGATACACAAACAGTCTGAGACGTGGGTTTAACGGCTAGAAAGTCAGTCTGCGTGGATGCGTGGGCGACAGGGACGTGTTGAACAGCAACAGTGGTATTAGGAGTACGGCGAGCTGCTGATGCATATCCAGTAGTAGTGGTAGCAGGCTTTAGTTGTTCTGGAAAAGTCAGGCATTCTTTGACACGTAGCTCCTGAATGCTTTTTTCGTCCATGAATCTAGGACACTGTCGCGAGCTGGAGGGATGACTACCGCCACAGTTCACGCAGCAAGGTGTTCGGCTGCAGTTTGGGTCGTCGTGTTTAGCTAGGCCACATTGCTCACAAAGAGCAGGATTAGTACACGCGACCTTAGTATGTCCGAACCGCTGACATTGGAAACAGCGCATGGGGTTCGGGGCATACTGGCGGACACTCGCACGCTCATAGCCGCAATAGATGTACTCCGGTAACTTAGTCCCAGCAAAAGTTAGAAAAACCGTACGTAGTGGGTACTCCTTGCCATCTTGCTTTCGTGTTAGCCGGTACGCCTGACAAACGAGTTGGTCGGAGAGGCAACTTACTTTTTCTTCATTTGCTAGACCATCTAAACTGGAGGTGGTGACTACTCCTCTGCAGGTGTTAAGGGTCTTGTGTGGGGCTACCCGGATCGGGTAGGAGCCCAACAAAGACGCCTTTTGCAGTTTTTTAGATTGGTCCGCTGTTGTGGTCTCTAATAGTAAGCTGCCGTCTCGGAGACGGGTAGCGTTTTTAACAGGGCCACTGATCTTATCGAGCTCGCGTTTTATATAGAATGGACTAATATCTTTAAAGGTTTTGCCATCACATGCCAAGGTCATCAATAAATATGGGTCAATGAAGGAGGTTTTGCGCGGAGACATGATGATATAGACCCCCATCCGGAACCGTCGGCGTCAGCCTGCCATCCGGGGGTTAAAGAAAGAAAGACACCGAATCTTCACGGTCTGTGCCGTCATGGGGACCCCACCCATGACCGATCTCATTTGTACCTCAGAAAAGCTACCCTTCAATCTCCACTGCTTGTCCGTATGGGTAAACCGTTCACCACGCACACCCCGGCTTTATTCCCCTACCACAGGAATAACCGCCTGTGGCTCCCCACTTTAGGCCGCGCATGCGTGTAATAGGCACACGCGGATTCAGGGGACTTGTGGTTGATTACACCGGGGTTCCGTCAGCGGTAACACGTCCGGTCCGTGATACTAACCCAACGGCAACACGGCCGTCGGGAGATTAACACAGACCGGGCCCTCAAGGAGCTACGTGGGTGTACTTGACGGTGTGGACGGGCTCCGCACCTAAGGCTACACATACGGGCAGTGCGAAGGGTCCGCTCAACCTTCACTTTTGAGACCTCCGGAGAGCACACATGTCGGAAGCCGCACTGAAAACCGTGGGACAGAACCACGGAGATAGGAGAGATCCCTGCTGGTGAGACAGGAGTTATAAACCTAAGACCTTACGTGCTAATAATAAGAATAAAAAACTAGAAGAGGAAGAAGGTGATGCTTACTGACAAGCAGTAGCTCAACGTGGCACAGTTGATGGAGATGAAGGGGATGAATTGAGGGTGAGTGGCTAGGGACAATCCCGTACCTACCGTAGTAGGTCCCTGGGGAAAAATACCAGAGCCTCTTCTGCCAGTTTTCAGGGTTACTGATGGGCCTTCTCGGCAGCCGTAGCGGTCGTGGGGTACACCAAGTCCCCACCGTACATCACCCCATCAGTCAGTCCCCTACTTCCTGTTGCCCACCCCTCGGGACGAGGACCGCAGAGGTTGGATTTTGAGGGGCTCGACTGTATGTTCTGAGCTCTAGCTCGCTAATGAACTCTGGTTCTGTGGTATCGCTGGATACCACACTTTGCCAGTATTTATACTGTGAGTGACTACGGTCACGTTTTTAAACAGGTCACTCCCCCCTACGCTTCTACAACCAGCCGAATATGACTAAATAGCAGTCACAGGAGGCATCAACCTTAACCAATAGAACCTCTCAACCTGAACTTGACAGACCAAACCACGCCTGGACAAAAAACAGCAAAACTATGCCAAAAGATGGGGTACCCCCCAGCACACATGCCCTCAGCGACACCTCAGATAGTGAAGCTGAAAGTACAACATCCAGCCCTCGACAAAGTGAAACACCAAACAAGACTTCTCACATCCCACCTCTGCTCCACGGTAACAAAATATTATACATCAACTGCAAACCAGAGAAGAGAGACCCCTTTCTGGTAACTAAACTCATGGGAAATAGAGGCAAGGAGCCCAACCAAATACTACAAAAAACTAAAATAGACAGGCCGCGCAACAAATACGCGCTCACCTTTAAGAACCAGGTTGCTCCCGAAACTTTCCTTCAGGCAATTTACCCCCTTAACTTCGGAAGGAACGCGGAATACATAACACAGCTAGAAAACAAAGCAAAAACGCCCACCCAGAACAACACCAGACCCAAACAGTAACAGCAGTACTAAAATCAGTTCCCTTTAGCAGTGAAGAGGCCGAGATCCTGGAAGCACTAAAAGAACACCACAGTGAAATTACAAGAGTAGCTCGAATACTCAGCCAGGGAAGGCCGACCCCCCTCATCAGGATTTTCAGCACTGATGTAAACACCATCAAAAATATACCAGCAGAAGGGGCAAAAATGGAGGGCCAGATATTCAGAGCTGAGCCGTCACAACACACTGCAAGGCACATTCCATGCAGGAAATGCCAAAAATATGGACACGCTAGGGAACAGTGCACAGAACAACCGAAATGTTTCCATTGCGGTGCAGCAAAAGAAACCAGAATCTGTCAACACCCAAATAAAACACTCCTTACTGTGGCACATGCAATAGAAACCAACACTTCACTGGGCAAGTAAAATGCCCTGAATATCCGAGACAACCACCCACCACATGCCAGATCGCTGAAACTCATATATTTCCTCACCAAATCCAAGTTCCACCCACACCAACCATTATTAATGAATGGCCCGAAATCCAGATGACGCATATCCCAACAGCAAAAAAAGAGATGACCCTCAAAAAACCGTAAGTACTATCCGCAATGTCATTAGCAATACAGAAGAACATCTACAGAACACACAACAATTGATCAATAACCTTCAGGAACATATCACCAAGCACATCGAAGCCGCCGTCAATCACATGGCCGAGCAAATAATCACTACAATAACACATACAATATATATCACACCACCACATCAGAGAACTCGCCTACTAAGCATCCTCAACAAGACATCTCAAAAAACCCTGAAAAAGACAATCAAAGCCCTAAAAGTAGGCAACCAATCAGCCATACTAATACACGCAGTGGGCGCAGGAAACCAGTAAAAACACCCTAGACAAAACAGCAGCATTAGAATGGCACGAGCAATAGTAAATACACACCACAATATCAAACTACTCCACATATATATTAATGACATCATCGGTAAAAAACAACAACTGCTGGAACTTCTCACCCAACACAACCCTAGCATCATCACAATTAATGAAACGAAGCTAACACCGAGAAGAACATTTAACATAAACCCGCTACATATCTTCAGAAAAGACAGGCATGACCAAATAGGAGGGGGAGTGATGATCCTAGTCAGACAAGAGCTACAAGCTACACTAATACCAATCCCACAAACATACCAGTAATATGAAGCCATATTATTACAACTAAAAATTCAAAGTAAACAAATATATTTCACAACCATCTACGTACCTAAAGACAGCATTTTCCCGACTGACCTCATCACCTACCTCCATAACAGCTACAAAGATCTAGTAATAGCAGGCGATCTAAAAGCAAATAACACCAAATTACTAAACGAAGTAGCAAACCAACACGGCAGGCATCTCTACAGATTATTACAAAATATATCCCTTCCAATAATGTATACTCCAGGACCAACACGGATTGGCACAGGAAACCAACAACCCACATCGCCTGACAAGATCTTAACCTCTAAACGCACCTACAGCCAAATTGAAGAAATCCACACTGATGCACCCCCAAACACGGACCACCTGCCAATCATATTGACGCTCCGCACCCAACCATGGTACACCGAAACCACAAATGCCATTGAATGATACGACTACAACAACACTGACTGGAAACTATATCAAAATATTGCAAGAGAATTAACAAACAAAGCACATTTTTCGGCCATACATGCCTGCCAAGACATAGAAGAGTACGCCCGTATATTAACCCAAATCATTACAAAAGCATGACACCAGACTACACCAAAAATAAAATTTAAAATAAATACTTACAGCAGACCACTCCGAAATCACATACTGCAGACAATAAGACGTAAAAGAAAATCACACAGAACGTACATGAAATCACACTCCCGTGAAGACAAAACAATACTTAACTACAACAGGAAGTCAAAAATAAAATAGCAGAACACACCGCATGCCACTGGAACAACCTACTGGAATCCCTAACAGAAAACCACACTAAAGATCCAGCTAAATTCTGGCAGCTCATAAAAGCAACACGAGGCAGAACAATAGCGACCTACCCAATTAAAGAAAACGGAGAAATCATCAGGACCACCACAGAAAAGTTACAGCTCTTCAGACAGCATTACATAGAAATCTTTCAGGAACCACAACACCCATATTTTGACCAGGAACACTACGATATAGTACACACACACATACACACACACACATCGACAGTAACCCACAACTCTACACCCCACAAATGGAAGTGCCCCCAACGAACGACACAAACCCCGCAGAAAAACTAATAACAGCAAACGACATCATCAACATACTCCATAAGACAAGAAGATCTGCACCCAGCCCAGACAGCATAACGTAGAAAATTCTAAAAGCACTCCCCATGGAAACAATCAGGGAACTCGCTAACCTCTACAACCTCATCATAAAACATGGCTTTCACCCCAAACAATGGAAACACGCCCACATACTACTCTTTGAGAAACCAGGAGAGGACAAAAGCGACCACAGGAACTATCGGCCGATATCACTAACCTCAACCCTATCAAAATCTCTTGAAAAGATAATGATCCGCAGGCTGACTAACATATGCAACCAGCAAAACATAATAGCCAACACCCAAGCAGGATATCGATCAGAATTTACACTAGAAGACCAGCTAGTCCAAGTATTGTCCCAGTTCAACACTTACTACACAACCATTGCTGCATTCGACATCCAGAATGCTTTCAACAAATGCTGGATACACGGACTACTCTATAAACTAAATAACTATAACATAAACCCTTGCATCGTCCGGAGGCTCGCCAGCTACCTAACTGACAGATCAGCCCAAATACGCATCAACAACGATATCTCCGAACCCTTTGACCTAAAAGCAGGCACCCCGCAAGGAGCACCCTCTCCGGGCTTCTGTACACTATGTATACAGCCGACACGCCACAACCTACTGACCAGTAAGTAAGCCTCGCCCAGTACGCTGATGATACCGCTTACTGGGCAAAAAGAGACGCAAGAGAAAACTTGCAAACCTCCGCATCGCAATAAACAATCATCAAGTGAAATGTCAACTCACTATCAAATACCTAGGAATGACCATACAAAGAAGACTTTCCGTAAACCTACATTACAAAAACATACTTGCCAAAACTAGACCCATTCTCTCCACTACCTAGCCAAGTTAAACGGCCGTGGACTATCCACAAAAATTTTAACCAAACTATACAAAACTCTGATAAGACCAATATTGACCTACGGAGCAATAGCCACTAGGCCACTAGCCCCGAAAGACACCATAAACAGATTAAACGCATTCGAACGAAGGTGCCTAAGAATAGCCCAAAAACTCAAATACACATACCCGAATGCTAACATCTACGAAACAACAAGAACAGAGCCATTACAAGAGCACATCCATAAAGCAATGATCCGCTACATAGACGGAGCCCACCAAAGGAGCCACCGTTGGACGCTAATAAGGACTGCGCAAAGCAGCGTGCGCCTTGCCATGCTTGAAGTCAAGATCGCAGCATCCAGCTCTGCTGACAGTCTACAAGACCTCCACGCTGAAGTCCTTAACGTATCACCACGACTCTCAACGCTCTAAGACTACATCAAGACCACGACTGCCAAGAATCACCGTGCCATCCAGGACCAACTTACAGCAATAGTACCTACTCTCTGTTTCATATAACCTTGCCCGGCTGAAATGCATCACTCCGCGTTCAATAAACCTCCCCCTCGCCCTAATTGGCTAATGCTTTCGCGTCATAGGCCATAGGCGGTGCCTGCAGTAAATGTCGTAATAATTGCCGGGAAGATAAATAAAATCGTACAAAAATCATACAAATAAGGATATGAAGGCATGCAAAAATACAAGTTTATAATGAACTGAGCAAATTGAAACAGAATGACTGAGCAATGAAACTGAAAGAGTTTATAATGAAAGGCCTTTTCCTCTGAGATTTTTAAACCAGCACACATACCTTTCAAAAATGCTTGTCTTTCAGTCTTAAAAGTCGTGTCACACCATACTTTACTTTTCGTGTGTTCTTCGTGTATATTTAGCGATTTGTATCTCGGTGCAGTGTGGTTGTCCTTAAATAGCGTCTTCGCCATACAGTAATATCGCCTCTGTCTTTTAGTACATTTTTCTTGCCTCTTTTTTCATTCACAAATCCCAGCTGTATAAGCAATCTGCTGAAATTTGGTAAATCTGCATCCTCATTTACAGCAGACGAAATGTTACTTATGTTAGGGAGTTCGTTTCTAAAGAAACACTACACACATGACGACGCACAACACTTTTCACGTATTTTCTCCGAGCACGCACTTTTGTTTATTCCTGCTTTTGCCGGGAGTGGTAAGTTTTCCTGTTTCCTCAATTTCATGTCGCGATGTTCCTGCGGATCTAACACTCACACCTGTAACTTCAGAGCACAGCTGTTCGACTTCTCTCACTGACAAAGACGGATTCTTCTCTGTGAGTGCATTAAACACATGCAACACAATTCTTCTTTCGCCTGTTTGTAAATAATTATCCTTGTGATACTTCAGCGAAAAACTGGCGGTAGACTCTGCCATTATACATATAATAAGTAGATGCGCAATAAACGATCAATAAAATAATTTAGCTCCCGCACTCTCGAATGGCGATGCATAACTAATCCAGTTCAAAACAAGGTCAGTGATAAAAGTCATGTAAACAAATATGTACCGCTGAAGCACGTGTTATCGTGTCATGTGCTTGAGAGCAAAGGAACCTCCTCTTTACTTCGTTTAAGAATTAACATGCATTTCAGATAAATCAACTCTGTTGCGTAATATATTTAACTAAAACAGTTACGAAAATATAAATTTTACAATTCTCTTCCAATATATAATGATATATCACCATGTTAAATAACGAACTAATTTTTACCGCAGGACAGTCATTACCACAACAGCAACCAATGAGAGGTGATTAGGTCACGTGACCGTTAAGAGATACTGGGCAAGCTTACGTGAAACAAGGTATAGCATCACAGCACTGGACAACTCAATCAAAACAACAGCTGAATCACACCGCACCATACAGGACCAACTGACATCCACATCAACAGGAATCACCAGCAATATCACGCAATCGCCTCGACAATAACCTGGAACGCACAGCCTCCTGCAAAGGCATGCTGTATCGCTTAGAAAAATATCACAAGATGCTGGAGGAAACACTCGACCACATATACATTGCACTCCAATCCTACCTAGGGAACATAAGAGCACTCTACGTTGACCGCCAGCACACCGGTATGGAAATACCCTTCTCACAGAGGCCCGGACCTTCACGGAAAAAACGCTAAGTTGAATACCCCAGAATGCCTTCTCCTACCACACACCACAACTCCTCCACACCTAGTTCAGGGCCTCTGGCCATGCTCGTTACCCGGACTTGTAAGATATGCACAACTCTGTTATAGACGGTAATTTCATTTTCACCTTAATTAACGAGGGTACACTTAGCGGGACCTCCCAGCGGCTGAGATAAAGCCACCCAATCTCTTACTCTAACTTCCCTTTGTTACTGTTAATAAAAAAAGGCCAATATCGCTCATCAGATGATGATGATGATGATGATGATGAGTATAAGGGCGTTCAACTGCAGAGGTCATCAGCACCCTTTTTAAAAGAAACTGCTCATGGCAAAAGCCAGATATAAATTCCTCTAAAACACTAAATATATCAATAGAATGACAAAAAATATATACATGTTAAAAAAAATAAAAACAATAGAAATGTCATCTAAAAAGCCATAAATTCTATTTGCTAAATCCTAAAATCTAATCTCGAAAAGAATCTAAAAACCTTCTCCACTACTGCGTTATCGTCCGCTAGCATTTCTGCAAAGCTGACCAGCAGCTGCAGAGACGTCCTAAGGTCTGCTAGGTGAAAACACTCTAGCAGCACGTGTCGTACAGACAACGCTTCATTGCAAAACGGACACAGTGGGGAAGGCTCCTTTTTAAAAAGAAAACTATGAGTAAAAAAGCAGTGCCCAATTCGTAACCGAGCCAAACTCACCTCCTCGCGACGAGATGACCGACAGGAGGTAACCCAGGGAATCGGAAGTTCTTTGAATGATCTAAGTTTATTATTGCGGAGAGTGGACCACTCTTCCTGCCAGCAGATTTGCACAGCTCTCCGCAATACAGCCCTAAAGTCTTCCGATGTCACAGATGGTATTCGAACCCTGGGCTTCATGATAGCCGTCTTGGCCGCTGGATCCGCCATTTCATTGCCCCGAAAGCCTACGTGACCAGGGTTCCATGCACACACGTCAATGCCAGAAGCGTGTAAAACGTGGAGGGCAGGAGTGAGTGAGTGAGTGATGATGAGTATAAGGGCGCTCAACTACAGAGGTCATCAGCGCCCTTTTTAAAAGAAACTGCTCATGGCAAAAGCCAGATATAAATTATTCTAAAACAGTATAAATATGTTAAAAAAGACAAAAAATACATACGCGAAGAAAAAAAAAAATAAATAAAAATGTCATCCAAAAACCATAAATTCTATTTGCTAAATCCTAAAATCTAATCTCGAAAAGAATCTAAAAACCTTCTCCACTACTGCGTTATCGTCCGCTAGCATTTCTGCAAAGCTGGCTGGCAGCTGCAGAGACGTCCTAAGGTCTGCTAGGTGAAAACACTCTAGCAGCACGTGTTGTACAGACAACGCTTCTTTGCAAAACGGACACAGCGGAGAAAGCTCCTTTTTAAAAAGAAAACTATGAGTAAAAAGGCAGTGCCCAATTCGTAACCGAGCCAAACTCACCTCCTCGCGACGAGATGACCGACAGGAGGTAACCCAGGGAATCGGAAGTTCTTTGATAGATCTAAGATTATTATTGCGGAGAGCGGACCACTCTTCCTGCCAGCAGGTTTGCACAGCTCTCCGCAATACGGCCCTATAGTCTTCCGATGTCACAGATGGTATTCGAACCCTGGGCTTCATGATAGCCGTCTTGGCTGCTGAATCCGCCATTTCATTCCCCCGCAAGCCTACATGACCAGGGATCCATGCACACACCACGTTAACGCCAGAAGCGTGTAAAACGTGGAGGGCATCCTGTATACGCTGCACAATAGGGTGGTAGTTGTACAGCTGCCGTAGGCTTTGAAGTGCATTGAGGGAATCACTCAGGATTAAGCAGTCCCCCAACTTTCGTCAACGTACGTGTAAAATGGCCCGGTATATTGCATAAAGCTCTGCAGTAAAAATGGAACTGCTAGTGTGGAATCCGAATGTATACGGTTCGGTGCCACACACGTAAGCACAACCAACACCATTTGAGTTCTTGGAGCCATCAGTATAAATTACAAAATGATCCTCATATCGCGATAAAAATTCTAAAAAACATGTGCGGATACTAGACATAGACATGGTAGATTTATCATATCTAGTCATGCCCAGATCAACCGGGGACGCTCTGCACAACCAAGGAGGGTATGTCCTCTCCCCCCTAGGATACATCTTGGGCATGTCAGTATCAAGATGTCTAAGGAGCTCCCGGAAACGAAAACCAGGTGGCTTTGGTTTAATAGTAGTGTTCCTATAACGCACGACCATGAAGGTATTAAAGAACGGCGTAAACGATGGATGTGTGGGCATGCAATTAAGTCCACAGCCATAATTGGCTAATAACATGTTGCGCCTGTACTGCAGAGGAGGTTCTGCAGACTCAGCATACAGGCTTATAACTCGGCTCGTTGGAAATGCCCCAACTGCTATACGTATGCCACAATTATGCACTGTGTCTAATCTCTTCAGCACAGATGGTCGTGCTGAGCCTTAAACGATACTACCATAGTCTAATTTGGAACGGACGAGTGCCCAATAAAGTCGCAATAGCACTGCACGATCCGCTCCCCACGATTTTCCACTTAGTACCCGCAAGATATTTAAAGATCGGTCACATCGTGCTTTCAGTTGTGCTATATGCGACGACCAACTAAGTTTTCTATCAAATATCAATCCAAGGAACCTGGTCTCATCTGCAAAAGGTAGTAGATCAGCGCCTAGCCGGAGCCTTGGAGGTAGTCGACTCTGCTGACGCCAGAAGTTAACACAGATGGTTTTCTCAGTGGAGAAACGGAAGCCGTTTTTTAAACTCCAACTCTTAAGGTTGTCCAAGGTGGTCTGAAGACGGCGCTCTAAAAACGGAGTGCGCTGAGATGTACAGTAGACGGCAAAGTCCTCTACAAATAGGCATGACGAGACACCCGGAGTTACACATTTCGAGATAGAATTAATCGCAATAGCAAACAACGTAACAGTACCGATCCCTGTGGTACACCGTTCTCTTGAACGAAAAGGTTCGAAACAACCGAGCCAACCCTTACTCGGAATATGCGGTCTTTCAAAAATTCCTGAAGGAAGAGTGGTAGGCGTCCACGTATATTCCAGGTGTGCAGAGTACGTAGCAACCCTGCACGCCAACACGTATCATAAGCCTTTTCGAGGTCAAAAAATATTCCGACTGTTTGACAGTTCTTAAGAAATCCGTTCATAATCTGTGTCGACATGGATACAAGATGATCCACTGTTGAACGGCGTCGTCGAAAACCGCACTGGATGTTATTCAGTAGGTTGTGCGTTTCCAGGCACCATACCTACCGCCCATTTATCATGCGTTCCATCACCTTGCATACGCAACTGGTGAGGGAAATAGGGCGATAGCTAGAAGGGAGGTGACGGTCCTTGCCAGCTTTCAAGATAGGTATAATGGTAGCTTCTCGCCACTTTTCAGGAAACGTGGCATCAACCCAAACACGGTTATAGACCTCGAGCAGGAATGCCTTACCTTCAGGTGAGAGATGTAACATTTGAACGTGGATTCCGTCCGGTCCTGGTGCTGTCAGTCGCGATGACGAAAGAGCGTGTTCTAACTCTGCCAAGATGAAGAGGCGGTTATAGTCTTCAAGGTTTCTGGAACTAAACACGAAACCTTGAGATTCTACCTGAGTCTTAATTGAGATAAACTCAGGAGCATAATTACTTGAGCTAGACACCTGAGCGAAAGCACAGCCGAAGGTGTTAGCCACAACAAACGGATAAACAACAACTCCTGCAGTTGTTTTCAGACCAGCGATTGGCAGGTGGGTTGATTTTCCGGCCACGCGCCTTAATTTATCCCATACAACAGATGAGGGTGTACATCTGTTAAAAGATGATACAAATTTGTTCCATGAGGTCTTTTTGCTATCCATAATTATTTGCCTAGATTTTGCACGCGCTTTCTTGTACTCAATTAGATTACTTAGGGTAGGGTGTCGTTGGAATACCCTTAGAGCACGTCTACGAGCACGAATAGCATTCCGGCAGTCGTTGGTCCACCATGGGACAGGAAATCGACCGGGTTGGGTAGCCGAACGTGGAATAGACTGTTCGGCAGCGGAAAGAATTTTCTCTGTGAGATGATCAACTAAATCATTCACAGAATCGTGCTCGTATTCAAAGACAGCCAACTGGGTGTAAAGATTCCAGTTGGCACGATCAAAGCTCCATCTAGGGGTACGTGAGGGAGACACATCTTGTGCTAAGAGACTAAGAAGACATGGAAAGTGGTCGCTGGAATGTAAATCAGAGATGACATTCCACTGTAATGAAACAGCTAACTGGGATGAACACACTGCCAAATCGATGTGCGAATAGGTGTTAAACGCGTCTGAGAGGAATGTGGGCTCTCCGGTGTTCAGGAGAACCAAGTTATTGCTCTCCAGGAATTTTGCAATGAGGTTGACTCTCGAACATGCCCGATTTGAGCCCCAAAGTGGGTGATGGGCATTAAAGTCTCCAACTATTAGAAATGGTGTTAAAAGTTGGGAAACCAGATCTTCAAGGTCAATTAACGAGAGGTCATCTGATGGCGGGAGATATACATTGCAAATGCAAAATTCGATTGATGGCAGCTTAATCCTTACAGCTACAGATTGTCAGATTGCAGCTGTAACGGATCTACAAATATGTCATCCCTGAGGAGCATCATACTGCCCCCGTGAGCAGGAATGTCCTCTTCTGTTTCAATATCACACCTCAGTGGTGTGTAGCGTCTGATTTTGAAGTCATCTTGTGGTCGCAGCTTAGTCTCTTGTAAGCATACCAATAAGGGGTTATGTTTACTGGGCAAAGGTTCCAGTTCTGGTCCATGTGCTCTTAAGCCTCGTATGTTCCATTGAAGGATAGCCATGGCGATAGTAATGGGATATGTCAAATAAGTACGCACATTACGTAGGTTTCAGCGGTGGTCGGATCAATTTGCCCTTTTTCTTTGGTGTAGGGCTAGTTTCTGCAGGTTTATCCTGCCTCTTCTTTGCTGCAGATGCAGCAGCGTGGTCAGATGTTTCCTGCTCCATAGAAGAGGACGGTTTTCCTTCTACAACTTTCGCTTCGAGGGGCTCGAAGCGATTGGAAATTCCGACCGACGTAGATGACGGTCGCCGGTTGGAGTCCTCCCCAGAAGATGACTCCGACAATGATCTCGGAGATGCTCTAGGGCTACGTTTCTTGGACTTTTCTGGAGCAGACTTTGTGCTTTCTTTCAGGAAGGCAGTTCTATCATAATGAGTCTTGAACTTGCTCTCTGGTGCTTGGTACACAATGGGCAATTTCTTCCTGTTGTTAGACGTCGATGCTTTGTCAGGCGACTTCACTGACTTGTTATTTTCAATAGTCTTAAGTGTTGTTCTCAGAGTTTTAGATGGTGTTACTGATGTTCTTGGTTGCGATCTAGGCACTAGAACTTTCTCTGATATTGTTGCCCCGTTTATATCAGATGTTTGGGTACCAGCCTCCCGTTTCGGTGACGGAGAAGCCGCCACAGAGCTTTAGGTACAGGAGGTGGTTGAAGAGGGCTTGAGGATACAAAGAAGTTTCCAGGCTTCCGAAAAGGATACCTTTTCTTTAACCCGGATCTCCTGGATAGCTCGCTCTTCAATATAACGGGGGCATTCTCGTGAACTTGATGGATGTTCACCGCTACAATTTACGCATGCTGGAGGTGATGTACATGCATTTTCATGCATGCCGGCTCCACAGCTGACACATGTAGGTGCGCCTTTACAGAATGCACTAGTGTGACCGAACCGCTGACATTGGTAGCATCTCAGAGGGTTAGGTATGTATGGTCTAACCTCAATCACTTCATATCCTGCCCTGATCCTTTGAGGGAGATCTACCCGATCAAAGGTCAGGAACAGGGTACGAGTAGGAACCATATCCCCTCGTTCTCTCCTTTGGACACGATAGACTGCAGTTACGCCTTGTTCCTGGAGGTTCTGCTGTATATCCTCGTTGGACATTCCATCCAACGCGCTAGTGTTTACAACACCGCGTGAGGAATTCAGGGTCCTATGCATCTCCACTTTGATTGGATAACTGCCCAGCATGTTGGCTTTCAGTATCTTAGCTGCCCGGGATGCTGTAGTTGCTTCCACCAGCAGCGTGCCATTTCTAGATTTGGTACATGATTTAACAGCACCAGCTATTTTGTCAAGACCTTTCTGTATAATAAACGGATTAACCGTTGAAAAAGTTCTACCTTCCTCTGTTCGTTTAATAACTAAGTAGCGAGGACCACACTCAACTACTTGTTTAACACTCTTTTCAAACAAATCTTTTCCACGTTTAATGTTTTCTGGGGGGTGTAGGTTAACCATAATAGTTGGTCTAAATTTCATCCCCCAGTGCTCCCCACCCAATATCGCTCATCAGAATTTTCAGCGCGGACATAGAAGCAATCACAGCAATACTAACTGAAGGTGCCATAATACGTATTCAAATTTTCTGAGCGGAAAAAGCTGCAACAACGAACATCTTCCCGTACAATATCCCAACTCCCCCTCAGCCAAAAGCCCACAGTGAATGGTCAGCATTAACTTTTACACACATACCAGAAACCAAGAAACAAGTCACCCCAAAAGAGGCAGCAGGCAGCCTAAGAGACATAACACAACGAACTGAAACTCAAATAAAAGTGATCCAAAAACAAATAGACAGCATCGAAAAAAACATCACATCATACATACAGCAAGTAGCCAACACCATAATTGAACAACTGCTAACTGCTCTACGATGCCACATGCCCAACCCAGAGAATGCGACTGCTCAACATCAAACAAACAGTGCAAAAGTCAAACACGGCTAAGATAGGTAACCAGCTGGCCATCTTTTTCCAAACTTCAAGAAAATAAGACACCAATAGCAACACAGAGAAACATATGTAAACAATGGCGAACACAATTCAAACTAAACACCACGACATCAATATATTATACATCAACATAAATGGTATAATAGGAAGAGGACAACAACTCACGTGCCAGGACCATTCCGCAGATATAATCACCATAAACGAAACAAGGCTCACCCCTAAAAGAAACTTCACATTCAGGAAAGACAGGGATCAAAAACAAGGCGGCAGTGAAATGATTTTATTCCGTAAAGAACTAAATCCAACCCAGATAATCCTATCCCAAGCATTCCAAAAACATGAAGTCCTAATCATTCAAATTCTGACCCAATAAACCAAGCTATAAATCGCCACAATCTACATTCCTCCTCAAGAGCCCTTACTTACAGACCTTCACTATCTCCACGACAACTATAACCTAATAATAGCTGGGAACTTAAATGCCAACAACAAACTGTTGCTAGATGAATATACCAACCAACACGGTAGAGACCGGAAAAAAACACTCGACAGCACAGAACTTAAATTAATATTCATCCCAGGCCCAAACGCATTGGCAATATCAATCAAAAACCCAGCTCACCAGACAAAATTTTAACATCCAAATCCATGTACAACAAAATAGAAAACATAACCACTGACTCAGCAGGAGACTCGGACCTCACCCATGGAAAACACAAATTCACACCTCAACCAGGATATATGATACTAAACGGGCCAACTGGCAACAATTCTCACAAACCGCGCAACTAACCACAGCCCTTAGTAACCAAAACCTGACAACCTGTGAAGATATAGACTCATGTCGCAGAAATCACCAACATCATACTCAAAGCTAAAGAAGCCATCCCCAAAAATACCATAAATATGAACCCATATTGCAGACCACTTCCCAGACATATGGATATAATTAAACAAAAAAGAACGCCACAAAGAGATTAACTTAGAACTCACAACCCACAAGACAGGAACATTTTAAACATGCTGCAACAGAAAGACATAGATGCAATATTTACATATAACCCAAAACACTGGGACGAATTACTCAAAATTACAGACAGCAACACAAAAGACCCTGCGCAATTCTGGCAGTTAATAAGAACCACTAGAAAGAAGGCAGCATCACAATATCCCATCAAACAGAATGGCCACTACATTGAAAAAACAGAAGAAAAACTACCGATTTTCAGAAACCACTACAAAGAGATTTTTCAACCTCCTGAAAACCCAACTTTCAGTCACTCAAACTTCAACAAAGTCAACAAACACATTACAAAGTACAAACAATGATATTAGACGTAGCAAGGACAAGATCGTCGAGAGAGGAAGTGAAAAGCTCACTGAATTTTGTGAAATGAGCTTGACATTCTTAATGGAAAATACGGTGAAGATGAGCAGGGGGAATACACCTTCATAAATGCAAATGGCCAGACTTTGTTTTTCTGGTCCAATTATATTAGACATATAGTGAGTAATTTCAAAGTGTCAAACAAGCAAGATGCTTTCACTCTGGTGGTAAGTTTGAAACCCTTAGATGCCCTCACTCCAAAAAAGGGCCAGATAAAATGTCCACTTACGGTGAAGATGAGCAGGGGGAATACACCTTCATAAATGCAAATGGCCAGACTTTGTTTTTCTGGTCCAATTATATTAGACATATAGTGAGTAATTTCAAAGTGTCAAACAAGCAAGATGCTTTCACTCTGGTGGTAAGTACGAAACCCTTAGATGCCCTCACTCCAAAAAAGGGCCAGATAAAATGTCCACTCTACCATAAATCCCCTCCCAACTCCGCATCCCAGACAGCAACAACTAACATCTTCCCCCAAAAATAACTGCTGCTCCCAAACCACAACAAATCGTCCAATGGCCAGAAATGAAGTTTGCACACATTCCGGCAAGTAAAAAGGAAATCAGCCCAAAGGAAACTGCAGGAAAATTGAGGGACCTGACGGAGCAAATAGAAACTCAAATTAAAGGAATACAGAAAGATAGAAACCATGGAGAACTTAATATTTGTCCAAAAAATAGCAGACACCATTATACAGCAGATCCTCACGAAAATCATTCCACCGAAATATGACGCCACAGCACCTACCTACAGAGCTAGATTACTAAACAGCATTAAACAAACAGTGCAGAAGACAATACAAAAGACAGTAAACTCGGCGAAAGTTGGCAATCAAATGGAATTTTCATTAATGAGCTACAGTAATACAACCCAGCGACATCTTAATACAAATACAATGGCAGCCACAACAACACAAATCCGAGATTGTACAAACCTTAAAATCCTCCACATGAATATCTATAGTGTATAAGGGTAACGTCAAGAACAAGTAATTTTCACTCACCACCAAGCTGACATAGTAACGCTTAATGAAACCAAACTCAACCCAGCCAGGAACTTCGCATTTCTAACATTACGAACCTTCTATAAAGACAGAGTCAACCAACCGGGAGCCCGCACCGAGCTCAATCCAACACAAATGACGTTACCGCCAATCTTCCAAGACCTCGAAGTGCTAGTAATTTAACTACAAATTAGAAGACAGAAAACATACATAGCTACAGTATCATGCCACCTCAATCACCTTTCACAAACGATCTTCTATACTACTTCCACGGCACTTACAAAAACCTCATAATCGCAGGCAACCTGAATGCCAACAACCAAGAACTACCGGACGAGCACACCAATCCACATGGCAGAGAACTGAAAAAGATACTTGACAGAACTGACCTTAAACCAATATTCACACCAGGTCCAACCCGTCTTAGATGTATTCTTCAAAAACCCCAGCTCTCCAGATAAGGTACTAGCATCAAAAAAGTCTTATTCCCTAATCCAGCACATAATAATCAACACAGCGCCATGCTCAGATCACCTGCCGATAATCATCACCATCAAAACAAACCCATGGAGGACAGAAACACTAACTACCAAAATTTACAACTATGAGAAGGCGAACTGGGAAATATACACAAACACAGCAAAACAACTAACCGCAAGTCTTACAGGCAAACACATTACAACATGCCAATGGATAGATGACCACGCCCAGGAACTCATCAACATAATTTAACAAGCTAGAACAGCTGCCATCCCGCCGAAACTTGTCAACACAAATTCATATAATACACCATTACCTAGGCACATCATAAACATAATAAAACAAAAATGCAAAGCCCAACGACAATACATCAGAGCACATGACCCTAAGGATAAAACAATACTCAATAAACTGCAAGAACAAATAAAAAGCGAAATCTACATTTATAATTGTAAAAAATGGGATAACTTACTAGATAACATAACAGACAGCTACACCAAAGAGCCAGCAAAATTCTGGCGGCTAATTAAGAATGTTAGAGGAAAAGCCATGTCCCAATATCTAATCAAAAAGGATAGCACACACATTTCAACTACAACAGAGAAACTAGAAATTTCCAAAGAGCACTTCCAGAAACTCTTTCAACCACTAGAGGACCAATTATTCAATCAACTACACTTTCGACAAGTCAACAACCACATCCACAAATTCCAACACCTGTACAACCCTCAGCCACACTGCTTAGACCTAGATCCAACAGATGAATATGAAGCCCCTATACAAATACAGGACCTCAACACCATACAAAAAGTTCAGAACACAGCTCCTGGACCCAATGGAATTACCTATCAAATGTTAAAACATCTGCCCACAGAAACAATCAACAAAATCAGGAAAACCTACAATGCCCATCTTGAAATTTGGTTAGCACCCAAATGTATGGAAACAGGCCAACATGATACTCAGCAAAAAATGGAAAAGACAACACAGACTTCCAAAACTAATGCCCGATATATCTGATTCCCACAATATTGAAAATGTTTCAACAGAATATCGGTAAAACAACTAACGTTAGCATGCAATAATCTGAACATCTTAACAGACACCCAAGCTGCCTACAGGAGCAACATCACACTATAAGATCAAGTGGTGAGGGTAACATCAAATTTTCAGAACAAAAAGCAAACCACAATTGCCACCTTCCTGGATATTAACAACGCATTTGATAAATGTTGGACCAATGTCCTCCTGTATAAACCCACCCAATGCCACATACCTCTGAAAATAACACATTGGATTGCAAGCTACCTCATCAACAGAAGAGCTTGCATACAAATAAACAAAACATACACCCCAATCACCCTACTAGCTGGAACACTACAAGGAACGTGCCATCTCAGGCCTCCTTTACATCTACACCTCTGACACACCATAACCAATATATTCATACAGCTAGCCCAGTATGCAGATGATACTGCATACTGGTGCAGACTTTGTCTCAAAAGTTTGTTCGAGAAGGTACCAGTGGTGTAATTAACAGTTTCTGTGAGGATGTTGAAGAAAAGCCGAAAGTGGCAGTGCAAGAATGAACCCAGGAAGAGACCGAAACATAATGTTCCAGGAAAGCTGCCTGATACAGCTGCAACGCAACCAGGACCGGCCAGTGAGAAAGACGCTGGAACAGAAAAGGAACCTATTGAGGTTATAACTATCAATGATGACTGTGTTATTGTATCTGACGAGTAAAATTTTAAGTGATGACGAACAATCTGAACCTGAAGAGTGCATTGACGTTAGCTCAGATGAGGGAAATATGTCACGGACCTTAGAGAAACTAGTGCAGCACACATATCAGACCAAAGTCAGCAAGGAAACAACTAGAACAGAAAGATCCCTACTGTGGATCAGGAAGTGGAGAATCGCAATCAACACGCAGAAAACACAGGTACTGCTTATTCGAAAAAAACTGAAGTTCAAACATCGCAACATAGTACTGACATTTAATAAAACGCAGGTTTCATTTGTCGATAACGAAGCACGTGTGTCCGATTTACCTGAACCTTTAAACTCATCCACTTCTTTATTTTATCCTTCATTTACAGTAAGCACTTGGTTTTCAATTACGGATACGTTCTTTGATCGAATATTTTCCACTGTTTTATCACAATTTACTTTTAAAACTTGGCTGACTGCTCACGTAGTCACATTAACTACTCGCAACGATGCAATCGCAGATGACGAAGCTTGTGCTTCAGATTCACTTCGACTCTTAAACTCATCCACTTGTTTATTTTCACCACCTTCATTGCTTGATTGTTATTAATTACCGATATGTCCTTTGATCGAGTATTTTCCACCTTTTATCACTATTTGCATCTAAAACTTGATCAGCGGCTTGCGTCACCTCAGAAGTCACCAACGCCATCTTTATTCCTTGATGCACAGAACACGGCAGAACATATAAGAAGTAATAAACTGTGGAACCACCGATGTAATCGTTGGCAACACGAGGTGATCGCAGCGCCTCTATTTTCGGGTGGTGAACTAAATTATGATAAATCGCGCGTTCAAACATTTTCATTCAATTTAAAAGATAAGACAACACATGAAATAATTGAAGACAGAGGATCTGATCATAGAGCAGTTATTGCATCCATAATACTTCATGACAAACAAAATATTAGCAGGCCAAAGTTCAAATACTCTTGGAATTTTAGAAAAGCAAATTGGACAAAATTTACTGCGGAAACTGAACAAAATCTTTACTCCGCTGAACATGAAGCATCTGTAGATAAACTCAATAAAACAATAAATATAGTTCTTGAAGCAGCAAAAACAATGGATCCCAAGAGGAAAAACTAAAAATTACAACTCTTTTTGGAATACAGAACTATCAAAGTTAAATGAAGAAAGGGACATAGCAAGGAAAAAAGCAGAATTGTCCAATAACCCAACAGATACACAGGAATGGCGAAGAAAGGCAGCAAAATGTAAAACGAAATTCATATTTCCAAAAAAAAAAAAAAAAAAAAAAAAAAAAAAAAAAAAAAAAAAAGGTTTCGGTAAACTTATTGAAAAAGCTGATTATAGAAATGATGCCAAAGAAATATACAGATATATAAGTAAAATTAATTGTCAGAAAGAAACAAAGAAAGAACCACTCACACTAAATGGGAAAACACTTACTTTAAATTACTCTATTTCTGAAGCCTTTAATAAGTATTACAGCTCTCAGCATAAACTTTCCTCTGAAGAAAAAACAAAACAAAGGCAGGTTAAAAAAGATCTCAAAAATTTAAAAAGTGCCCAGAACAAACAAACGATAGATTCAGCAAAGAATTCACCATAAGGGAACTAAATCATGCCCTCCATGAGTTGAAAGATAAAAAGTCTCCTAGACCAGATAAAATACATGTTGAATTTCGGAAACACCTAGGATCAAAGGGAAGAAAGGTACTACTGCAATTATTGAATATACCATGGGCCTCTACTGTACCTACAGAGTGGAAAAAAGCCATAATTATTCCTAGTCTAAAAACACACAAAGCACCTGACAAAATAAATAATTACAGACCAATTTCCTTAACAAGTGTCATAGCAAAAACAGCAGAATGTATGATTTCAGTAAGGCTAGATTGGTCTTTGAAAGTAATATATTAACTGCCCAAACAGGATTCAGACAACACTTATCTACTGAAGAAAATACAATTCAACTATCCCAAGATGTCAAAGAATCTTTCAACAAACATCAAGATACGCTGTCAGTTTTCATTGATTTTGAAAAAGCAAATGATTCAGTTTGGAGGCATAAACTTCTTGAGAAACTTTCAAAACTAGGCATTCAAGATAACATGTTAAATTGGCTCACTCAGTTTCTCTCTCAACGTTTCTGTGCTACAAAATACAATGACAGTACATCCCAATTCTGACAAATAAAAATGGGCCTACCACAACATGCAGTACTGAGTAAAACCTTGTTCAACATCTACATCAATAATCTTCCCGCGGTTGTATCAAACACAGAAATAAAGACAGCACCTTTTGCAGAAGACATGATCACGTGGACATCTTCCCCACAAATAGAGAAATCCAAAACTTCAATGGAAGAGGCTCTGATACTATTGGAAAAGTGGACTGACAACAATTTGATGAAAATAAATACTGATAAAACAACATTACAAATATTTACCTTAAAAAAGAAAATCCCTAAACTAAATCTGCAGTTCAAGAAAACAAACCTGAAACAAACATATGAAACAAATATTTAGGAACAATTTTTTATTCAAAATTATCTTGGATACCTCATATTGAAGCAGTAGTAAACAAATCAACAAAAAATTTTAAATTTTGAAAAGATTAGCTGGAGTCAAGTGGGGCAGTAATCGGGAGACACTGAACACCACATACAAAACATTCATCAAGCCAATACTTACTTATAATGCAGAGGTAATAATTACAGCAAACAATTCTAACATAAATCACCTAGGAGTATGCCAAAATCAGACATTACGACTAATAACCGGTGCAGCAAAATCAACTCCAATCACGGCAATGCAAGCCTTAACTCGGAACTATCCAATATATCTACTTTAGAGGAGCAGGTACTAATACAGCATGCAAAAATGTTGCGGTTAGAAACAACAAAATGGGAGAAAAGACTACTACAACCAATCAAGATGAAAACACAAACAAGTTTCCTACACAAAGTTATGGAACTAAAACAGACCTAAATCTTCCTAATTCTAAGGAAAACATTTTAATCAAAGAAAACCTGCTGACCTTTGAACCAATTATTATTCAATTAGATTTAGAACAAATAGTTACAAAATCTGAAACTTCCAAACCTGTACTAAAAGCACTAGCATTAGAAACTGTGAACAATAGATACCCACCTGAAGAATGGTTACATATCTACACAGGTGGATCTAACTTGGACAACAACTCAGGAGCAGGAATTAAGTGTGCACTGTTCTCATTCTATCAACCAGCAGGACACCACACAACAAATTTTGATGCAAAAGTAGCGGCTATTCATATTTCACTCCAACACCTTCCATACAGAATAGATAAATTCAAACATGCTGTCATATTTTCTGATTCTAAAGCAGCATTATGAGCAATAAGTTCGTATAAAATGAGGTCCATCTAAATTAAAGAATGTCACAGAATGATCCAACAACTTCAAAAACTACAGAAAAAAATTATATTACAGTAGACATCTGGACTTGTGGATGATGATGATGATGATGATGATGATGATGATGATGATGATGACGACGATGATGATGATAGTTCTGTAGGGCGCTCAACAGCGCAGTCATCAGCGTTCTGATAGCGCTAAAAATCGTGCTAAAACTGGTTGAAATCGAAAGCTAAAGCACATCATAATTAAAACACAGCCTTCTACGTCAAAGTCTAAAATGATGTAAAAACTTATGGCAATAAAAACCATAACAAGGTGTCTAAAATGTCCAAACAACACATTGAAGTTAAAACGGACAATAAATAAAACAGCCAAATAAAATGCATAAAACGTACCGGTCATTAAATTCTAAAATGGACATTTAAAAGCAGTTTAAAAACCTTGGTCACTGCCGTCTCGTCATCCGAAAGTATCTCCACCTCCCTCCTATCTCATGGAAAGTACCCAAAGGTGAGGCGCATATTGAAGACCCTAATTAGGAAGAGAACCACGTTGAAAGGAAGATGGTGGAGAATGAGGGGTGTCAGCCCGTCAGGCCCCTCGCCTTTTCGGTTTAAGACGCTGGAGTGCGCCTTGAACTTCACTGGGTCAGATGGTAGGGAGTCTTTCCGCATCCTCAGGAGGACAACGTAAGAAACGTCGCACCTCTCGACGGACACGTTTGAAAAGGATGTCGTTCCGGGGGTCGTCTCTTGGACACAAGGTACGTTCAAGGTAGTCAGCGAACGCATTTGCTTTGGCGTGAGGTTCATAGGTCAGGCCTTAGGTGCCGTGGATAGGCGAGGTGTATTGACCTTTATGTTTTCTTAGGGCTCTGGCTATCTCCACACGTCGCCATCCTCGACACGCAGCCTGGTAATTTTATCCTCCCACGCTTACACCTTGTGCTCGCACACCGACCTCGCGACGTAAACGTCGCAGGAGCGCTCGATTATGTGGCGTGCGGTGACGCTGGTATAGTCTCCGTGCTGCCCAGGGTCGGCGGATGAGTAGTATTATGTCCAATGGGAGGACATCAGGATGTAGTGGGGCTGCAGTGTAGATTGTCAGGTTTTTGACAGTTCGTGTCACGATGGAAGTGAAGGATGAGATTGCATTCTCCAGGGTAGGTATGTTGGGGATTTTGGGGTTTGGAGGAATGGAAGTGTGGAGGCAGTTCCTAATGCCTTCCCAATCGACTTCACGCGTTTGAAGCGAGATGTCATGACTGACAACTGCGGTGTTGATTTCCGTTAACACTGGATTATGATCAGAATGTAGTGCGTTTAATGATGTAAGGGTGAGATGAAATGGTAGATGTTTTGTGATAGCGAAGTCGATGACTGAAGCCATTCCTCCACCTCGCGGAGGGTGGAAATTTCATTAAGGCTTAAATTATGATTATTTGATTCAAATGTTAAATCAGTTTTTCTATAAGGTTGTGAAACTTGAAAAGCAACCAAGCAAATTGGAAGGAAATTACAAATCTTTGTAAACCATTGCCTGAGACATGTCATGTTTATCTGGTGGCCGGAGTTTATAATCAACAAAGACTATGAAGGGAGCAGATCAGTACAAAATCTCTAAAGAAATTAAATTGAGGAAGTGGAAGTGGATCAGGCTTCTTTTGAGGAGAGAACGTGACATCAGAAAAATGGCATTTGAATGAAAGCTCAGGAACTGAGAAGATATAGAGGAAGACCTAGGACAACATGGTATAAAACAAATCAAATCAAATTTATTCACCATAAGATTTCCAATTACAGAAATATCAGCTTCGTCAATATAATTTTATATTACAGATTAACAGTAAACACATGAACGGATAAACAAATAAGGTGATAGTAAATCCTTTCATGGAAGTGTTGAAAACAGTGTTGTTGTATAAATTAAGTTAATTGGGAGTCGATTAATAACACAAAACAACACTCACTTTTAAATTTTCCCGGAACCGGTTTCTGAGGCCTTCCCTCTATCTTCAGCCGGACATCGACTAGTTCTCATTGGTGTAGCTGGCAATATTTTGTCTTCGGTCTCCTCTGGTGGCGGTTCGAGGAACTTGCTGAACAAATCTTTCTGGGGGATGTCGAAATTGAATACTTTGTTCCTATTTTTTGAAATAAAGATTTGTTCCCATGTGCACAGTTCTTCTTTTCCTGTTGTATGTTTTAGTAATTTTGGTTCTGGATTTATGTTGTGGTTTTTTTCCCAAAAATGCGTGGCAACTGCTGATTTTTCTAATTGTTTGTATTTTATGTTCCTAAAGTGTTCCTTTGCTCTTGTTTCTAAATTTCTTTTGGTTTTTCCAATATAAATTTGACTACAGTCACAGCATTCAATTTGATATATACCAGATTTTTTGTTAGATGGAATGGCATCTTTGATGTTTGAGCAAATTAGGTTTTTTAAGGAGTAATGGTTCACTGGAGCTAGTTGAATGTTTTGTTTTTTGAAGACTTTTTTGAATTTATCAAAGGCCCATGGATGGTAAGTGAATTTTTTGAAGATCATTTTAGTTTCTGTAGCTGAGAGGGTTGTGGTTTCCTTTAGTAGTTTCTTCTTTTTTGCTAAGTTCACTTTTTTGTCTACTAGTGATTTGGGAAAGTCATTTTTCTGTGCTATTTCAATAATTTTGTTGTATTCTATTTTGTATTCGCCCCTCAAAATCCAACCTCTGCGGTCCTCGTCCCGAGGGGTGGGCAACAGGAAGTAGGGGACTGACTGATGGGGTGATGTACGGTGGGGACTTAGTGTACCCACGACCGCTACGGCTGCCGAGAAGGCCCATCAGTAACCCCGAAAACTGGCAGAAGAGGCTCTGGTATTTTCCCCCAGGGACCTACTACGGTAGGTACGGGATTGGCGAACCCGGGGTCCCTAGCCACTCACCCTCATTTCATCCCCCTCACCTCCATCAACTGTGCCACGCTGTGCTACTGCTGATCAGTATGCATCACCTTCTTCCCCTTCTAGTTATTTATTATGATTATTAGTACTTAAGGTCTTAGGTTTATAACTCCTGTCTCACCAGCAGGGATCTCTCCTATCTCCGTGGTTCTGTCCCACGGTCTTCAGCGCGGCTTCCGACATGTGTGCTCTCCGGAGGTCTCAAAAGTGAAGGTTGAGCGGACCCTTCGCACTGCCCCTATGTGTAGCCTTAGGTGCGGAGCCCGTCCACACCGTCAAGTACACCCACGTAGCTCCTTGAGGGCCCGGTCTGTGGTAATCTCCCGACGGCCGCGTTTTGCCGTTGGGTTAGTATCACGGACCGGACGTGTTACCGCTGACGGAACCCCGGTGTAATCAACCACAAGTCCCCTGAATCAGCGTGTGCCTATTACACGCATGCGCGGCCTAAAGCGGGGAGCCACAGGCGGTTATTCCTGTGGTAGGGGAATAAAGCCGGGGTGTGCGTGGTGAACGGTTTACCCATACGGACAAGCAGTGGATTTTGAAGGGTAGCTTTTCTGACGTACAAATGAGATCGGTCATGGGTGAGGTCCCCATGACGGCACAGACCGTGAAGATTCGGTGTCTTTTTTCCTTAACCCCCGGATGGCAGGCTGACGCCGACGGTTCCGGATGGGGGTCCTATTCAAAATGCATCCGCGCAAAACCTCATTCACCGACCCTTTTATAGTGATGACCTTGGCATGTGATGGCAAAACCTTTAAAGATATAAGTCCGTTCTACATAAAACGCGAACTCGACAAGATCAGTGGCCCTGTGAAAAACGCTACGCGTCTCCGAGACGGCAGCTTATTATTGGTGAGCACAAGTGCGGACCAGTCGAAGAAGCTACAGAAAGCAACTTTGTTGGGCTCCTACCCTATCCGGGTAGCCCCACACAAGACGCTTAACACCTGCAGAGGAGTAGTCACCACCTCCAGCTTAGACGGTCTTGCAAATGAAGAAATTGTAAGTTGCCTCTCTGATCAACTGGTTTGTCAGGCGTACCGGCTAACACGGAAACAGGATGGCAAGGAATACCCATTGCGTACGGTTTTTCTCACTTTTGCTGGGACAAAGTTACCAGAATTCATCTATTGCGGATATGAACGTGCTAGCGTCCGCCAGTATGTCCCGAACCCAATGCGCTGTTTTCAATGTCAGCGGTTCGGACATACTAAGGTAACGTGTACCAATCCTGCACTTTGTGAGAAATGTGGCCTACCGACACATGAAGACCCAAACTGCACTCGACCACCTTGTTGCGTGAACTGTGGCGGTAATCATCCCTCCAGCTCGCGACAGTGCTCTAGATTCATGGACGAAAAAAGTATTCAGGAGCTACGTGTAAAGGAACGCCTGACTTTTCCAGAGGCACGACGGCGCTTCGAACAACTGAAGCCTGCTACCACTACTACTGGATATGCATTAGCAGCTCGCCGTACTCCTAATACCACTGTTGCTGTTCAACACGTCCCTGTCGCACACGCATCCACGCAGACTGACTTTCTAGCCGTTAAACCTACGCCTCAGACTGTTTGTATATCCACCAGCACAACCTCCGTTTCAGCCGTACAGACTCCAGCCACCAAGCCATCACCGAGTAACAACAATCCAGTGGTAAATGTAAAAAACCGATCCCGGCCACAACATAGATCGCGAAGTCGCTCGCCTTCCATCAGATCCCGGTCTCGTTCTACGAGCCGTAGGAGTTCTGACTCCCGAACATCAGCGGAGTCACAGGACGCTAACGATTTTCGAGTCGTAGGGCCCAAGTCAGCCAAGGTCAAGAAAAAAGTTAAAACGGCCCGTTAAAAACCCTTCATGGAAATAATCCAGTGGAATGTCAATAGTTTTCGAGCTCGTGCTCAAGACCTACAATATTTAGTTTCTCAACGGTCACCGTCAATTATTTGCCTCCAGGAAACCCACTTACAACCCAATCACTCATTACACCTTCACTCTTTCTCTGCCTTTAGAAGCGACTCTCTTGCAGGTATGCGTGCAAGCGGTGGCGTTGCTACCTTAGTGGCGCCTAACATCTCAGCCGCCAACGTTCCTATCACCACACCATTGCAAGCTGTGGCCGTTCGGATACAGCTGGAGAGCATCAGTTTTACCATCTGCAACATCTACCTGCCGCCGCTCAGTATAGTTACAGAGCGTGATCTTCAAGCTCTATTGGCTCAGCTCCCCTCACCACTACTCCTTGTGGGAGATTTGAATGCCAAACACACGCTCTGGGGATCAGACACTGATGACGCCCGTGGATGCCTCCTCGTAGACGTCTTCGATAAGTCTGACCTGCTTCTGCTAAATACTGGTGACCCGACATTCCTATCATCCGCTTATGGTACACATTCCGTACTAGACCTTTCTTTCTGCAGTCCGTCATTAGTACCAATACTTGAGTGGTCAGTACTTTCCGACCTCTTCGGCAGTGATCATTACCCCATTAACATTCATTTTTCTGGCCGCCAATGTGTACCTTCTCGACATCCTCGCTGGATTATTTCCAAAGCTAACTGGGGAAAATTCCAATCCCTCATACACCTCATCGACGATAATTTCGACACCATCGATGAAATGGTCGAATATTTTACTTGCTCGATCCTGCTCGCAGCAGAATCCAGCATTCCTCGAGGTTCCCCTACACCACGTCGTATCCCTGTACCGTGGTGGTCCGAGGAATGCAGTTTGGCTATCAAAGCACGTAAACGTGCTTTGCGCATTTTTCAGCGGCACCCGACGGAAGGGAACTTCGTCGCCTTCAAACGTTCTCGCGCTAGGGCACGCTTTATACTGCGCAACGCAAAGCGTAAATCTTGGGAAGCCTATGTGTCTTCGCTTTCCCGGCGCAGCTCTACCCAACAAGTATGGTCAGCTGTTCGGCGGATGTATGGCAAGTATCGCCGGACGGTAATTCCCGGCCTTGCCATCAACGGTTCCATGTGCACCTCCGAACAGGAAATAGCTGAAACCCTAGCTAACACATTTGCTGCCACGAGCCAAACTGCCCGCTATGACGCTCTCTTCCTGCCTATTAAGGAAAGGGCGGAGCGGGTACCACTTAATTTTAATAGTGACTGCACCGAGCCGTACAACCAACCTTTTACCGCAGCCGAGCTCGCCCATTCTCTGGCGTTAGCAAAGGATTCTTCTCCAGGTCCCGATGACGTACACCGACAGATGCTGCTACATCTTCCATCTGAGGCGCTGTGCTTCCTTTTAAACATCTATAACCGCATTTGGCATGAGCGCGTTTTCCCTTTCTCCTGGCGAGAGGGTATTGTCATCCCCATCCCTCGACCCGGAAAGGACCGCACGCTACCATCTAGCTACCGCCCCATTTGCCTGACGAGTGTCATCTGCAAGACCATGGAGCGAATGATAAACGCTCGGTTAAATTGGTGGCTAGAAAAACATAACCATCTGTCCAACTTGCAATGCGGTTTTCGTCGCCATCGCTCAAGTGTCGATAATCTAACACGCCTTGAGGGTTATATTTCGGATGCGTTTCTACTGAAACAGCACGCCGTGGGCGTGTTCCTCGACCTGGAGAAGGCTTATGACACCACCTGGCGGTACGGCATACTCCGTAACCTACATGGTTACGGTATGCGTGGTCATCTACCCGAATTCCTATGCAACTTTTTAAAACTTCGCCGTTTTCGGGTTCGCATAGGAAACACGATATCACGGGAGCGGATACAGGAGAACGGCGTACCTCAAGGGTCAATTTTGAGCGTCACCCTTTTTGCCGTAGCGATTAACGGCATCACTAGTGCCGTTAGAAGTGGAATTCCATCATCCCTCTATGTTGACGACTTTGCAGTCTATTATAGGTCTGCCAACATAGATCACATTGAGCGCCAACTGCAGCTGACCATTACCCAGCTGGCAGCTTGGGCGCTTCAAACCGGCTTCCGTTTTTCAGCTGCGAAGACGCAGTGTATCCACTTTCACCGCCTACGAGGTATTCACCCGCCTCCTGATCTTCATTTGAACGGCACACCCCTGCCATTTGTCTCACACCTGAAGTTCTTGGGCCTCTACTTGGACCGACAGTTAAATTGGGAGCACCACATTCGTCACCTTCGAGCCTCTTGCGACCGTTCTCTTCGGGTGCTGAAGGTATTATCTGGAGCATCTTGGGGGGGCGATCGCACGGTAATGTTGAGGCTGTACCGCTCTCTCGTTCGGTCCAAGCTGGACTATGGCAGTTTTATTTATGGCGCAGCGACCGCCTCTAAACTTCGCCTTTTAGACACCGTGCATCACACTGGCATCCGCCTTGCCACAGGAGCATTCCGCACCAGTCGAGTCGACTGCCTGTATGCAGACTCAGGCGAACCTCCACTGCATATTCGTCGCTCGATGTTACTCTGCTCATACGTCTCGAAGCTGGCAAGTCATCCCAATCATCCCTGTTTTAAACCAGTTCTGTGTCCAGATTTAGTCCACCGTTATATGCGCCCTGGTTCTTGGACACGCCCCGTGGGAATAAGATTTCGGGATCACCTACATTCCCATGGCATCCGAATGCCTCGCGTGGAGAGGTCGTCCATCTGCCCTTATCCTGCATGGCAGCTCAATCGTGCGCGGTTCGATATAACTCTTTCAAACAAACCTAGACTCGCTACTCCACATTCGGTGTTCCAACAACTTTTTGCCGAATTACTGGGCCGTTACCCTAACTACGTTCCGGTCTTTACAGACGGTTCCCAGTTAGGTAACGCTACGGGTTGCGCATTTTTCATTAACGGTGAGACTCATAAATTTCGACTTCTGGACTCCACTTCGGTCTTCTCAGCAGAGCTATATGCCATCTTTTATTTGCTCCTTTTTATTTGCAAGTTAGCCCCGGGCTCTTTTATTGTTTGCACCGACTCTCTCAGTGCTCTTCAGGCCTTGAAACAGCAGACTGCCGCTCACTCTCTAGTTTTAAAAATACAGGCCCAGATCTCGCAAATGCTCGGTCGAGGGTACCATTTAGTTTTTACTTGGACCCCAGGCCATGTGGGCATTTCCGGGAACGAGGAGGCGGACGCGGCTGCTAAGTCCGCTTGCCGTTTGCCCCGGAGTTTAACATCTACGGTGCCATACCAGGATGTGCAACGTTTATTCCGTCGCCATCTCCTATCTGCTTGGCAGCAATCCTGGACAGCTATAGAAGGCACACAACTACGGGGTATAAAAGAGAGCGTACAACCCTGGCAAACATCCTGCAGGGATAACCGGCGAGCCGAGGTGATACTCACCCGGCTGAGAATTGGGCACACACGAGCAACTCATGGTCATCTGCTAAGAGGGGAACCGGCCCCTGTGTGCGCCTCGTGTTCAGTACGCCTCACGGTGCGGCACGTACTGCTGCATTGCCCGCAGTACGCCCGCGTTCGCCAGTCTTTGGGCTTGGGGCCTAACTTGCAACGTGTTTTAGGTGACGACCCAGTGGCCGTGGATAAGGCACTGCGATTTATTTTTAAAATAGGTTTTAATAAAGAAGTGTGACTTTTATTTTATATTTATTACTTTTAGAGTTTTTAAGGTAAGAGTCTTTAGATCGTTTTTAATGTTCTTTTAGCAGTTGAGTGTTTTTATTATATTTTACCGTTTTAGCAAAATTTTTATAGCTTTTAGGTTTTAATATTGACTTCGGGCCCGAATGACCTTGTTGTCGACGGGCCCTAAAACGCCACACACTCACTCACTATTTTGTATTCTTCTGCTGTGAGAGGGATGTTGACCAGTCTGTGTGCTAAACTATTAAAGATTGCCTGTTTGTGGGATCTTGGATTGTAGCCATTAGCTTTTATGTAGTTGTCTGTCTGTGTTGGTTTCCTGTAAATGCCAAAGTTTATTCTATTTTTATTGCTGATTATTTTTAGATCTAAAAATGGTAAATACTCGTCTTTTTCAACTTCTACAGTGAACTTGATGCTTTTTTCTTGAATATTTAAAAGTTTTAGTGCATCACTGATGTGTTTTTTTGGCACTATGGCAAATATGTCATCTACATATCTTTGCCAGAGTTTGAACATCCATGGGAAACCTTTAGTGATCCTTATTGCTAGTGCACTCAAGTACAGATCGGCCAGGAAGGGTGATAAGGGGTTGCCCATTGCTAAACCAGAAGTTTGATGGAAATATTTTGTTTGAAACTGGAAGAAATTCTGTTCCATGCATAATTTGGTAAGTTCGATGTAATCTGAAATTTCAAGTGATGACATTCCAAGTGATTTGAGCCATTTTTCTATCAATGTTGGGAGTTGTTTAACTGGTATGCTGGGAAACAGTGATTTAACGTCAAATGAGACTAGTATGTCTTCTTCATTTAGTTCAGTATCCTTAATGTGTTCTATAAGTTCATAGGTGTTTTTGATGCTTAGGCTATCGAATTTTGGAAATGAGTTGAATTTGTTTGTTAGCCATTTTGCAAGTTTGTATGTTGGTGAATTTATACTGCTAACTATAGGTCTCATTGTTATGGATGGTTTGTGTATTTTGGGTAAGCCATAAAGTCTAGGTAAGGTTGGGTTATCTGGTTTAACTGTATATTTGTTTGATATTATACTTGATTTTTGCTATGGTTTTTTCAAATGATTTTATGCAAGCTGTTAATGGATTTTTGTTAATGGTTTCATATTCACTGTTAGCATTTCTTCCATTTTTTCAAGGTAATCAGATTTATCCATTATGGCTCAAATCACTTGGAATGTCATCACTTGACATTTCAGATTACATCGAACTTACCAAATTATGCATAGAACAGAATTTCTTCCAGTTTCAAACAAAATATTTCCATCAAACTTCTGGTTTAGCAATGGGCAACCCCTTATCACCCTTCCTGGCCGATCTGTACTTGAGTGCACTAGCAATAAGGATCACTAAAGGTTTCCCATGGATGTTCAAACTCTGGCAAAGATATGTAGATGACATATTTGCCATAGTGCCAAAAAAACACATCAGTGATGCACTAAAACTTTTAAATATTCAAGAAAAAAGCATCAAGTTCACTGTAGAAGTTGAAAAAGACGAGTATTTACCATTTTTAGATCTAAAAATAATCAGCAATAAAAATAGAATAAACTTTGGCATTTACAGGAAACCAACACAGACAGACAACTACATAAAAGCTAATGGCTACAATCCAAGATCCCACAAACAGGCAATCTTTAATAGTTTAGCACACAGACTGGTCAACATCCCTCTCACAGCAGAAGAATACAAAATAGAATACAACAAAATTATTGAAATAGCACAGAAAAATGACTTTCCCAAATCACTAGTAGACAAAAAAGTGAACTTAGCAAAAAAGAAGAAACTACTAAAGGAAACCACAACCCTCTCAGCTACAGAAACTAAAATGATCTTCAAAAAATTCACTTACCATCCATGGGCCTTTGATAAATTCAAAAAAGTCTTCAAAAAACAAAACATTCAACTAGCTCCAGTGAACCATTACTCCTTAAAAAACCTAATTTGCTCAAACATCAAAGATGCCATTCCATCTAACAAAAAATCTGGTATATATCAAATTGAATGCTGTGACTGTAGTCAAATTTATATTGGAAAAACCAAAAGAAATTTAGAAACAAGAGCAAAGGAACACTTTAGGAACATAAAATACAAACTATTAGAAAAATCAGCAGTTGCCACGCATTTCTGGGAAAAAAAACCACAACATAAATCCAGAACCAAAATTACTAAAACATACAACAGGAAAAGAAGAACTGTCCACATGGGAACAAATCTTTATTTAAAAAAATAGGAACAAAGTATTCAATTTCGACATCCCCCAGAAAGATTTGTTCAGCAAGTTCCTCGAACCGCCACCAGAGGAGACCGAAGACAAAATATTGCCAGCTACACCAATGAGAACTAGTCGATGTCCGGCTGAAGATAGAGGGAAGGCCTCAGAAACCGGTTCCGGGAAAATTTAAAAGTGAGTGTTGTTTTGTGTTATTAATCGACTCCCAATTAACTTAAGGTGATAGTATTTACAATTGCAATATAAAAAGAATGGAATAGGTTATTAGAATGTAATACATATTTCTAACAAAACTGATTCACTGTTCATCATCAAGATATTCATTTATTGAATAAAAACATCTTTGTATTAGATACTTCTTTAATTTCCTTTTAAATATTGTTAAATTTGGTAACTCTTTGAAATATTGAGGAAGTTTGTTGCACAATTTAATACAGTTATAGTGTATACATTTTTTATATAGGGTTCTCTTATTCCCTGTAACATGAAGATGTGATTTACCTCTAGTGTTGTGACTATGTATTTCGGCGTTTGTGACAAAAATATTTAACTGTTTATGAGCGATCACCAACACATCATAGAGATATATAGATGGAACTGTCAGAATATTCAATGATCTGAAATAAGGTCTACAACTTGTGGTACTGGAAAAATTCATCGTTAAACGTATGGCCTTCTTTTGTATTATAAACATTCTTTTTGTATAGCTCATCTTTCCCCAGAATATTATGCCATAGCATAACTGCGAGTGAAAGTAGGCAAAATAGGCTATTTTAAGCACATCAAGATTGACTGATGATCTTAAAGTATACTTACCTGGCGTTGGGGTTACCGTGATCAGGAAGGCAGTTCCCCCTGGGTGAGGCCCTTCCTTTACATTCGGTTGGGCTGACCCCCGCGATTGCCCCAAATGTGGGTAACTTGAGCGCATAATATTTGGTAGTCGGTACTGCGTTCGCGCTGTCCCGGTAATTTAATTTATTTTTCTTTTCAATAGAATTATGAATTATCTGTTACAATTTGACCTTTTACCCACACATCAGAATGGTTTTGTGAGAAACAGCTCCACTACAAAGTGTATTTGATTTGATTTGATTTATTGTTTCATCCATTAAAACATGTACATGTTATAGGACACGTCAAATTAAAAACTAAGAACTAAAAACTAAGTACAATATTTATAATTAAGGTAGCTAACTAAATATTTACAAATTTAAAAATTCATCCACGCTGTAGAAGCTATTGGCTCTAAGCAAGTTTAATAACAATTTCTTAAATTGATGTTGTGATTCAATCTTTTTTATAGATTCAGGTAGCTTATTGTAAAGATGTAAGCCAGCATAAGTGAAACTATTTTCATACATCTTTGTTTTGTGTGACTTCACAAATAAATTATTCTTTGTTCTAGTGTTGTGTATATGAATTTCAGAATTTGTTTTGAATAAACTTAGGCTTGCTTTCATATGTACAAGAGTTTCATATATGTATATACTTGGCAGTGGTAAGATACCTAATTTACTGAAGTATGGCTTACAACTAGTTGTGCTTGAGACATCTGCTATGATTCTAATTATTTTCTTTTGGTATCTGAATACTTTTATACTGTCTTTAGAATTTCCCCCAAAAATTATACCATATGCCAACAAACTGTGTATATATGAAAAGTACACTATTCTCTGAACTTTCAAGCTTGACATGCCTGTAATCGCCCTCATTAAGAAACACATTTTACTAAGCTTTTTCGTCAATGCCTCTATGTGAGTTTCCCAATTTAAATTTTCATCTAGTATTAGTCCCAGAAATTTGATAGTTTGTTCGTAATGAATTTGGTCTTGTCCCAGCATTAATTTTGGATACAATTGACTTCCACTCATTTTATTATAGAAGCTTAGGGCTGCTGTTTTCGCCTTAATCAATATTAACATATTGGCACTAAACCATTTTTTAATATATTTTAGATTATTTTCAATATGTACATCTGCCCCTTCCTTATTCACCCCTTTGATAAAAATATTTGTATCATCTGCAAAAAGTGTAACATTTATATTGGTTCTGTTTTCTACATTATCTGCCAAATCATTAATGTACACTATAAATAAAAGAGGTCCAAGGACCGAACCTTGAGGGACCCCATATTTCATTATAGCGCTACTTGAAATCTGAGTTTTAACTTCACTCGTTTCGCTATCAAAATACTCTATTTCCACCGATTGCTCTCTATTCTCCAGATAAGATCTGAACCAATCTAAAGCTAACCCCCTTATGCCATATGAGGATAATTTTTCTAGTAAAAGTTTGTGATCAACCAGGTCAAACGCCTTTGTAAGATCTAAAAAAATGCCTATCCCTAGTTGTTTACTATCTAGTGTTTCATACACTTGTTCAATGAAATTCATCAGTGCAGAACTTGTTGATTTATTTTTTCGAAAACCATTTTGATTGTCATTAATTACTTTAAATTTTTCCAAAAAGCTTGTTACTCTTTTATACATTATTTGTTCGAAGATCTTTGCAAAAGTTGAAATTATGGAAATTGGCCTGTAATTTCCTACCTCCCCTTTGTTACCTTTTTTAAAGATGGGTTTCACTTTACCTTTTTTTAACCTGTTGGGGAACGTCCCACTTGAAAGTGAAAGATTTATCAAGTACGTCAGTGGTTCAATTAGGAATAAGGAGCAACGCTTTATGACGTAGTTAGAGTAACCGTCTATTCCTACTGATTTCTTATTCTTCAATTTTTTTATAACATCTTTAACTTCCTCAAATGTTACTGGAATTAAAAACATGCTATGTTCATTTTTCTTTACACTTAATCTTTCCTTCTTTCCTAGTGAATGAGTATTTAATAGTTTCTCCGCTACAGTTGAATAAAACTGGTTGAATAATTCCGAAATTTGTTTAGGATCACTTACTTTTTGGCCATTAATTTCTAGATGGTAATTTTCTTTCAATTTGGGTCCATTTTTTGTTTCGTGCTTAATTACTTGCCATATGGATTTAGTTTTATTAACTGCTTTTTTTATTGTTTCATCGTTATGTAACTTTTTGGCTGCTCTTATAACTTTATTATATATATATATATATTTCAATATTTTACATAATAGGCCTTAAAACCCGGTGTAGTCTTGTTTTCCTTCATGAATTTGCTCAAGAATTTTAATCTATCACCAGATTTGCGGATTCCTGTTGTGATCCACTTATTACCTAGCTTGTTTAATGCTACTTTAACTATTGGTATGGCTGTTACAAAGTGAAAATCAAATGTGTCCAAAAATGCATTCATGGCATCGTTTAGATTTTGCTCAGTGTACACGCTTTCCCAAGATTCTTTACTTAATAGAAAATTTAGATAGCTTAGATTGTCATCATTAGCAAGTCTAACCTTTTTGAATATTTTTTTTTGCATTCTGTTTTGGGTTATGCTGATCTACTGGGACAACTAATTTTAACATTTGTGCATAATGATCTGACAGGGCTGTGTCAAAAATCTGAATTTCATATTTCCACTTATTTATATTCAGCACTACTTGGTCAATCGCAGAATAAGACGAATTCGAGACACGGGTTGGTAATTTAACTATGTTTTCCATTCCATACATATTAAAGACATTTTGTAGCTGCTTTTTATTTGCGTTTTCTGTTAAATAGTTTATATTCACGTCCCCTACTATAATTACAGATTTTTTTGTTGTTTTAAAGAAGTCTAAAATGATTTCTAAATTTTGAAGGAAAATTTTGTTATTGCTTGTGGGATTTCGGTACACACAAATAAGAATTAGTTTGCTGTTTAATAGTTCACACATGCTGGCTTCAAAGTGTTCCTCCTGATTTAAGTATTTAAACATAACAATCTCCCTAAATTTAACTGATTCATTTACATATATACATGATCCACCATTTTTCTTGTTTGACCTACAGAAGGAAGATGCTAGCACATAGTTAGGTATATTAAAATACTCAGTTTCATCTTCTCCCAACCAATGTTCCGTTAAACAAATTGCTGTAGAGTTTTTTAAAGCAGATGTTAATAGTACTTCAATATTACACTTTTTGTTCCTTAAGCTTTGGATGTTTTGGTGGAAGATTGATAGGTTGAATTTACTATTGTTACTAATTTTACAGCTAGTATTTACACCAGTATTTGTTTTCTCAGGAGGATTGCTATCAAAGCCTACATGCTTTTCACCTTCTTCATACGTTTCTAATTTACCCGACTTTTACATACTACACCTATTACATCTTTTATAGCTTCACTCAGTGTAAACGACCCTTTTCTGTTTAGATGTAGACCATCCATGCCAAGGCACGAGTAGTCCAGCTTCTTATCTAGGTCCACATAAATAGCTCTTAGAGCATGGCATGCCCATCTAATATTTTCATTAACACTATTTATATACCTATCACCTAAGTCACGCCTTCTCACTATACTGTTCACTACTAGTTTAGCATTTGAAAACTTCTTCTTGGTCGCACGTATAAGATTGTACATGTTACCCAGAATCTCTTCGGCATTCCGCGAGTTTTTTAGATTGTTTGTACCAACATGTAGCACAACCACTTCGGTATCTTCTGGTCTTTCAGTGATGCTGGGATCATTGAGTTTACCACACATTTGCTGCACATTTATTCCACTTAGAGACCTCAACTTAACCCCATCCACATTTACATGTTTAATAATAGAATCCCCAAGCACTAACAGTTTGCATTTTTCTGTTTCCGGCTTGTCCGTTCCTTCCCCTTCACGTTTCCTGATTTTGAGGTTAGGGTTAATCCACTTGAATTTGGAGCTTACTGCTGTTTATTTCTTCTTTTTCTGCAGACCAGTATTTGCAGTGCGTCCTTCATCAACGGAAAGCTGAGATTCACTATCGAATGACGATAGCAAAGTAAACCTGTTGCTTGTAGGAATAGGCTCCTTCATTTTCATCACAATTTTATTTGAGTCATCTCTGTGTTTAGCTTTTTCCTTCAGGAGACGATTTTCCATTTTGAGTTCGTTGTTTTAAGTCTTTAAGGTTCTTATTTCTTATTTCTTCACGATGATTTGAAGCGACGCTATGACCTCCGCTTCACGTGTTGTTCCATTCCGAGATGGTGGTTCTTCAACTTGTTGATTTTGTTCCTTTAATTCTATTAAGGGTTCCTCCCCAGTCTTGTCTTCATTTCTGTGGCTTTCTCCGTCATTGAAATTGTTGTTGCTGTAATCTCTTTTTGCTTTATTGCCATTAATACCACTCTTTTCACTGATTTTCAATGACTTACTTCGCGTGCCATAACTACACGTCGCTATCTTTAGTATGTCAAGTTGTATTGAAGAAATAATAAGCAATATAGATGCTGGTAACTACGCGGCTAGCATATTATTAGACCTCACTAAAGCTTTTGACTGTGTTGATAGTAACATACTAATGAATAAATTATATGATCTTGGCATCCGGGGCCTTGCGCTTAAAATGATGAAATCATATATGACAAATTGAAAACAGTTTGTAATCCTGAAAACAGAAAATGGTGAATTTAGGTCAAAAACACAAACTTTAAGCCATGGAGTTCCGCAAGGTTCCATATTGACCAGCTTATACCCAATATTGCAAAATTATTCCAGTATGCAGATGTTTCCATAGTAACAGTTTGTCACACAAATATTACTACTCTATAGAATACCTTAAATGAAACCACTGATAAACTGTTGTATTATTTTTACTATCTGAACATGTTTGTGAATCCCATTAAAAGTGAATGGAGCTAAAAGAACATTTGGAGCTAAAAGAACAGATCTTCTAGTCCATTTAAACATTGACAATGAACCAGTAAAAATGGTCAAGAATATGTGTGTTTGGAGGAATTTAGTAACAGTGACGTCAAAATTAATATAAAAATTATTTGTGGTTGGTTTATTGACACTCGTCACTAACTTTTTCATATATTTATGAGAGACTAGTTTCAAAGGCCCTGGCCTCCATTTTCAATCTCTTCCCAAGAGATTGAAAATGGAGGCCAGGGCCTTTGAAACTAGTCTCTCATAAATATATGAAAAAGTTAGTGACGAGTGTCAATAAACCAACCACAAATAATTTTTATATTATGGTCAAGAATACTAAATTATGAGGTGTTACACTAGACAGTACTTTAAACTTCTCTGAACATATTGATAAACTTGGCAATACCATCAGTAAAAATTTATTCATTCTGAAATATCTAACAAAATATATACCTACGCCCACAGCTAAAATTATCTATTACTCTTTAATCACTTGTACCTCTCATATGGCATCGAAGTATGGGGTAACACAACTAAGGTAAATTTTAACAAAATCTTTGTATTGCAGAAAAAAGCCGTCAGACACCTTGGGAATCTAAAACATAACGAATCTTGTCGTCCAGTATTTATAAAATTGAAACTTCTAACCCTTCCTAGCTTATACATATACCACACAATAATGCACCTTTGGAAATTTAACCTACACCTTCAAACCAACTCTGATAGGCACAATCACAACACTAGACATAAAGACGACTTAGCGATTCCTACACATAGACTGCACTTTTATGAGAAGACGCCTAGTTTTATGGGCATAAAATTTTATAACATACTACCAGTCACTATCAAGAATTGTAAAGATAATAATTTTAAATTAATGCTGAAATGTTTCCTAATTGACAAAGCCTATTATAGTGTGGATGAGTTTATTAAGACTAGTTAGAACTTTATTTTTATAAAGATTATTGTTATTATTACCATTATTATCATTATCATTATTATTATTATTATTATTATTATTATTATTATTATTATTATTATTATTATTATTATTATTATTATTATTATTATTATTATTATTATTATTATTATTATTATTATTATTATTATTATTATTATTATTATTATTATTATTATTATTATTATTATTATTATTATTATTATTATTATTATTATTATTATTATTATTATTATTATTATTATTATTATTATTATTATTATTATTATTATTATTATTATTATTATTATTATTATTATTATTATTATTATTATTATTATTATTATTATTATTATTATTATTATTATTATTATTATTATTATTATTATTATTATTATTATTATTATTATTATTATTATTATTATTATTATTATTATTATTATTATTATTATTATTATTATTATTATTATTATTATTATTATTATTATTATTATTATTATTATTATTATTATTATTATTATTGTCGTCGTCATCATCATCATCATCATTATCATCATCATCATTATTAGTGTGTATGGATTTATTAAAGCAAGTTAGTATTCTATTTATATCACACAACCTGTATAGCTGTGTTCTTAAACTGTATAAATGCATATGACGCGGTTCTTTTGTGTATTTAACACTATACTGAACTGAAAATAAATAAATAAATATAGTGCAAAACAAGTTTGATGTAGTTTTTTGGATAAAGCATCAATGTGAGTTCCCCAATCTAGATTACTATCTACCCAAACTCCAAGAAATTTAATTTTATCTGTAGTAGTTACTGATTCATTCTCTAAGCATATATTAGGGAAACTTACAGTTTTGTTGACTTTATGATGGAAACCTACAGCGATACTTTTGCTCTTATTAATAATAAGTTTAACACAGTGAGAGAAGAAGCGAAACAGGGAAGGGAAAAGTTGGCATGAGATTAAAGCACTGGCAAGTAACAGAGTTTGATCGTGTGCTTTTATCAAGGCCCTATGCTTCTGTACGAAGTGACCAGGACTATTACTACTACTGCCAATGAAGCAAATAAATATATACAAACATAATAATTTCTAAGATAAAACTTCACTTATCTTATAAGAAATGATGAAAGTTTTCTTATTAATTGATGAGGATTGCTGAAGATGTGAAGAATTTTTTCATGAAATTGCGATCCTCATCAATTAACAAGAAATTTTCATCATTTCTTATCAGCTAAGTGAAGTTTTCTGTTACACATCATTATATTTGTATCTACTTTTTCAGCTGTTTAGTAAAAGAGTTCTTTCCCAAATTAACTGTTATACTTTTGTTAAGACATTATATAGTATCATTCCCATTAATGAACATTTTTATCAAATTGTCAACTGGTGGGATTTCAAAGTTTATTACTTGGTCTTTACATTTCCATTTAAGATGTTCTCCCACATTGTCAGTTTGTTAGGGTTTAACACATCTTTTAATAATTTTATATGGGGTCAAAGCTATAATTTTTGTTCCAAAAGTGAAATGATGCTGCTGCTGATTTGTCTTCTTGTTTCAGATTGGTTTCTAAGATGCTCCTCCAAATATCCCATAACAGTTTTCTTAATCTAAATTAATGGCATGTTGAGCTTAAGAAATCTATGCATTTCAACACCTTCTGTCCCATCTGAATGGATTTTTTCAAAACCAGGTCAGCTGACAAATGAAAGAATAATTAAGTAGTCACCAAAGAATGTGGACCAAATTATTTTAGCGATTGAAACTACATTACAAATAAATAACAATAGAAACATCTGAGTGCATTCAACATTTTGATACTAACCATTGTAGCAAATCTAAATTTACTTACCACCCCTGGGCCACACAAAAGTTCCAAAAAATATTCAAGAAATACAATATAACATTGGCACCAAAAAACAATTACAACATTAAAAACCTACTTCACAGTAATAATACTGATAAGATAAAACCAGAGGAAAAGTCAGGCATTTACAAGATTAAGTGTAAAGACTGTGAAAAAGTTTACATAGGGAGGACAAAAAGAAACATAGGCACTAGAAAGAAAGAACACTTCAGGCACTTAAGATACAAAAATATTGATAAGTCCGCAATAGCAGCTCATTTCTGGTCTGAAAATCATGAAATTGAAGATAGCACAGAATTACTAAAATACGTACAAAAACATAGTGAACTCGTCATATGGGAGAGGATATACATAGAAAAACATAAAAACCAACTAATGAACTTTGAAATCCCGCCAGAAGAGAATCCCACATTTAAGTTCATCACTAAATCAACAGATGGCAGCAGCAACCCCAGAATTACCCACACCGCTGGATCAAGCTTTAGTCGCATAAGAGCCGTAGATGCAAACGATGATTTGCGAAACATGTCCTCAAAATAGGTACGAAAGTGAAGCAGATGTGTAATAAATACGACTCATCTAAAAATTAATAATAGAAACGCACTTTATATATGTATATAATCACTTAAAAGCACCTCACAAACATACTCCTGGTAACCTGAATTCCTCATATTGTGCTGGTGGTCATTTGTTGTGAAATTATCATTCCTGTCTGTATGTGAGCATAATTATTCATCAGCAAGAGAAGTGAGAGTACGAAAAGGGAGTAACAGGATATAAAAGTCCACAGTAAGAAGAGAAAATGAACGTCCTTATGTAGGAGGGAATAGCTATTAGTGTGTAAATAGGTTGCATACACCTGTAAATGCACTAGAAAAGGTACATGAAATAATTACATGCAGACACATACAAGTACCAAAGTAAAACAAATAAACACTCCAGCTGTTGAAGCTACTACACACGCATGGTGCTGGAAGCCACATGAACATGCCACACAAAAGAATGTATGTAAGATGCAATCGTGATATGAAAGCATTTGTTCCCAAAGGGAAATGGTAAGCAGTATAAAAAGGAGCAGTTCATCTTCAAGGTAACCACCATTAGTGAACCTCTACAAAAAAGAGAGGGACAGAGTGGGGAATAAGGTATTCAGCATGCAGAACATCACACACCACTAGAAGGCACCCTGCTCTTGGTAACCAATTCAGTTGAAGAGTAAAGCATCCTACAGATAGAACACAAAGGACCGGTGGACAGCTCCAAATACAGCTTGATTAACTTGAGGTGGCAGCTCACTGTGCCGTGGAAGAGGGACAACCTGATATTGATATTTTATTGGTCTAGTTTATCAGTTGTACATTGATTTTGGACACGTCATTTCTATACAAATTATTTAACAATATGACATTTGTATGCTAGTACCAAATTTTTACATATATAATTTAAAATTCATCTAGGCTGTATGTACATTTATTTAACAAATATTGTCTTAATTTACTTTTAAATTTTGGTTTTGAGCTATTCGTCAAAATTTTTATTTCACTAGGTAGTTTATTATACAGTTTGATCTCTCTGATATTAATGTCCTTTTCAGTTACACACCTGTTAATACTCTACATGTGATAGTTATCACCATTTCTTGTACTGTAGTGGTGAATTTGGCTGTTTTGTACTAATGCAAGTCTATCGGTTATGAATAATATAGTTCTGTATACATACAGAGAATAGACTGTGAACATATTTTCAGTTTTAAATGTTTCTCTGCATGATTCCCTTCCTTTTATGCTATAAATCAATCTAATACATTTCTTCTGTAGAATTAGTAACCTGTCCATGTGACATTTTGTGGCTGTACCCCATATTTCGATCCCGTAGAGTAAGGATATATACATCCAAAATAAATCATCTGCAGAAGCCTAGTGTCTTTTGTAACTTTGAACATACCTAAGCAAGTATATAGATTTATTAATGTTATTACATATATAATGTATATGCTTAGCCCATGTTAACTGTTTATCGACAATTATTCCAAGAAACCTATATGATTTTACTTCTTCAATGGTGGTGGTGTTTATTTGCAATTCTGTATTGGAGGTAGATTTTCTTGATGTATTGGGACACATTACTTTAGTTTTTAGCATGTTACATTTTAAATTTATGGATTCAAAGTATTTGATTAGAGTATTAGAAGTGTGATTTAAATTTTTGTTAAGAGTTTCCAATGTCTTGTTCCAGCATATGGCAGTTGTGTCATCTGCGTAAGTTATTATAGCTGTACTTTGCTTTTCATTATATATGTTAATGATATTATTTGTCCACAGAGGCCCTAGGCGCATGAGAGTAGGGGGATGGACTTGGAGCCACATGTGTCCAATAGAGAGCGGAAATTGCATGCATCTTACCTTAAGGCTGGTTTCAGGCAACAGAAGCAATATTTATCAGATGATTCAGCTGCATCCTGAGGAGCTTTCTTTTTCAGGAAATCCTCCCCTTCACCTTCACTTAGATGACCAGCTGCTTCAAATCAAATCAATTTATTCATCCCTAGACATCAGGGACGTATTTAAGGGGGGTCCAGGGGGTCCGGACCCCCTCCCCCCAAATGAATTGTCATTCCGAACCTTTAATAAATAAATAGTTGAGATAACACTAAGTTTAAAATGAATTGAAAAAGTTTATTTAAGTTTCTCTTTTTAACGTCTCTATTCACTGTACAAAACAAGGGCACCTAGTGCAATGAAAACTCTTAATATGTAGATGGAGTCAACATGAAAAATTCAATGCCACGGCTGGGATTTGAACCACGCATCTCCTGGTTTTCGTCCACTCGTTGTTACTCCATTTGACTCGTATATTTCCCCGGTAAAACACTAGAGGCTCTCGCATCCGAGATAAACCGTTTGTGGCGACTTACTATCGTAAGTACTTAAAATGCGAGTACTTACAATTGTAAGTCACCACAAACAGTGTATTTGGAATTCGAGAGCCCCTAATGATTTACCGGGGAAATATACGAGTCAAATGAAGAATTGAATGTCATGACAGCAAGATGGCCATGGTAGCTCAATGGGTAGGAGCGACTGGACGGAAATCAGGGGATCCGTGGTTCAAATCCCGGCCTTGGCATTGAATTTTTCATGTTGACTCTATCTATGATAAACCTTAGCCTATGTACGGCTAGTGTGAAGAAATGATTAATTTCCATCAATTAACTAAAATCTTAATAAGTAATTTTATAAAAAAAATAATAATAAATAGTTTCACAAGAAATAAACATTTCTGAGAAAAATATTAGCAACAAATGACTAAATGATCAAATAAATTTGAAACTGTGACTCTTTCTTTTGTTCCCGACTGTGCACCTCTTGCTTGCCCTCAGGACTGTCTTCAGAACTGAGTTATTTAAACTGAAACAAGGGTCATTGACTAAAGTGAGTGCATATCTTCTTTTGGATGGAAGAACTTTCGTCAATTTTCTGTTCTCAGAAACATGTCTATTGATTACGATTAAAATGCTGCATGTTTGAGACACGACAATTTTTAACTTTTGGGGAAAAGGCGATAAACACCTCTTTAATTTCCGTGATTATTTAACTAAGAAACCAGGTTATCATAGATAAAAACATCAGGTAAAAAGAGAACGTGGAGCTCATAAAATACGCAACTCCCGCAATTTCTACTTCCCTCGTATCAGCTATTTTCGAAACATCTCGTCCTATATAACAATTGTTATGCACATTTAGCAGTCTCAAAATAGCTCGTTGCATAATTTCATAAGAAGACTAGTATTTTATTTATTTATTTTTAATACTTTAACGTCCTTTAACTGGATAATCATATTGAGCAGTAAATGAAATGAGTGATACCATCACATCAGTCTAGAGCGACTAGAACATAAGATTTACCCGACAATCGTCTTATTAAAATAAGGGAATACCCTTTAAAAAGTCATATTGAGAAAACTATCTTGATCTCGATTGGAAGTTGCTTCTGCGGTGCCCAACTTGCGCTCATATGAGCAAAGGTGGATTTTTTTTTCACTTCACCCCACCTCCTCATGAAAGCATTTCCCTTTTTCTAGCTCTCTCTACATAATGGAACGTTGCGTCTTATATTCGCAGACAGTGGGTGGAGGTAAACCCTCCTTCCCCTTACGCGGCAAGGTTGGCCAAGATCTCTTCACTGGGAGTCAGACACGCTACCACCAAACTACGGAGGCGGGCTCCAGTTGAAATCATTTATAACTAAACAGTTTGCCTGATGACGATACGCAATGGAGCAATCGTGCTTTATATGAGTTGCGAAATTGTGAGAACCAGAGAGACTCATGTCAGTGTACGGGAGTACGGGATCAATGTTTATTGCCTCTACCACGTGCTTAGTTACCACAAACGTGTTACATTCCATTTAAAAAGTTGATATTCAGATGTCATCAGGAATGCAAGTTTTGAGGACACCAGAACAGGGGAAAAAAACTTAAAAATAAATGTCTGCGCGCGCGCGCCCCAGAACCCAAATATTGGAGGAATATAAAATGTAGGATTTAATTTCATTATCTTTCAAGGATGCAAAACGAAGACTTTCAATAAAATCGTCCGAAAATGGCTTCAATAATTTGAATTTAAACACTACATATTTAAGATAGCTGCATAACAAATAGAATGCCTATTGTGAATTTTCTGAGGATAAACCCTGAAGTTTGCTTTACTGGAAGTGAAGTCTGTATAACTGTTCTAAACCTAACAGATAAACGAAAAGTTACTACACAAGTAACTCGTTAAAATACACAAATAATGTCAATTATAATAATGTATTGCAAAGTTAACTAATTCTGATATTATTTGTTAGTGATTAAAATTCTCAGATACTTACGTAAAGGTATGTAATTTTTAACTTCTAAGAACCTATTCCCTTTTTCATTCAAGGAGAACTAATACTTCAAATGCATCAATTAGTGGTTCGTTTTTAAATATCTGATTGCTGCTTATATCACTTTATCCCAGGTATAAAAACAAAAGTGTGCAATTAAAGGTCTTTCTATAGACTTTATCCAAAGAAACAAGACAAAAACAAGCTTTTCTGAGAACAATTTGTAGAAGATTGGGTGGAGAAAGTAATGTGAATGTAATATATTACATCTGTTTTTAGTTTTACTAACAAGTTAAAAATACATCCGTGATTAATTATTAAAAGCTAATAATTCAACGTAGATTTTTGGACCCCCCCGGAAATTGACTTCTGACTATGTGCCTGCTAGACATCACATACATGATATAGAACACGTCAAATTGTGTAAGTTACATAACTAGATAAGTAAAATTATTTACGATGTTAAAGAAACATCAAAATATTTACAACGTTAATGAAAATCAAGATGATGCATTTATAATAAAAGAAATTACAATATTACAAAGAAAAATATTTGCTGACATGAATTGGGAGTCAGGAGCTGTATGCAATATATCCAGATGTACAGTGATTATGTATATGAATTTGAGGCCTCTAACTATTCCTCTACACTGTAAAAGCAATGTTCTTGCAATAGAGATACTACACTATGTTTAAACTTCTTGGGACACCTAATTGCTTTCAATGTTTGTGGCAGACTGTTATATAGCTTAATAGAGTTATATAATGTGCTTTGTTGAAATAATGCTGTGTTATGGCTTATGCTGCTTAACTGCTGATTATTTCTTGTGTCATAATTATGCTTATCTTTGTTTAATTGAAACGATATGAGATTTTTCTGAGTGTAAATTAAGATTTCTAAAATATAAACGCAAGGAACCAGTAATATCTTTAATGATGTGAACTATGCTTTACAGGATGAGTATGATTTCTTATATGTGATGATTCTAATTGCCCTTTTCTGCATTTTGAAGATAGCATCAGAGCTTTTACCCCAGAATATGATTCCATATTTTATACGACTGTGAAAATATGCAAAGTACAGGCTTCTCAACATCTTTTGACTTACCCTCTCCCTTATTATATTGAGGACAAAACATATTTTACTCAACTTCGACGTCAGCTTCTCAATATGCGTGCTCCATTGCAGATATTCATCAATCCATACGCCTAAGAATTTAATATTGTTTGCGTAGGTAATAGTTTTATTTTCAAGTTGTATAGGCGGTTGGTACAAATTTGTGTTCCTTTGATGTCTAAAAGATATAGTTTGAGTTTTTTCTTTGTTAATCACTAGCTCATTTTTGAGAAACCAACACTGTAATTGCTTTACTGATTCCCTTATATTACTGGCTACTTGTATTTTGTCCCTGCTGAAAGAAAGATTAGTGTCATCCACAAAAAGTTATTTGACAGTTTTTAACTTGATCGTCCCGTTATTTTTACTTTATATAAATAATTTACCCAAAGTACAGAACCTTGAGGAACACCCACATTGAGGCTTTTTACAGAGGAATTATGAGCCTCATAAGTACTTGAATGTTCGTTTTGACTGACTATTTCAACAAATTGTGTTAGATTGCTGAGGTAGGAATGGAACCAATTTCTTGCTTGGGGATTTTGGGTTCGAGAGGGATGATCATATTATAAACATCAGGTTTGTGCAAGGAGGAGAAATTAGTGACTGAGAGGTTTTGTTTCAGCCACAAAATTGTATCTCTTCTGGAATTTGTAGTAGGTGCCTTATTAAGGATCACATTGTCATAAGGCGCATTGTCAATTACCAGAACAGAATTGTCAGGAAGGTTAGGGATGAGTCTCTCTTTTATCCACTTCTCATAATTTGTTTAGTTCATGTCATTGTGGTAGTCACCGATTTTCTACTGGGACTTGAACGGAATATATGCGTTAGTGATAAACCCTTGCTCGCCTCCAGTATGTGCGATGATAAGACGCTGACCTTTGGATGTCGGTGCTAATAGGCTGTGGAAGCTGTCATTACTCCAAACATATGGATTAGTGTGGGATGAATGACGACAAGGTACTGGCAGGCTGTGTTTAGCCTGAAGACATTTGCTGCGTGCCCACCTAGGATTGGGTTTAACCGCAGGAAGGATTTTCTTTTATTAGGATTGGTTAAGGATGGGGTGTTGTGGTTTAGAATGGAAGAAAAACTGCGACGTAGTAAGTTACTCCTCTGAAGGAAGACAGGATGCTATGCCTGATGCCCCCTGACGATGAAGTAGATTAAATTTAAAATTAAAATAATTTTGAGGCCAAACAAATCTTGGTTTGATTATGTAGGAGCTCATCTTTTGCTGCTGGTGGATTTACTCTGTGGTTACCGCAGGTGCCCGCAAGATGTGGGGGACCCGGAAAAGTTGAAAGCAGCATCTTGTTGGATCATAATGACCAAGAGACCTAACTAGGGCGCTTCTATTTGATTTGATTTGATTTATTGATTCATTCATTAAAACATGTACATGTTATAGGACACGTCAAATTAAAAACTAAGAACTAAAAACTAAGTACAATATTTATAATTAAGGTAGCTAACTAAATATTTACAAATTTAAAAATTCATCCACGCTGTAGAAGCTATTGGCTCTAAGGAAGTTTAATAACAATTTCTTAAATTGATGTTGTGATTCAATCTTTTTATAGATTCAGGTAGCTTATTGTAAAGATGTAAGCCAGCATATGTGAAACTATTTTCATACATCTTTGTTTTGTGTGACTTCATAAATAAATTATTCTTTGTTCTAGTGTTGTGTATATGAATTTCAGAATTTGTTTTAAATAAACTTAGGCTTGCTTTCATATGTACAAGAGTTTCATATATGTATATACTTGGCAGTGGTAAGATACCTAATTTACTGAAGTATGGCTTACAACTAGTTTTGCTTGAGATATCTGCTATGATTCTAATTATTTTCTTTTGGTATCTGAATATTTTATACTGTCTTTAGAATTTCCCCCAAAAATTATACCATATGCCAACAAACTGTGTATATATGAAAAGTACACTATTCTCCGAACTTTCAAGCTTGACATGCCTGTAACGCCCTCATTAAGAAACACATTTTACTAAGCTTTTTCGTCAATGCCTCTATGTGAGTTTCCCAATTTAAATTTTCATCTAGTATTAGTCCCAGAAATTTGATAGTTTGTACGTAATGTATTTGGTCTTGTCCCAGCATTAATTTTGGATACAATTGACTTCCACTCATTTTATTATAGAAGCTTAGGGCTGCTGTTTTCTCCTTAATCAATATTAACATATTGGCACTAAACCATTTTTTAATATATTTTAGATTATTTTCAATATGTACATCTGCCCCTTCCTTATTCACCCCTTTGATAAAAATATTTGTATCATCTGCAAAAAGTGTAACATTTATATTGGTTCTGTTTTCTACATTATCTGCCAAATCATTAATGTACACTATAAATAAAAGAGGTCCAAGCACCGAACCTTGAGGGACCCCATATTTCATTATAGCGCTACTTGAAATCTGAGTTTTAACTTCACTCATTTCGCTATCAAAATACTCTATTTCCACCGATTGCTCTCTATTCTCCAGATAAGATCTGAACCAATCTAAAGCTAACCCCCTTATGCCATATGAGGATAATTTTTCTAATAGAAGTTTGTGATCAACCAGGTCAAACGCCTTTGTAAGATCTAAAAAAATGTCTATCCCTAGTTGTTTACTATCTAGTGTTTCATACACTTGTTCAATGAAATTCATCAGTACAGAACTTGTTGATTTATTTTTTCGAAAACCATTTTGATTGTCATTAATTACTTTAAATTTTTCCAAAAAGCTTGTTACTCTTTTATACATTATTTGTTCGAAGATCTTTGCAAAAGTTGAAATTATGGAAATTGGCCTGTAATTTCCTACCTCCCCTTTGTTACCTTTTTTAAAGATGGGTTTCACTTTACCTTTTTTTAACCTGTTGGGGAACGTCCCACTTGAAAGTGAAAGATTTATCAAGTACGTCAGTGGTTCAATTAGGAATAAGGAGCAACGCTTTATGACGCAGTTAGAGTAACCGTCTATTCCTACTGATTTCTTATTCTTCAATTTTTTTATAACATCTTTAACTTCCTCAACTGTTACTGGAATTAAAAACATGCTATGTTCATTTTTCTTTACACTTAATCTTTCCTTCTTTCCTAGAGAATGAGTATTTAACAGTTTCTCCGCTACAGTTGAATAAAACTGGTTGAATAATTCCGAAATTTGTTTAGGATCACTTACTTTTTGGCCATTAATTTCTAGATGGTAATTTTCTTTCAATTTGGGTCCATTTTTTATTTCGTGCTTAATTACTTGCCATATGGATTTAGTTTTATTAACTGCTTTATTTATTGTTTCATGTTATGTAATTTTTTGGCTGCTCTTATAACTTTATTATATATATTTCAATATTTTACATAATAGGCCTTAAAACCCGGTGTAGTCTTGCTTTCCTTAATGAATTTGCTCAAGAATTTTAATCTATCACCAGATTTGCGGATTCCTGTTGTGATCCACTTATTACCTAGCTTGTTCATTGCTACTTTAACTATTGGTATGGCTGTTACAAAGTGAAAATCAAATGTGTCCAAAAATGCATTCATGGCATCGTTTAGATTTCGCTCAGTGTACACGCTTTCCCTAGATTCTTTACTTAATAGAAAATTTAGATAGCTTAGATTGTCATCATTAGCAAGTCTAACCTTTTTGAATATTTTTTTTGCATTCTGTTTTGGGTTATGCTGATCTATTGGGACAACTAATTTTAACATTTGTGCGTAATGATCTGACAGGGCTGTGTCAAAAATCTGAATTTCATATTTCCACTTATTTATATTCAGCACTACTTGGTCAATCGCAGAATAAGACGAATTCGAGACACGGGTTGGTAATTTAACTATGTTTTCCATTCCATACATATTAAAGACATTTTGTAGTTGCTTTTTATTTGCGTTTTCTGTTAAATAGTTTATATTCACGTCCCCTACTATAATTACAGTTTTTTTTTTGTCTTTTTAAAGAAGTCTAAAATGATTTCTAAATTTTGAAGGAAAATTTTGTTATTGCTTGTGGGATTTCGGTACACACAAATAAGAATTAGTTTGCTGTTTAGTAGTTCACACATGCTGGCTTCAAAGTGTTCCTCCTGGTTTAAGTATTTAAACATAACAATCTCCCTAAATTTAACTGATTCATTTACATATATACATGATCCACCATTTTTCTTGTTTGACCTACAGAAGGAAGATGCTAGCACATAGTTAGGTATATTAAAATACTCAGTTTCATCTTCTCCCAACCAATGTTCCGTTAAACAAATTGCTGTAGAGTTTTTTAAAGCAGATGTTAATAGTACTTCAACATTACACTTTTTGTTCCTTAAGCTTTGGATGTTTGGGTGGAAGATTGATAGGTTGAATTTACTATTGTTACTAATTTTACAGCTAGTATTTACACCAGTATTTGTTTTCTCAGGAGGATTGCTATCAAAGCCTACATGCTTTTCACCTTCTTCATACGTTTCTAATTTACCCGACTTTTACATACTACACCTATTACATCTTTTATAGCTTCACTCAGTATAAACGACCCTTTTCTGTTTAGATGTAGACCATCCGTGCCAAGGCACGAGTAGTCCAGCTTCTTTTCTAGGTCCACATAAATAGCTCTTAGAGCATGGCATGCCCATCTAATATTTTATTAACACTATTTACATACCTATCACCTAAGTCACGCCTTCTCACTATACTGTTCACTACTAGTTTACATTTGAAAACTTCTTCTTGGTCGCACGTATAAGATTGAACATGTTACCCAGAATCTCTTCGGCATTCCGCGAGTTTTTTAGATTGTTTGTACCAACATGTAGCACAACCACTTCAGTATCTTCTGGTCTTCCAGTGATGCTGGGATCATTGAGTTTACCACACATTTGCTGCACATTTATTCCACTTAGAGACCTCAACTTAACCCCATCCACATTTACATGTTTAATAATAGAATCCCCAAGCACTAACACTTTGCATTTTTCCGTTTCCGGCTTGTCTGTTCCTTCCCCTTCACGTTTCCTGATTTTGAGGTTAGGGTTAATCCACTTGAATTTGGAGCTTACTGCTGTTTCTTTCTTCTTTTTCTGCAGACCAGTATTTGCAGTGAGTCCTTCATCAACGGAAAGCTGAGATTCACTATCGAATGGCGATAGCAAAGTAAACTTGTTGCTTGTAGGAATAGGCTCCTTCATTTTCATCACAATTTTATTTGAGTCATCTCTGTGTTTAGCTTTTTCCTTCAGGAGATGATTTTCTGTTTTGAGTTCGTTGTTTTCAGTCTTTAAGGTTCTTATTTCTTCATGAGCCTGTTTTAAGTCTTTGTTCAATAAGTTCACGATGATTTGAAGCGATGCTATGACCTCCGCTTCACGTGTTGTTCCATTCCGAGATGGCGGTTCTTCCACTTGTTGATTTTGTTTCTTTAATTCTATTAAGGGTTCCTCCCCAGTCTTGTCTTCATTATGGGATGAATGAATATATATATATATATATATATATATATATATATATTACAGGATGGCCCTTGCTTCTATATTGTTTCCTCATTCTGAGATAATGGAGGCACTTAGTTCTAATGTCATGGCGCTCCATTAAAACTTTCGTGTTCTTCTTTGACCTTTTCCATTTGAAAGCCAGTTCTAGGAGTATCTTTCTTAACGTAGATGTGCTCTCTTCAACGTTTATTGAGTTCTTTAATTTAGCATGCCTTGATAAGACCTCTTTGGTTACTTTCTATGTGGTGTGGAGAATGAAGTCGAAGTACTATATGTGCAAGATATCTTGAGCGCTGGATTTACGGTGTAGTGTGGGCAGAGGGGAAGAAAAGAGAGCTAACATGCTTTTGTATGTGCAGTGTGGTCAACTTTGAAAAACGCAATTCAGCCAAATTGCGGTATAATAAGCGAAGATATGTGCCGAAGGTATGAGATGTGTCAACAAGCAATTAAACTTCATCCGATATGCCGTATGCTTATATATTTACTGTTATAAAATACATAAAAGTATTAAACAAATATTATGATAGCTATAAGCACTCGTTTTGTGATTCTTCGCTTTCCAAGTCTACTGCATCACTTTCATCGCTTCTGTCCTCTAAGGTGTTAATAATTTCATTAATTGTATTCTCTATTACACCATCGTTTCTCCAATATTGCTTTGCCAGCTTTTGGACCTTCTTAGCGTATCCTTCCTGATCCGTCGCTTCTATAGCAAGTTTCCGCAGATTTGTGGCTCTTGTTAACATTGTGTACTTTGTGAACATTCCTTAGTTTTGCCCACACCAGCTCAATAGCATTCAAATCACAGTTATACGGAAGTAGATGAAAAATAGTGTGACCCCTTTTTAGAGCCATAACACTGACAACATAATTATTAGCTAATCAGTTTACAACAAATCTAAAAGCAAGACTAACCTCAAAATTGCTCAAAATGAAATGGCATACGTGTGAAAGCTTAGCATATTAGCCACCACATGTCACCGGGTGTAGCGCATTTCCTCTTTCAAAGTGGTCATCTGTGTTTATGAAAATATGTGAAACCTACCGAATGAGGACTTGGGACCTGAACGCTCAAGAAATCTTGCACATATTGTACTTACCTCAACGTCTTTGGTTTCCTTAATAAATCTCCGTACACTTCTTTCAGAAACACCATTTGCCTCAACCACACTTTCTCCAGTATTTTGGATGCTGATGGTTACTAAACCAGACTCTGCATGTCTTTTCATGTATTTATGTGTGCTACTTACAACTTCCCTGGTTTGGGAGTGCAGAACTTTACCTAAAGTTTGTAAAGCCCATTGTTTCTTTCTTTGTTTTTAATTTATTGAAAACTCTCTATGCCTATATAAAGTATTTTTAGTTTAGATAACAAAGATACAATTATACAAAAGAATTGTAAATGTGTACTGAGGTTGCAGTTCAGTGATTGTCCTCATTAAATTATTTAGACAAATTAGTAGATCTGTGTGTCATTTTTGCTTCAATCTTCTCTGTGTTCATTCTTGTGGCATATGCTGAGGAATGTGTCTCAGAATTGCACTTTCATGTCACCAAAGGAAATGAAGAGGCATGTGTAGCAGACTGAAGAGTGTCTTCTATTGTTGGAGTAAGCAGATCTGTGTAATGTTGGACTGCTCGTGTACCAAGGCGCAGAACCTGCTTGTGTACAGTCTGTATGTGTAGGAAAATCCATGTTTTAAAATTGTAAAGTCAATAGTAAAACAAAATACACTTAACACTGATGCATGTACACACTAATACCTTTGCAGTAAACAACTCAGAACAATGAAAATGATTGTTTAGTGTAGTTATATCAAAGTGCACTGTTGTATACATATACAGCTATAAAGCACATGGACTTGAGCCCAGGGGGGTTCCTCCATAAGGTTGCAGGTTTGCGCTACACCCACTGATTTTCAATGTACAACAGGTGCATTTTGCACATTAAAGCTGTACTTGTTTGCATTGTGTTATATACAAACATGTTTCAATTACGCTTATCGTCTGTAGCGGTCCATGACCACAGAAGTCGAAATAAACAGAGGTTAGCTGTAGGAGCCGCCAGGTTTGCAGCGAAGTGTTAAACTCAGATTTTGCCCAAATGTGGTCTCTCTGAGGGGGTTGCGGGAAGGTGAAGGGATGGGAGTGGCTTCTTATGCATTGCTTAAATGAAGGTTTATAAACCTAGCTCCGCCTACCCTTAGCAACGGCTATAGCGTGACATTCAGGCTTAGCATCTGTGTGTCTGCTTGTTCTGTAGTGTGGTTTCGTGCTCGCAGAGCTTTGAGAAAGCTTTAAATAAAATGTTAGAATACTCAGTTTAACCTTAAACATAGTACTTATTGTGAGGTGTTGTTTTTGTACGTTTTTAAAATTCTGATAGAATGAATACCGTGCAACCTTTACTGGAAAAGCCCTTTTCGTAATGGAGTTCTGAAGTAAAATCAGAAGTGAAACGAATGGGTAGGCCCACGCCAAACATTTCTATAACTCAAACGATTAAGTCAAAAGCTAGAACATTCAATAGGAAGTTCAACCCTGACATGTACAAGAAGCACGACTGGTTATGTGGATGTGAAGTTAATAACTCTTTATACTGTTTCCCATGCCTGCTCTTTGGAGGAGATGATTCCTGGTTGAAGCAAGGAATGAAAGACACACAACACATGCTAGACCGTGTTAAAAAGCATGAGTCCTCTTCGTCTCATATAAAAGATGCATTAAGTTTAGCAATGTATGGAAATATTAATATTGCTGCACAAATGGACAGTGCATACAGAAGGAACATACAGCTGCATAACGTTAAAGTTACACAGAATAGATATGTCCTAAATATCATAATAAACTGTATACGGTTTTGCGGCTCATTTTAGCTGGCTTTGAGAGGTCATCATGAATCTGATATATCACAAAACCCTGGTACCTTTCGTGGCCTAATAATTTCAGCGCTGATCTTGATAGTGTCCTGAAGGGCCATATGGAAAAAGCAACTGTTTTTAAGGGCACTTATAAAACTATACAAAACGAAATTCTTCAGTGTATGTTAGAGATATGCCAAGAGGAAATAATGAAGGAGATTAAGGATGCAGAATTCCTTGCTGTCATAGCAGATGAAACCACTGATGTTTCCTCAGTGTATCAGATGGTTATTATCTACAGATATCTTGTGAATGACAAACCCGTAGAACGATTTTGGAGTTTTGTTTGACCTGCTGGTCATGATGCAGACTCTCTTGCCACAGTCATTTAATCTGAACTTGATCTACAACTGTCAGGGTGCCCGAATAAACTTATAGCACAGACCTATGATGGTGCATCCGTCATGGGAGGTAGGAAACACAGTGTTCAGGCAATTGTGAAAGAGAAGTATCCTTGTATCTCTTATATACACTGCCATGCACATAAACAATTTAATAATGCTGAATGCAGCCTCATTAAACACCAGTGTGAGGATATTCTTTGCCAATTTACAAGGAATATGCACATTTTTTTCAAATTCTCCTCAAAGAACAGCTGTGCTTGATGAAGTTGTGCAGAAATAATTGCCACGTTCTGTTCCAACTCGATGGAATTTTCATTCACGGACATTCAATTCCATTTTCGAACACAGGGGGAATTTAAATGCATGGAGGTCATTCAGAAGAGAGCTCTGTTAAACAACAACACCACACTTGTTCAGAATTCTGGGTTTATGGCCACCTTGAAAGATGATAATTTTGTATTCTGGCTGTCTTTCTTCCACAAGATCATGCCCCATGTGGACATTTTGTACAATCAGCTGCAGAAACGAGACTGCAATGTAATATTTGCCCTTGCCAAGCTAAACGCATTTGAATGGGAAGTGCAAAAAGTAAGAAATAGCGTGGATATTGAGGAACATGAAGAAACTGCAATTAAGAGGAGAAGAATAGAAGATCATGATGTGAAAAGAAGAGAAGCTCTTGAAGTCTGTGACATTATTCTTAGAGAAGCAAAGGACAGATTTAGCTTCACGGGGCATCTGGTAGCCTCGACTTTATTTCATCAAGAAAATTTCTCCGACTATGAGAAGACATTTCCAGAGGATTCCCTTAGAGAAACAATAAGGTTCTATCCTTTTATCATTGGAACAAAAATTCGTACAGAACTGACTGTAATTTACAGTCGAGAAGAATTTCGTGGAATGTCCGGTGCTTTGTGCTTTGTGCTTGATGGACTTCATTAAGGAAAACAATTTATGTGCTACATTCAGTGAATGTGTCAAACTCCTGCGAGTGTTGTTAACTATGCCAATGTCTACCGCTGAAGCAGAATGCTGTTTCTCAACTTTAAAAAGAGTAAAAACTTTCCTTAGGAACACAGGACAGATTGTCAGCATTAGCAATGCTTTCAATTGAGAGGGAGTTTGTTATGAAGATCAGCGACTTCAAAGGAAAAGTTATCGATAGATTCGCCAGGTCTAAGGAGAGGAGAGCAGAGTTTCTGTATAAATAGGTGAGTCACTACTACTCTGCATTTTATTTTTCATTTGTGCACCATCAATAATTTAATTCATCAGCCGCCATTGCCTGAGCCTTAAAAAATTCTTAAGACGTACATGCAACTTCAATGACTTCACATGCTACTCTTTTCTGCCAGTAGTTATTGGACATAGTGATTCACGATGCATATATTCTCAACTGCCACGTTTGAATAATTGTAATGTATACAGTTGACAAACATAACCTCACCCTGCATTTGGTACACCTGACTACCAGGATAACCGATACGGAGTAAAGTCAACAAAGTCCTTACAAGGTATAGCACCTGCCACATGGGTGACAGATATGACTGTTAGTATGAAAGCCTCATTGGAATGTGTGTTGCAGGTGCAACATTAGGATCAGTTTCCAGTAAACACATATGCATACATGTAATGTTCAGAGATTGGCAGTTAGAGCATGGAGGTTTAATTTACTCCACTAATGCATGCCTAAACATTTGGCTGATGTTGCACGTCAAACAGTGTATATCCAGCCCAGATTTTAACTTTAGGCAACTTTTAAAGCATGTGTTTGATAAGAACTTGTGAGCTATTTATCCATTGTTAAAGTTCTGACGTCCACCTGTCCTGAGAAGAGGCTAAACTTAAAATATGGATTTAGAAGAAATACAATGAGAAATGACATGGATAAGAACCAGACATGGGCGCACTGTACAGCAGGCCCTCCTCCTGCTGCAGAATTCAGGGAGACCTCCATGATGAAATGCCCTGCAAGTCTTAAGAGGAGCATAGTTTGGTCCAGCCTTTCATAAAACACTGTTCAGGTAATGGAGCAACAGCACACCATTGCCTATAACTTACATCTAACATTCTTGGCTTTGCAGGTGCTGGTGAGATACAGCTACAGAAAACCCCACATTTACTCCAAAGAAGGCTCCTGGCAGAACTTGTGATTAGCTCTGAAGATGAAGACGAGCGAGTAATTACAGCATTGCTAGAGAAGCATGGGGGACAGTAGACACCAAGGAAGGAAGAAGGACATGTGACCAGCAAGAAGTGGTAAGTGGACCTACAGATGTTTGCAGACTGTAGACGAGTAAATTCACTTTAAGGAAATGAATGCAGGTAGTGCTGAGCTGCATTTGCTTAGGGGGTTGCTGTAAACATAATTGCAGTCCCTTTTTGATCCATTTGTGCCCCTTCTTTTCACTGGCTTGTGGGGGGACTTGAAAGGGAGAAATGAAACGGTGCAGAGTAACAGCCAGACTCAATAAATTAACACCAAACCCGGGCTCACACAGTTTGCCTCACATGATGCTAATGCGAGAGAAAGGAATGTATGTTTATACTACTGTATGGTGTGATAAGAGAGAACTCGCCTAGAAAATGCTGTGTTCCAAAATGAGCATCAGGTAATTCTTAAGGGAAGCAAAAGTGTGCAAACACTAGCATGGACATAAGGAAATGTGCACAATATTCTGTTTACAACAAAGTAAATGGGAGGTACTACACAAATATAATTATTTGTAACAACAAGTTCACTTATCTTTAAAGAAAATGATGTACATTTCTTATTGATTGAGATCAGGATTTCTTAAACCTTCTTATTTTAGTTAATTTATGGAAATTAATCACAAACTGTCGCCACAAACGGTGTATCTCGGGTATCTCAATGGATTAAAGCGACTGGACGGAAACCAGGAGATCCATGGTTCAAATCCCGGCCATGGCATTGAATTTTTCATGTTGAGTCTATCGTAAACCTTCGTTTATGTGATCAGTCGTATACGAAAGATAAATATGTAAACAAAGGTTTACGGAATCATGATCTCAATCAATAGGAAATTTACATGATTTTCTTTAAAGATAAGTGAAGCTTTTGTTACAAATTGCGTGGTATTTGTTCCTTCACTGTCACAAGCTTCATTTTTTATGTAATTAAAGGGGAGGTATTTGCAGGAAGGATGGAACAGGTGATAAAGGTTAGAGGCTACTTTAACGGAAGTGGGTTTCCTGCCAGGGTTATACGAGGTTGATCACACACCTCCAAACACCTGAAAAGTTGTGCATCTCATGTACCTGTCTGTAGATTTATGTCCATATTTACATTGTAGGATGGTATGCTAGGGGAGGTGATAACAGATCCAGCCAGGTCTCACTTCCATCACGACTGGCAATATGCTCAGCACAACTGGTACAATGGGATACTTTTAGAATTTAGATCATATCAAACATTATGCATTAACAGAGGGAAGTATGTGAACCACTAGCATTTTAAACATTAATATGAAGAAGTGTATTAAGGTAGGTAAATAATAATGTGGATCAGCAAATCACCATCGAATACAATCTACTCTGAGTTTGGTAAAGGGATGTTAAAGGAGTTTACCATATAGGTAAGGAAGGGAGTAAATAAGAATTGTTACCTTAAACATTTCAGGAAAGCAGTAAGGAGTTTAGGATTATGTAAAGGTTTCATAAAAGGTTATGAAAAACTTTTATTGAAGAATTGTAAGACCCTTCTAGAAGAAGATTTAAGGTATTTCCTGGTCTGTGCAGATTGTTTACATAGCTTATGCAGTGGTCATGTAGAATAGAGCTTGTAGTGAAGCGCTCATTATTGTTTGTAAGATGGCTTAGTAGAAAATGCAAAGTATTCTACAGCAAGGGAAGACATAAAAGGTAACTCAGGCTGTAGCTTACAAAGGACATGTAACATAAGGAACATAGTGGCACACACTTGCCAAAGTAAAAAGTAAACACATAAAGCCTGTAAAACACTACACACATATTACTGAGCAAATCAATTTGCACCAGCGATGGAAGCACATTAACGTTTATGGGGAAAGGGGTGGCAAAAGGGGGGGGGGGATAAGATGGAGGCACCATACATACTCACTTAACCTCCAAAACAACCTGCACCTAAGTGAACCTCCAGAACTTTAAAAAAAGAGGGGGAGAGAGGGTAATCAAGCACTGATAGAGGCCACTCTGCTCTTAGGAACCACTTCATTTGATTGAAGAGTATGCATACTGCTGATAGAACACAAAGAAGAGTGGACACACAGCAGCAATGGTGTCGTTGAAGGTGAACCCTATTCCGAAGAGTAGGGGCCTTCGACCTTTAGCCATTCCGGGACAGTGTCCGTAACTGGCATAGAGATAATTTTAGAAACAGACGGTGGTTAGATAGTGGCTTTTATGCCTAAGAAGTTGTTTTGAAGTTTTGAAATTGAAGTTAGGTATAGGTATAGGGATAGAATTTTGAGATATTTAGAATTTGGATTGGAGTTGCATTGAAGAGAAGATTTTTAGGTGCCTAAGACAGCTCTGGGATGATGATAAGAGCTTCCAGGGTCAATATCATATTCCCCGAGGCCACGGATTAAATGATTAAAACTGTCAGGGAGACTGGCGTAGAATTTTCGGGAAAGGTCTAGGATGTATTCAGACAATTTTGGAAATGATAGATCAGAATGAATGTTTTCATTTGGTATGTACCAGTCTGCACCTGTTGCTGTACGTAGGTATCTGTTTTGTAGAACCTGAAGTTTATTGAGGTGGGCTTTGGCAGCTACGCCCCATATTTGGCAGGCATATGTTAAGGCAGGTCTTAATATCTGCTTGTAGATGAGTAGTTTGTTCCTGAGTGCTAACGGAGACTTCCTGTTATATAGGGGATAGAGCATGGCCATACGTCTGGAGATCTTGTTGGCGACCGATGTGATGTGGGCTCTCCAGGTGAGCCGCATGTCTAGCTGTACCCCTAGATATTGGGCTTCTGAACTCCAGGGCACTGGTGTTCCTGCCAGGCGCAAATCTGGGACATCTTGTAGCTGGCGACGACTGAAGGTTACAGCCTGCGATTTGTTGGCATTTATTTGTAGCCTCCAAGTAAGGAACCACACAGTTAGCATGTCAGCATATCGTTGAACATGAAGTACAGCTGTCAGGTGCTTGGTGGATGCCGTGGAGATTGCAGTATCGTCCGCAAATAGATATAGGTTGCAGCCATTTATGGTAGGTATAGTATTCATGTAGGTTAGAAATAGCAGCGGGCCAAGGACGCTGCCCTGTGGAACCCCTGCATGGATGGAGTGTATTTGGGAGATAATATCGTCTCTAGCAACGACGAAGGTGCGATTTGCTAGGTAATTGCTCATTAAATGGACCAGGTATGGGGGAAAGGCATATTGAATTAGGCGGAAAAGAAGACCTTCATGCCAGACTGAATCAAATGCTTTAGAGATGTCGAGAAATAGGGATACAACGTAATGCCTATTGTTGAAGTCCCGGATTACGTCATCGACAAAGCGTAGGAGTTGATGGGAGGTGGAGTGTTGTCGGCGAAAGCCGAATTGTTCTGGCCTGAGGATGTTTAGGTTGTCCATGATTTGCTGTAGCCGACGTTGATGCACCTTCTCAAATAGCTTGCTAATGGCAGGAAGGAGACTGATTGGGCGGTGATTTGAGATGTTTTTTGCATCTTTCCCTGGTTTTGGGAGAGTTATTATGCGGGCATGCTTCCATGTAGCAGGATAGTGAGAGAGGAGAAGCAGACTGTTGAAGAGGTGGACGATTAATTCAACCCATTTGCTCGGAAGTGCTTTGAAGGCGGCATAGGGTATTTGGTCGCAGCCAGCAGCTTTGTAAGGCCGAACGGATGCAATTATTTGTCCAACTTCCTGAGGTGTTGTAAGCGGTATGTCATTCGCTTCATAAGGAGTGTGAAGAAAGCGGTTTACAACCTCTTCTATTTCTTCCACTTGCTCAGCATCTGGGGATTCAGCGGGGTGAAAAGTGGAGGCCAGGTGTTCGGCCAGTAATTCCACCTTTTCTCTAGATGATTGGGCTATTCTTCTCCCATCAGTTAGCGGCGGATCGGAAGCGGGTATGCGCAGTAAGGCCTTTGACATCCTCCAGAGAGAGACATCTGCAGGATCAAGGGTGCTGAAACGTCTTTCCCATTCATCATTGCTGAAGTCGGAGATTTCCATCTTTACCAGAGCTTGGAGTCTATTCCACTCATGTTTATCCTGCGGGTGGCGTGTGTGTTGGTATCTACGCCTGGCTCTGTTTTTAGCTGATATTAGCTGACGTATTGTTAATGGAAGGGGTTTCTGGGGATTGTATGGGGCTCGACGAACTGGTGTTGCCTCCCGCATGGCTGCTGCCATGGTGTTGGTAATGGTATTGGCAAGCGCATCGGCCAGCTCTGGTGTGTGGCATGGTTCTATTAAGGCTGGCTTGCTAGCCATAATGTTGTTGAATTTACTCCAATTGGTACACCTGGGATGAATTGATGGAGTGAGGGGCTTAGGCTTTACTTTAGCTTGGAAGAAAAGTAGTAGAGGATAGTGATCGGAAGAGAGTTCGGGGAGTGAAAATATTTTTGGATGACAGCGGACATTGTGCAATAGGGCTATGTCTAACCAGTCAGGAGGAAGCCGCTCTCCATGAGTGATGGTAGGAGATGAAGAAGCAAGCACTGCCAAGTTTTTCCGCTCTAAATAGCGTTCAAGTAGGCGGCCACGTTGGTTTGTTATGGTGGAGTTCCATAAAGTATTCTTTGCATTAAAGTCTCCTAATGCTAAAGTTGATGGTCCGGTGAAAATCAAGTCCAAGTCATGATAGGAAATGGCTCTTCCTGGAGGGATGTACACAGAAAAGACGTTTAGTGGGCCTTTATCTGTTTCGACTTGGACTCCTGTCCCTTCCAAGCCATCAGTGGCTGGCAAATGTAGACGGTGGTGTTGGATGCCACGTCGAATATACACTGCTGTGCCTCCATAGCCATCAGCTCTGTCAGCACGATGACATAGCATTCCAGGGATGGTAGCCTTGATATTGGGAGAGAAGTGGGTTTCCTGGACCAGAAATATGTCCACCTTGTTAACAGCAATAAAATTGGCTGCTTCACGTAGTTTATTTCTGAGTCCATTGGCGTTCCAAGAACAAATGCGCAGGTCTAGAAGGTGGCGAATGATATTATTCGTGTCTGCCATGGTTTGCTAAGAATACAAAGGTGGTGTGGACCAAAATGGTTTCTGCTGGAATAGATGGGGGCCGAATAGCCATGGCGTCCGCCAGAGCTGCAGCAAAATCAGCCTGTAGATGCAGAGGTATACGCGCCATTAGGTTCAGGAACTGTTCATCCGGTAAAGGTGTTGTAGCGTGTTGGAACGACTGTGTGGTGTTGAAGGTTGGAGCATTCATTGGCCTTCTCTGATGGGTGGCTTGCCCTAATGCAGGAGGAGGGCGAGATTTTGATGTTGCAGCAAGATGAAGCCTGTTGTGGTTGATGGTATGTCCTGTGCTGTGTTTAGATTCAGGACGTTTTGAAGTTGGTTGTTGTGGTTGTGGTGGTGGTGGTGTTGGAGGTGGTACCACTCGTGTATTGGTGACGGCCGGAGGATTAGAAACTCGAGTAGAAGACTGCAGAGTAGATTCCTCCTGCGATATTTGCTGAGATGATGAGAGCGCAGCTGCATAAGATACGTGTTGCAGCCTCTGAGCTGGAGGCAGTCCTGGATAACGCGTGCCCTTAAAAGCCTCCTTTGGTATTCCCATGGGGTTTGAAACTTTGGGAGGTGCATCAAACCTCGTGCGTTGTCCGTTTTTATTGAGGACCATTTCTATCCTCGCTTCCTGCCATACGGGACACTTTGCATATCGGCAGGAGTGATTTCCTCCACAGTTATAGCACACAGGTTTTGACCCTGGTACTCCGATAATTTTGCATTCTGGACGTTTGTGCCCAGGCTCCCCGCAGTACGTGCATACGGGCTCAAGACGGCATCCTGCAGCACTGTGTTGAAACTGCTGGCAGTTTGTGCATTGAAGAGGGCGAGCAGGAGGACGATAAGCTTCTACCCTGATTATGGCATCGAACATTTTCGTTTCCTTATAGATTTCTGATGAGCGGGATTCTTTGCGCAGAGCCACCCTAAAGTGCGGAAGTTTCTGCTGCGTGGGAGAGCGGTTTGATCATAATTGCCCAACTCGCTCTACAGGATAGTTGAGCTCTTGTAGGTGGGATTGTACATCGGCTTCTGTGACGTACATGGGCAGGTCCTTGAGCGTGACGTATAGGAGTTTTTCCTCGGGCAGAAGGGTGGTTAGATATTGGACTTCTGCTTCAGATAGCAATTTCCTAATGAAGCGGTGATCAGAGGGCGTGTCTGGTAAGAAGGCAATGGTTTCTCCCATATTTTTTATAGTGAATTTAACATCAGGATTATTATTGTGTAGCCTTGTTGTGAGGTCACGAGCCTGTCCTGGGTTGCGCAGGAATATGGGAGTTGTTCTCTGCGAGGGTGTAGATTGCTTGGCAGTAATAGGGGCTTCTTGCTCAACTTGAGCTGAAGGGTGGGTAGACCTGTCAGTTGGGTCTTCCTCCATTTGCTCTGGTGGTGGGGAAGAAACGGCGACCTTTCGTTTCTTCTGGTTTGCATCGTCAAGCGCCGGAAAGTCTTGCTTGGAGCTCTCCTCCGATAGGGCGTCATATTTGTTGGCAGTAACAGGTGGTTTGGCCTGGGGCATTGACTGACGGGGTTTGGCTGCCCTCTTGAGGTTGGGTGTTTGCCAACTAGGATTGTTCTTTACATGGCTCTCATGCTGTATTAAATAATTTGTGAGGGCTTCTACGCTTGAACGGTGAGCCGAGTAGATGCGGAATTCTGCCGCAACTGCATTTACGTCGGCAGTGGAGAGCATATTAGCGAGTGACGCATCTGCTTGGTTTAAGTAATTGTAGCGAGCCTTTCGCTCGAGGTGCAAATATCTAGCAACTTCTGGTGAAAGAGGGATGTTTGGGTTCACTATTAAGTTTCTACCCATGAAGGTGCGGAAATCCCCGCCTTGAGTGTAGTATTCAAGTGCGGCTTTTTCCGTGGTTGCATCTATGGTTGATGATCCAGCAGGAGAGAGTTGAGGTGGTGCAATGTATGTAGATGATGGCTCAGTATTTGACTGAGTTCTACCGGAAGAATCCATGGCACAATGCTCAGTGGTAGCTAGTCTAGTAGAGGACGAAGCATGCTGTACCTGATTGGTGTTATTTTCCATCTATTGGCCAATGACAGCGCAGCTGCCAGCCAAGCAAGTGCAGCCAAGCTGCGTGCAAGAGAAGGGGGTGCCTCGGGGAACTTAATGTAAAAGATAGAGGAAAAAAAATAGAAAATAGAGAAAGAACAAGTGTAGGGTGCAATAGCTCGAGTATCAGAGGGCCTACCGGTGAGGGCGCCTAAAAACCAGTCACTCGGACTGTTGGCTGCAGCCTTGATACTCTGCCCAATCACTTTGTTTGTTGTATCAGTCTCTGAAGCTGCTTCTACGGCTTGCCGACACGATGCTGAAGCTCGCTGGTGGCTTGGTTCTTCTTTGAAGATCACTAACAGTCAAGAGCCAAGCCCTGAAAAGGGCTATATTGGTCTTGCTGCGGTGCTCTCCGGACGATGTTCTCTCCTCCGGAAATCAAGAAGAGTGGACAACTCCAAGTATACATTAAATATTACAAGCAGAAGCATTATTAACAGTTAAATTTTCTTCATGTTGAAGTTTTGTTGAGTCATACTTGTTCACACTCACCTTCACTTATTATTTTTAAAAAAAGCGCTGGAACGTTTTCCAGGACATTCGCCCTCTTCCTCAGCAGTATAGTGAGTGACTCTCCCTTTTCCTTTCCTCTTCCTTCTCCTGTATCTGATCCTATTGCCATCTGGTGTTAGGAGTGCAAAGTTTTAACACTTCATTAAGTGGTGGGATTTCAAAATTTATAACATGTTCACTGTTTTTAATTATGTGGAACGCCATCTATTGACAATACGGAGAAAGAAGAAACCACCACAACTTGCACTAGTCGAGTATCAGCTGAGGATAGGAGCAAGAGCTCTTGAAACATGTCCTGTGAATAAACAGTGTGAGTGAAGCAATGTGTCAATATATTCTCGATTCAATTTTGTACAAATTTTTTTATATTTCCAATTTTGGTTTGAAAGGGGTGTTAGTGTTGTATTTGATGAGATTTCTTTTTGCCTTTCTTTCTTTTTGAGCATGTTCCTAATGATATCAGGGTTGAATCCATTTTCCTTTGCTACTCCTAATATATACTCTCGTTCTTTTTGAAAATCCTCCTTGCTCAATGTGGCACTGTATAAACGTTGGATCAAGCTTCTGAAGACTGCCTTGCTAAGTGGTTAGTTAATAAAATAAAATCGTTTCAGAAATTCGAGAGTTTGGGAGTAGAGAACTCCTTAGAACTCATAAATCAGCTACAGGACTACAATATAACTTCAAACCACATAATGGTCTCTTTCGATGACAAATCACTGTTCACAAGTATCCCCATTGAACAAATACCAAACCTTCTCAGAAAATGGCTGAATCTAATCACATTAGACCCTACAGAAATAGACATCATAAATTTGACAGAACTATGCATTCGACACAATTTCTTCACATTCGACAAGAAATTCTACCAACAGTCAAAAGGCCTCACAATGGGCAGCCCACTGTCACCCTTGCTAGCAGATTTATATATGAGTCACCTCGAAGTCCATATGGTAAAAGCCTTCCCCCAAATTTACAAATTCTGGCGAAGATATGTAGACGACATTTTTGCTATCATTCCTAAAAAACAAACAGAAGACTCCCTAAAACGTTTGAACATACAGGTTAGCAACATAAAATTTACAATGGAAATAGAAGAAAACAACATCCTGCCTTCCCCCAAATTTTAAAATTTTGGCGAAGATATGTAGACCCATTTTTGCCATCATTCCTAAAATACAAACAGAAGACTCCCTAAAACTTTTGAACATACAGGATAGCAACATAAAGTTTACAATGGAAATAGAAGAAAACAACATCCTACCTTTCCTAGACCTAAAAATCATGAGAGACCAAAATAGCTTAAAATTCGGAATACATAGAAAACCCACATGTGTAGACAATTACATTAAGAGGAATGGTTGCAACCCATTTTCACATCAACTGGCAGTCTTCAGGAGCTTGATCCAAAGTTTATACAGTGTCCCATTGAGCAAGGAGGATTTTCAAAAAGAACGAGAGTATATATTAGGAGTAGCAAAGGAAAATGGATTCAACCCTGATACCATTAGGAACATGCTCAAAAAGAAAGAAAGGCAAAAAGAAATCTCATCAAATACAACACTAACACCCCTTTCAAACCAAAATTGGAAATATAAAAAATTTACTTACCACCCCTGGGCTTTTAAAAAATTTGAAAGGATCTTCAAAAAATTCAATATAAAACTGGCCCCACAGAATAAATTCAACCTGAAGAGCGTTGTGGATTGTGAAAAGTACTACATAGTCAAAACGAAGAGAAACTTGGAGATCAGGCTAAAGGAACACCAGAGAAACAAATAGACAAATCTGCTGTTTCACATCATTTTTGGAAAGAAAACCACAACATTGGGCAAAATATAAAACTGTTGAAACCATTAGAATCACCAATAGAATTACACACCTGGAAAAAAATCCACATAATTAAAAACAGTGAACATGTTATAAATTTTTAAATCCCACCACTTAATTAAGTGTTAAAACTTTGCGCTCCTAACACCAGATGGCAACAGGATCAGGTACAGGAGAAGGAAGAGTCACTCACTATACTGCTGAGGAAGAGGGCGAAGGTCCTGGAAAACGTTCCAGCGTTTTCTTTTAAAATAATAAGTGAAGGTGAGTGTAAACAAGTGTGACTCAAAAAAACTTCAATCCAAGTATACAGTTGAGAAATATAACCTTACCCTGCTTTTGCCACAGCTCACTGATCACCAGGATAACAGGTACGGAGCAAAGTCAAGAAAGTCCTTTACAAACTGTAGCACCTGCCAGTACGGGAGATGTAGGAGAAGCAAGATGGGTGACAGTTATAAAAAGATAGACAGTATGGAAGCCTCATTGGAATTTGCCTTCTAAATGCAACATTAGGGCCAGTTTCTAGTAAACATGTGTATATGAGGTTTAATTTACTACAACTATGCATGCCTAAACGTTTGGCAGATGTTACACTTCAAATAGTGTATATCAAGCCCAAAACAAGGGCTAAATAGCTCACAAGTTCTTATCAAACACATGCATTAAAAGTTGCCTAAAGTTCTGACATCCACCTGTTCTGAGAAGAAGTTAAGATTAAAATGTGGATTCAGAAGAAATACAGTGAGAAAAGATATGGATAAGAACCAGACATGGGCGCACTCTAAAGAAGGCCCTCCTCCTGCTGTAGAGGGAGACCTCCATGATGAAATGCTCCGCAATGTCTAAAGAGGAGCATAGTTTGGTCCAGCCTTTCATAAAGCACTGTTCAGGTAATGGAGCAACAGCACACTATTGCAATTCCTTTCATGGAAGTGTTGAAAACAGTGTTGCTATGATAAATTAAATTTAAAGAGAGTCAATTAATGACACTAAACAACACTTACTTTTAAATTTTTCCGGAACATGTTTCAGAGACTTTGCCTCTATCCTCAGGCGGCCATCGACTATAGGCACACCATTGCCTATAACTTATATCCAACAACCTTGGCTTTGCAGATGCTGGTGAGATACAGTGGCAGAAAACCCCACATTTTCTCCAAAGAAGACACCTGGCAGAACTTGTGATTGGCACAGGAGAGCGAGTAATTACAGCATTGCTAGAGAAGCATGGGGGACAGTGGACATCAAGGAAGGAAGACACGCAACCAACTAGAAGTTGTAAGTTGACTTACACATATTTGCAGATTCTAGACAAGTTTTACACAAATACAACTTTGTGCAACATGCAACAACTGAACCTGTAGATGTGCAACTGGATATGGGAGAAAGTCACTAAAGCATGACTTAGATGAAATGTAGTGACATACAACTTCTTTAGTAGAGCCAGGAAGCCCTTTCACGTGCAAGACGGTACGTAGTCATTGATAAATTAATTAATTAATGCTGCTAAGGTACAGCTTAAGAGAATATGATAGGCACACAGCATATGAACAAGTTAACAAATTACTTTATTAGTGTAATGTTCAGTTTGATGTTATGATTTGTTGCCGTGCAGTTCCACACCATTTCTGAACTACCAACCATAACATTAAAAAAATATTACACTAATCAATCTGACCAGTCTTGCAGCAGAATGGGATACATGGGAGAAGATCTTCATTTTCAAATGCAAACGACAGTTAATGAAGTTTTATTTACCATCACTAAGTACCCTCTGGAAGTACCATTCACTGCCATATGATCCTGGCATTATAGACAACAATCACATCAGAAACAAAGAGATGGGTCAGTTGTACATCTTCCTGAAAATTTTAGCAGGGAATTAAATGAAACAGTGATATTAGTGTTACTAGCACCGACTCATCTTAAGTAAATTACATAAAGTTTATACTTGTAGTCTATTTTAACATAGACCTTTCAGGTTGATAATTGCAGTATAGGAAGTGGGAGTGATCTTAGAGGCAATAGACTGGAACATAGACTTCTTGTAGCAACAAAATGAATGGAATAAAGGACACACTGTCCTTGTATAACCTTGTAAACACAATTGAGATCCAAACAAGAATAATGCAGATTGCCGGATGTAATAATTACAAACAAAATAAATTTGCACAAATCATCTTTAATTAAAGATACAGGGATATCTGATCTTCCCGACCAAATGTCTGAAGTTAACATAGCAATACCTAAACCACAGAACATATACTTTTTAGAAGTGAACCTCCCATGTTAATTGTTGGCAACATGAGGTGAACGCTGCGCCCCTATTTTCGGGTGACGAACTAAACTATGAAAAATCACGTGTGCAAAAATTTTATGTTACTGGTATACTGTAGCAATATTTTTCGTACCTGCTTAGCTGTCAGCTGGTGATATGTTCCAATACCGCATTGCCTACAGATGACGCACAAAGATAATTATGTGAGCTTTGAGAGTTGTGACTGCAGTTTCAAAGTTGTTGCATTTTCCAAAAGCTCACATAATTATCTTATATAATCAACCATCCGCCGCACTCCTAGAAACACGTTTGCCGACCAACACATCCCTGTTGCTCACGCCTCCACACAGACCGACTTTCTAGCGGCTCCTCCCACGTCTCGACACACATCTACAGCTACCAACAGCACTACTACTGCCACCACCACCACCGCCACCACTTCAGCTTTATAGACACCAGTACCCAAGCCGTCCACATGTACTGCTAACCAAGTAGTGCTTGTAAGAAACCGATCACAGCCATCACATAGATCACGCAGTCGCACAGCTTCGAAGAAATCCCGGTCTCGCTCAACGAGCCGAAGGACTTCTTCTGACATTGCAAGCTGTGGCCGTTCGGATACAGCTGGAGAGCATCAGTTTTACAATCTGTAACATGTACCTGCCGCCGCTCAGTATAGTTCCAGAGCGTGATCTTCTAGCTCTATTGGCCCAGCTCCCCTCACCACTACTCCTTTTGGGAGATTTGAATGCCAAGCACACGCTCTGGGGATCAGACACTGATGACGCCCGTGGATGCCTCCTCGTAGACGTCTTCGATAAGTCTGACCTGCTTCTGCTAAATACTGGTGACCCGACATTCCTATCATCCGCTAATGGTACACATTCCATACTAGACCTTTCTTTCTGCAGTCCGTCATTAGTACCACTACTTGAGTGGTCAGTACTTTCCGACCTCTTTGGCAGTGATCATTACCCCATTAACATTCATTTTTCTGGCCACCAATGTGTACCTTCTCGACATCCTCGCTGGATTATTTCCAAAGCTAACTGGGGAAAATTCCATTCCCTCATACACCTCATCGACGATGGTTTCGACACCATCGATGCAATGGTCGAATATTTTACTTGCTCGATCCTGCTCGCTGCAGAATCCAGCATTCCTCAAGGTTCATATACACCACGTCGTATCCCTGTACCGTGGTGGTCTGAGGACTGCAGTTTGGCTGTCAAAGCACGCAAACGTGCTTTGCGCGTTTTTCAGCGGCACCCGACGGAAGGGTGCCATTCCTCGACCCGGAAAGGACCGCACACTTCCATCTAGCTACTGCCTCATTTGCCTGACGAGTGTCATCTGTAAGACCTTCGAGCGAATGATAAACGCTCGGTTAAATTGGTGTCTAGAAAAACATAACCATCTGTCCAACTTACAATGCGGTTTTCGTCGCCATCGCTCAAGTGTCCATAATCTAACACGCCTTGAGGGGTATATTTCCGTTGTCTTTCTAGTGAAGCAGCATGCCGTGGGCGTGTTCCTTGACCTGGAGAAGGCCTATGACACCACTTGGCAGTACGGCATGCTCCGTAACCTACATGGTTACGGTATGCGTGGTCACCTACCCGAATTCCTATGCAACTTTTTAAAACTTCGCCGTTTTCGTAAGCGCATAGGAAACACGATATCCCGGGAGCGGATACAGGAGAACGGCGTGCCTCAAGGGTCGATTTTGAGCGTCGCCCTTTTTGCCGTAGCGATTAACGGCATCACTAGTGCCGTTCGAAGCGGAATTCCATCGTCACTCTATGTTGACGACTTCGCGTTTTATTATAGATCAGCCAACATAGATCACATTGAGCGCCAACTGCAGCTGACCATCACCCAGCTAGCAGCTTGGGCGCTTCAGACCGGCTTCCGCTTTTCAGCTGCGAAGTCACAGTGTATTCATTTTCACCGCCTACGAGGTATTCACCCGCCTCCGGATCTTCATTTGAACGGCACACCCCTGCCATTTGTCTCGCACCTAAAGTTCTTGGGCTTATACTTGGACCGACAACTTAACTGGGGCACCACATTCGTCACCTTCGAGTCTCTTGCGATCGTTCTCTTCGGGTGCTGAAGGTATTATCTGGAGCATCTTGGGGAGGGCGATCGTACGGTAATGTTGAGGCTGCACCGCTCTCTGGTTCGGTCCAAGCTGGACTATGGCAGTTTTATTTCTGGCGCAGCGACCGCCTCTAAACTTTGCCTTTTAGACACCGTGCATCATACTGGTATCCGCCTTGCCACAGGAGCTTTCCGCACCACTCGAGTCGACTGCCTGTATGCAGACTCAGGCGAACCTCCACTCCATATTCATCGCTCGCTGTTACTCTGCTCATACGTCTCGAAGTTGGCAAGCTATCCCAATCATCCTTGCTTTAAACCAGTTCTGTGTCCAGATTTAGTCCACCGTTATATGCGCCCTGGTTCTCGGACACGCCCCATGGGAATAAGATTTCGGGATCTCCTACATTCGCGTGGCCTACGAATGCCTCGCGTGGAGAGGTCGTCCATCAGCCCTTATCCTGCTTGGCAACTCGATCGTGCGCGGTTCGATCTCGCTCTTTCCAGCAACTCTAGACTCGCTACTCCACATTCGGTGTTCCAACAACTTTTTGCCGAACTACTGGGCCGTTACCCTAACTATGTTCCGGTCTTTACGGACGGTTCTCAGTTAGGTAGCACTACGGGTTGCGCGTTCTTCATTAACGGTGAGGCTCATAAATTTCGACTTCTAGACTCCACTTCGGTCTTCACAGCAGAGTTGTATGCCATCTACTATTTGCTTCTTTTTATTTGCAAGTTAGCTCCTGGCTCTTTTATTGTTTGCACTGACTCTCTAAGTGCTCTTCACGCCTTGCAACAGCACACTGCCGCTCACTCCCTTGTTTTAAAAATACAGGCCCAGATCTCGCAAATGCTCAGTCGCGGATACCATTTGTTTTTACTTGGACCCCAGGCCTTGTGGGCATTTCCGGGAACGAGGAGGCGGACGCGGCTGCTAAGTCCGCTTGCCGTTCGCCCCGGAGTTTAACAACTACGGTGCCATACCAGGATGTTCAACGTTTTTTTCCGTCGCCAACTCCTATCTGCTTGGCAGCACTCCTGGACAGCTTTGGAAGGCACACAACTCCGGGCTATAGAGGAGAGCGTACAACCCTGGCCAACTTCCTGCAGGGATAACCGGCGGGCCGAGGTGATACTCGCCCGGCTGAGAATTGGGCACACACGAGCGACTCATGGCCACCTGTTAAGAGGGGAACCGGCCCCTGTGTGTGCTCCGTGTGCAGTACGCCTCACTGTGCGGCACGTATTGCTTGATTGCCCGCAGTACGCCCGCGTTCGCCAGTCAATAGGCTTGGGGACTAACTTGCTGGGACTTTTAGGGGACGACCCAGTGGCCGTAGTTAAGGCATTGCGGTTTGTTGCCTTAATTGATTTTTATAAACATATCTGACTTAAATTTTAAATTTGTTAATTTTAGAGATTTTAAACTGTTAGTCTTGGGATGGGCTTTTTTTATGTACTTTTAATAATTGAGTGATTTTATTTTATTTTACCTTTTAAGCTAAATTTGTGTAGCTTTTAGGTTTTAGTCTTGACTTCGGGCCCAAATGACCTTGCTGTCGACGGGCCCTAAAGCACCACACACTCACTCACTCTGCCACTAGTTTGGCATATTTGATGTTTTCCAGAAGTAATTTTAGATTACAATGTGTTTCCTTGAGGTAAACTGAATGGGCTGCTGGAAGTGATGCATATTTATATCCATTAAAACACATTACACTTTTCCTTCTAATTTTAGTATTGTTGTCTGCTACACTGGTGTTACTGTTGTGAAACATATTAATTTAAACAAATAAATTATTAAATTTTCTTAGTTCCATGTAGAAATACATTAAAACATTATAGGTATAACTGATAATTGTAAGAAAGAAATGGTACATAGTAGAAAGAAAAAAAAAAACGATTATAGTTTTGCAATCAGCACATCAAATTTACTAAATTACAGATATTTTGGAGGAAACCCCAGAATTATCCATATGAGTGTAATGTATCTTTTGTGTACAATATTCAGGTTAGGTATATCCTATTAAACTGTACACTTCTTTCACATGTTCAGTGTTCACAGTGTTTGTGGCTATTGGTGAACTCACTGAGTGGGAATCAATCTAATGTAACCTAATTGAGCCCGCCTTGGTAGCGTAGATGGTAGCATGTCTGCCTTGCATTCAAGAGGTCCTGAGTTCGAACCTTGGTCAGGGTGAGCTACCTGGATAAGGTTTTTCCGGCTGTTCGAAATAACTTCAACTGAGTATATAGAGAGCTATATGTGTTTGGAGGAATTTAGCAGCAGTCACGTCAAAATTAATAGCAAGAACTATTTGTATTGGTTTATTGATACCCGTCACTTACTTTTTTATATTATTGAGAGACTAGTTTCAAAGGCAATTGCCTCCATTTTCAATCTCTTTCCAACTAGCATTTGTTGTCTGCTCTCTCTCTCTCTCTCTGGTGGTCGAACTATGAACCTTTTTGTCAAATTATCTACTGGTGGTATTTCAAAGTTCATTACACGATCCTTATTTTTGCATATGAATATGTTCTCTCATGTTGTCAATTTATTTTGATTTATCACCCCTTTTAATAATTTTTGATTTGGATCAAAGTCATGATTTTCATTCCAAAAATGAAATGCTACTGCTGACTTATCTTCTTGTTTCAATCTGATGTTTTTAAAGTTGGAAAGAGATTGAAAATGGAGGCGATTGCCTTTGAAACTAGTCTCTCAATAATATAAAAAAGTAAGTGACAGGTATAAATAAACCAACTATAAATAGTTTTTGTGATATAGAGAGCTCTTGACTTAGCTTAATTTTAATGCTATTTTCTTTTTTATAGATATAAACTCTGCACTTACTCATCAGTATAGATACGAGTGCTAAGATTTCATGCAATTTTCTCCACTAATTCAGAAAACTGGTGTATTACTTCACGCCTATCTTTTTCAAAAAGGTTTACATCTACATATATCCACTTGAAACATAATAATATTCCAATGTATACAGTGCATTGGTAAACTTAGGTAATCCATTCTTCTTCAACATTTAATGTGCCTTTCCTAAATATACAATGGTGGAAGGTTTTCCTTATAATGCAGTAATTTATCTGAATAGTCATCTCTAGTCATTGTACTAAATATATTAATAAGGCTGTCCTCCATAAAATAACTCATCTTTGCTAATAATCTGCATTAAAGAATTGCTGTCTTAATCTAAATGCTAATAAATCACATTATAGTTTCATATCTGGATTATCCACATTAGTTGCTATTCATAATTTGGTTGAAACAGTAATCGGCGGTTTTGAAAATTGTGAAAGTATCGTAGCTGTATTCTGTGACCTTTTGAAAGCTTTTGGTTGTATTACAATATACTTTGTAATAAATTACATTATTATGGTATAAGGGGTAAAGAACTCGATTTAATAAGGTTTTAGCTATTTAATTGAACTCAGGTTACTTCACATGAAGGTGTTTTATCTCATCCAGCATCAGTTGAATATGCTGTTCTTCAAGGTTCGACAATTGGCCCTTTCTGCTTATTAATAATGATTAATGATCTGTCTGGTAATCTTGGTTGTGACTGTATTTTATTTGCTGATGATAGATCATGGTTTTCTAAACTGAAGACTGTACAGGAATTGATTTCATTCATGGAGAGTGCATATCATGATGTAATGTGGTTTGAATCCAATAGTTTTGGATTGAACATTGATAAAACCTGATACTTATTCTCACTAGCAAAACCTCAATCAAATTTCTGAATTCAAACTTCTTGGAATAGTACTTGATTCCAAGCTATCTTGGTCTAATCATATTAATCATATTTGTACCAGAATATCTTGAGTATTATTTTTACTTTGTCAACTTATGACATTGTTTTCTGACTGCTTCCTTAAACAATCATACATAATCCACATATGGGACAATGGGGCTAATATTGATAAAATACTCTTAATCCAAAAGAAGGCAACACAAATTATTGCAGGTGCAGCATTTAATGTGCTCATTCACACCCTTTGTTTATACAGAGGGAGATACCTACTGTGATAATCAGTATTTTATAACTATATAGTTTTAATCCAACTGAAGTTACATACAGTTAGGACTCGTGACAAAGTCCACAATTATTGTACGAGTAAAAATCAATTTTTGGCCACTGATTCACTAAGATTGACAAAATCCAAGCAGTAGTTTAATAATATATCAATCAAAATGTTTAATAGACTACCTATATAAGTTCAATATTGTAGCGTCAAACACTTCAAACAAAAGTTGAAATACTGACTTCTTCTTAATACATTTTACAGTTTGTGTGTTTGGGCAAATTTAGTAACAATTAACAATATTTAGTAACAATATTTACGATTAGTTTTGACGTCAATGTTATTAAATTCCTCCAAACATACATAACTAATAGGCTAACAAGTTTTGAAGAATAAGAAATTGGAGGTTAAGGTGTGCTGAAAAAAAAAAAATGATACAATAAGGTAGGATCTGGAATTTTATTATTGGAAAACACGCTGCAATAAAACTTTTCGAAAAACTATAACAAAAATGGAGGAGCATTGCAGCTGACATAAGGTTTAGTATGTGTATAAAGAAAATGTAGTGCCTAATTTCTTCAGAAAAAAAGTAGTGAAATTTGATAAAAATAGTAAACATCAAAAACCAGCAGAGAAAAAGGTGTTAGAAGTAGATATGAACAAACATAACAGAAATAGAAATGTGTTAGAAATAAAATTGCACAATTTGCATCAAAAGTTAACCAAAAAATTAGGAAATATATTTTGGGAAAAATTGAAAACAATTTATTTGAATATCATAATGGAAAAACGAAGGGTAAACCAGGAAATTTAAAAAACAAACTTAAAAAATTATGCCAGAAAGCAAGCACTTTTGAAAAGCCAACCCAAAGAGCGAAACATAACCTAAAAGATCACCCAAACAATGTTGTTAATCTATCAAACCAAAGTTTCCAAAATAAGAACTGAATTTGCTTAATCTAGGTTTAAAAACATGTGTAGACTATTCCAATCAACTTGGAGATTATATTGCTGACATACAAATTGCTACACAAACACTAAATGAAGAAAATAGAAACACAGTAGAAAAGAAATGCTCCAATATAGTAGAAGAAATTAAAAATGAAAAGAAAATTAATTTTAGTATCCAAATCATAAAAGCTGGTAAAATGAAACCAGTTATTTATACTAAAGCACACAAGGGAAATAAACTATTAATTTTGGAAAAAGCAGGTTACACTGAGGATGGAGAACTTGTTAGAAGACAATAATTACCAAATAGTAGAAACCAACCCATTAAAGTACTGCATTGAAACCACAAATAGAACTCTAAAAGAGAGCAAAATAATTACCAAAAAAGAATTTCACAGAGTTAAAGCAGATAATCCAACATTACCAAGAGTATATGAGCTGCCAAAAATTCACAAAACAGGGAAAGGCATGAGACCTATCACTAGCAGCATAAATGCTCCTATGTATAATTTGGCCAAATGGTTACTAAACAAATTCAACAGTTTCCCTAAATTTGAAAGTGCAAATTTAAAAAACTCTTTAGATCTGTTAAAAAAATCAAAGATATAAATTTTTACAGAAATGACAGACTGGTTTCATTTGATGTCCCATCTTTATTTCCAAGCATTAATATCGTAATGGAAAAATGAAGAGAAAAACAGCAAATTTAAAAAATTAACTTAAAAAATTATGTCAGAAAGCAAGCACTTTTGAAAAGCCAACGCAAATAGCCAAACATAACCTAAAAGATCATCCAATCAATGCTGTTAATCTATCAAACCAAAGTTTCACAAAATCAGAACTGAATTTGCTTAATCTAGGTTGAAAAACATGTGTAGACTATTCTAAACAAGTTGAAGCAAATTTATTTATGAGTGCATTTGAAACACAAATTAAAAAGGGCTTCCCATGGATCTTCAGTTTGGTTTTTTTTTTTTTTTTTAAATTTACGTCTGCCTTAACGTTAAGTTATATCGGACGGTGAATGAATTGGGTGAAATGGTGCTGAAATGAGTCCAGGGTCCATGGAGCTTAGAGTTACCCGACATTCGTCTTGAAGGATAAGGGAAAACCCCGGAAAGAACCTTATCCAGGTAACTCACCCTGACCGAGATTCGAACTCGGGACCTCTTGAACGTATTCAGTTTGGTATAGATATGTTGAGAACATCTTTGCAACAGTGCCAAATAAACATTTAGATCAAAGTATAAACTTCTCCTTTACAGGAGAGAAAGAGAAAAACTTTTTAAAAAATTCACCTTCCACCCATCAGCCTATAACAAATTCCAAAAAATCTTCTCAAAACACAACGTAACTCTTGCACCTCAAAATAGGTTTAATATCAGAAATTTGTTAAAAGGCCCTCCCAAAAATTCAATCACTACTGAAGAAAAACCAGGAATCTATGAGATCAAATGTGAAACTTGCCCTAAAATTATATAGGAAAAACAAAAAGAAATATTAACATCAGAACTAAAGAATATCTAAGAGACATTAAAAATGGTGAAACAGAAAAATCAGCAGTGGCTTTTCATTTTTTGAATACTAGACATGACATCAACTTGGAAACATTTCTAATAAAATATGTTTATCACCCCATAGACCTTTCCGTGTGGGAAAAAATCTTCATCAACAAAAATCGTCATAGAGTCATGAATTTTGAAACTCCACCACCGGACATCTTTGACAAGTACATCACGCCATATATTGACAAAACAGAGAAAGAGGAAACCACTACAACTTGCACTAGTCGAGTATAAGCTGATGATAGGAGCAAGAGCTCTTGAAACATGTCCTGTGAATAAACAGTGTGAGTGAAGCAATGTGTCAATATATTCTCAATTCACTTTTGTACAAACATTTAGATGATGCATTAAAATTACCCAATCTGCAAGAAAGGACTATCACATTCACAGTAGAAAAGGAAATCAATGAACAACTCTGTTTCTTGGATCTAAATATCATCAGTAGGAATAGACGGTTACTCTAACTACGTCATAAAGCGTTGCTCCTTATTTCTAATTGAACCACTGACGTACTTGATAAATCTTTCACTTTCAAGTGGGACGTTCCCCAACAGGTTAAAAAAGGGTAAAGTGAAACCCATCTTTAAAAAAGGTAACAAAGGGGAGCTAGGAAATTACAGGCCAATTTCCATAATTTCAACTTTTGCAAAGATCTTCGAACAAATAATGTATAAAAGAGTAACAAGCTTTTTGGAAAAATTTAAAGTAATCAATGACAATCAAAATGGTTTTCGAAAAAATAAATCAACAAGTTCTGCACTGATGAATTTCATTGAACAAGTGTATGAAACACTAGATAGTAAACAACTAGGGATAGGCATTTTTTTAGATCTTACAAAGGCATTTGACCTGGTTGATCACAAACTTTTACTAGAAAAATTATCCTCATATGGCATAAGGGGGTTAGCTTTAGATTGGTTCAGATCTTATCTGGAGAATAGAGAGCAATCAGAGGAAATAGAGTATTTTGATAGCAAAACGAGTGAAGTTAAAGCTCAGATTTCAAGTAGCGCTATAATGAAATATGGGGTCCCTCAAGGTTCGGTGCTTGGACCTCTTTTATTTATAGTGTACATTAATGATTTGGCAGATAATGTAGAAAACAGAACCAATATAGATGTTACACTTTTTGCAGATGATACAAATATTTTTATCAAAGGGGTGAATAAGGAAGGGGCAGATGTACATATTGAAAATAATCTAAAATATATTAAAAAATGGTTTAGTGCCAATATGTTAATATTGAGTAAGGAGAAAACAGCAGCCCTAAGCTTCTATAATAAAATGAGTGGAAGTCAATTGTATCCAAAATTAATGCTGGGACAAGACCAAATACATTACGTACAAACTATCAAATTTCTGGAACTAATACTAGATGAAAATTTAAATTGGGAAACTCACATAGAGGCATTGACGAAAAAGCTTAGTAAAATGTGTTTCTTAATGAGGGCGATTACAGGCATGTCAAGCTTGAAAGTTCGGAGAATAGTGTACTTTTCATATATACACAGTTTGTTGGCATATGGTATAATTTTGGGGGGAAATTCTAAAGACAGTATAAAAGTATTCAGATACCAAAAGAAAATAATTAGAATCATAGCAGATGTCTCAAGCACAACTAGTTGTAAGCCATACTTCAGTAAATTAAGTATCTTACCACTGCCAAGTATATACATATATGAAACTCTTGTACATATGAAAGCAAGCCTAAGTTTATTCAAAACAAATTCTGAAATTCATATACACAATACTAGAACAAAGAATAATTTAAACATCCTTTCATTGAAGTGTTGAAAACAGTGTTGTTGTATAAATTAAGTTAATTGGGAGTCGATTAATAACACAAAACAACACTCACTTTTAAATTTTCCCGGAACCGGTTTCTGAGGCCTTCCCTCTATCTTCAGCCGGACATCGACTAGTTCTCATTGAACGACTAGTTCTCATTGGTGTAGCTGGCAATATTTTGTCTTCGGTCTCCTCTGGTGGCGGTTCGAGGAACTTGCTGAACAAATCTTTCTGGGGGATGTCGAAATTGAATACTTTGTTCCTATTTTTTGAAATAAAGATTTGTTCCCATGTGGACAGTTCTTCTTTTCCTGTTGTATGTTTTAGTAATTTTGGTTCTGGATTTATGTTGTGGTTTTTTTCCCAGAAATGCGTGGCAACTGCATTAGAAAAATCAACTACAATTAGAAAAATCAGCAGTTGCCACGCATTTCTGGGAAAAAAACCACAACATATATCCAGAACCAAAATTACTAAAACATACAACAGGAAAAGAAGAACTGTCCACATGGGAACAAATCTTTATTTCAAAAAATAGGAACAAAGTATTCAATTTCGACATCCCCCAGAAAGATTTGTTCAGCAAGTTCCTCGAACCGCCACCAGAGGAGACCGAAGACAAAATATTGCCAGCTACACCAATGAGAACTAGTCGTTGAATGAGAACTAGTCGATGTCCGGCTGAAGATAGAGGGAAGGCCTCAGAAACCGGTTCCGGGAAAATTTAAAAGTGAGTGTTGTTTTGTGTTATTAATCGACTCCCAATTAACTTAAAGAATAATTTATTTGTGAAGTCACACAAAACAAAGATGTATGAAAATAGTTTCACATATGCTGGCTTACATCTTTACAATAAGCTACCTGAATCTATAAAAAAGATTGAATCACAACATCAATTTAAGAAATTGTTATTAAACTTCCTTAGAGCCAATAGCTTCTACAGCGTGGATGAATTTTTAAATTTGTAAATATTTAGTTAGCTACCTTAATTATAAATATTGTACTTAGTTTTTAGTTTTTAGTTCTTAGTTTTTAATTTGACGTGTCCTATAACATGTACATGTTTTAATGGATGAATCAATAAATCAAATCAAATCAAATCAGGAATAACAAAAAAAAAAAAAAAATTGAATTTACAGGAAACCAACACATTCAGAAAATTACATAAAAAGGAATAGCTACAACCCAATTATACATAAGCATACAGTAATAAACAGCCTTACACACAGACTAGTCAACATTCCCATGTATAAAGAAGAATATGTCAAAGAGCAAGAAGCCATACTACTCATAGGAGAAGAAAATGGACACAAAAGTCTGGATTTAAGAAAATTAGGAAAGCTAAACCAAAAAAATTCATTAAGGAAGCACCACATTTACAAAATAAAAAAAAAAGCAACAGCATATGCAGTTCATTCACATATCACCCAAAAAATGTATTAAATTTAAAAAGAACTTTAAGGAACAAAATATAATCTTGGCACCTACTAATGGACATTCAATTTGAAAACTGCTAAAGTCAAAAACAAAAGATGAAATCCCATCATTTAACATATCCGGAATGTACAAAATAAGCTGTAAAAATTGTGAAAAATGCTACATAAGTCAAACTAAAAGAAATCTAAAAACCAAAGTAAAGGAACACTTTAGAAACATCAGATTGAAACGACAAAAGTCAGCAGTAGCATTTCATTTTTGAACCGAAAACCATGACATTGATCCAAATCCAAAATTATTACAAGGAGTGATAAACCAAAATAAATTAACAACATAGGAGAACATATTCATATGGAAAAATAAGGTCCGCGTAATGAATTTTGAAATCTCACCAATAGATAATTTGAGAAAGAAGTTCATAGTTCAAAAACCAGAGAGAGGAGAGCAGACAACAACGGATGCTAGTTGGAGAGAAGCTGAAAATGGAGGCAATGACCTTTGAAACTAGTCCCCCAATAATTTGAAAAAAAGTAGGTCAATAAACCGACTACAAATAGTTTTTACGATTCTATTTTACAATATTTATGAGTAATTTAATTCTAATCTAAACATTGTATTTTAAACTTGTTACCTTCAAATACGTCACAAACGACAGTTTATTGCAGGTTTTAGGTCATTAAGTAAAATATGAATCAAAGTATAAACCTGAAAGAAACATAGAGACAGTGAAGCACAATTTAATACAAAAGTGAATCGAGAAGATATTGTCAATATCTCCTCGATTCACTTTTGTGCTATGAATATGAATGTTGGTTGGCAGGTTACCAACACTCCCCACATGGCAGCCTTGGCCTTCAGGGTAACCTTGCCCCACCATGTGATGACCGGACCTGAGGTGGAGGCACCCAGCGGGCGATGTCCATTACCTCCAATGGTAGGGTGATAATGAACATGACGGTGAGGTGAGAGGACCTACAACTTATACCATGGACTCCGAACCATGTTGGGCATAGGGGACACTTCACATGTGCTAGACAGAGGTGAAGGTGTGGATAAGGCCAAATTAAAATCGCCACCCCAGAGCTGGGAATTGAACTCGGGACCCTTAGCATGGGAGCTGCGAACGAAACCACTGTGCTATCCCGGCGCCCCTATGAATATGAATGTAATACATTAAATTCTATTGGAATTACTTTTTTAAGTTACATTTTTTAGGAGAACCCAGCTGTTCCTAAGGAGTGCTTCACCATGCTGTAAATAATTGCTTCTAGTTTTCTGCTTAATGTAACAGACATTTTATCAATTAAAATTATTCCATATTCTATACTGAATTGAGCCCGCCTCGGTAGCGTGGTGGTAGCATGTCTGCCTCACGTTCAAGAAATCCCGAGTTCGAATCTCGATCAGGGTGAGTTACCTGGATAAGGTTTTTTCCCGGGGTTTTCCCTTATCCTGTAAAACGAATGTCGGGTAACTCTAAGCTCCATGGACCCCGGACTCAGCTGAGCATCATTTTATCCATTCCATTCATCGTCCGATATGACTTAACGCTGGAGGACGTAAATTACAAAAAAAATATATATATACTGAATTGATAGGGTAATTAACTAATAACCTTAATGTATAGACATGTGCTTCCCACTTATTTCCTGCTATATATTTGAATATATAGACGTTATTAAGGAATAGTAATACAATGGATATCAGCACATTTTTCTCTTTTTTGTAAATTTACGTCCTCCAGCGTCAAGTCATATCGAACTATGAATGAAATGGAAGATATGATGCTCAAATGAGTCTGGAGCTTATAGAGCTTAGAGTTACCTGACATTTGTCTTTTAAGGATAAGGGAAAACCCCGGAAAAGACCTTACCCAGGTAGCTCACCCTGACCAAGATTCGAACTCGGGACCTTTTGAATGCAAGACAGACATGCTACCATCTATGCTACCAAGGCGGGCATCAGCACATTGTGGTACATATGGTAATGAGACTGCAGAGTACTTAGCCAAGAAAGCAAGCCTTCTAACATATGGAGCAACTAGAAAATTAACATTTGATTCTGTAAAATAATTAATAAAAAGTGAATATGAAAATTTCAAAAAAATAAATAACATTACATTATCTCAAGGAAGAAAATGGGAAGTTGTTGCCCAGAATCGAAAAGTAATACCAGATCTACCTAGGAAATCAGCAATTGCAGCCTTCCGATAATTAACAGGACGTGATTGTACATCAAAACATTTGCATAAATTTGGGATATATGGTTCACCACTTTGCCTATTATGCAGTCTAAATGAAGAAGCGCACTATAATCATTTTCAGAAATGTACAGCAGTTCACAATATACAGAATAATTATGAAAAATATTGGAGTGCAAGAAGACTAATGACTATTGTCAACTGTCAGGTATTAGAAAACAAAAATATTCCTCCCGTAATCCTGAAGTTTTTCTTGTTTCTATGGACTTGGGGAAGGTATTTGATACAGTAAATTGAAAGGCATTATGGCTGAAGCTTCGGTTGAAAGAAGTGGCTGTTAAGATAAAGATGGATGTGAATAGAGCTTTTAAAGTTATTAAGAATAGTATAGGACCTAGGCAAGGGTGTAAGTTAAGCCCAATTTCATTTAATCTGTTTACAGATGATATCCTGGAAGTAGATAGAGTCAGACTGAAAAATTCAATGCCATGGCCGGGATACAAACCATGGCATTTGAACCTTGATTCAAATCCCAGCCATGGCATTGAAGTTTTCAGTCTGACTATCTGTCCAAATATTAGCTTACACATAGCTAGTGTGGCAGAACGATTAAACTTCCATTCTGGAAGTAATTAGTAAACAATAGGGAAATTCTAACATTATTATTTGCACATGATTTGGTAGTGTCATCTATATCCACTGGGGCATTATCAAGAGCTCTTAATGTCTTGGGTGGCTTTTGCAGAAGTTTGGAGTTAAAGATGAATTACGAAAAGACCATGATTATGATCTTGAAAGGGATATACATTAAAAACAGAAGAAAAATTAAGATGGAAGCACAAAAAATAGCTATAGTGAGCAAAATTGAGTATAGTGGTGCTGTTCGAACGGTTTCCATGGATTTATCTTTGGTAATAGATACCTCTCAGATAACACACTGATTACTCCACGTGGAGTAAACATATATCTGTCATTTGTGATTCCTGTGAATTCCATTAGCTGAAGTGATGCGTTAATTGGTGCTTAGCACATGACCGGGAGGCCCGTCAGTACCACTCTCACTCCTACAAGAATAATCAGTGCGTTATCTGAGAGGTTTCTGTTAACAAAGATAAGTCCATGGTAACCGTTCCACCAGCGCAGCTATACCTACTTGGGGATTCAGTTAAGTATTAATGGAAGATGTAGTTTTAGCTAAGTGTAAAAGGGGAAAGAGCATGTGTATTTAAAATACCAGGAATACAAATTAAATGGTTAGAAAAATTGCATAAGGCAACAGTGGAAACCAAAATGCTATATGGGATAGAGGTACATGGATGTGATGAAGGGTGGCAAGAGGTGCACTTAAAATTTACAAGTTTTGGTTGGTTAATTTTGAGTTTGCCTGTTGCACCATTAAGCGAGTAGTAATGCTGGAACTAAATGGAATTGGAAGTAATGGGCTACTGATTAAAAGATTGATAAAGTTCTGGTATCGAGTTAGAGCAGTGGAAGACCAGCATATAATTAAACAATGTACGGTTATGTAAGAGAAAACATAAGTGCCTGATAGTTGTGCTTGACCTATACAAAATATTCACTTCATTTGGGATTTGTAAAGAGAAAAAATTATGGTAAGAACAATGGGTAGCTGTTAGGTGGCTGAAATTACTATGAGAAAAAATTAAAATGAGAATTAGGGAGGTTAATAATATTGAGGAAGAATTTGGGTGAATTATTACGAAAGACTAAAGAAAAATACAAGAGAGGAATTTTAAAATTATAAAATTGTATATTTGTATGGATGCCTGTCAGGAAAATTGGTATATTTAATTCAAGGGAGTATTCAAAATAGGTAGATTGTGAAGTTGGTGTATAGTGTATTAATAAACACTGTGCTTTTTATAATTGCATCTGTGTAACTCAAGTTTATTTAGTTTGTACATTAGAAGGGAAGAATAGTTACTAATACTAATATACATGTATTTGTAACAGGGATGAGATGTCAGGAGTTAATAGCTTGTATATAATGGAAGTGAAATAAAATTCATTCATTGATTTAACCGAATTAGTTATCTGTTTTGCTTTTACCACCTGATTTTTTATTTTTTATTTTTCTCCCTTTCTCATCGATGCTGACGTTAGGAGGCGCTTGGGTTCCTCAGACTGAGGGAATCGAAGCATCTACCTTAGATGGTCCGACTCGGTAGCATGGTGGTAGTATGTTTGCCTCACGTTCAAGAGGCAGTCTTGGTCAGGGTGAGTTACTTGGATAAGGTTTTTTCCGGGGTATTCCCATATCCTGAAAGACGAATGTTAGGTAACTCTAAGCCCTAAGGACCATGGGCTCATTTGAGCATCATTCACCCATTCCATTCATCGTCCGATATGACTTGGAGGACGTAAATTACAAAAACAAAAAAGACCTGAGATGAAATCAAAATTGAGGGGTTAGCCCAACGACTGAGACGAATGATTGATGGAGCAATTGGTGGAATGATGGTGGGGGAAATCCACCCCAGCGCCATGTTGTCCACCAAAAATCCCAATTTGCAGTCGCCTGGAATCGAACCCAGGCCACCTAGGTGAGAGATAAGTGGTCTAACCACTCAGCCAATCTGTTAGGTGAACTATTATTTAGCATATAAATGGCTAATGTAGTTAACCATTTAAGCAGTGGGATGTTTCAGATGTTTATCTTATCATCTTCTGGTGAGTTAATTAAAAACTCCACAAATCAAGGCTTTTTCACTATGTTTAAAATGAAGGTGTTATTCCAAAAATTATTGTTTGCAAAAGAGTCGAAACTTTTACATACACTAATAATTTTTAGATCTCCAAAATGAATCATTAAGTAATCTGGATTTTTTATTAAATAGTAATTTAGTAAATACGTAAAATGTGAAACAGTAGAGATTTTGTTGTTATTGCATTTTCTTCATAAAAAATACCCTTACTGAAAATATTTGTTCATTTTTTAATTTTACTGGGTACTAATGTGCCACCTGAAAATCTATTGAAATTTAAAGTAAAAGCTGAATTTCTATGTTGATAAAATTGTCTATCTTATGTTTTCATACTCATATAAAAATACATAAACTTAAATAAGAAGCTGGAGTGCCTCAATGGCTTCTTGAAGAACATTTAAAGATAAATTTACTTTTTGTGTGAATATCTGTAATACAAAAATACTTTATCATCATAATCATCATCGTCAATGATGATGATAAAAGAACAAAAAAATGATCGACATCAGCCACCATTGGAATGGAGGAAATAAGACATAAACTTTCTCAAAGTAAACAGTAGTTTGAGATGGATTTTGTTTAAAACATCTATATCACATTCTTGGAAAAATAGTAGGCCTTTTATTGCTTGTAAGTTTGTTTCTGACTTGTGCTGACAAACTCACGGATAGAAATGTTACAGGATTAGTATTTTTGAGTGAAATGCTTCATGTGACTGACACTATTATAAAATTTATAACCGCTGTTGGGTATACTATTTTGGTTATTGGAATTTCGTGTCAGTATACATTTAAACATTAAACATGGACCTTATAATGGGCATTCTTTTTTAAACAAAGCGTATTGAAATATATAATATATTCAAGCTTTCTAGGGGATGTTTAATGTATGTTAATTCCCAAAGATTCACAGAGATCTGTTTTGATAATTTAATATAATAATGTATACAATAAATGACTTCAAAAATAAAAATATAAATTAAATACAGATATTGATTTTTAGCAACCAGCTTTTAGTGATAGGCATATTGTAAGATTGGCAGCCATGGAAACGCATTATCTTATTTTACTACGCACATCGACAGGGTCACGTGATTAAAGTCCTTATTGGTAGATAATTGCGTGGGTAGCGGTTGGTAGCCAATCAAGTAAATGCATTTGCATGCCGGGTAAGAGTAGCGTGGGTTACGCATTCAGAGAAGTCAGAAGTACAGAAGATGGTCAAGAACTGTAACGCTTATGGAAGTTCAAGAAAAGTTTTGTATCAAAGTGTAATGTGTGCATCAGTAAGTTAATTATTGAAAATCGTAGGTTAAATAAGTGCTTAATGTGTAATCTTCATTAGTGGTTAATATTTCATAGGTAGTGTTTCAAATATCGGTTTATCGTCTTATTTTTGAATATACAAGTATGGGGAATGGATTTTCTATCTGTATGGGGGTGACGCTAAGTACGATATCACGATATATTGTGAATGTGTTAATTATTGAAAATCTTATGCGGAATTAGTGTTTAAGGTGTCATCTTCATGTGTGATTATTATTTTATAAAAGATCTTTCAAATATCCGTTCATCGTCGTCATAATTATGTGGCGTAATAGTTATGGCGAGGAAACTGGAGGGCACGAAATGGTTTCATATCTTGTTATACGTATCGATATTGTAATTTTATTCATCAGTTAGAAGCAGTGAGTAGGTGCACAAATACGCAAGAACTCTTCTAGTATTTGGACTCGGAGAGCTTTAGAAGTCGTGGTTGAAAAACTACAAATGTTTTAGATGTATCAGCTAGCGGGGCCACGATCGCCAAGAGCTGATAGTGAGCTGCGTATTATAAAATGTATTCCAGTTTTGGTTACATTCCGTTTTCGTTAGCGAAATTCATTTCGGTATTATCATTTTATTTTATTCTGGTTTATTTAAAGGAAAGCACATTATCGACGTTTTCTGTTTTTTTTTTTTTTTAACTTCATTACGTATTGAAGGAATCATTTCGATAATCACTTTCGTATTTAAATGTGAACATTAAATTATAAACACAACTGGCGATTTTTTAGCGATAAGTGTATTATGAGATTGGGAGCCATGACGAATCGTTTGAAATATAGCATATTAATATTTGTGGCTGCAGACATGACACATTTTAGTGGCCCTGGAGGACGCCGTTTTCACATCGAAAAGCTCAACGTTGAAGGAGCTACATACAGAAGTGCCTAATCGGACATTGTGAATTCGTGTTATTTATTGAAAATCTTATGTGAAATATATGTTTAGTGGGCCATCCTCATCTGTGGTTATTTTCTGGAAAATGAAATTAACGTACATCTTTCTTTGAGCACACAGCAGGTAACATGGTTAAATCGTGGTTCAGTATCTTTATTTATCAACGTTTGCATTTAGGGGACTTTAGATATTGTGTTGTTAAACTGCTGATCTATATTTAGAAGTAAGGTTAATGTTATAGTTAGTGGATAGCAACTGCCAAGATTTAGTAATGTTGTGGCATAACAGGTTCAGATAATAGGTTTCCATTACGTCTTCAAAAGTCACAATTTTTCTAAAATATTGCATAATATGCAGATATTTTTCACCATACTCGAAACATTCAATCCATGTTGAAGTATTCAAAGGTAAAGCGATTAATGATTTTCTTGCACGTTTCAAATGTTTTTGCCTTATTTCTAAAGAAATATATTTGCCTCTTGTTTGAAATGTAATCGTATATATTGAAAAACAAAAATAGAACATTATTAATTTTCAGTATCCAATATTAAGATATCAGTCCTAGAATGAAATATAGCAGATTAACATTTGTGGCTACATGGGTGTATTAAAGGGTGCAACCATGTTATTTGGTTAGTTTTAATGTTGACAATACATGGGCTTTAGAACAGTACAATGTAAATACTTTTTACGTTAATTTAATAGTTTATGTGGCATCCATTAATGATGCAAGATTGCTTAAACATCAGTTCTTCGTTAACTGCCACTATGCTACCAACATCACAACGCATTCCATTAGCATACATATGTTGTATCCATACAATATCTCAACACAATATATAGTCACTTCCACAAAGAAAATACTTTTACATTAACATAACTTTTTAACATGCTTTGAAAAGTTTTAAATGAACTGTATATATTACAAATGATATATGAATTTGTTTGACAATTCTTTAAATCTTGCAGATTGCAAAGGTTTTGTTAGTGTCAGCAATTTGTTCAGCAGTAGGATAATGCTCTAAATTAAAGCACTTTTTATTTAGCTCATCATGACTGAAATTATACTTAATGTGTGACTTGTGTTGCATGATGCTTGACAGATTTTATAATTTTAATACACCTGTGATTATCTGAATACATCGTTTAAGTTTTGGCTTTACACTGAGAAGTTCTTCAACAAAACTCTTCAAAAACTTTTAATTGCTTACAGCAGTGTGCAGAGGCAACATATTCTGCTTCTGTTGAGAATTGTGCCACGATACTTTGCTTACTTGTGCTCCGTATGACTGGTCCTCCTCAAATGATACTAATGAAACCAGTTGTACTTTTGCCATCCATGTCACCTGCAAAATATGAGTCACAGTAAGTCAGATCAGGACCAATCTTACAGGCTAAATATAGGAGACTAGCTGCTTCATAAACAGCAAAAAGATAGGAAAAAAGTTGTTATATGTAATTCCACACTCATTATTACATAATTTTAAATAAATAAAATTCTAATCTTAACTTAAAGTGCTTCTGCTCCTCCTGTGATTGTGATCTCATGACCATTATGTTTGCATCCAAAACTTTTTAAAGTTTGTTTACCTTCAACCTTTAATGCTTTAAATGCTACACTTGTTTCTTCTGCTGATGACTATGCAATTTTGTTCTTGCTTAGTTGGCTTTGAGGTTATTCTGCTGTTGAATCCCAAGCACTAGCAAAATGCTTATAATGTTCAGGGAGAGTGTTAGAATCTTGGTTATGGTAAAGTCTTCACTTAGATCCTTGTTTAAGCAGTATAGCTTAAAAGCTATGTTTTGTATATGATTAATATTAGCGATCATATCGTTGCTTTTATCATATATATAGTTGAATTCCATATGCAGTTCAACTCTGTTGAATAGTTTCATGTGTATTTTAATTTTGGGATTGCTGCAACTTCATTTATAGTTGTTTCCATGCTTTTACTTTTTATTTGTTGTTTTGGACCATTTTACTCCCACACCACACACTTTATTAACAAAATAACAGGTTATGGGCCCAGAATGTAAAAGCAAGAACTGAAGTGATAAAAAGCTTAAGTATATAATGTTCACATATGGGCTTACTTTTTATGTTAATTTATTAGTTTATGTGGCATCCATTACATGATCTAGATGCTAAAATATCAGGCATTAGTTCACTGCCAACACAGCTACATTACATGCTATCGACATGATTATTACATGCTCAATTTCTTCTTGGGCAGCAAGCCAGGTGAACAGACGATTAGAAATCAACGTTTCTGAGTGTGTATCGCTCCCATCATCAGGATATTTATTAACTGTTATAACCACAAATGAAACACTGGATATAACAAATATAAACAATATATAATATTATATAATATAATAAAATAATTACACTTGAATGATCATCTGTTAGATTCCTTTAATGTGCTGAAGAAAAAGCTTTCTATTCTAATTAGTAGTAGTTATATTATTACAACCATTGCAATTTGTAGTACTCATTGGAGACATATTTTTTCTTTCATCAGAAGTTGCTTGATTTGTTGGTATCTAATGTTAAGCAGTTGGAAATGAAGCCATGTTCTCTTGCACTCCAGTATTTTGATGTTATGTTGGTATGTTGACTAAAAGTTGGCCAGCAAAGCAGGTGGCTTACAGCCATATGTTCTTTAAGTGTACAGAAAGGACACTGAGATGTCAATATACCAATCCTGAATAAATGTTTATTGTGGCAGTCATGGCCCATTAAAAGTCAAAATCGCTGCAGAAGATTTTCTTGGTGGTATATTGATTCCAGTCGTGTTGTAACATACATTTTCTCATAGTTTTCCTTTTATTTGTAATATATTCTTCTTTAATTTTTTAATCATATGTTGCTACAATTCTTCTAATGGAGTGATAACCTAGTGGCTCAAATGAGTTTGACATAATTTTACTGCCTTTTTTGGCTAGAAAGTTACTAAGCAGTTTCATGCGGAAAACTGTAGACGACGTTGTTCTAAAAGGTCACGTGGCGATCACCTTGGAGCAGTTTAATAGGATGAAGGTGGATGCTAGTGAATTTCTCACCTTTGGTGATGGTCTAGAAGTTTCCCCTGCAACTCTTGCTTTGGGTGGGTGCATCAGTAATTCTAGAGCGATAAGTTCTTTTCTCGGAGAAGAGGAATTTAATATTACTATTACTGAAGAATGGACAAATAATTCTTTTCTTTTTCAAACATGAAGATTTAATACTTCCGAAACACTTTCAATTTACGATACAAATTTAAATAATATTAATGTTCTTTAACAAACGATGACTGGTGTATCGATTAAATATTACTTTATTACACGCACTCAAAAATAATTCTGCACAACCTTGGGCAGACATTCATAAACAGAAGAAAAAAAATCTTTTTAAAATCTTAAAAATTTGACAACTTCCTCTCATTTGATGTTGTCATGGTTACACCATTACCTACCTCACATATCTATTTCATTAAACATTACACATTTCAAGTCCTTTGATTAGTTTTTTTACAAGACATATCTAAAATAACTGCCTCAATTAGCTGTTTTATTACCATATATTTCACATTGTGCTGATTTCCATTGAAGTATAACTCTTTCATTTACATTGATTAACTGTTTTATGGTTTTGTGACAATCTGCAATATTTAGATTTTTAGCTGTTATATCAGATGTTATGGATATTACAGCTGCTTTAGAATCAGATGATAAAACTTTTTCAAATTTATTTGTGATATGGTTCCTGTAGGGTTTGAAGAATTGCCGAAATTTCTCAATAGAAATTTGTATGATTTACTGGAAGTATTGCCATTTGTCTCGCACCTGAACTTCTTGGGCCTCTACTTGGACAGACAACTCAACTGGGAGCACCACATTCGTCACCTTCGAGCCTCTTGCGATCGTTTTCTTCGGGTGCTGAAGGTATTATCTGGAGCATCTTGGGGGGGGGGGGGCGATCGCACCGTAATGATGAGGCTGTACCGCTCTCTGGTTCGGTCCAAGCTGGACTACGGCAGTTTTATTTCTGGCGCAGCGACCGCCTCTAAACTTCGCCTTTTAGATACCGTGCATCCTACTGGCATCCGCCTTGCCACAGGAGCTTTCCGCACCACTCGAGTCGACTGCCTGTATGCAGACTCAGGCGAACCTCCACTCCATATTCGTCGCTCGCTGTTACTCTGCTCGTACGTCTCGAAGTTGGCAGACCCGCAGACCAGCAGAAGAATCGAGTCGTCCAAGTTTACCTGGACGGAATGGTTTCGCCCAGCACCTAGCCGCTTTCTGCGGCTTTATCTGGGTGGTGTAGTAGTCTTTTGTCTTTTGTCTCAAGCGTTTATGTCGGGGCATAGGTTTCTCTGATCTGTTGGGTTAAGCCGCTCAGGCTACCGCCTGGGGTATATATTCCCAAGGCCGTCCTCACCCGACTCTCTGCTTGCAGAAGGTCGGAATGAAGACAGCACGATCAGAGGGGATAGGAAGCTATGTGGGGAAATTATCTAAACCCATTTCTGGTTCTGGTGTTTTCTGTGTGATGGAGAGAACCCCATCTGGCTAATAGCCCATGGCGTCCTTGGGGAGTTTGTACCTCCTCCTCCTGCGAGGAGCTCTGTGGTCATACCGACCCAGGGTGTTGACCAGCTGGTTGGAATGGGTAGAAAGTTTTTGATGGAGGGTTCGAGATCTCTCTCTTACCATGTCCTCTATGTAAGGGATTTGGGAGTATTCATGTAAGATGTGCGTAGGGAATCTACGCCCAGTACCATAGATCATCCTTAACGCCCGATTCTGCACGATTTGCAGTCTGCGGATTGTGGTCGGAGCCGCCAATCCCCAGACCTCGCACCCATACAGAATCATGGGTGGAATGATCGCACGGTACAGACGTAGTTTGAGGTGCGCCGGCATGTTGGACCTGAAAATGGGGTACAACTGCCTGAGTGCAACATGGCCTAGTCCCGCCTTAGCCCTGACATGGGGAGTGAAGTTAAGCCCGCGATCAAGTAGGACACCCAGGTATTTAGCCGAGGAAACCCATGGGATTTGCCTCTGCCTCAGCGTTCCCGTCGGTCGCCAGCGTCTGACCTTAGCCAGCAGAAGAGCTGAGCTCTTCCCTGGACTAATTGCCATCCTCCACTTCTCACTCCAGCGGCCGATCGCTCGGAGCTGTCGTTGCAGAGGCGGGAAGCAGAACTTGACATTTTTATTACGCGCCATAATGAGAACGTCGTCCGCATACTGGCACGTAACTGTCTGTGGCTCAGTAGGGAAGTCAGACATGTAGGCCGCGAAGAGCAACGGTGATAGTACACTACCCTCCGGGACCCCCGCAGCTATGGGTCTGACACTGGAAAGCTTTCCTTCCACTCTCACCCTGAATGAGCGATCCCGAAGGAAGCTGCTGATCAGAGCAAGATAGGGAGGAGGGATGTTAACTTCCTTGAGCTTGTACAGTAGACCCTGGTGCCAGGTTGTCGCAAAGGCCTTTTCCACGTCCAACAGAGCCGCAATGGTTTTGAAGTTCTCCTGGAATCCCAGGGTTACCTTCTCAACCAATCGAAGCAACTGCATGGTCGTGGAGTGCCCCCGTCGAAAACCAAACTGGTGATCCGGAAGGAGTTGCCTGTCCTCAAAAAGAGGTGTCAAGCGGGTTAGGAGCAGTCGTTCAAACATTTTTGAGACAACTGGGAGAATACTGATTGATCGGTAGTTGCAAGGAAAGACCGGATCCTTGGCGGGTTTCAAGAAGCACACCACCCGCGCCTCCTTCCAGTATATCGGGAAGTGGCGTAGGTGAAAGCATGCATTGAATATCCTCGTCAAGTGAATGACAGCCCTCTTGGGAAGGTGCTGGAGCATGGTCGCTGTGACGCCATCATGTCCAGGAGATTTGTTAGGTTTGAGCTTTTTGATTTCAGAAGCCACCATTTTAGGGGTGACTATAGGAATATGGATCTCCGCGTGTCTCGGTGGTGGGTCCTCATAGAGAAACTCCAGCTCCGCCTCCACGTGTTCAGTAAAGTCCTCGTCTTGGGGGTCCTCCCTAGGTTCGAATTGACACTCCAGATAGTCTGCGAACGCTGTGGCTTTCTCGTGTGGTTCAAAGGCGAGCCTCCCACGAATGCCATGCAATGGATGCTGGTACAGAGTTTTGTCCTTGCGTAAGGACTTGATTATTTGCCATGGTTTCTTTTCCTGAAGGTTGATGTTCTGCATGGTGTTTTCCCAGGTGGCGGCTCGATGAGCTCGAAGCAGTCTTCTTACCAGGGATTTTAACCGCTGGTAGACTGCGCCTATCCTGGGATGGCGAAATCGTTGCCACAGCCTCCGTACGGTAGCTTTGGCTTTTATCAGCTGCCGAATCTCGTTGGGAATGATTCCAGGATTAAGCTTGTTAGTCGGGATACGGTATGTGTGTGCTCTTACAATCTGTTGGATTTGTTGGGAGAAACGTGTCGCCGCCAGCTCCAGCGCCTCAATATCATTGATACGTGGGCGGGGGTCGAACGTTCGGTTAAAGGATTGTATGGCTGCATCCCAGTCAACCTCGTATTCCCAATCAGGGAATATCAGTGCAGGTGCACTGATATCTGTGTCGACTATGACAGGGTCATGGTCTGAGTCCATCTCATTAACTACTGAGAGGTCCAGAAGGAATGGAATGTTTTTGGTGATCATGATGTCTATGATATCCGGTCTGCCGCGAGCCAGATGACATGTTGGACCTCTAGGTCCGTGCGCGATCAGATTTCGGTCTCCGCTTATGAGGCGGTAGAGCCCACTTCCTCTCTGGTTATTGTTGCGGCTATTCCAGAGCCCATGTTTCGCGTTGAGGTCTCCTGCAATGCAAACCACTGGGTGTAGGTTCAGCAGGGTGGTGTAATCTGCCTCATAGAAGTGATGGCCAGGTGCGTCGTTGCAGCTATCAGTAAAGAGTCTATGCCACCAATGGCAAGTCGGATGGCACAGGCCTCAACATACTGAAGCGCTGGAAGAGGAAAGGGTGTATGTGTGATGACATTTTTGATGAAAATGGCTGTTCCGCCCCCCTGCCGGCCGACTCTATCGCTCCGGTGGGTGACGTAATTGGGCGACGAGAAATTTGTACCAGCCTGTAGATGCGTTTCACAGACCATTAGAATGTCAATTCTATAGGACTGCACAAACTCAAGCACACCAGGATACTGTGTCCCTATCCCATTCGCATTCCAGAATGCGACCCGCAATGGTCTGCGAACAAGTCTGGGGGCCATTACAGTTGAGTGACAGGGAACAGTTCCTCGAGTGTTTTGCGGAAGATTGTGTATTTTTCCATGGAGTTGTAGTGTGGGTCGTTCATTACCCGCTTGCACTCTCTAAGAGTAGGGAGAATCCTTTGTAGGAGATCGCCGAACCACAGAGATAGGTCTCTGAATTCTTCGACGTCTCTCTCGGATATTGCTGTTGCCGCAGTTAGCAGTGGCGAGAGTGGAACAGTCATCGTAGCTGGCGCAGTGCTAGGAGTTGTTGACTTCGCCTCCTTGGGCGGGGCTTGCCGCTGCTTCTTTTGTGGGGCAGCAGTTGGTTTAGCTGTCTGTTGTTGTGAAGCGACAGTCGGTTTGGCTGCCTTCTTCTTTCTCCTTGGAGGTCTCTGTGGCTGGGGTTGTGCTTCCTCCGTTGGTGCAGGGGTAGCTGCATGCTGTGCAGGGGCCTTAGCAGATTGCTCTGCGTGGTCGGCTGTTTGTTCTGCCCTAGATAGGGCCGCAGCAAAAGACACGCCAGGTCGGACAGTTGCCTTCCCGACATCCGTTCTGCGGCGGCTCTCGATAATCTTCTGCCTCGCCACGCAGCCCTTGTAGACGCTAACGTGGTCCTGCTCGCAGTTGGCGCACCTCTTCTCGTCCGGGGCTTTATCACAGTCCCTCAGAAGATGAGGCCCAGCACAACGCAGGCATACTTGCTTTCGCTCGCACGCCGCGCTAGAGTGGTGGAACCCCATACATCTATGGCACTGGACTGGTCCACTTTGGCCGTAGAATCTCTCGACTCTGACGACTGTATGGAATAGCTTCCGGACGGTGTCGATTGGTTGTTCCGACTCTCCAGCGACCTTGTCCACATTGACCAAGAAGAGAGGCATCGGAACTTTTATCGGCCCTTCTTCTGTGGAGATAGTCTTCTTAAGCTGTGCCACGGAATTAGCTGTTATTCCGTGCTCCCTCAGTAGCGCAGTCTTCACCTCCTCAGGTGGGCATTCAGAGTCTAAGCCCCTGATGACCCTCCTTTCGACGTTTGGTCGCTGTGGGGAGTAGTAATAGAATTGGATATCCAAACTCCTTAGCACTTCCTTGGCTGCCTCAAAATCAGCTAGACTGTATGTCTGGATATGTACCTTTCGAGGTTTCCTCCTCACCTCGAAATCCTTCACTTTATGTTCCATCTGTCCATTACTGCGACGTGATTTTTGAAAGTGTCCGCCACTATGGGCGGCATCTTAGTCCCCCTTTTGGGTAGGGGTTGCTTCTCTCCCGGTGCAAGCGGTTGCGTCTGTCCCATGTTTTTGGGATCGGCGGTTTTCTTCTTCCTCTCAACGAAAGTGTAGTCGTCAAGGTCGGACTCTCCCTCCGACTCAGGCAGAGGTGGATAGGACGCAGGATCCATGGATGCTAATGCTGGTTGTACAGATGATGAAGGCTTCTGAGGAGCCGCAGCATTCCTCTTTAGGTTTTTTGCCTTGGTGGTGGTTCCCGTAGGGAGAGGGTAGGAACTGGTAGATGGCTGTTGCCCGTCTTGGTCCGTCAACGTCGGCGCAGTTGCCCTCCGGCTATCCGCAGCGGACCGGACCCCCCTAGGGTGACATTGAGTCTCCCTAGGGTAGGCGCCTGAGCGAGTCATTTCGACCCTTGGTTCAGAACTAGGGTTCCGACCCTTTTATCCCAATCCTTGTTTTAAACCAGTTCTCTGTCCAGATTTAGTCCACCGTTATATGCGCCCTGATCCTCGGACACGCCCCATGGGAACAAGATTTCGGGATCCCCTACATTCGCATGGCCTTCAAATGCCTCGCGTGGAGAGGTCCATCTGCCCTTATCCTGCATGGCAGCTCAATCGTGCGCGGTTCGATCTCGCTCTTTCAAGCAACTCTAGACTCGCTACTCCACATTCGGTGTTCCAACAACTTTTTGCCGAACTACTGAGCCGTTACCCTAATTATGTTCTGGCCTTTACAGACGGTTCTCAGTTAGGTAGCACTACGGGTTGCGCGTTCTTCATTAACGGTGAGGCTCATAAATTTCGTCTTCTGGACTCCACTTCAGTTTTCTCCGAAGAGCTGTACGCCATCTTCTATTTGCTCCTTTTTATTTGCAAGTTAGCTCCTGGCTCTTTTACTGTCTGCACTGACTCTCAAACCCCCCAGGGGCCTACTTCGGTAGGTACGGGTTTGGCGAACCCGGGGTCCCGAGCCAACAGTCTCCCTCGTGTGGGCTCCTCTTCGTGGTTGAGGGAGACGGTCAACAGGCCCACCCACGCGTAGGCCGTGCGTGGAGATCCGTGTCGGTGGAAAAGTTTGTCCTGGTGGTTGAGGGATGCGTATCTGAGCTCGTAACAGTGTTTTTCTGAATTCGGGGAGGGTGCGCATTTCTAATACACCTCTTTGGCTTCTGCTTCGCCTAAACGGGAGGTTAGGGACTAAACCACCCCTAGTCCATCGGCCAGGACTAGGTGTACACTGAACTCCAGGCTGAGTGGGACGGCGTGCCCGCTATATCCCCTGTATAGCCCTGTCATCCCAGTGGGATGACCCCATGTTGGGCTCCGTGGTGGGCGGGGAGTACTGGGGGATGAAATTTACTTTAAGCTATTTATGGCTACACTTACACCTAAAAAACGTAAACAAATAACCGATGAAAAAGAGGTACACGTGTCGTCTTTTGCGCGTTACGTAGTAATTCACCGTACCGAAGAGGGTCAGTCCTTCCTTAAGGTAAATCCGTTTATTATTCAGTCAGGTCTAGACAAAATCGCCGGCCCAGTTAAATCCCGTACTCGCCTACGATCCGGTTCCCTCTTAGTCGAGAGTTACAGTGCCACGCAGTTTGAGAAGTTAATGAAGGCAAAGCTCCTACACGGGTACCCCATCCGTGTAGAGAAACACAGGAGCCTCAAGTCTTCCAAGGGCGTCATCACCAGCCCTCTGCTGGACGGTATGCCGGAGGAGGATATACAAGGGTATCTGGCGGTCCAGGCTGTCACAGACGTTTACCGTGTCCGAGTCAAGCGTGATGGTGTTTTGGTTCCAAGCCGCACGCTCTTCATTACTTTTGATCGACTCGACCTGCCTCAGAAAATCAAGGCAGGCTATGAAGTTATTCCTGTCCGCCCGTATATTCCACGGCCTATGCGTTGCTACCAGTGCCAACGCTATGGTCATACTGAGACCTCTTGCAAAGCTGCTGTCGCAGTGTGTATCAACTGTGGAAAGGACGGTCATGACGGAGCTTGTCCATTTTCTCCCACTTGTGTAAACTGCCAAGGTCCCCATCCGGCGACCTCCCGCGATTGTCCGCGATACCAGGACGAGAAGGCGATCCAGGAGCTGCGTGTGAAAGAGCATCTATCCTTCACGGAAGCCCGCACACGCCATCAAGCTCGACAGCCCTCTCTCCTGAAGTTTGGTACCTTCAGTTCTGGTCTTTCCAAACCAGTACCAAAGCGTGACATGGGCACTCAAACTTGCCCCGCACCTTCCGCTGTGGTTCCTCGTATAGCAATGCCAACTTCCGATACTGCCCGCTCCAAAACTGTTTCTGTCAGTACCGAGACCCGGAAATTTAAAGTCTCGCCCAAGAGATCAGACTTCCTTAAAGACCCTCCGGCATCTACTAGCGGCAAGTGTGCCGCTCCGTCAAGTTCCCCTTCACTTCCTCGGCGGCCTCGCTTCCAAGATACCAGGGGGCGCAGTCGCGTGAAGGGGCTTTCCCCTCCAGCCTTAAGTATTGGCAACAGTTTTCTGCCTCTCACTACGATATCAACTGACCCTGACCCTCTTCCACCTGAGGAGCCTATGGAGCACGATGCAAGAGCTCCCAAAAGCCCGAGTCCCACGCGGAATCCGAAGGGAAAATTAAAACGACAGCCGCCGACCAAGTGAATCTAGTGACCAGAGTTTTCCTTTCGCCCCAGGATGTCCATTCTACAGTGGAATACACGTGGCGTGCGCAGGCGTAAATCTGAGCTACAATTGTTGGGTAATTCGCTGTCCCCCAGTATTTTCTGTCTGCAGGAGACGAAACTTCACCAGCAGGATACTTTCACCTTTCCTGGTTTTACTCCGGTGAGATTTGACTTACCACCGGAGTCTGGTTCTCCTGCACATGGGGGTGTTCTACTTTTAATTCGAGACGATATATTTTACCAACCTCTTCCACTCTAGTGCATTGCAAACCCTTGCCGTTTCTCTAACACTCCCTGGCCTTTCTTTTACTTTATGTTCCGTGTATCTACCGCCTTTTTCTCCCTTCTCCATGTCGGACCTCTCGGATCTAGTGTCCCAGTTCCCAACACCCTTCTTGCTTGTGGGGGACTTCAACACCCATCACCCTCTTTGGGGATCTCCTAGGGCTTGCCTAAGGGGGAAGCACCTAGCCGAATTCTTTCTTCAGAAACAACTCTCTATTCTCAACACAGGCGAACCTACCTTTATTTCTGATTCAACCAGCACCCTTACTCACCTGGATCTATCTGTTTGCTCGGCACAGCTTGCTCATCGTTTTGAGTGGAACGTCGTCTCGGACACATTTTCCAGCGATCACCTTCCTTGCCTGATTAACCTGCTTTCGAATTATACACCACCGTCCCGTGTACCCACCTGGCAGCTACACAAAGCGAACTGGCCTCTTTTTTGCAGCCTGGCTATTTTCGACTCCCGTGTATCGGAAGACGTTGACGAGATGGTAGAGCACGTTACATCTGTGATCACCTCTGCCGCCGAACGTGCTATACCTCGCCCGTCAGCCCAACCGCGGCGTTTACCCGTTCCCTGGTGGACCGACGAATGCCGGGTGGCGGTGCGTGCACGCCGGGTAGCACTGCGGGCATTTAAGCGCCATCCTACTCTGGATAACTTGGTCACTTTTAAGCGCTTACGAGCCAATGCCCGTCGCGTCATTCAGACTAGCAAGAGGACGTCCTGGCAGCGCTTTGTGGAGACATTTAACCGCTTCACACCATCCTCTGTGATCTGGAACAAGCTGCGACGCGTGGCCGGCAAAGTTTCTCGTGTTCCCGTGCCTGGCCTGCGGGTTAACAACGACATCATAGTTTCCCCTAGAGCGGTTGCTAATGCCCTGGGAGGTGCTTTTGCTGATGTCTCGCGCTCCTCCAATTATTCCGCGGACTTTCTACCCATCAAACACCGGGCTGAAAGTCATGAACTCTCCTTCCACTCCTTGAACCGTGAGTGTTATAAGGGCTTTACCATGCAAGAGCTGGAGCGGGCCCTGGTCTGTTCCAGGTCTTCCGCACCGGGGCCGGATGGAGTCCACATCCTAATGCTGCTACACCTGTCTTCAGCAGGTAAGCACTTTCTCTTGCAAGTATATAACCATATCTGGCGCACAGCAACTTTTCCGTCCGCTTGGCGCGAGCCCACCGTTGTCCCCATCTTAAAACCTGGAAAGCATCCCCATCTCCCTCCCAACTATCGTCCGATCTCTTTCACCAGTTGCCTTTGCAAGCTGATGCAGCGTATGATAGACGGGCGATTGACATTGTGGCTAGAATCACAACACCTATCTAACATTCAGTGTGGTTTTCGTCGCTACCGTTCAACGGTCGACCACCTAGTCTCGTTGTCCACGCACATCATGGATGGCTTTCTACGTAAGAACCAAACGGTAGCTGTGTTTTTTGACCTGGAGAAGGCTTATGATACTTGCTGGAGATACGGAATTCTCCGTACCCTCCATAAAAAGCGCATTCGTGGAAGACTGCCGCTTTTTATTCGAGATTTACTGCAAGATAGGGTGTTTCGGGTCCGTGTGGGTTCGGTTTTATCTCGTGCTTTTAGCCAAGAGAACGGAGTACCGAAGGTTTCGGTACTTAGTGTCACACTATTTGCTATTGCCATCAATCCCATTGCAGAGTGCGTCCCATCGGGCATTTCTTCTTCCTTGTTTGTGGACGACTTCGCCATTTACAGTAGTTCTCGGCGGACTTCACTCCTCCAACGCCGCCTCCAACTGTGCCTTGATCGTCTCTTCACCTGGAGTGTGGAAAACGGCTTTAAGTTCTCCGCCGAGAAGACCGTCTGCGTAAACTTCTGGCGCCGGAAAGTATTTCCGTCACCTCTGCATCTCGGAGCCGATGCACTTCCTTACGCAGACGAGACAAAATTCTTGGGATTGGTGTTTGATAGGAAGCTTAGTTGGTCATCCCATATCTCCTTTTTAAAGGCCAGGTGTGAACGTTCTCTTAGTGTTTTACGTGTTTTATGTGGCACATCCTGGGGAGCAAATCGGACAGTTCTTTTAAGACTGTCGCTCTTTTATCCGATCCAAACTAGACTACGGCTGTATTGTGTATTGGTCGGCTCGACCGTCGATTTTAAAACGCCTAGACTCTGTTCACCACCGTGGTATCCGTTTGAGTATTGGCGCCTTTCCAACAAGTCCGGTCCTGAGCCTTTGTGCGGAAGCCGCTGAACCACCGCTTCGTTATCGGCGTGATGTCCTCCTATGTAGTTACGCTTGCCGGCTTCTTAGTTTGCCGGAACATCCGTCTTTCAGCTTGTTCTTTGATGATTCACTGGACCGTCAATACTCAGCGCGCTCCCTGACCCTCCTTCGTCCTGGCGTTCGGTTTCGCTCTACTTCGGCTGTTGGACGTAGATTTGCCTGTGACATTTCGCAAAGGAGAAACCCGATTTCCTCCATGGCTCCGCTCCGAGATCCAGGTAAATCTCAGCCTGCTGTCCATGCCGAAATGGTCGACGGCAGATTCTGTCCTTCGTTCGGGCTTTTTAGAAGTTCCGGCGCAGTACCGTCCCTGTAGTTTTATTTACACTGATGGCTTGCAGGATAATACGGGAGTGGGATGTGCTTTTATTCACGGTCGGAAGTTTTAGCTTTCGTCTTTTACCGCAGAGCTGTTTGGTATTTACCAAGCTCTTTTATATCTTCGTCGGTATGCCTTACAGTCTTGTGTTCTCTGCTCCGACTCTTTGAGCGCCCTCCAGAGCCTACGGATGCTGTACAGATATCATCCACTTATACAGAGGATCCAGGACTGCCTTCACACTCTCGCCAGTGCAGGCACTTGCGTATCCTTAGTGTGGGTACCTGGACATGTAGGCATCTCTGGAAACCAGCTGTTTTAGCTCCCAGATGTTTTGGGTCTAGCGTTCCCTCAGACGATTTTAGCTCCTATTTACGTCGCGCCATCCTGTCAATGTGGAGCAGCCATTGGCATGCCCGTCGGAGGAACAAACTTAGGGTGGTGAAGCCCCTCCCAATCATCTGGAGCACTTCGTCGCGCACCTCTCGTCGCGAAGACGTGATTTTAGCACGACTGCGTATCGGGCACTGCCGTTTCAGCCATGGTCATCTTTTATCTTCTGATGCTGCACCGCTCTGTTCTCATTGTCATGAGCCCATGACGGTGCGGCATGTTTTAGTTCAGTGCCAGTTCTTAACCCAGCTGCGTGTGTCCTTGGACCTGCCTACGACCCTGCCCGAAGTGCTGGCAGACACTTCATGCGCAGTGGATCGTGTTTTACGCTTTATTCATCGCACCCGTGTATGACTCCCATAATTCACCTTTATCTTTTAGCCTTTTATGCCAGTTGTTTTTTATCAGTTTTGTCTCGTTGCTCTGTTACTATAGTTTTTGGCACTGTATTGGTGACCTTTTAACTATTTTTAAGTTTTTAGTCTTTTAGCCGAGGGATCAGTTTCAACTTTTTAACGTTATTGTTTTGTAATGGGCGCTAATAACCCTAGCAGTTGTGCGCCCTAAAGCCCCACTACTACTACTACTACTGACTCTCTAAGTGCTCTTCAGGCCTTGCAACAGCACACTGCCGCTCACACACTTGTTTTAAAAATACAGGCCCAGATCTCGCAAATGCTCAGTCGCGGATACAATTTTGTTTCTACTTGGACCCCAGGCCATGTTGGGATTTCCGGGAACGAGGAGGCGGACGCGGCTACTAAGTCCGCTTGCGTTTGTCCCGGAGTTTAACAACTACTGTGCCATACCAGGATGTGCAACGTTTTTTCCGTCGCCAACTTCTATCTGCTTGGCAGCACTCCTGGACAGCTTTGGAAGGCACACAACTCCGGGCGATAAAGGAGAGCGTACAACCCTGGCCAACTTCCTGCAGGGATAACCGGCGGGCCGAGGTGATACTCACCCGGCTGAGAATTGGGCACACACGAGTGACTCATGGCCATCTGTTTAGAGGGGAACCGGCCCCTGTGTGTGCTCCGTGTTCAGTACGCCTCACGGTGCGGCATGTATTACTCGAGTGCCCGCAGTACGCCCGCGTTCGCCAGTCTTTGGGCTTGAGGACTAAGTTGGTCGATGTTTTAGGAGACGACCCAGTGGCCGTGGTTAAGGCACTGCGGTTTGTTGCTCAAATAGGTTTTAATAAACAAGTCTGACTTGTATTTTATATTTATCAATTTTAGAGGTTTTAAATTATTAGTTTTAGATGGTTTTCATGTCCTTTTAATAGTTGAGTGTTTTTATTTTATTGTACTTTTTTAGCTAAATTTGTGTAGGTTTTAGGTTTCAGTATTGACTTCGGGCCCAAATGACCTTGTCGACGGGCCCTAAAACACCACATTCACTCACAGAGCCTTCGGGGACTCCGCCTCTCACTGGCCTTAGTGTTGATGTTTTCCCCGCGACTGAGTCTTTAAATGTGCGATGTCGCAAGAAGCTGTGTAGGATGTTGATCGTTTGCGTTGGGAGCCCCAGATGGATCATTTTGTATAGTAGTCCGGCATGCCATGTAGATAAGGCCTTCTCGACATTCAGCGAAACTGCGGCCGTGAAGGCGCCTTCCTGGAAACCCGGGGCGGCGGTCTCAACAACAAGCTGCAACTGCTGAACTGTCGAGTGCCCAGGACGAAAACCAAACTGGTGGTCAGAAATGGCTTGAATGTCTACCAATATTGGGGACAAGCGAGCAAGAATTAGTCTCTCGAGAACTTTCTAAAGGGTGGAGAGGAGGCTAATGGATCTGTAGCTGGAAGGTTGTACCGGATTCTTCCCAGGTTTCAATATGCAAATCACCCGGGCCTCTCTCCACTCTCGTGGAAAGTACCCAAGGGCGAGGCACATATTGAAAATCCTAGTCAGGAAGAGAACCGCATTGAAGGGAAGATGGCGGAGCATTAGGGGAGTCAGCCCGTCCGGCCCTGCCGCCTTCTTTGGTTTGAGACGTTGGAGTGCGCCTTGGGCTTCGCTAGGTCGAATGGTAGGGAGTCTCCGCACCCTCAGGAGGGTGACGTAAGAAACTGCGCACCTCCCGACGGACCGGTTCAGAAAAGTTGTCGCCCTGGGGGTCATCTCTCGGACACATAGTGCGCCCAAGAGTCAGCGAAAGCGTTGGCTTTGGCTTGGGGTTCATAGGCCAGGCCCTGGGTGTCGGGAATGGGAGAGGTGTACTGAACTCTGTTTTCTGAGGGCTTTGGCTATCCTCCGCACGTCGCCATCCTCGACGCGCAACCTGGCCATTTTGTCCTCCCACGCTTACACCTTGTGCTCGCGCAGACGTACACAGACCTCGACGTAAACGTTTTAGGAGCGCTCGATTATGTGGCGTGCGGTGACGGTATAATCTCCGTGCTGCCCAGGATCGCCGGATTAGAAGGAGGATGTCCAAAGGGAGGACATCGGGATGAAGAGGAGCCGGAGCATGGACTGTCAGATTATAGACGGTCCGCTTCACGATGGAAGTGAAGGATGAGACGGCATTCTCCGGGGTAGGGATATTTGTGATTCTGGGATTTGGCGGGATGGAAGTGCGGAGGCAGTTCCTGACGCCTTCCCAGTCAACCTCGCGTTTGAAGCGAGATGTCGTGACTGGCAACCTCGTGTTGATTTGTGAACACTGGATTGTGATCTGAATGTAATGCTGTGAGTGAGTGTGAGATGGCATGGCAGATGTTTTGTGATTGCGAAGTCTATGACTTGAGGGCAGTCCTCGCGGGTAATGAGTGGTTTGCCAGGAACCCTGTAATTGAGGTTGAGGGTCCGCATCTAAGGAAAATGATTTCATTGCCTCTTGCAACCTCCCGACGACCGCAATGCCAACGTTGATGTTTAGCATTAAAATCGCTGGCCAATAAACAGGGATATAGGGCTAGGATGGATAGTCATTGGGTACAAACTGTCGGTTTGGTGGATGGTACACAGAGACTACCAAGACCTCTAATCCACCAAGGTTCATACTAATGGCCGTGGCATCTAGGGTTTGTAGAGGTGGGAGTTGGATGGGCTGATGAACCACATTTTGCCTCACCAAGATCGCAGTTCCGCCCCCTGGGCGTCCCTGACGATCCGTACGATGGCAGATGTAGCCCGGAAGAGGGAATCGGGAGTCTGGTCGGAGATGCGTTTCGCTGACTAGGATGACGTCTAGGGCATTGTCTCGGGGAAAGTGAAGCACCTCACTCCCCTGACCTGCTAGGCCGCACGCATTCCAAAATGCGAATCGAAACGAGGTACGTGACCTAGTTCGATGCGCCATCTCGGAGCTGTTCCGTGCCTGCGGTCAGGAGGGCCGTCGCCTCCATTGCCACCAGCATCTTGCTAGCCGGATCTGTAGCTGTGAAGAACTTCACAACGAGCTCACAAATCTTCTGTCCATGTGTCTGCAAAATCTGCTGCAGCCACTTGAACACATCCGTGAGATCGAGTGTAGCTGTCAGGGAGCTGTGTTTGTGTGTGCGACTTGGTCGTAAGGAGAGGGCCATCTGGAACGAATGGGTTCAGGTCTTCCTCCCGCCCTTTCATCCCTAAGCTGTCTATGAGGCATGGGTTCGCCATGGTTCTCCTGTTCAGCAGGATTTTGGGGCTCCCGAGGAAGCCTCCCTCCATTCCTAACATTGTTGGTGTCGGTGTTTTTGGGCTGGGGCCCGCTTTTGTTTGCGTCGCTGTGTGGGAGGGTTGTGTGTCTCCCGTGACGTTTTAGGTCCATCAGAGGCCCCTTGTGCTATTTGAGCTTAAGTTCTGGGCCTATCGGCATCCCGCCGAGTCGTGGGCACACTGGAGCTGGTTGAGGGGACCGGTCTTGGGCCCGCACCCGCTGGTGAGGTCCTCTGCTGTTGCTGCTTTCTCAATGGGGGCTTATTCGCTGCTATAAATGCCTTTCTGACAGGACAGCCGCCGTAACAAGCCGCATGTGCTCCCTTGTAGTTAGCACAAGTGGGCACATCTGTGGGTGACCTTTGACAAACTTCCTTGTCGTGGGCTCCGCTACACTTCAAGCAACGGCGTGTCCTCTTGCAGAACTGGCTACAGGGGTTGAATCCCAGGCAGCGACGGCATTGGGGGGACCACCAGAGCTTCTCACTGGCTCAATCCGCACTCGGTGGCAGCAGATGATTGACACCATCTAGCTTCCCCTCCGGATCGTTGGCCTGTTCGACTATCACAAGGAATATTGGGATTGGGACAGGGCCAGGCTGACCCTGTGGAGCTGGTTTGGTCATCTGCCTGACCAAGCGGGGCTGAATACCCTGGCGGTTAAGGTCGTCAATTTTGTCACCCACGGGTGTGTCCACTGGTAGGCCTCTGATGACCCTCTTAACGTCACGGCTCTTGTCTAGGCCGAAGGTGAAGTAAGGGATGGACTTCCTTTCCAGTGCCCTTAGGTTTAGCTGATAGACTTCGGCGTTACTCGCCTGGAAGAAATTTCGACTCTTCCTCCTAGTGATCCTGCATGACACCGTCAGGGTTGGCATGACCTCCTTTAGAAAGCCTACCAAGCCCCGGAAGTCATCCACGATCACAGGAGGAATGTGCCTCCTGGATGGCCCAGAAAGACTGTAGTGCCAGTTGCCTCCAGGTGAGGGGTTTTTCTTTCCCTTCGCCGGTTGGTCACGGTGCGAAACTCAGCCTCAACATCTGTAGAGATGTTCGATGAGCTGTGTTCCCCATCGGAGACATCCATCCTGGAGGATAAATTCCTTGGAACCGCGGTTCCGTCGGTGAAATACCCCTCGTCAGAGGAGGAGTTGTCTGAGGGCTCGCCCTCTGAAATTTTGCCTACCCGCTGTGGTATTTCGCGGGAAGGGCCCTTGTCATATTGCTGTTTGGCGACAGCCAACCTTTTGGCCTTGCTATTTACGCCCTCTCCTGGCTTTCGGCGTGGACGTTTGCTTCCTGCAGTCAGGGCTGGAGCCCTGACAGCAGGGTGGTAATTCCAGTGCTAGTACTGGGGAGCGCTTCCATTTCTGGAAGACTGGTTGTTGTGGAAGGGTTGGGTGAGTCACCTAATTTGGGCATTTTGCCCTGCACCGAAGTGCAGTGCACAGCTAACCTTGTCTGTATACTTACCAGTCAGCACAGGTTTGCTAAAAAGCGTGAGGTACAGAGGGCCGGACCCGAAGGCGCCTTATAAAGCCGTCTTTTACGACGTTGGCTTAGGCCGTGTACCTCGCCTGGCTGATGTGGAGCTGGCCGGCTGTTTTGTCGGAGGTGGTCGCTCGCACGCTGCTGCTGCATTCTGCTGACGTCTCGAAGCAGAGTCCCCCCTCGAACACAGACACGCGGGGTCGTTGAAGGGTTGCCCACCTCCGTGGAGGAGGGTCCCTTCGACTCTTGCCATACCGGGACTAGGTCCCTTACTGGCATGATGGTAGGTATTTTATAAGGAATGATGGTTAGATGGTGGCAATTAAGTTGGGATTATTGTAAAAAAGAGTAAGGAAAATCATTTTTGAGAGAGGGATTTAATATTAATGATGTCCAAGGACAAGTCTAGGACGTTTATATGTCTCCGCGGGGTCAACATCGTACTCCCCGAGGCCACGGATAAGGTTGTTGAAACTAGAAGGTAATTTGCTATAGAAGGAATGGGATAGATGTAACATGTCAAAAAGTTTTGGAAAGGATAGATCAGAGTGAATATTATCATTGGGGATGTACCAATCGGCAGCGACTGCTGACCGAAGGTAATGATTTTGAAGGATCTGAAGTTTGTAGAGATGGGATTTGGCTGCTGCACCCCAGACTTGGCAGGCATAAGTGATTGCAGGCCTAAGTACCTGCTTATATAGCAAAAGTTTGTTGCTAAGCGTCATAGTAGACTTTTTATTGTACAGGTGTTAGAGTATGGCCATCCTTCTATTAATTCTATTTGCCACAGTTGTAATATGCTCGTTCCATGTTAAGTGCATGTCCAAAACTACATCTAAGTAGTTGGCGTGCGTGGACCAGGGAATGTCTGCTGCTAAATGCAGATTTGGAACATCTTGAAGGGGTCTTCTAGTGAAGGTGACGGCTTGGGATTTGGTGGCGTTTAGTTTCAACCGCTATTTGGTGAACCAGACATGTAGCATATTTACGAAGATTTGGGCTCGTTGGACTGCATTTTCATGGCGCTTAGATGCTACTGTGATGGCTATCATCAGCAAATAAATAGAGGTTGCAGCCCCTTAAGGTTGGAAGGGTGTTTATGTAAGTAAGGAAGAGCAGAGGATCAAGGACACTGCCTTGAGGTACCCCTGCATTTATGACGTAGGTATGAGAGAGGATGTTGTCTTTTGATACAACGAAGGTACGGTTTTTGAGGTAATGATGAATTGTGTGAATAAGGTACGATGGGATATTGTAATGAATAAGGTGATGGAGAAGTCCTTCATGCCACACTGTGTCGAAGGCTTTGAAGAGGTCTAGGAAAAGGGCTGCAACATAATGACGGTTGTTTAAACACCTCATCCACTATACGTAATAGTTGATGCGTAGTGGAGTGTTGCCGTCGAAATTCAAATTGTTCAGGACGCAGTACATCAGCTGATCAAGCAAGTTCTGTAGACGTAGCTGGAGTACCTTTTCGTAGAGCATGCTTATCGTAGGAAAGAGACTGATGGGTCTATGGCTGCTTGTTGAGAGTCTTTGCAAGGCTTCGGTAATGATTTTTGCATGCCGCCATGCTACCGGGAAGTAGGCTAATACTAGTAAGCTGTTAAATAGATGTACTAGTAACAGGATCCATGAGTGAGGAAGAGCTCTGAATGCAGCATAGGGTACATTATCGGCACCTGCTGCTTTGTATGGGCGCACAGAGCTAATTATACTCCTCACTTCAGCTTCAGTTGTTTCCTTCACATCATCTAGCAAGTCTGTGTGCAGTACGCGTCACTGTGCGGCATATATTACTCGATTGCCCGCAGTGCGCCGGCGTTCGCCAGTCTTTGGGCTTGGCAACCGACTTGCTCAGTATTTTAGGGGACGACCCAGTGGCCGTGGTTAAGGCACTGCAGTTTGTTTCTGAAATAGCTTTTAATAAACAAGTCTGACCTGTATTTTATATTTATTACTTTTAGAGATTTTAAATTATTAGTCTTTAGATAGTTTTTTATGTCCTTTTAACAGTTGAGTGTTTTTATTATATTTTACCTTTTTAGCTAAATTTTTGTAGCTTTTAGGTTTTAGTGTTGACTTCGGGCCCAAATGACCTTGTCGGCGGGCCCTAAAACACCACAGACTCACTCTAGCAAGTGTGGTGTGCGGAGATACCGCCTTATAGTCAACAATATTTCGTCTGTTATCTCTTGGTCAACAGAGTCTGCGGGGTGGAATGAGGAGGCAAGATGTTCCGCCATGATTTCCACCTTATCTCTTGCTGAAGTGTATGTATGTATTTATTTACTGCAATTGGGTACTACCCGGTGGCAGAGTTAAGAATACAGATCAAATTACAAATACTAGATTTACAACAATAAACAATACAAACATGATATTATTTAATTTAGTCACTTAAAACATATCTAATTACTTCTCTATTTACATATTATATACCATTATAATTCAAAAGTTAAACTATAAACCATCTAGATTTTTTATAAATTTCTTCAGCGAAAGGGGACAGCCCTCAAAGACTGCTACAGGCAATTCATTCCATTCTTCAATGGTTCTATTAACAAACGAAAATTTTCTTACGTCGGCTCTGTATCTTCTACCGTTAATTTTATACCTATTATCGTTTCGTCCATAATAATCCGGATTATCTAACCTTACACTAACGTCCAACCATGCCTTTACACCAGTATTAGCTTTGAATAATGCTATCAACCTATGTTTTTTACGCCTAATTCTTAATTCCTCCCATATAGTCTCATCTCCTATTATAGGCCCAAAATACTTGCCTCTTTTTATTAATTTTATTGCCCGCTTCTGTATTTTTTCTAATGGATCCCTTTGGTTAGCTCTATACGGGTCCCAGCGTGCTACTCCATATTCCATAACCGGCCGCAATAAGGCAATTTCCCTGGACCTAGCGCTCCCCTTTTTCAATATTCTCATTACGAAATGTAATGCCTTCCACGCATTCCTAGATGTGGAATTTACTTGTTCGTCCCATCCAGCATTACTTGCCTGGTACACTCCCAAGTATTTGCAGCTGTCCACCTGTGGAATTTGCACCCCTCCCATGTGATAGTTAACAATAATTTTGCCCTTAGTTCTACTAAAAACAATGGACTTTCTTTTCTTGGCATTAATTGACATTTTGTTAGCCGCAGCCCAATTACAGATTTCATTTAAATCGTCCTGAAGAGCGGTTTCATGCACTGTATTCCGAATTTTATTATAAATGATACAATCGTCTGCAAACAACCTTATCTGGCAGTTAATATTAACAGCAATGTCATTAACAAAAACGAGAAACAGTAAAGGTCCTAATACTGAGCCTTGCGGCACACCCGAACTTACGGTTCCACTTTCGGACAGCTCTTTACCTACTTTAACATTTTGCGTTCTCCCTTTCAAATAATGTTTAACCCATAATACTACGCGTTTGTCAATTCCTGTATTAGCTAGCTTACAAATAAGTAAACTATGTGGCACTACATCAAAAGCTTTAGAAAAGTCAATTACCACTGCATCAGTTGTTCCCCCTGCATCTACCTCATCTGCCAAATCTTGAAATAATGAAGTAATTTGACTTTCGCACGAATACCCAGGTCTAAATCCATGTTGCGCTTCATTAAATCACTTTTTATTTTCTAACTCGTATTTATTCTGCAATTAAATGCTCCATTAATTTACATACTACTGAAGTTAGACTAACTGGCCGATAGACTAACTGGCCGATGGTAGCAACTCTCCTGCCATCAGTAAGGGGCGGATCAGATTTAGGGATCCCTAAAAGTGCCTTTGACATTTTCCATAAGGATCTGTCTTCTACATCAAGAAAACTCAAACGCCTCTCCCATTCAGCGTTACTGTGGTCTAGTAGTTCTAGTTTGACTAGATGCTGCAACCGGTTCTATTCACGTTTGTGAATGGGGTTGCGTGTTAGCTGAAAACGACGCCTTGCCTTGTTTTCGTCAGCAATAAGACGCCTTAACTCATATGGGAGAGGTTTCTGGATGCTGTAAGTAGTACGCCGTGGTGGAGTGGCTAGTTCCATGGTTGCTGCCATTGTAGATGTGATGGTAGTGGCCAGTTGTTCTGCCTCTTCATACGTGTTACAAGGAAGAACTGCAGGCTTGAAGGCCATTGGTTCCGTGTACTAACTCCAGTTGACGAATCTTGGATTTAGTGAAGTAGAGGAGGCCTTTGGAGTTGCCCGACCCTGATAGAGGAACAGGAGTGGGTAATGATCTGAAGAAAGTTCAGGGATAGACATGATTTTGGGGTGACCGCGAATGTTTTTCAGAACTGCAAAATCCAACCAGTCTGGCGGACTGCGATCCCCATGGGATATGGTAGGTGATGAGGGAGCAAGTACAGCAAGATTGTGCCTTTCTAAGTAGTATTCAAGTACAGTACCCCTGTGATTGCGAATGGTAGAATTCCACAGGGGGCTCTTTGCATTGAAGTCACCCATAGCTACTGTGGGTGAGCCTGCAGAAAGGATAAATGTTTAATGGCCCTTTATTTGTGGGCACTTGGATGCCTGTGGTTTCTAGTACGTGTGTGGGTGGCAGGTGGAGGCGATGATGCTTTAAGTTGCGGCTGATGTATATAGCCGTTCCACCATAGCCATCCGCTCGGTCAGTTCTGTGACAGGTCATTCCTGGGATGGTGGCTTTATGATGGCTAGATAAATGTGTTTCCTGCACCAGGAAGATCTGTACTTTATTTACAGCCAGAAAATTTGCGGCTTCCTTCAATTTGTTTCTTAAGCCATTGGCGTTCCAGGAACATAATTTCAGGCTCAGAATACTGTTCAAAATGTTATTACTGTCCGCCATATTGTCCTAAGAAAGTGAAGACTGTGTGCACTAGAATGGTTGCTGGTAGTATGGCGGCGGATTTCTGCGCCATTGCATCAGCCAAGGCTATAGCAAAGTCTGCAACTCAATAGGTATTCTGTCCATGAGCTTTAGAAATTGGGCGTCAGGGATAGCAGAGAAGTGCAGTGATGATGACGGAGCGGTGGATGTTGAAGGACGTTTAACTGGCAGCCGATGTTGAGCTGGTTGCCTTGTCCCAGATACAGTTGCAGCATTGGGATAGGTAGATTCCATATTCCTGGAGGTAGTGCTACGTGTTGTAGCGTTTGAAAACTTCCTTTGCATTGGGGGACTTGTTTTCCCTGGGTTAGTTGCCGGTTGCTGGGGTTTGTTAGAAGTTGGCGGTTCCTTCACTGTTGAAGTTGTCTTTTCAATCTCAGGTGGGTTGATGTCTGCTCTACTTTGAAGGGCAGCTGCATAACTCTTATGCTGTATTCTTGTAGGTGGTGGTAGCCCAGGATAGCGGGTACCCTTAAAAGCTTCCTTGGGGAGGCCCATGGTCAGGAAAAGAATAGCATTGAAGGGAACGCGTTCGGAAAAGATGTCGTCCTGGGGGTCCTCTCTCGGACATAGAGTGCGTTCAAGATAGTCAGCGAACGCGTTTTCTTTGGCTTGGGGTTCATAGGCCGGGCCTTGGGTGCCGTGGATGGGTGAGGTGTATTGAGCTTTACGATTCCTGAGGGTTCTGGCGATACGCCACACGTTGCCATTTTCAACGCGCAGTCTGGCCATTATGTCCTCCCACGCTTGCACCTTGTGCTCACGCAGTCGGACCCTGACCAGTCTACGTAAATATCGCAAAAGCGCGAGATTGTGTGGCGTGCGATGTCGCTGGTATAGTCTCCGTGCCGCTCAGGAGCGGCGGCTAAGAAGGGTGATGTCTAAAGGAACAACGTCTGGATGAAGAGGTGTATGTCCGTGAACTGTTAGGTTTTTGGCAGTTCGCGTCAGGATAGAAGTGAAGGATGAGTGTGCCCTCTCAATGCACGGGATGTTTGTTATTTTTGGGTTCGGTGGAATGGAAGTGCGGAGGCAGTTCCTTACGCCTTCCTAATCCACTTCTCGCGTTTGACGCGAGGTGTCATGACTGGCAACCCTAGGGTTGATTTCTGTCAGCACCGGATTATGGTCAGAATGAAGTGCGTTTAGTGACGTGAGAGTGAGATGAAATGGAAAATGGTTTGTGATTACGAAGTCAAGGACTGATGGCAGTCCTCCACCTCGCGGGTAGTGCGTTGGTTTGCCAGGGACCCTGCACTTGAAGATGTGGTTCTCCATCTATTAGGCGAATGATTTGATTGCCTCTTGCATCTGCCCGACGACAATGCCAACGCTGTTTTGCATTGGAAGTCCCCGGCCATGATAGCACTTGGGTGTAGGTTTAGGATAGATAGTCGTTTGGAACGAACTGTCGGTTGCGGGGGGTGATACACAGAGACCACCAGGACCTCAGTTCCGCCAAGGTCAAGACAGATTGCCGTGGCCTCTAGGGTTTGAAGAGGTGAGAGCTGGATGGGTTTATGGACTACATTTTGCCGGACAAGTACCGCCAGGGCAGCCTTGGCGATCCGTGCGATGAAAAATGCAGCCCGGGTTGCGGAAACGGGTGTCTGGACGGAGATGAGTTTCGATGACTAGGATGACGTCTAAGGCATTTGCTCGAGTGAACTACAATAGCCTGCCCCCCTGATCAACCAGGCCACACGCATTCCAGAATGCGAAGCGAATAGAGGTACGAGACCTAGTTCGATTCGCCATTCTGTGATTGCTGGATACCAGTTAACAGTAGGGCAAGTCCCTCCATTGCAGGTAGCATTTTGCTTGCCGGGTCTGAGGCGCAGAAAAACTTCACTAAGATCTCACAGATATTTTGTCCATGTGATTGCAGCAAATTCTGCAACCACTTAAACACCTCCGTGAGATGCAGGGAAGCGGTTAGTTGGGTGGAGCTCGTGGCAGAGGGCACTGTGTTGGTGTTGGCTGGGGAGGATGACCTAAGGGGAGCAGGCCTACCTCGACCCCTTTCGTCCCTCAACTGTCTAGGGGGCATAGGTTCGCTATGCGCAACCTCTACAGTCGGGTTCTCGGGTTGGCGAGATAGACTCCTCTCATTGAGGTCTGGTTTGGGAACTGCTTCTTGGGGCTGGGGTCCGTGTTTGTGTTTTTGTGTGGGTACTGGTGTTTTCCCACGAGAGTTTTGTGGTGTCAGAAGATCTTTGCACAACTTCAACAAAAGATGGGCGCCGTTCAACCTGCTGACGGTCTTCATTTGGCGGCTGCCTGCTGGATGTCGTAACCTTGGAGACTGAGGAAGGGAGAGGTCTTGTCTCTTCCCTGGCCGGCGCTGATTGAGGATTCCTCTCCTGTGCCGGTCTTCTGGCTGGTATAACTGCCTTCCTTGTTGGGCAGCCGCCATAGCAGGCAATGATCGCACCTTTGCAGTTTGCGCAAGTGGGCGCTTCGGCAAGCGACCTCGGACACGCCTCCTTGTCATGAGGTCCTCCACACAGCAGGCAACGCTGCATTCTGCGGCAAAACCTGCTGGACTGGTTAAACCCCAGACAATGGTGGCATTGGGGAGGGCCGCCAGAACTCCTGACGGCCTCGACCTTTACCCGGATTCAACAAATAGTTTTGATACTATCGATCTTTGCCCCCGGGTCGTAGACCGCTCTATCACTAGATAGAGAGGGATGGGGATGGGGCCAGGCTGACCTTGCGGTCCTGGCTTTGTCAGCTGCCTGACCAAGCGCGGTGTTGTGCCCGGTCGGGTGAGGTCATCGGTGATCTCGCTTACCGGTGTGTCCACTGATAATCCTCTGACCACCCTTTTCAAATCTCGTGCCTTGTCCAGGCCGAAGGTAAAGTGGGGGATCTTCTTCCTCTCGAGTGCCCTGAGGAGCAGCTGGTAGTCCTCTATGTTGGTTGCCTTGAAGACAAAGCGGCTCTTCCTCGTCACCTCGCATTTATTCGAGTGGGACGGCATTACTTCCTTCAGGAAGCCCACCGACCCCCGGAAATCATCCACGATGATGGGAGGAATATGCCGGTTAGGTTGGGTTCGCTGGCTGGTAGCATCAGTCTTCAGGACGTTTGACTGTCCCTTCTTCCTCCTCGAGGTTACTTGTTGAAATTCCGCCTCTTCGACGTCTGTAGAGACGTCCTATGAACTGGTGTGGAAGTCCTTTTCCTCCATCCTGGAGGACGAATTTTCCGGAGCCGCAGCTTCGTGGAAATATTCTCCTGAATCGGAGGAGTCGTTCGAAGAAATTTGGCCTGAACGAGAAATTGTATCCCGGGAGGGGCCCTGGTTGGTGGTCTGTTCGGCTATAGCCAAACGTTTTGCAGCGCCATTTCCGCCTTCTTTACGTTGTCGGCGCTGCCTTTTGGTTCCTGTAGCAGTGGTTTTTACCCTGTCTACAGGGTGGGTCACACCAGTGCTGGTGCTTGGAATGGCATCCTGTGATGGATGTTTGGATGACAGATGGGTGGTGGGATGGTCAGAACCCTCTCCTGCTGTGGGCATTTTGCCCTGCACCAAGGTACAGTTTACAGCTAACCTTAGGCTATTAACTTACCTGACAGTACAGGCTGCAAAGCGGCGTGAAACAGAGGGCCGGACAATTAAGCGCCTTTTAAACCGCCTTTCATTCATCATTCATTCAGCTGAGGGCTGACTGAGGGTCAGCACCTGTCATTCGTGTACCTGTCCTACACGGACTTAACCACTTAATGACAGGAAATGTAGGGTTTTGCAGGTTTAAGATTATGTAAATGAAAAGAAGGGAGGTAGCCGTAGCTCCTCATGGTAGCCAACTCGGGTGCAACGCTATGTTAGCACCGCTGGTGTGATAATCTTAGGAAGAGTTTAATTTAGAAAGTGTTAAATTCAAACAGTAATAATTTTAAGGTAGTAAGATAATAAGAATTTTATTGTTACCGGGTGTGCCTGCATGCCATGCGGGGAAGCCGGTATAGCTTGTAGCGTCTTTCGGAGGTTCTATAGTTCCCTAGAGACCTATCCAGGGCGCTCTGATGTTGAGGCAAACTCGCGTAGAATTTTGTGGCCCGGCGCCTAATGACATCTTCCACATAGTGGAGAGATGAGGCTTCATGAAGGTATCTCACGGGAAACCTCCAGCAAACAGAGTAGATGGCCCTAAGACAAGTATTTTGTACACGCTGAATTTGTCGCAGATTGGATCCTGCGGCCATGTCCCAGATCTCAATAGCATAAAGCATGATTGGAAGAATTAAAGCCAGAAAAAGGTGCAACTTAAGGGGTGTCGGCATTCCTGAACGCATCATGGGGTATAACGAAGCCGAAGCTCCGCACGGCCGATAAGCTACCTCCTGGATGTCACCCCGAAAAGTTATTCCCTTGTCCAGCTTTACACCTAGGTACTTTAGAGAGTTTGTCCACTATCCTTCTGCCGGAATAGTTAAAGGCGGGGAGGTTGGCGGGAAAGTGACGCTTAGTGAAGAGTATTGCTTGGCTTTTCTCTGGGTTGATAGACAATCGTCAAAGCCTACACCAATCATGAATGAGGCCTAGGTGTCGCTGTATTGGGTTGAAGGCTCTGCGTGCACTCGGTGTACTCGTCGCTGGAAAGTTAGCCGCCTTTCAGGCGGTGCTTCCCTGACTATTTCCGTACCAGGACTAGGTCCATTGCTGGTAGAGCAATGGTTGTAGTAGAAAGATTGTGGTTAGGCGGTGGGATTGTTTTAGTGGGTATATAGTCTAGAAGTGGGAATAGTTGTTATGAAGAATGGAAATTTGTAAGATTTGAAAGAATGTTTTGGTTTTAGTTGCTGAGGACAAGTCTAGGTCTTTTGTAGGTTTCGCCAGGGTCTATGTCATATTCTCCAAGTCCTCGAATTAGAGAATTGAAGCTGTGCGGGAGAGTCAACTTTTGGGAGAGAGAGTGGATGTAGTCATGGAGAGTGGGGATAGATGTGTCGCGGTGGATATTGCTGTTGGGAATGTACCAGCCAGCATTAACAGAGATTCTGAGAAAGCGACTTTGGAGTACCTGGAGTCTATCAAGATATGTAGGAGCAGCAATGCCCCATATCTGGCATGCGTAAGTTATAGCAGGACGGAGGACTTGCTTGTAGAGCAGCAGTTTGTTGGGGATGGACATGCAGGAATATCTATGATAGAGGGGATAAAGTAGGGCCATCCTACGGGAGATCTTGCTGTACACTTTTTCTATATGCGGCTTCCAGGTGAGCTTGCTGTCTAGGGTAACACCAAGATAGTTGGCCTGGTTTGTCCAGTGAACAGAGCCGCCGGCAACACGTAATTCCGGGACATCATCTTCTGTTCGTCTGGTGAAGGCGATGGCTTGGGATTTAGTTGGATTTACACTAAGTCGCCAGGTGTTGAACCAGGTTGTTAATTGGTCCGCGTAGTTTTGAAGTCTTCGTACAGCAAGTTCATGCCGTTTGGAGGAGGTGGCAATTGCTGTATCATCCGCAAACTGGAAGAGCGTGCAGTTTGCGTAGGATGGCAGGGTATTTATGTAGATGAGAAAAAGGACAAGTCCAAGAACGCTGCCTTGGGGTAAACCAGCATTGATTGGATGAGATTGAGAGGTGATTTCCTCAATGGTGACACTGAAAGTCCTTTTGTTTAGAAAAGTGTTGATTAGATGAATGAGATAAGAGGGAATACTATACAGTACGAGACGAAAAAGGAGGCCTGCATGCCAGACAGAATCATAAGCACGAGTAAGATCCAGAAGCAGAGCTACGACAAAGTGGCAGTTGTTGAAGCCAGTGATAATGTGATCCACTAAGCCCAAGAGTTGATGGACCGTGGAATGTTCACGCCTGAAGCCAAACTGTTCGGGCCGTAGTATTTGTCGGGTCTCCAGTGTTTGGTTAAGGCGAGATTGGATGACCTCAAAAATCTTGCTCAAACTGGGGAGCAAGCTAATGGGACGATAACCCTCTGGAGTGGAGGAATCCTTGCCAGATTTCGGGAGGGTGATCACCTTGGCGTGCTTCCAGATGGTCGGAAAGTACGCAAGCCGGAGCAGATCGTTGAACAGGTTGACCAGGGCCTCTTTCCAGCAGATTGGTAATTGCTGCAGTGCAGCATAGGGAATATTGTCGTAGCCTGCGGCCTTGTAAGGTTTTACGGAGGATAGGTATTGCTGCAGCTCCGTGAGGTTTGTAGATGGAGGTTCTTCTGGATCATGTGGCCGAGAGAGGTATGTCCGAACTGCTTCATTTGTTTGGTGGATGTGGTCCCTATTACAGGTGTCTGCTGGATGGAAGGTGCTTTCAAGATAAGTAGCCACGAGTCCCACTTTTTCTCTTGTGGATTGGGCGGTGATTAAGCCATGGCGAAGAGGTTTATCCTGAACTGGGAGCCTTAATAGAGCCTTTGACATTATCCATAGTGATATCTTCTGTGTCTAGTGTCGAGAGTCGACGTTCCCAATCCGCATTAGAATGATCATGGAGCTCAATTTTGAGATTTTGCCGGAGTCTTGTATTCCCTGCGATCCATGGGACTGCCTGTGTGTTGTGCTCGACGCCGAGCCTTGTTCTTTGCCGCAATTAGATCGCGCAGGTGACGAGTGAGTTTCCGGACTTTGCTATAAGTGTTACGGGCAGGTGGTGTGGCCCTTGATATAGCATTTGTAATAGATGACGAGATGCTCATGATGACTGCATCGGCCTCGTTGGTGGTAGCACATCTATAAAAGGTCGGAGGTTCAGCTGCCATAATCTTGGTGTATTCCTCCCAGTTGGTACGCCGGGGTTTGGTAACAGGTGTTTAGCCTTGAAATTTGGGCGAGTTTGGAATAGTAGTAGCACGGGGTAATGGTCAGAAGACAGTTCTGGAAGAGTAAATAGCCTGGGATGTGAACGGACATTTTTGACTAAGATAATATCTAGCCAGTCCGCAGGGCTACGATCACCATGGAAGATTGTAGGGGAGGACGGTGAGAGTACCATGATGTTCCTTGTTTCAACATAACGTTCCAAGCTTGCTCCTCGTGCATTCAGAATGGTGGAGTTCCAGGCTGGGCTTTAGGCGTTATAGTCGCCCATGGCCAGTGTGGCAGTATTTGCAGCAAATAAGGTGTCAAGTTCTCCAGCAACTATAGGTTTATTGGGGGGGATGTAGACTGAAAAAAGTCGAAGTGGTCCTTTAGTAGTTTCCACCTGTATGCCTGTGGCTTCCAAGTTTGGTGTCTGACCAGTGGTTAGCGGATCGTGAGCTATGTTACGGCGCACATAGATGGCAGTACCACCATAGCCGTCTGGTCTGTCAGTACGGTAGCAAATCATGCCAGGTAGCCGGGCTTTAATATTGGAAGACAGGTGAGTTTCCTGTACCAATAGGATATGCACGCCTTTGTTTGCTATGAAGTTGGATGGTGATGATGATGATGAGTATAAGGGCGCTCAACTACAGAGGTCATCAGCGCCCTTTTTAAAGGTAACTGGTCATGGCAAAAGCCAGATATAAATTATTCTAAAACACCATAAATGTGTTAAAAAAGACAAAAAATACATACACGTTAGAAAAAAGGAAAAAAAAAAAATTCATCCAAAAACCATAAATTCTATTTGCTAAATCCTAAAATCTAATCTCGAAAAGAACCTAAAAACCTTCTTCACTACTGCGTTATCGTCCGCTAATATTTCTGCAAAGCTGACCGGCAGCTGCAGAGACGTCCTAAGGTCTGCTAGGTGAAAACACTCTAGCAGCACGTGTCGTACAGACAACGCTTCATTACAAAACGGACATAGTGGAGAAGGCTCCTTTTTAAAAAGAAAACTATGAGTAAAAAATGCAGTGCCCAATTCGTAACCGAGCCAAACTCACCTCCTCGCGACGAGATGACCGACAGGAGGTAACCCAGGGAATCGGAAGTTCTTTGACAGATCTAAGTTTATTATTGCGGAGAGCAGACCACTCTTCCTGCCAGCAGGTTTGCACAGCTCTCCGCAATTCGGCCCTAAAGTCTTCCGATGTCACAGATGGTATTCGAACCCTGGGCTTCATGATAGCCGTCTTGGCTGCTGAATCCGCCATTTCATTCCCCCGCAAGCCTACGTGACCAGGGATCCATGCACACACCACGTTAACGCCAGAAGCGTGTAAAACGTGGAGGGCATCCTGTATACGCTGCACAATAGGGTGGTAGTTGTACAGCTGCCGTAGGCTTTGAAGAGCACTGAGGGAATCACTCAGGATTAAGCAGTCCCCCAACTTTCGTCGGCGTACGTGTAAAATGGCCCGGTATATTGCATAAAGCTCTGCAGTAAAAATGGAAGTGCTAGTGTGGAATCCGAATGTATAGGGTTCGGTTCCACACACGTAAGCACAACCAACGCCATTTGAGTTCTTGGAGCCATCAGTATAAATTACAAAATGGTCCTCATATCGCGATAAAAATTCTAAAAAACATGTGCGGATACTAGACATAGACATGGTAGATTTATCATATTTAGTCATGCCCAGATCAACCGGGGACGCTCTGCACAACCAAGGAGGGTATGTCCTCTCCCCCCTAGGATACATCTTGGGCCTGTCAGTATCAAGATGTCTAAGGAGCTCCCGGAAACGAAAACCAGGTGGCTTTGGTTTAATAGTAGTGTTCCTATAACGCACGTCCATGAAGGTATTAAAGAACGGCGTAAACGATGGATGTGTGGGCATGCAATTAAGTCCACAGCCATAACGGAAGCCGTTTTTTAAACTCCAACTCTTAAGGTTGTCCAAGGTGGTCTGAAGACGGCGCTCTAAAAACGGAGTGCGCTGAGATGTACAGTAGACGGCAAAGTCGTCTACAAATAGGCATGACGAGACACCTGGAGGTACACATTTCGAGATAGAATTAATAGCAATAGCAAACAACGTAACACTTAGTACCGACCCCTGTGGTACACCGTTCTCCTGAACAAAAAGGTTCGAAAAAACCGAGCCAACCCTTACTCGGAATACGCGGTCTTTCAGGAATTCCTGAAGGAAGAGTGGTAGGCGTCCACGTATATTCCAGGTGTGCAGAGTACGTAGCAACCCTGCCCGCCAACACGTATCATAAGCCTTTTCGAGGTCAAAAAATATTCCGACTGTTTGACAGTTCTTAAGAAATCCGTTCATAATCTGTGTCGACATGGACACAAGATGATCCACTGTTGAACGGCGTCGTCGGAAACCGCACTGGATGTTATTCAGTAGGTTGTGCGTTTCCAGCCACCATACCAACCGCCCATTTATCATGCGTTCCATCACCTTGCATACGCAACTGGTGAGGGAAATAGGGCGGTAGCTAGAAGGGAGGTGACGGTCCTTGCCAGCTTTCAAGATAGGTATAATGGTAGCTTCTCGCCACTTTTCAGGAAACGTGGCATCAACCCAAACACGGTTATACACCTCGAGCAGGAATGCCTTACCTTCAGGTGAGAGATGTTGTAACATTTGAACGTGGATTCCGTCCGGTCCTGGTGCTGTCAGTCGTGATGACGAAAGAGCATGTTCTAGCTCTGCCAAGATGAAGAGGCGGTTATAGTCTTCAAGGTTTCTGGAACTAAACACGAAACCTTGAGATTCTACCTGAGTCTTAATTGAGATAAACTCAGGAGCATAATTGCATGAGCTAGACACCAGAGCGAAAGCACAGCCGAAGGTGTTAGCCACAACAAACGGATCAACAACAACTCCTGCAGCTGTTTTCAGACCAGCGATTGGCAAGTGGGTTGATTTTCCGGCCACGCGCCTTAATTTATCCCATACAACAGATGAGGGTGTACATCTGTTAAAAGATGTAACTGTTACGAGCTCAGATACGCATCCCTCAACTACCAGGACAAACCTTTCCACCGACACGGGTCTCCACGCACGGCCTACACGTGGGTGGGCCTGTTGACCGTCTCCCTCAACCACGAAGAGGAGCCCACACGAGGGAGACTGTTGGCTCGGGACCCCGGGTTCGCCAAACCCGTACCTACCGAAGTAGGCCCCTGGGGGGCTGAAGTTGGAGGTTTCTTGTAACTTCTGCCTGAGTCCATTGGCATTCCAGTAGCAGACTTTCAGGGAGAGAAGATCTGAAACATTGCCACCTCTAACAGCCATTGTTGATCATGAATGTTAAGACGGCGTTCACAAAGATGGTGTAGGGATGAACTGTAGAGGGGCGAGTTTTCAGTGCCTCAGCCAAATAGGCGGCAAATAGCGGCTGCAGATTTATTGGAATCTGGCCCATGGTGTTGAGGAACGCCTCGTCTGGGATGGTGGGATGAAAGGCTGAGTCTCTGGTGACGGTATGTATTAAGCCACTTGATGTAGAATCATCTGGCCTGGGCTTCCTGGGCGCCGAATACGGTTTTGACCTGTTTTGTGCGGGTCGTGTTTGCCTGGGAGGTGGCTGGGGTGTCACAGGTTGTGCTATGGAAGAAGATTGCGACGGCTGCGGCTGTTGTGGTTCTATCGTCACCTTCTCTATTGTTGGTGCTGGACTTACAGAGTTGGTCACTGCTGCTGCATAGCTAGGATATTGGATAGGAGTGCGTGGTGGCAGTCCTGGGTAACGTGCTCCAGAGAACGCTTCCTTGGGTAGGTCGATGTTATGACGAACTCTAGGTTTGGCGTTGTACTTAGACATTTGCCCGTCTTTGGAGGTCATCAATTCTATGCGTGCCCCTTGCCACACTGGTCACTTAGCATAGCGACAGGAATGGGAGTCCCCGCAGTTGTAACATAGAGGAGTTGCCCCTTGGATGCCGATTCGCTGGCAGTTGGCACATTTGTGGCCAACCTCTCCGCAGAAAGATCAGACTGGCTGGAGTAAGCATCCAGCAGAACTGTGGGTAAACTGTTGGCAGTTTGTGCACTGCTGTGGTCTGGCTGGTGGTTTGTACGATTCCACTCTCACTGTGGCGTGGAACATGTGAGTTTCTTGGTAGACATCCCTCACATTAGGAGTCTCTTTGAGAGCCACACGGAAGTGTGGGAGAGGTTGAGGTTTGGGACCTCGGGTTGTTAGCTGAGCTACCCTTTCTACACTGTAGCCTTTTGCAGCGAGACAGTCTCGCACTTCTTCCTCAGTGACAAAGGAAGGCACGTCTTTAATGGTCACGTGCAGGTGTCGATCCTCAGAGAGGAGAGTGGTTACTCCTATGTTGTGCTTCTCTAAATGGCGCCGGAGCAGACGATGGTTATTAGCTGTGGCAGGTAGAAGTGCTACAGTGCCACGGAGGTTCTTTATTTGGTACTCAGATGTCACGCCTGAGGAGAGTACTTTTCTGACATCTGCTGGATTGCGCAGGAAGATAGGCGTGGGGCGACTGGCCCGTGTGTTGGAAGCTGGCTAATTGCTAGTTGAAGTAGTAGCTGAAGTAGTAGCAGCAGGAGCTTGGTTATCTTGCTCCATTTTCTCTGGCTGAGGTGGAGGCGTTGAGCATTTACGCCTTTTTTGTGTTGTAGCTGCAGATGCGGGTTCGTCCTTTTGTTCCGCTTCAAGAGCAGCAAATCTGTTGCTAGTGCTGCTGGTGGGAGCAGTTTGCGGCGGTAAGATTTTGGGCGATGGTTTCTTTACCGTCTCCCAGGATGTGGTGGCACTGCTTGAGTCAAGCCTCACTAGCAGGCTTTGGATAGCTTCTATCCTGGATCTATGCGCCACATACACTCTGAAGTCAGAGATGGCTACTGTGTCCTTTGTGTTGTTTTTCATGATATTTGCGTCTGCTTGGTTGAGATATTTCCTCCTCGCATTAAGCTCTAGCTGCAGTAGATCTTAGCTGGCTTTGTTGAGGGGCAATTGGGGGTTAATTATCAACTCTTCCCAGAAAAGAGCGGATATTTCCACCCACGATATAATAATCTTCTTCCCTGAATGGGGCAGTGATTTTACTATTGCTGGCTGAGTTCATGTTGACCAATAAGAGTGGGCAATGCAAGGACCAATCAGAAGTCAGTCAGGTGCCGCTGTTAGTAAGCGAGTATGTGTCAGTGTGGGGAGATGTCTGAAAGAATAGAGGAAATAAGAGTATAAGAAAGAAGAAGAAAGTGCCAGTATAGGGCGCTAAGAAGCACGAAAACCAGAGGGCCTACCCTTTCAGGCGCCGAGAAACCAGTCCTAGGACTGTTGGCTTCGGCCTTGGTTTTCTACCCAATTACTGTGCGGTGTGCTGTGCTGTGCTGTGCTGTGAAGTTCTTGAAGTATCGCACAATGATGTCTGCGCTGCAGCTACCTCATGGCGTGGCTTCTTCTGCGAAGATCGCCGGTAGACAAGGAACGCTGGTAGACAAGGACCAAGCCCTGAAAAGGGCTGCTTTGTCCTTGCTACGATGCTCCTTTGTAGGTGCTTTTCTCTCCGCTGTCTCGAAGAGAAGGCGATGCTGACTCGACGAAGTCTCCGCTCTGCGTGCGTTTCTATCTGTGTTGTGTAGTAGCACGTTGTCTGAATATTGGGCTATGTTGACGTGTAGCTCCGTGGGGAGATCCGCCACATACACGCTAAAGAGTGTAGGGGATAAGACAGAGCCTTCGGGGACGCCTCCTCTGATTGGTCGTCTGGTAGATAGCTTTCCCGCCACAGTAACTGTGAAAGGTCTGTGTTTGAGGAATGAGTAAAATGTGTATCATGTGTGCAGGAAGCCCCAGGGTGATTAGTTTATGTAGGAGGCCTGCATTCCAGGTGGTAGAGAAGGCCTTCTCGACATCCAGAGATACCCCCGCAGTGAATGCCCTTTCCTAGAAACTCAGGGCAGCGGCCTCCACCAGACGGAGCAGCTGCTGTGATGTTGAGTGCCCAGGACGAAAACCAAACTGATAGGGAGGAATAGCTTGAATATCCCCCAGTAGGAGTGACAAGCGGGCTAAAACAAGCCTCACGAAAACTTTCGAGAGGACTGACAGGAGTGAGTGAGTGTGTGGTGTTTTAGGGCCCGTCGATAACAAGGTCATTTGGGCTCGAAGTCAACGCTAAAACCTAAAAGCTACAAAAATTCAGCTAAAAAGGTAAAGTATAATTAAAAAAACACTCAACTGTTAAAGGGACATAAAAACGATCTGAAGACTAATAATTTAAACTCTAAAAGTAATAAATATAAAATACAAGTTAGACTTGTTTGTTAAAACCTATTTCTGAAACAAACCGAAGTGCCTTAACCACGGCCACTGGGTTGTTCCCTAAAATACTGTACAAGTTAGCTCCCAAGCACAAAGAATGGCGAACTCTGGCGTACTGCGGGCAATAGATTAATATATGCCGCACAGTGAGGCGTACTGAACACGGGGCACACCCGGGGGCCGGTTCCCCTCTTAACAGATGGCCGTTAGCCGCTCGTGTGTGCCCAATTCTCAGCCGGGTGAGTATCACCTCGGCTCACCGGTTATCCCTGCAGGAAGTTAGCCAGGGTTGGACGCTCTTCTTTATTGCCCGGAGTTGTGTGCCTTCTAAACCTGTCCTGGATTGCTGCCAAGAAGATAGGAGCTGGCGACGGAAAAAACGTTGCACATCCTGGTATGGCACCGTAGTTGTTAAACTCCGGGGCAAACGGCAACCGGACTTTGCAGCCGGGTCCGCCCCCTCGTTCCCGGAAATCCCCACATGGCCTGGGGTCCAAGTAAAAACAAAATTGTACCCGCGCCTGAGCATTTGCGAGATCTGGGCCTGTATTTTTAAAACGAGGTTCTGAGCGGCAGTGTGCTGTTGCAAGGCCTGAAGAGCACTCAGAGAGTCAGTGCAGACAATAAGAGCCAGGAGCTAACTTGCAAATAAAAAGGAGCATATAGAAGATGGCATACAGCTCTGCGGAAAAAACTAAAGTGGAGTCCAGAAGTCGAAATTTATGAGCCTGACCGTTAATGAAGAATGTGCAACCCGTAGTGCTACCCAACTGAGAAGCGTCTGTAAAGACCGGAACATGGTTAGGGTAACGGCCCAATAGTTCGGCAAAAAGTTGTAGGAACACCGAATGTGGAGTAGCGAGTTTAGAGTTCCTTTAAAGAGCGAGATCGAACAGCGCACGATCGAGCTGCCATGCAGGATAAGTGCGGATGGACGACCTCTCCACGCGAGGCATTCGGAGGCCATGGGAATGTAGGAGGTCCCGAAATCTTATTCCCATGGGGCGTGTCCGAGAACCAGGGCGCATACAAGGGTGGACTAAATCTGGACACAGAACTGGTTTAAAACAAGGATGATTGGGATAACTTGCCAGCTTCGAGACGTATGAGCAGAGTAACAGCGAGCGACGAATATGGAGTGGAGGTTCGCCTGAGTGCATACAGGCAGTCGACTCGACTGGCGCGGAAAGCTCCTGTGGCAAGGCGGATGCCAGTATGATGCACGGTGTCTAAAAGGCGAAGTTTAGAGGCGGTCGCTGCGCCATAAATAAAACTGCCGTAGTCTAGCTTGGACCGAACCAGCGAGTTGTACAGCCTCAACATTACCGTGGGATCGACCCCCCAAGATGCTCGAGATAAAACCTTCAGCACCCGCAGAGAACGATCGCAAGAGGCTCGAAGGTGACGAATGTGGTGTCCCAGTTAAGTTGTCAGTCCAAGTAGAGGCCCAAGAACTTCAGGTGCGAGACAAATGGCAGGGGTGTGCCGTTCAAATGAATATAAGGAGGCGGGTGAATACCTCGTAGGTGGTGAAAGTGGATACACTGCGTCTTCGCAGCTGAAAAACGGAAGCCGGTTGGAAGCGCCCAAGCTGCTAGCTGGGTAATGGTCAGCTGCAGTTGGCGCTCAATGTGATCTATGTTGGCAGACCTATAATAAACTGCGGAGTCGTCAACATAGAGGGATGATGGAATTCCACTTCGAACGGCACTAGTGATGCCGTTAATCGCTACGGCAAAAAGGGTGACGCTCAAAATCGACCCTTGAGGTACGCCGCTTTCCTGTATCCGCTCCCGTGATATCGTGTTTCCTATGCGGACCCGAAAACGGCGAAGTTTTAGAAAGTTGCATAGGAAATCCGGTAAATGACCACGCATACCGTAACCATGTAGGTTACGGAGTATGCCGTAGCGCCAAGTGGTGTCATAGGCCTTCTCCAGGTCGAGCTACACGCCCACGGCATGCTGCTTCAGTAGAAAAGCATCGGAAATATACCCCTCAAGGCGTGTTGGATTATCGACACTTGAGCGATGGCGACGAAAACCGCATTGCAAGTTGGACACATGGTTAAGTATTTCTAGCCACCAATTTAACCGAGCGTTTATCATTCGCTCGAAGGTCTTACCGATGACACTCGTCAGGCAAATGGGGCGGTAGGTGGATGGAAGTGTGCGGTCCTTTCCGGGTCGAGGGATGGGGATGACAATACCCTCTCGCCAGGCGGAAGGGAAAACCCGCTCATGCCAAATGCGGTTATAGATGTTTAAAAGGAAACAGAGCGTCTTAGATGGAAGATGTAAGATGTAGCAGCATCTGCCGGTATACGTCATCGGGACCTGGAGAAGAATCCTTTGCTAGCGCCAGAGAATGGGCGAGCTCGGCTGCTGTAAAAGATTGGTTGTACGGTTCGGTGCAGTCATTATTAAAATTAAGTGGTACCCGCTCCGCCTTTTCCTTAATAGGTAGGAAGAGAGCGTCATAGCGGGCAGTTTGGCTAGTAGCAGCAAATGTGGTAGCTAGGGCTTCAGCTATGTCCTGCTCGGTGGTGCACATGGAACCGCTGATGGCAAGGCCGGGAATTACCGTCCGGCGATACTTGCCACACATCCGCCGAACAGCTAACCATACTTGTTGGGTATAGCTGTGCCGGGAAAGCGAAGACACATAGGCTTCCCAAGATTTACGCTTTGCGTTGCGCTGTATAAGGCGTACCGTAGCGCGAGAACGTTTCAAGGCGACGAAGTTCCGTTCCGTCGGCTGCCGCTGAAAAACGCGCAAAGCACGTTTGCGTGCTTTGATGGCCAACTACATTCCTCAGCCCACCACGGTACAGGGATGCGACGTGGTGTAGGTGAACCTCGAGGAATGCTGGATTCTGCTGCGAGCAGGATCGAGCAAGTAAAATATTCGACCATTGCATCGATGGTGTCGAAACCATCGTCGATCAGGTGTATGAGGGATTGAAATTTTCCCCAGTTAGCTTTGGAAATAATCCTGCGAGGATGTCGAGAAGGTACACTTTGGCCAGAAAAATTAATGTTAATGGGATGATGATCACTGCCAAAAGGGTCGGAAAGTACTGACCACTCAAGGAGTGGTACTAATGACGGACTGCAGAAAGAAAGGTCTAGTACGGAATGTATACCATAAGCGGATGATAGGAATGTCGTGTCACCAGTATTTAGCAGAAGCAGGTCAGACTTATCGAAGACGTCTGCGAGGAGGCATCCACGGGCGTCATCAGTGTCTGATCCCCAGAGCGTGTGCTTGGCATTCAAATCTCCCACAAGGAGTAGTGGTGAGGGGAGCTGAGCCAATAGAGCTAGAAGATCCCCCTCTGGAACTATACTGAGCGGCGGCAGCTACATGTTACAGATGGTAAAACGGATGCTCTCCAGCTGTATCCGAACGGCCACAGCTTGCAATGGAGTGGTGAGAGGAACGTTGGCGGCTGAGATGTTAGGCGCCACTAAGGTAGCAACGCCACCGCTTGCACGCATACATGCAAGAGAGTCGCTTCTAAATGCCGAAAAAGAGTGAACGTGTAACGAGTGATTTGGATGTAAGTGGGTTTCTTGGAGGCAAATAATTGACGGTGACCGTTGAGAAACTAAATGTTGTAGGTCTTGGGAACGAGCCCGAAAACTATTGACATTCCACTGGATTATTTCCATGAAGAGTTTTGAATGGGCCGTTTTAACTTTTTTTCTTGACCTTGGCTGACTTGGGCCCTACGATTCGAAAATCGTTAGCCTCCTGTGACTCCGCTGATGTTCGGGAGTCAGAACTCCTACGGCTCGTAGAACGAGACCGGGATCTAATAGAAGGCGAGCGACTTCGCGATCTATGTTGTGGCCGGGATCAGTTTTTCACATTTACTACTGGATTGTTGTTACTCGGTGATGGCTTGGTTGTTGGAGTCTGTACGGTTGAAGCGGACGTAGTGCTGGTGGATATACAGTCTGACACGTGGGTTTAACGGCTAGAAAGTCAGTCTGCGTGGTTGCGTTGGCGACGGGGACGTGTTGAACAGCAACAGTGTTAGGAGTACGGCGAGCTGCTGTTGCATATCCAGTGGTAGTAGCAGGCTTCAGTTGTTCAAAGCGCCGTCGTGCCTCTGGAAAAGTCAGGCGTTCGTTTACACGTAGCTCCTGAATGCTTTTTTGTCCATGAATCTACTGCACTGTCGCGAACTGAAGGGATGACTTCCGCCACAGTGCACGCAACAAGGTGTTCGACTGCAGTTTGGGTCGTCGTGTTTCGGTAGGCCACATTGCTCTCAGAGAGCGTGATTGGTACACGTGACCTTAGTATGTCCGAACCGCTGACATTGAAAACAGCGCATGGGGTTCGGGACATACTGGCGGACGCTAGCACGTTCATAGCCGCAATAGATGAATTCGGGTAGCTTAGTCCCAGCAAAAGTTAGAAAAACCGTACGTAGTGGGTACTCCTTGCCATCCTGTTTCCCTGTTTGCCGGTACGCCTGACAAACAAGCGGATCAGAGAGGCAAGTTGCTATTTCTTCATTTGCAAGACCATCTAAGCTGGAGGTGGTGACTTTTCCTCTACAGGTGTTAAGCGTTTTGCGTGGGGCTACCCGTATAGGGTAGGAGCCCAACAAAGTCGCCTTTTGCAGTTTGCGAGACGGGTCTGCATTGGTGCTCTCTAATAGTAAGCTACCGTCGCGTAGACGCGCAGCGTTTTTGACCGGGCCGCTTATTTTATCAAGTTCGCGCTTTATGTAAAATGGACTAATCTCTTTAAACGTTTTCCTATCACAAGCCAAGGTCATTATCAAAAAAGGGTCAATGAAAGACTGTTTGCGCGCTGAAATGATATAGACCCCATCCGGAACCGTCGGCGTCAGCCTGCTATCCGGGGGTTAAAGAAAGAAAGACACCGAATCTTCACGGTCTGTGCCGTCATGGGGACCTCACCCATGACCGATCTCATTTGTACCTCAGAAAAGCTACCCTTCAATCTCCACTGCTTGTCCGCATGGGTAAACCGTTCACCACGCACACCCCGGCTTTATGCCCCTACCACAGGAATAACCGCCTGTGGCTCCCCACTTTAGGCCGCGCTGCGCATAAAGGGCACACGCGGATTCAGGGGAATTTTGGTGGATTACACCGGGGTTCCGTTAGCGGTAACACGTCCGGTCCGTGATACTAACCCAACGGCACACGGCCGTCGGGAGATAGACACCGACCGGGCCCTCAAGGAGCTACGTGGTTGTACTTGACGGTGTGGACGGGCTCCGCACCTAAGGCTACACATAGGGGCAGTGCGAAGGGTCCGCTCAACCTTCACTTTTGAGACCTCCGGAGAGCACACATGTCGGAAGCCGCGCTGAAAACCGTGGGACAGAATCACGGAGATAGGAGAGATCCGTGCTGGTGAGACAGGAGTTATAAACCTAAGACCTTACGTGGTAATAAGAATAATAAAAAACTAGAAGAGGAAGAATGTGATGCTTACTGACAAGCAGTAGCTCAACGTGGCACAGTTGATTGAGATGAAGCGGATGAATTGAGGGTGACTGGCTAGGGACCCCAGTATCGCCAAACCCGCACCTACCGTAGTAGGTCCCTGGGGAAAAATACCAGAGCCTCTTCTGCCAGTTTTCGGGGTTACTGAAGCACCTTCTCGGCAGCCGTAGCGGTCTTGGGGAACACCAAGTCCCCGCCCTACATCGCCCCGTCAGTCAATCCCCTACTTTCTGTTGCCCACCCGTCGGGACGAGGACCGCAGTGGTTGGATTTTGAGGGGCGGACTGACAGGAGGCTAATGGAGCGGTAACTGGCTGGGAGTTCCGGATTTTTACCGGGATTCAAAATGCAAATCACCCGAGCCTCCCTCCACTGCCGTGGAAAGTGGCCCAGGGCAAGACACATGTTAAAAACCCGAGTAAGAAAAAGAACGGCTTGGAATGGAAGATGGCGGACCATGATAGGTGTCAACCCATCAGGCCCCGACGCTTTTTTGGGATTTAGACGCCGGAGTGCGCCCTGGAGCTCACTGGTTCTAATGACAGGTAGTCGGTCAGCCTCAGCAAGTGGACGTCGAAGGTAATGACAAACCTCCCGCTTGACACGGCCAGTGAAGTCTAGGTCCTGGGGGTCATCTCGTGGCCTCATGGTCCTCTCTAGGTAGTCGGAAAACACATTTGCTTTGGCTTGGGGTTCATACACCAGGCCTTGTGTGCCTTGGATAGGGATGGTTGGCGCTCCTCCACGATTCTGGAGTCCTGTTGCAAGCCTCCACCCCTCGCAATTCTCAAAATTCACTCGAGGCATCAACTTCTCTCACGCGCGCACACGGTGCTCGCGTAGTCGAAGTCGAACCTCTAGGCGCAAGCGCGCGAGCAGAACCTGATTATGGCGAGTGCGGTGCCACTGATAGTCTGCGGGCCGCCCAAGAGCGACGAATGAGTATATGGATGTCTAGCGGGATGACGTGAGGGTGCAGAGGTGCTGGAGTGTGAACGTTGAGGTTACGAACAGTTCGTCCTACGATGGAGGTGAAGGAGGAGATCGCCGTCTCCAGGGTCGGTATGTCTGTAATGTGTGGTTTAGGAGGTATGGAGTCATTTAAGCAGACCCGTACGCAATCCCAATCGACCTCACGCTTTTGAACTGTGAATTCATGACTGACAACCCGTAAGTTGACCTCAGCCACAACTGGGCTGTGGTCGGAATGTGAGGCGCTTTGTGAATTGAGTGATAAGTGAAATGGAAAATGTGTGATGATTGCGAAGTTAATGACCGAAGGACGGCCTTGAATTCGCGGGAAATGAGTGGGTTGCCAGGGACCCTCAACTCTCAATTGAGGATCTCCATCTATGATGCGGGTGATTTCTGTGCTTCTTGCGTCTGTCCGGGGACCCCAATGCTAACGCGGGTGTTTAGCATTCAAATCCCCTGCCATAATGACGTTGGGATGTAGGGTGAGGATGGAGAGATAATCATTAGAAACGAACTGTTGGCCAGGAGGGTGATATGCAGACACTATCAGGACTTCGGAACTGCCCAGATTCACGCAGACGGCAGTGGCTTCAAGGGTTTGAAGAGTGGGAAGCTGGACAGGTTTAAAGACAACGCCCCTCCTCACAAAGACCGCCGCGACGGCCCACACGGTCGACCCTGAGGCAGTGATAGCCGGAAATCCGGAAGGACATTTCAGGTCGGAGATGTGTTTCCGATACCAAGATGAGATCCAAAGCAAATGACCTCGCGAAATGCAGGAGTTCATCTTGTTGACCATTGATGCCACTCGCAATTCCAGAATGCGAATCTGAACGAGGTGAGAGACCTAGTTCGACCCACCATCATGGCTGGTGCGGCTTACTGCGGACAACAAGGCAAGCGCCTCCATGGCAATGACCATTCGGGCTGCAGAATCCGTGGTGTCGAAGAACATCACCACCAGTTCACAGAGACGCCGGCCGTGGTTCTGCAGCATTTGCTGCAACCATCCCAGCATCTCCATGGCCTGTGTGGTGGGAGGAGAATCTTCTTTTGAAGTGGAAGCTTTGGTGGGAGAGGGGCTGCAGAAGAGTGCCTGGGCGCCGGCCTACCATTAGCCCATCAGTCCCTCAGCTGGCGATCGGGTTTGGGAGTACCTCGCCCGCTCGATGCCTCGGAATCAGACTCTTGCTCTCTGGCAGGACGTCTTCCCTGCGCTTTATCGGAGGGGGTGGTATTAGGGGCTGTTTCTGTAGCCTTAGGTGGACGTGTGTGTTTTGACCGTGATACCGTCGGCAAATCCGCAGGCTTGCGCAGCACCTCCGCAAAGGTAGACACACCACGTGCTTTCTGAGTTGTACCGGAAGCAGCAGCCTGCACTGGTACAGCGGGGGCAGTTTTCTGCCTAGCCGATGATGGTGCTGGCGCCCTCCTAGAGGCTATCACAGCCTTCCTAGTCGGGCAGGCCCCGTAGCACGCAATGTGATCACCCTTGCAGTTAGCGCAGGTGGGTACTTCAGTGATGGTACGCGGACAGATATGTTTAGTATGGGTACCACCGCACCGTAAGCAAAGCGCCTTTCGGCGTTGGCTGTGGCCTTGTGTTTCGCTGTCTGCAATGATGTGTTTTCCACGAGGTTGTCGCTCGCACGCTGCTGCCTTCTGCTAACACCACTAATCTTTCACGTAACCCCGCATCCCTGCATGTTAGTATTAACAGCATGCGGGAGGCGATGTAGAATGCTTGCCGGAGAATGACAGTTGATCGCCACCGGGCAGGCGGGGAGGGGCCTGTCTAAAAAAAATCTGGAGATTTTAGCGAATTGCCGGGAGCTTCCCTAAAGTCCCTCCCGCTGGTAGCTCTCGCAGAGACGTCCATACTCTTCAAAGGCTCAAAGAGAACTCCCCTCTCCCCCTCGAAGAGAGACGAGCGAAGTTGTCGTTGGAAGGGGATCCCACCAAAGGTGGTGGGGCCTTCCGACAGATACCATTCCAGGACTAGGTCCTTTACTGGTTGAAAAATGAAGTTTGAAGTAAAGACTGTGGTAGACTGTGGCATTGTGGTAGGGAGGTTATGATTTAATTACTTTGAGGTGTAGGAGGGAGTGAGATATTGAATAGAAGAAATTAGAGATGATGAATAACTTAAAGAGGTGATGAGAATATATTTTGTTTTCGATGGATGATATTAGGGTCGATGTAGGAGGATCCTGAGATGCTTGTAACGCTCCCCGGGGTCAATATCGTACTCCCCGAGGCCGCTGATAAAGGCATGGAAATTAGGTGGAAGAGTCAAAGAATTTTTGTGAAAGGGAGAGCATGTAGTCAGTGAGAAGTGGAAAGGAAATGTCACGATGGATGTTGGTGTAAGGAATGTACCAGTCGGCATCGACAGCGGTACGAAGGAAGCGGTTTTGAAGAGTTTGAAGGTGATACATATGAGTTTTTGCGGCAGTGGCCCAGACTGGACAGGCATAGGTGAGAACAGGACGAAGAACTTATTTATACAGAAGTAATTTGTTGGGAAGTGACATGGCAGAGTTTCGGTGGCATAAGGGGTAGAGAAGTGCCATCTTGCTAGCAACCTTGCTGTATAAGGTGTCAATGTGGGCCTTCCAGGTGAGCTTCTGGTCCAGTGTGACGCCAAGATATTTGACTGTGGTGGACCAGTGGACAGACCCACCAGCAATACGAAGCTCAGGAACATCAGCCTCCAAGCGCCTTGTGAAGGTGATGGCCTGTGACTTGATGGGGTTCACAGTGAGGCGCCAAGTATTCACCATGTGAGGTTTACTGCGCATCGTTGTAGTCTATCTACAGCTACCTGATGACGTGTGGAGGCGGTGGTTATGACGGTATCGTCAGCAAACTGGTACAGCGTACAGCCCTGATAGGACGGCAAGGTGTTTATGTAAGTGAAGAAAAGCAGAGGGCCAAGGACACTCCATCTCCCGCAAAGGCTTAGGGTAGGGTACGAGACCATCAAGGTACGTCCCTATATCCCTAATCCGCTGAGATGTTTTAAGTGCCAGCGCTTCGGACACACTAGCACGTTCTGCAACGGGACGCCTACGTGTTTTAACTGTGCGATGTCAAGGCATGAGGGTGCATGCACATCGCCAGTGAAATGTGTGAGCTGTGCCGGGGAGCATCCATCTAGCTCCAAAGACTGCCCACGTTTTGTGGAAGAAAAGGCAATACAGGAGATCCGGTTTAAGGAGAAGGTTTCCTTCTCGGACGCCCGGAAGCTCCTGCGTACTCGCTTGCCCTCCGTCCCTAGGTCCGGTACCTATAGCTCTGTCGTGGCTAAACCCGTTCCTAGGAAAGAAATTGCAACGCAAACCTGCGGTGCAGGGGAGGCTATCATCTCCGATAGAGTTCTTGACCCACACAAGTACGGGAGTCCACAAATGCATCACCAGCGTCGGCAAATACATCGCCTAAGCGGGCGAAGGAATCTAAAACCTCAGCACCGTCCCAGGCCATACCGTCGACTTCTACAGCTAAATATGACAAGGCTGCAATATACGTTCCACCGCCTAAAGTATTTAAGACCAGTTACCAGAGGACAGATTTCCTTAAAGATTCGACCCGTACCCCCAGGAAGAAGAAAACCTCTAGGACATCCCGAAGCTCTTCTTCTGAAGAGCTTTCTGGCGATGAATCGGATCGGCGACTTTCATCTTCGTCGATCCCTGTGTCCAATAATTTTGAAGCCCTCGAACCTAAGTTCTCTTTAGGGAAAGGTGCTTCCTCCGCCGAAGAGATGGACCTAGAGGATTCCGATTACAGAACGGCAACAAAAAAGCGCCAGGATAAACCGGCAACCAAAGATGTTAGCCCTACACCGAAGAAAAAGGGTAAGCTGATTCGGCCACCGTTAAAGTCGTCTTAATGTAGGCCAATTTTTTACAACCTTTTGTGGGAAAGATAGACAATCTCTTTGATTCGCTAAACAGCTATGGACACTTCCCATTAACTTATAAAAGGTATAGATGTGCTCTCTCAGAGAAATCAACACACTTTAAAATGTAGTATGACATTTTGAAGGAGATGGCAAATTGGAAGATTATAGAACTGGCAACAGGAGAGTGCCAATTCGGCAACCAAAAAACAGATGGATAACACCTGGTATTATAAATTCAAGTCACAGAATGAAATTTCTTAGTAGAATCATAAAAGCTGGAAATGTGTCGGAACAATTCAAAACCTACTATAAAAAATACAAACATATATATATACCAAAGTATTGGTTGAAGCAAAAAAAACTGCATAATGCAAGGTTTATACGTGAATCACAAAATAAATCAAAAGCCATGTGGACCTTAATTAAACAAGAAATTAAACAAGATAATAATATCCCTGAGAATAGACACCTTAGACACAAGGGAACTAAAATAAGTGACCCAAAACAAGTAGCCAATCTTTTTGAATTTCCAGAAAAATTGAAGGTGGCTAAGGTGAAACCTCTCTTTAAGAAGGGGGAAGAATTTGACGTAGGTAACTTTAGACCTGTATCACTACTATCCGTTTTTTCAAAATTAATAAAAAAAGTAATGTACGTCAGACTTACATCATTCCTCGATAAACACAGTATAATAACAAACAAACATGGATTTCGTAAAGACAAGTCAATAAACACAGCAATAGCAGATTTTGTTAAACGTATATATGAATCTATGGATAAAAAGAAGAAAATATTGGTATATTTTTAGATTTGTCAAAGGCATTCGACTTAGTAGACCACAAAATTTTATTGGAAAAACTAGCTGTTATTGGTATACGTGGAACAGTGAACAAGTGGTTTAAAGAATATTTAACATCCCGACAACAGATGGTAGAAATCACTTATACACATGTAAATACAAATGAAATTACAACATATTTATCATCTATGGCAGCAATAAAATATGGTGTCCCCCAAGGTTCAATTCTTGGACCTGTTTTATTTCTGATATATATATAAATGATCTAGAGTGTTCCTTAAAAAATAGTTATCCAACATTATTTGCTGATGATACAAACTTATATATTTCTGGTTACAACTTGAGATCCTTAAAATTTAAGATAGAACAGACAATGTCTGAATTGCTAAACTGGTTCAACATTAATAGATTATTAATAAATACAGAAAAAACAACAGCAATAGCTTTTTTATCATAAACAAAATACACTTGCCAATCATCCCTTTATACATTTCCAGGGCAAATATATCTCATACACAGATAGTACAAAATTTCTAGGGGTATGGATGGATAATAATTTAAAGTGGTCGGCTCACATTCAAAAACTGAGTAAAATAACTTATGCCATCATAGTCATTTCAAAAATCATGGACTTGAAGTCGGCCATATCTTTATATCATGCATATTTTCAATCTGTTCTTAGATTTGGAATATTATTTTGGGGTAATTCAACAGGAGCAAAATCTATTTTTAAAACGCAAAAACGGGCAATTAGGATAATACTACATGTTAATAAAAGAACCAGTTGTAGGCCACTATTTAAGGAATTAAATATATTGCCCCTCCCCTGTATTTACATATATGAAACATTATGCTACATAAAAAATAATCTCAGTATGTACACAACAAACTCACAGATACATTCTCATGATACCAGATGAAAAGATAACCTTCATGTAATCACACATAGCACTAGTTCTTTTGAAAAAAGTTTTGTATATACTGGCCTCCAGCTTTATAATAAATTACCCATTTATCTGAAGCAAATACCTGCACTGCATCGATTTAGAATTTGTCTCAAAAGACTTCTTTCACTCCGTTGTCTTTATAGCATAAAAGAATATTATGATTACTTTGACAATTAATTTTGTTAATGTTAATGATGTTAATGTTTTATAGTATAGGTGAATTGTTTGAATATGTTAACTACAAGTGAATTATTATTATTATACTGTACATACAGTTGAATTTTCATTGCAAACTTGTGTTGTATATATGTATATTGTATAATTTTTAGTTATAAGTACTTGACGTGTATATACCATGTAATATGATCAAAAGGATGAATAAAAACTAACTAATCAACTAACTTTCAATCTCTTGAAAAAGATTGGTCTTGATGCAGCCACCGAATGCAGTGAATGTACAAACAGCTGGTTTTCCACAGACTTCTTGCCTTGTCATTTATTTACGACATTTAAGGACAGAGGTACTGAAGCCTCCAAGTTAACATATGCCAGTGAAAATCTGATGCTACTATTACGAAACCTCCACAATCAGTTGTATAAATTTCTGGATGAGATTTTGGCCACACTAGTTCTCTGGAGGATCATTTTATTTCAATTTTCAAAGTGCCAGATAGCATAAGACTATGTGCAGAACATGGAATGCACATAGATATAATTAAGACATGTGTCCCATTCTTAATTTCTAAGTAGATTAAAGATAACAAAATTAGCATTTTTGAAAAAAGAAAAGCTACCACAGGCCATTCAAAAAAAGATGAAAATATTGAGATCAGTATAATTTCAGTCGTTTTTTATGTTTGTTTTTGCTGACCAATTAAGTGGTAGTTGTTTAGGTATCGTTTTCCAGATTTTTAAATTTTCCAAATTTATTTAGACAGTTATAGATGCAGTAAATTGCCTTATTAAATTTATTTCCTCAAACATTATTATTTCTTGAAACATGTATTATGCTTAATACATAACTAAAGTGTTATAATGTTATGCTGAACTTTCCATGTACCTAATACTCATGTTATTCATCACTTTAAACCCTTCAGCAATCCCTACAGTGTTATTACAGAACATTATGTTAAAGCTTATTTGTAAAATACTCAAGTTTATCATTTCTGTTATTTATATCACTTTGTGCAACAGCTGCAGTTTTATGTTAGCGTCTTTGTTTTAAATGAAAAAGGTTACTGTGTTATTCATATGATTTACAAATTTGTGTAATATTACACAGAATGTTTTGCTAAAGTTTCTTTGTAATTAAATGAATTAGCCATGTTGCATCACTCTTAAGTGTTTTGAGTTATAGCTACTATTGTTCTATGGATTCTTTGTACTTTATTTAGTTGAATTAGCCATGTTATTTAAGTAAATGTCAAATTAATTTGTTATATTAATGAGACAGAATAATAAAACGAAGCAGTAACTGTCAAAACAATATTATTCAAATTTTCCTGTCAAATACCACATCCTATTGTTATCTCCTTGAAAGTTCATACAAAATTTTGATGTAATTAAAGTGGAAAATAATACAGGTGCCATGCGGAAAATTCACTTAAAGAGTGAGTGAGTGTGGTGTTTAAGGGCCCGTCGACAACAAGGTCATTTGGGCCCCAAGTCAGCACTAAAAACCTAAAAACTATAAAAACTCAGTTAAAAGGTAAAATACAATTAAAACACTCAACTATTAAAAGCACATTAAAATCATCCCAGTACTAAAAATTTAAAAACTCTAAAATTAATAAATTTAAAACACAAGTCAGACTTGTTTATTAAAACCTATTTTTAAAACAAACCGCAGTGCCTTATCCACGGCCACTGGGTCGTCCCCTAAAATACTAAACAAGTTAGCTCCCAAGCCCAAAGACTGGCGAACCCGGGCGTACTGTGGGCAGTCGAGTAAAATATGCCGCACAGTGAGGCGTACGGCACACGGAGCACACACTGGGGCCGGTTCCCCTCTCAACAAATGACCATGAGTAGCTCGTGTGTGCCCAATTCTCAGCCGGGTGAGTATCACCTCGGCTCGCCGGTTATCCCTGCAGGAAGTTAGCCAGGGTCGTACGCTCTCTTTAATTGCCCGGAGTTGTGTGCCTTATAAAGCTGTCCAGGAGTGCTGCCAAGCAGAGAAGAGTTGGCGACGAAAAAAACGTTGCACATCCTGGTATGGCACAGTAGTTGTTAAACTCCGGGGCAAACGGCAAGCTGACTTAGCAGCCGCGTCCGCCTCCTCGTTCCCGGTAATCCCCACATGGCCTGGGGTCCAGGTAAAAACAAAATTGTACCCGCGCCTGAGCATTTGCGAGATCTGGGCCTGTATTTTTAAAACTAGGGTCTGAGCGGCAGTGTGCTGTTTCAAGGCCTGAGGCGCACTCAGAGAATCAGTGCAGACAATAAAAGAGCTGGGAGCTAACTTGCAAATAAAAAGGAGCAAATAGAAGATGGCATACAGTTCTGCGGAAAAAACTGAAGTGGAGTCCAGAAGGCGAAATTTATGAGGCTCACCGTTAATGAAGAATGCGCAACCCGTAGCGCTACCTAACTGAGAACCGTCTGTAAAGACCGGAACATAGTTAGGGTAACGGCCCAGCAGTTCGGCAAAAAGTTGTTGGAATAACGAATGTGGAGTAGCGAGTCTAGGGTTGCTTGAAAGAGCGAGATCGAACACCGCACGATCGAGCTGCCATGCAGGATAAGGGCAGATGGACGACCTCTCTACGCGAGGCATTCGGAGGCCATGGGAATGTAGGAGATCCCGAAATCTTATTCCCAGGGGGCGCGTCCGAGAACCAGGGCGCATATAACGGTGGACTAAATCTGGACACAGAACTGGTTTAAAACAAGGATGATTGGGATAACTTGCCAACTTTGAAACGTATGAGCAGAGCAACAGCGAGCGACGAATATGGAGTGGAGGTTCGCCTGAGTCTGCATACAGGCAGTCGACTCGACTGGTGCGGAAAGCTCCTGTGGCAAGGCGGATGCCAGTATGATGCACGGTGTCTAAAAGGCGAAGTTTAGAGGCGGTCGCTGCGCCATAAATAAAACTGCCATAGTCCAGCTTGGACCGAACCAGAGAGCGGTACAGCCTCAACATTACCGTGCGATCGCCAACCCAAGATGCTCCAGATAATACCTTCAGCACCTGAAGAGAACGATCGCAAGAGGCTCGAAGGTGACGAATGTGGTGCTCCCAATTTAGTTGTCGGTCCAAGTAGAGGCCCAAGAACTTCAGGTGCGAGACAAATGGCAGGGGTGTGCCGTTCAAATGAAGATCAGGAGGCGGGTGAATACCTCGTAGGCGGCGAAAGTGGATACACTGGGTCTTCGCAGCTGAAAAGCGGAAACCGTTTTGTAGTGCCCAAGCTGCTAGCTGGGTGATGGTCAGCTGCAGTTGCCGCTCAATGTGATCTATGTTGGCTGACCTATAATAAAGTGCGAAGTCGTCAACATAGAGGGATGATGGAATTCCAATTCGAACGGCACTAGTGATGCCGTTAATCGCTACGGCAAAAAGGGTGACGCTCAAAATTGACCCTTGAGGTACGCCGTTCTCCTGTATCCGCTCCCGTGATATCGTGTTTCCTATGCGAACCCGAAAACGGCGAAGTTTTAAAAAGTTGCATAGGAATTCCGGTAGATGACCACGCATACCGTAACCATGTAGGTTACGGAGTATGCCGTACCGCCAGGTAGTGTCATAAGCCTTCTCCAGGTCGAGGAACACGCCCACGGCGTGCTGTTTCAGTAGAAACGCATCGGAAATCTACCCCTCAAGGCGTGTTAGATTATCGACACTTGAGCGATGGCGACGAAAACCGCATTGCAAGTTGTACAGATGGTTATGTTTTTCTAGCCACCAATTTAACCGAGCGTTAATCATCCGCTCGAAGGTCTTACAGATGACACTCGTCAGGCAAATGGGGCGGTAGCTAGATGGTAGCGTGCGGCCCTTTCCGGGTCGAGGGATGGGGATGACAATACCCTCTCGCCAGGAGGAAGGGAAAACCCGCTCATGCCAAATGCGGTTATAGATGTTCAAAAGGAAACATAGCGCCTCAGATGGAAGATGTAGCAGCATTTCGGTGTACGTCATTGGGACCTGGAGAAGAATCCTTTGCTAACGCCAGAGAATGGGCGAGCTCGGCTGCGGTAAAAGGTTGGTTGTACGGCTCGGTGCAGTCACTATTAAAATTAAGTGGTACCCGCTCCACCTTTTCCTTAATAGGAACTACTCCGTAGTTCCAATGACTATCCTCCAATGGAACATGCGGGGTTTAAGAACACATCGACCAGAACTGGAACTTTTGCTCAGTAAGCATAACCCCTTAGTGGTATGCTTACAAGAGACTAAGCTACGACCACAAGACAAGTTTAAAACCGACGCTACACACCCTGCGGTGTGATATTGACACAGAAGAGGGCATTCCTGCTCACGGGGGCACTATGATGCTCCTCAGGGATGACTTATTTGTAGACCCGGTACAGCTGCAATATGATATACAATCTGTAGCTGTAAGGATTAAGCTGCCATCAATCGAATTTTGCATTTGCACTGTATATCTCCCGCCATCAGATGACATCTCGTTAATGGACCTTGAAGATCTGGTTTCCCAACTTTCAACACCAAATCTAAGAGTTGGAGACTTTAATGCCCATCACCCACTATGGGGCTCAACAGGGGCATGTTCGAGAGGCCACCTCATTGCAAAATTCTTGGAGAGCAATAACTTGGTTATCCTGAATTCCGGAGAGCCAAAGTTCCTTTCAGACGCCTATAACACATATTCGCACATTGATTTGGCAGTATGTTCATCCCAGTTAGCAGTTTCATTGCAGTGGAATGTCATCTCTGATTTACTTTCCAGCGACCACTTCCCATGTCTTCGTAGTCTCTTAGCACACGATGTGTCTACCTCACGTATCCCTAGATGGCGCTTTGATCGTGCCACTTGGAACCTTTATAACCAGCTGGCTGTCTTTGATTACAATGAGCACGATTCTGTGAATGATCTAGTCGATCATCTCACAGAGAAAATTCTTTCCGCTGCAGAACAGTGTATTCCACGTTCGACTACCCAACCCGGTCGACTTCCTGTCCCATGGTGGAACAACGACTGCCGGAATGCTATTCGTGCTCGTAGACGTGCTCTACGGGTATTTCAACGACACCCTACCCAAAGTAATCTAATTGAGTACAAGAAAGCGCGTGCACAGTCTAGGCAAATAATTATGGATAGCAAAAAGATCTCATGGAACAACTTTGTCTCATCCTTTAACAGATGGACACCATTATCTGTTCTAATGGATAGGTTAAGGCGCCTGGCCTGAAAATCATCCCACTTACCAATCGCAGGTCTGAAAACACCTGAAGGAGTTGTTGATCCGTTTGTCGTGGCTAACACCTTTGGCTGCGCTTTCGCTCAGGTGTCTAGCTCAAGTAATCATGCTCCTGAGTTTCTCATATAAGACTCAGGTAGAATCTCATGGTTTCGTGTTTAGTTCCAGAAACCTAGAAGATTATAACCGCCTCTTCACCTTGGCGGAGTTAGAACACGCTCTTTCATCATCGCGACTGACAGCACCAGGACCGGACGGAATCCACGTTCAAATGCTACATCTCTCACCTGAAGGTAAGGCATTCCTGCTCGAGGTCTATAACCGTGTTTGGGTTGATGCCACGTTTCCGCACAAGTGGCGAGAAGCCACCATTATACCTACCTTGAAAGCTGGCTAGGACCGTCACCTCCCTTCTAGCTACCGTCCTATTTCCCTCGCCAGTTGCGTCTGCAAGGTGATGGAACGCATGATAAATGGGCGGTTGGTATGGTGGCTGGAAACGCACAACCTACTGAATAACATCCAGTGCGGTTTTCGACGACGCCGTTCAACAGTGGATCATCTTGTGTCCATGTGGACACATTATTAACGGCTTTCTTAAAAGCTGTCAAACAGTCGGAATATTTTTTGACCTCGATTAGGCTTATGTTACGTGTTGGCGGGCAGGGTTGCTACCTGCTCTGCACACCTGGAATATACGTGGACGCCTACCACTCTTCCTTCAGGAATTCTTGAAAGACCGCGTATTCCGAGTAAGGGTTGGCTCGGTTTTTTCGAACCTTTTCGTTCAAGAGAACTGTGTACCACAGGGATCGGTGCTAAGTGTTACGTTGTTTGCTATTGCGATTAATTCTATCTCGAAATGTGTACCTCCGGGGGTCTCGTCATGCCTATTTGTAGACGACTTTGCCGTCTACTGTACATCTCAGCGCCCTCCGGTTTTAGAGCGCCGTCTCCAGAGCACTTTGGACAACCTTAAGGTTTGGAGTTTAAAGAAGGGCTTCCGATTCTCTGCTGAGAAAACCATCTGTGTGAACTGGCGTCAGCAGAGTCGACTACCTCCAAGGCTCCGGCTAGGCGCTGATCTACCTTTTGCAGATGAGACGAGGTTCCTTGGATTGATATTTGATAGAAAACTTAGTTGGTCGTCGCATATAGCACAACTGAAAGCACGATGTGACCGATCTTTAAATATCTTGCGGGTACTAAGTGGAAGATCGTGGGAAGCGGATCGTACAGTGTGATTTCGACTGTATCGCACTCATCCGTTCCAAATTAGATAATGGTAGTATCGTTTATGGCTCAGCACGACCATATGTGCTGAAGAGGTTAGACACAGTCCATAATTGTCGCATACGTATAGCAGTTGGGGCATTTCCAACGAGCCGAGTTATAAGCCTGTATGCTGAGTCCGCAGAACCTCCTCTGCAGTACAGGCGCAACATGCTATTAGCAAATTATGGCTGTGGACTTAATTGCATGCCCACTTATCCAACGTTAACGCCGTTCTTTAACACCTTCATGGACGTGCGTTATAGGAACACTTCTATAAAACCAAATCTACCTGGTTTTCGTTTCCGAGAGCTCGTTAGACGTCTTAATACTATAATGTCCAAGATGTATCCTAGGGGGGAGAGGACATACCCTCCTTGGTTGTGCAGAACGTCCCACGTTGATCTGGGCATGACCACACACGAGAAATCTACCATGTCTATGCCTAGTATCCGCACATACTTTTTAGAATTTTTATCGCGATATCAGGACCATGTTAAAATTTACACCGACGGGTCCAAGAATTCCGATGGTGTTGGTTGTGCTTACGTGTGTGGAACCGAACCCTATACATTCGGATTCCACACTAGCACTTCCATTTTTACCGCAGAGCTCTATGCAATATACCGGGCCATTTTACACTTACGTCGACCAATGTTGGGGAACTGCTTAATCTTGAGTGATTCCCTCAGTGCACTTCAAAGCCTACGGCAGCTGTACAACTACCACCCTATTGTGCAGCGGATGCAGGATGCCCTCCACGTTTTACACGCTTCTGGCGTGAGCGTGGTGTGTGCATGGATTCCTGGTCACGTAGGCTTGCGTGGGAATGAAATGGCGGATTCGGCAGCCAAGACGGCTACCATGAAGCCCAGGGTTCGAGTACCATGTGTAACATCGGAAGATTTTAGGGCCGTATTACGGAGAGCTGTGCAAACCTGCTGGCAGGAAGAGTGGTCCGCTCTCCGCAATAATAAACTTAGATCTATTAAGAAACTTCCGATTCCCTGGGTTACCTCCTGTCGGTCATCTCGTCGCGAGGTGACTTTGGCTCGGTTGCGCATTGGGCATTGTTATGTTAGCCAGAGCCTTTTATTGAATAGGACCCCGGTTCCCGTTTGCCTACTGTGCAGTGCTGACCTGACTGTCCGTCACTTGCTTTTAGATTGTTTTAGCTTGGCACGTCTCCGCAGGTCTCTCCAGCTGCCGGCCAGCTTGGCGGAGATCCTCGCGGATAACGAAACGGTGGTGGGCAGAGTTTTAGCGTTTGTTTCAGCTGTGGATTTTAGAATTTAACCTCAAGTATCTTGTGTTTTTTTAATATATATGTGTGTGCAGTCTTAATAGGTTTATATATAATATATTTTTAGAAATTGTTATATCTGGCTTTTGCCATGACTTGTTTTTTAAAGGGCGCTGATGACCGCCGTAGTTGAGCGCCCCTATACACAGCTTCATCATCATCATCATCATCATCATCATCATCATCATCATCATCATCATCATCATCATCATCATCATCAAGGACACTCCGTTGGAGGACCCCTGCGTGAATGGAGTGTGAGGTGGAAGAGATGTCTTCTCTGGTGACGCTGAACGTGCGTTGAAGGTAGGAGTGAGTGAGATGGATAATATATGGAGGGAAATTGTAGTGGATGAGGCGGTGGAGGAGGCCTTCGTGCCATACGGAGTCGAAGGCACGGTTGAGGTCTAGGAATCATGCAACAACAAAGTGACGGTTGTTAAACCCTTTAATGCTTTCGTCCACCGGACGAAGGAGTTGATGTACCGTGGAATGTTGCTGATGAAAACCAAATTGCTCCTGTCGAAGTTTTGGCTGCGCAGAGAGGGTTTGTTGAACTCTGGCTTGGATGACCTCGAACAGCTTACTCATGGTGGGCAGCAAGCTGATGGCACGATGCCCTTCCGGCGTGAAGGTATCTTTACCAGTTTTAGGGAGGGTGATACATTTGGCGTGCCTCCAGGCTCTGGGAAAGTATGCTAAACAGAGTAGTCCATTGAAGAGGTGGACGACGGGCTCCAGCCAGTTGTGTGGAAAGGCTTTAAGTGCGGCACACGGGATGTTGTCATAGCCCATAGCTTTGTATGGTGGCACAGAGGAGAGAAGTGATGTGACCTCCACTAAAGATGTCTGGAATATGAGTAGGGTCTAATGGTCTGCATAGGAAGTTGGTGACGTCGGTTGTAACCAGCTGCATATGATCTTGATTGCAGGTGGCAGCATGGTGGAAGGTACTTTCTAGATATGTGCCCATTAATTCCAATTTCTCACGGACTGATTGCGCAAGGATGGGTCCTTGACGTAGGGGCTTATCCTGAATGGGAAGGCGCAGCAGGGCCTTGGATAGTCACCAGAGGGATTGGTCCTCAGTGTTGAGGGAGGCAAGGCGGTTTTCGAAATCCTCGTTGTGTTCGGCCAGTTCAAGTTTGAGGTGGTGACAGAGTTGATTGTAGGTCCGTCTGTCATTGGGGGAACCAGAATGTTGAGCTCTGCGTCAGGCCGTGGTTTTTGCTGCAATGAGTTCCCTTAGATGTCGTGGGTGCTTGCGAGCCGTTGGAGTGTGTGCACGGGCAGAGGGTCTTGAATGTTTGGTTGCCATGGTGATAGTTGTTATCTGGCAGATGAGTGCATCGGCGTCTGCAGTAGTTGAGCATGGAGCCAAGACTATGGGTTGAGCAGCCATGTGCTGGGTATATGCCTGCCAGTTGGTGCGGCGAGGGTTGGGAATAAGGCGTTTGGCCTTGAGAGTAGGTCTGGATTGGAAGAGTAGTAGAAGAGGATAGTGGTCTGATGATAATTCCTGTAGGGAATAGAGATAGGGGTGATGTCGGATGTGCTTGACGGTGGCTATGTTTAGCCAATCAGGATGGTGACGGTCGCCGTGGCATATGGTAGGTGAGGAAGAAGAGAGGACAGACAAGTTTTTGCTTTGGATATAGCGCTCGAGGAGGGCACCACGGTGATTGAGTGTGGTTGAGTTCCAAGCCGGGCTCTTGGCGTTAGTCTCCCATGGCAATGGTGGCCTGTTGGGATGTGAACAGGCAGTCGAGTGTATTGGCTGGCAGCGGGCGTCGAGGGGGGATGTAGACAGAAAAGAGCCGTAGGGGCCCCTGTTTGTCTCAATCTGAATATCGGTGGCTTCCAGGGGTGGAGCAGGAGTGATGAACAATGAGTGATGCCGTAGGCTACGACTCACGTAGATGGCGGTGCCACCGTGGCCGTCGGCCCGGTCAGTACTATAGCACGCCATGCCTGGTATCGTTGCTTTGATCGAAGGGGTCGGATGTGTTTCCTGTACTAGGAGAATGTGTACGCCCTTAACAGCAACGAAGTTAGAAAGCTGCGCCAGCTTACGGCGCAAACCATTGGCATTCCAACTGCAAATTTTGAGGGAGTTGAAGTTTGTGGCAGATCCAGGGTTAACAGCCATGATACAACATGAAGTTCAGGACAGCATGCACCAACATGGTGTAGGGGTGGATGTCGCTTGAGCGAGTACGGATAGACTCGGCTAAGTAGGCAGCGAATGCTTCCTGCAGGCGGATGGGAATTTGTTGCATAGTAGCAAGAAATGACTCACTGGGAATAGTAGTGTTCTAGTGGTGACGGGTTCAGCTGGAGACTATGCAGAGAGCTGTTGAGGGAGGTCACGTATGGTAGCGTTCTGTTGGCCAGGTTGTTGCCGTTGTGGTTGAGGGCGTTGTCTGGTCTTGACAGTGGAGGCCTGCCGAGATGGTTGGGTCCGTGGAGCCTGGTTGGGGGATGATGCTGTTGGCGTTATTTGTTGGTGCTGTTTTGTTGGGGGAGCAGTAGCAGAGTACTGCTCAGCATCAGGAGAGTTGGTGACCGCCTCAGCGTAGCTGGGATATTTGATGGGCTGTCTTGGAGGGAGACCAGGGTATCGAGCACCAGTGAAGGCTTCGCGTGGTAGCTCGGCATTGCGAGGCACTCTAGGTCTAGCATTATGCTTGGACATCTGCCCGTTCTTGGAGGTCAGTAGCTCAAGTGGCGCCTCCTGCCACACAGGACACTTGGCGTATCTGCATGTGTGGGCATCTCCACATTTGTAACAACGGGGTTTTGCACCAGGAATACCCAGTTGAGTAGTTTGCACGCTTATGACCAGAGGTACCGCAGAAGGTGCAGACAGGTTGAAGTAGGCAGCCAGCAGCGTTGTGTGTGAACTGCTGGCAATTTGTAAACTGCTGAGGGCGTGGTGGTGGGCGGTAGGGCTCTACCCGCAGTGTAGCATGGAACATCAGTGTCTCCTTGTAGATGTCCCTGACGTTGGCTGTCTTCTGTAAGGCTACCCTGAAGTGTGGCAGCGGCTGAGGATTTGGACCCCTGGTAGTCAACTGGGCGACACGTGTGACTGTGAAGCCTTTGCTGCAGAGGTGTGACTTAAACTCTTCCTCTGTGACAAAGGAGGGAACGTCCTTCACGTTGACGTGAAGGTAACGTTCCTCTGGTAGGAGGGTAGTGACGCCCTCAATTTTCTGTTCCTCCAGGTCTTTGCGGAGGCTTCGGTGATCGTTGGCAGTGGCAGGAAGAAGGGTTACCGTGCCACGCAAATTCTTAATGGAGAAGTTTGCTATATTGCCCGGCGGGGCGTCGGTTGGGTTACGCAGGAAGATGGGATTCGGGCGACTTCACCTAGGTGCAGAGGGTGGTGTTTGTGGTGCAGCGGTTTCTGAGGAATCTCCCTCCATAGTAGTGATAACCCTAGATTAAGCAAGTGGATTAAAGATAATCCTGCCACCAGAGTGGATTACAGCGCTAGTGTCGCTTTTAATCCGGTGGTGGATTAGCGAACTATGGCGCGAAAGTTTGAAAAAAACATGGTGGCAGGATTATCGTTAATCCACTTGCTTAATCTAGGGTTATCCTAAAAGTCACGTGACAATATGGATTAAAATTCAATTGTCTTTTTGGGATAGGTTTGTGATTAAATGTCACGTGACTTTAGCAGAAGGAATAGAGCGGTGACCAGATTGACGTCCAAGGAGCAAAAGGATGAAAATGAGCCGTGAACGTAATTAAAAAAGGAAGGGGGAAGTGACGTGTAAGGTTTTGATTGGTTAAAATAAGAATGTTTTTGATTGGTTGAAAAGGTTAAAGGTAGAGATTTGACTGGTAGGAATAAAAGCATTTCTGATTGGTTAGAAAAAGCTGGAGGAAAGAAGAATGGGGAAGTAAAATATATAAAAGGAGAGGTGGAAACGATTATGTTCAAAGATGATTTTGATAGCGATTGCGTTGATAATAAGCGTCACAGCTGGCGCAGAGGATAGCTGCGTTAGTTTTGGGAGATGTGGGTTTATGTTAAATGACCAAACGGGACATTTGGAAAATTTGACAAGATGCGATAAGGACTACGAATTGTTGTCTAACTGTACCTGCGCTTACCGTAAGGGTACTGGATGTAGGTTTGGATCTGATTTTATTAATATGGGGACACTGAAGGACGTGTATAATTGTTTAAAACCGATAACGAGATGTCAAAGCGGGCGGAATTGTGGAGGGATGATGTATGGGGGTGTAAAGTGTGGACAACTTCAATGTCCGGAGGGGTACGTAGGAAATTCGCAATGCGGTTGTGAAAAGGGTAAGATAAGGAAGGAAGAAGGTTGCAAATTTTATAAAAAGCCAGTGCGCATGTATACAAGCGACAACTGTTCGATTTTGGTGGAGATGGTGGATTGTAGTTTATTGGCGGACACAGTTGATTTACCAGAGGGTTTGGAATTAGACTGGAAACTAACGCCGGAGGAAAGCGAGCTTGTAATGGCATATAGTGTAGTAAATGAGATGAATTCCTACTTTTCTGATAATTTTGTTTACATATTTGGAGAATGCGGGAATGGAGAGTGGCAGTTAAACTTAGGTGGGGGTAGAAAATTAAGCGGGAGGGTAAAACGTGCCTCAAGGTGGTCTGCGGAGGGTAATTTGATAATAAATCCAGAATGTGAAGGAAATGGTGGGACTGCGGGTAGGGTGTCGGTGAACAGTATAAGGAAAGCGGCTTCGGAGAGGTGTAAGAAAGAAATAAATGGAGTTAAACAGAAGATGAGAAAAGAATGCGATAAGACGAGAGAAAAAAGAAGGGAGGTGGATGCAGCGAAAAAGGAAAAGGAAGAGTGTGAAGGAAGGGCAGCACGAATAAAGGAAATGATGGAAAGAATTAAACAAGAATTGGAAGATAAGAAGAAAAACGTGACGAAGCAGCAGGAATTGGTAAATAGAATAAAAGGAAATGTGGCTAAACTGAACAATGACTTTGAGGCATTAAGGCAGATGATTGCAAACTTGGAGAGCGCATGTCCGCGTGGAGTGGATGAATTTCCTAATTATGAAGGAAATTATGATGAAGAAGCGATTCCCGAGGAGGAGGAGGAGGAGGAGGTAGCGGAAGCTGAGGGAGGGGAGGAAGAGCTGTTGGGATACGAGACGAAGTAGAACACAGGAGAAGGTAGCTGAAAAAATGCATAATACATTATAAACGAACCGAAAAACAGCTTATTACGACAGTTGTGGTAGTTTTAAATACATCGTTTTGTTTTTATGACTGATATAAAAATATGAGGAAAAGGAGAGGATTCCTACTTTGGTAAAAAAAGAATAAAGGTAAATGAAGGACACACGGAATAAGTTTTTCAATATATATTAAAATGAAAGTATTATTTTTTCATTTAAATGTCTGTACATTGGATGACTATACTGAATAAACAAGAATAAAAAGTGTTTAATATATATATTGAGAAAAAATACTATTTTAGATATTTAAAAGCAGATAACTTAAGCATGTATACTTAGAAAAAAAGAAAAGAGATTAAAATGCAAAATACACTAAAACAAAACTTTAGATAAATAAAACGCTTTATGATTACATTTAAAACAAATTAGGGTATGTAACCTGAACAGCGAATGCAAGAATAGATGTTTTTCTGCCTAAATATTTGTATTCAATGCATATATTTTTGAGCACACAAAAGCGCCGTGCCTGGCATTCCAAACACGTAGGAGAGTATGCATTAGAGCCTTTAGGTCCATGCCAAACAGTGTACGGTTTGTATAATTTTTTAACCAATTCTTTGTTTTTTACACTGTTTGCTGCCACTGAGCATGAAGTGCAGTTATCACAACTCATGTTTTTAAGGTTTGAAGCACTTATATTACATTAAAAGAAATTTAAGGAAGAGAAAATATTGTACATACCTTTTGGAAATAGCAAAAAAAATCACTAAAACTAATAAACTACGCACTACACTAGGAGTTTTTTCTTTGGTGAATGAAACACATTTAAGACAGAAGGCGCTCTTTCTTTACGTGGGCGTACTTCCGTTTTGGTTGCGGCGACAGGGGCACCAGCTCAGCTTTACGTTTTTGTGTAGCAGGTCTTTTATTCCCAAAGCGCAAAGATGGTGACACAGGTATCAGAAGAGGTATGGCCAGATCACTGACTAGGTCTTCGTCTAGATTTATGCTGAGAAACTGCTCGTCGAAGTCGTCTTGGAAGCAGTTTGCGTGAACACCATCCACTGCTGTATTGCAATTCCAAATTTTGTGGGGATGCAGTGTTGAATGACGCCAACAGATTTCTTTTCGTGCCGCGCCTGTTAAAACTGTAAGGGCGACAGGAGAGGAGAGGAATCAGAGACTGAAAAGAAGCTGAATGCGAAGAAATGTGCTCTGATTTTGAAGGGGAGGGACCGGTCTGTTGTGGCGTTATTGGCGTGAACAGCTGACGAGGAGATGGAACCTCTAGATGGGATGCAGTAGGCGAAACTGAGTTGGGAAAATGACTTTTGAGATGTGTGGGAAAAGAAGAGGTGGAAGGGTGAATTTCGTGCAGGGAAATGGGTGTGGAAGTCTTGATGGGACGGAATGGTGGTAAAGGGGAGTAAGAAATGAAACAGGAAGCTGCAGAGTAGCACGCAGGACTGACCTTACTTGTTGACGTCAAACTCGGCACTACCGAAGATGGTGACCCATTCGATGACAGTGATGAGGACGCAAGAGACCCAGAAGAAGACACGTCACTACTCGACGACAGCACGATGGTCGCAGATGGAGCAGGTGAAACACTTCCAGCTGCCGGGTGACTGTCACTGTATGGAGATGACAAAAATTGAATGCTTTCTGGAGATGTTGATCTTGGCGGAGAAGCCGGTGTTGGGTAGGGAACGCGAAATGAGCAGTGTGCTCAGTTCACTTGAATTGAACACTGCTCCACTGTCGGTTGCGGCAGAATTAGGCTCCACCTCCAGAGACGACGACGAGACTTGAGGGTTGGAAACCGAAGTTTCGTTTGCATGAACGTTCACCTCAAATGATGACGACGCCAAGACTTCAGGATTGGAGTTTTGGCTAGTGTCTACCTCCAAAGCTGACGAAGCCGAGATGTCAAAAGAAGGTTGGTTTGAATTAGGGTGCACCTCCAAAGATGACGGCGGCGTCGAAGGTTCGCTAAAATGCTGTGGAAACTGGCTTGGTGCAGTGAATCTGAAGGCTTGCAGAAAAGGCGGAAGAGAATATATGAATGTACTAGAAGAATGTACCTCCGAACGTTGCACGACACGGTCAATTACTATACGCCCAGAAGGCGAAAAAAAAAGTTTCCCTAACAACTTCGTTGACAGATGTAGTCTGGTGATGCTCCATGTTAGCTATTGAAACTAAGACTGGGAGTGGAATTTGCAAGTTAGTAATTTAAAAGGACTGAATACCGAGGAGTGGAGACTTCCGTTACAGTATGGCCGCTGCGATTAAAGTTCTGGAAAAGTCACGTGGAAGTGTTAAATCGCCTGAGAAAGGAACTCTAATTAGCACGAAAATCTTTAAATGTGGTTTTGTGGTAGACGGTCGGGAATTTAACTCCATATCGAAACCGGATGAACTGGCGCCCGAGTGGCGAGACCGGAAGCTGCGGCGAAAGGCACCCGATTACAACTTGGGAAGTTGTGGCGAGATAACCCGCTGGGATTTTTAATTGGACTTTTAACAGAGTTCACAAACGGAAGTTGTGGCAACGATAAGCACACTATAAAAGTTCAGGAGCGATAAGCTGTTGCCGAAGTTAATTTTTGCTGTGAAATACTTGAGAAGCGAAATAATAGCTTTGCGTTTTGAAAAAAATTCATATATTTCTGTAAAAGTGATTATTGCTGACATACTAATTGATCGGTATATGTAACCATAGCACTGAATTTGCGGGCGCGTGATTGACTTTGGTAGTTGCATTATTTTTAGTAGAAAAACAAGGTGTTAAACAAGTAGCCGTGCAGAACATTAGCATTTTAGAAAAGGGAACGTTGCCGTTGCGTGAACATGGACATCAAACTAGAGAACGTCGAAGAGCAGGATGAGGTAAGTGGCGATTCTACCTTGCAGCCTACGTTTGCAGTTTTGGTGCAAAGGGGCAGGGAATCCAAAAAGTTATATTCAGGGTATAACGAAACAGACATATCCGTGACGCCTATGCCTTTGGGAGCAGATCCTGGGAGGTGGGTGCTTACAATGTTTGATGAGCTTGTAACGTTTGTTAAGACAGAGCTTTTGAAGAACGAACCCGGGTAATTAGGGATATCCATATCGGATTCGAAACAATCTTCCAAAGCATTTAATATGAGCGTTCGAAGGGCAGATCAAGCGAATGCCGAGGCAGTTCTTAAATCTATAGAGTCATGCAAAGCAACGCGGAATTTTTGATGGGAGGGCCTCTGAAAATTACTTGCGTTTGGACCAGAGAGGTTGCGGGTTCGTGCTTCAAACCGTGCGAGGAATGTAGGAGGAACAAGGGAATAGTAGAAATTTCAAACAACAAGGACACGTTGTGCGTTCCAAGGGCGGTTGTCGTGTGCAAGGCAAAAGTGGATGGTGACATCAATTATAACACAATTCGAAGGAGTGAGTTCTTGCAGAAACAGAGAGCTGTAGAGCTATGCGAGGTGTTAGGAAAGACCAATGGCAGGTTTACTGTAGAAGACGTGAAACGTTTAGACGAAATGCTGAAGGAATATGCCTTCACGGTCTTTGCAGACCATTCGGGATAGAACGTGCTATATAAATCGAGAAAACAGAGTGAAAAACACATCGATCTTATGCTGCAGGACGGACATTGTAACGCTATAGTAAACTTGAACGCAGCTTTAAAATGTAAATGGTACTGCCGAGAATGCTGCTTTGTTTCTAAGAATAAGAAGGAATACCATCGCTGCGACGAAAAATGTGCGAAATGCCACCAGGTATGCCGTGTTAGCTCTTACGATTACGTACGCTGTAATGAGTGTCATCGCGATTTTAAGGGGCAGGTTTGCTTTGACAATCACAAGAAAAAAGGCGCGTTCTACCCGAATGGCATGTCTGTGTGCGATGTGGAAAAGGTCTGTCTTTCTTGCAATAAATTATTGAACTTAAGACACCGCAAGACAGCCCACCAGTGCGGCGAAATATTTTGCAGTCATTGCAAGATACACGCAGACCCAAACCATCAATGTTACATACAGCCGTATTGTCCTAAGAGCACTCGAAGCGATTTTGTGTTTATGTTCATTGATTTCGAATGCACGCAAGAGACTCCATATTTGGAAAAGCGGGACACGTTTCAACACGTTCCAAATCTTTGCGTGCTGTACCAGGCTTGCCCCTTGTGCATAGACGACCAGCACAAGATGACGTACTGCACGCGGTGTGGCGTGAAAGAATGGGTGTTTGACGATAAACCAGTGTCGCAGCTGTTTGCTCACGTCACTCAACCTACGTTTGCAAGTTGTGACGTGCTTCAAACCGTGCGAGGAATGTAGGAGGAACAAGGGAATAGTAGAAATTTCAAACAACAAGGACACGTTGTGCGTTCCAAGGGCGGTTGTCGTGTGCAAGGCAAAAGTGGATGGTTGCATCAATTATAACACAATTCGAAGGAGTGAGTTCTTGCAGAAACAGAGAGCTGTAGAGCTATGCGAGGTGTTAGGAAAGACCAATGGCACGTTTACTGTAGAAGACGTGAAACGTTTAGACGAAATGCTGAAGGAATATGCCTTCACGGTCTTTGCAGACCATTCGGGAAAGAACGTGCTATATAAATCGAGAAAACAGAGTGAAAAACACATCGATCTTATGCTGCACGACGGACATTGTAACGCTATAGTAAACTTGAACGCAGCTCTAAAATGTAAATGGTACTGCCGAGAATGCTGCTTTGTTTCTAAGAATAAGAAGGAATACCATCGCTGCGACGAAAAATGTGCGAAATGCCACCAGGTATGCCGTGTTAGCTCTTACGGTTACGTACGCTGTAATGAGTGTCATCGCGATTTTAAGGGGCAGGTTTGCTTTGACAATCACAAGAAAAAAGGCGCGTTCTACCCGAATGGCATGTCTGTGTGCGATGTGGAAAAGGTCTGTCTTTCTTGCAATAAATTATTGAACTTAAGACACCGCAAGACAGCCCACCAGTGCGGCGAAATATTTTGCAGTCATTGCAAGATACACGCAGACCCAAACCATCAATGTTACATACAGCCGTATTGTCCTAAGAGCACTCGAAGCGATTTTGTGTTTATGTTCATTGATTTCGAATGCACGCAAGAGACTCCATATTTGGAAAAGCGGGACACGTTTCAACACGTTCCAAATCTTTGCGTGCTGTACCAGGCTTGCCCCTTGTGCATAGACGACCAGCACAAGATGACGTACTGCACGCGGTGTGGCGTGAAAGAATGGGTGTTTGACGATAAACCAGTGTCGCAGCTGTTTGCTCACGTCACTCAACCTACGTTTGCAAGTTGTGACGTGATCATCTTGGCTCACAACATGCGCTCGTATGACGGGCAATTTCTATTACGTCATATGGTGAGCGAACTTAAATGGACGCCCGAGCTTATTATGAACGGGAACAAGATATACAAGATGAAGTTTGGCAACGTTACCTTTCTTGACTCATTAAACTTCATTCCCATGCCACTGTCTCGCTTTTCAAAGACGTTCCAGTTAAAGGAATGTAAAGGGTATTTTCCTTATCTGTTTAACACTAAAGCCAACGAAGACTACGTGGGGCCTTTGCCAGAGCAGAAGTACTTCTGCCCGGATGGCATGTCCGTTGAGGGTCGAATGGCTTTCGAGAAGTGGCATCAAGAGATGACGTCATCGCAGTACGTGTTTATAATGAAGGAGGAGATGATCAAGTACTGCAAGATGGACGTGTTTCTCTTGAGTCAAGGAGTAGCAAAAGTTCGAAGAGAATTCCTCGAAGAGAATGGCATCGATCCTTTTAGAGAATGCGTGACCATCGCGCAAGCGTGCATGTGCGTATACAGAAAACGATTTATGCCCAAGAACGCCATCGCTCTGTTACCTCCGGGCGGTTACCGTCTGGCCGATAAGCATTCGCGCATTGCTTGCGTCTGGTTATCGTGGGTGGAAAACCAAGAGAACGTTATCATTCAGAGTGCTGTTCGAGGAAGAGAGGTGAAGCTTTTGGGGCACAAGGTGGACGGATATCGACAGGAAGCCAATATTGTCTACCTCTTCCACGGGTGTTTCTTTCACGGGTGTAAGCGTTGTTTTCCGAACCGACACGCCGTCATTTACTCCACGGGAAACGAGACCATGGCCTCTAGACTAGAAAGCACAGAGAGGGTCACGCAGCTCTTGAGGGAGGGGGGCTATAACGTCATAGAGATGTGGGAATGCGACTTCCACGCCATGGCGCGGAGGGACGTCGAACTGGCAGAATTTGTCAAGACCTTTCCCATTCCCGAACCCCTCAACCCAAGAGACGCCTTCTTTGGAGGCCGGACCAATTGTACAAAGACCTACTGCGAGGCCAAGGGTGACCTGACAATGTTCTATGTCGACATCTGCTCTCTGTATCCGATGGTGAATAAGACGAAGGCATACCCTGTGGGGCACCCGAAGATCCACTTGGATCGCTTTCCCGATCTGAAGGACGTACAGGGCGGCCTCATCAAGTGCACGGTGCTCCCCGCGGAAGGACTGTATCACCCCGTACTCCCGGTGCGCGTCAACGGCAAACTCATGTTTCCACTATGCCGCGCATGCGCAGAGGAGGAGAACCAAGAAGACTGCCTCCACGACGAGCAGCAAAGGTGTCTGACGGGCACTTGGGTAATCGATGAAGTTAAGGTCGCACTCGAAGAAGTTTATCGCCTCGTGAAAGTGTTCGAGATGTGGGAGTATCAGATGGTGCGATACGACCCCGTCTCCGGACAGAAGGGTCTATTTGAGGACTACGTGAACCAATTTCTCAAAATAAAGACGGAAGATACCGCTTTTCCCTCCCACTGCGACACCCCCGCCAAGAAAGAGCAGTACGTGAGGCAATTCCTCGAAAGAGAGGGCGTGCAACTGGATCCGAACGCCATCGAACCCAATCCCGGAAGGCGAGAGCTCGCCAAACTGATGCTTAATTCCTTCTGGGGAAAGTACGGACAGCGGGACAATCTGTCCACTTGCGAGCTGGTCAAGGAGTATTCGATAATGCTGGAACTTTTAAACGACCCGGGAATCGAAGTGCAGACTTACCTACCCGTTACCGACGACCTCATGTATGTGGTGTGGAGGTACGGCGGGGAGAGCCCCAGAGTGAACCCCACCTCGAACGTCGTCATTGCCGCCTACACGACCGCGCACGCTCGGCTCGTGTTGTACTCCTATCTGAGGAAACTGGGCGACCGGGTGTGCTACTTCGACACGGACTCCGTCATCGCGACCCGCGTACCCGGGGATTGGACGCCGTCCGTGGGGGCGTTCCTTGGGGATATGACCGACGAGCTCGAAAAGTTCGGCAAGGGTGCCTACGTTTCCAGGTTTGCCTCCACGGGACCGAAGAGCTACTGCCTGGAAATAAAGGGGCCGAAGGCACGCACCAAGTGTGCAAGGTTAAAGGCATCACTCTCAATTCGGGCAACCTTAGGCATGTGAATGCGGAGGTCATGCGCGACGTAGTGCTAAGGGACAACGATAAGGCCGTGGTGCTGTCGGGCACGCAGATAGCAAGGAAACCCGGGTGGACCGTGGTGACGGAGCCTTCCAGCAAGACTTTCAGAATGGTTGTCAATAAGAGAGTGCTCACGGACAACTTCGATTCCGTGCCCTACGGGTACAAGAGGCGGCGCGCCATTTAAACAACGATAAATGTGACGACATTTCCTCCAGCGTGCTCATTATCGGAACATATGACACCCATGACGCAACCTCCGGACAATATTAGGAAATTTAATTTTCCGAGCACTATGCTCGTTGCGGGGCCGTCGCGCTGCGGTAAATCCACTTTTGTAAAGGCGCTCATTTGCAACGCGGAGGAGATGTTCGACAAAGTTCCTAAAAGGGTCCTGTGGTGTCACCCTCCCGAATACTCGCCCAAATTAAGGCGCATGCCCATACGCTGCGAGATGCATGCAGGTGTGCCGGAGCTATCCGACGTGGGGGAGGATCACCTCGTCATTCTGGACGATATGATGTTTGACTGCGACTGCCTCTCCGTGTCCAATTTCTTCACCAGAGACTCGCATCACAAGCGTTTCGGAGTCATATACATTCTGCAGAACGTCTTTCCTCAGGGTAACAAGTTCAGAACGATATCATTAAATTCAAACTACATCGTGGCGTTCAAGAACAATAGGGACAAAATGCAAATAGAAAGGCTGTGCCAGAAAATCGAACCCAGGTACTCCAGGTTCCTATTAGAGGCTTTCCAAAAGGCTACCGAGCATCCTCACGGTTATCTGGTGTTAGATTGCACGCAGTACACGCCGGATCGTTACAGGTATCGAACCGGTGTGCTGCCGGGTGAAACTCTTTCATATTTCGTGCCCAACGATTCTTAATGTTTTTAATGGGATTAAAAAATTGACAAGCGTTCATTCGCGCTCAAACATGCCTAGAGGAAGGTCGAGCGTTGCCACGCTCAGCAGTCCGCTGATAGCGAGACAACACGGAAATTTAGTGGCCTTGGCCAAGGCCAAGCCAGCTGCGCGGAAAAAGTTGCTCAAGGACGCAAGCCCCGAGCTGATCAAGGCCGTTTCCGAGTGCATGTACAACGTCTGTAAGGGTAACGTGCAGCTGCCCACAAAGTGTCTTAATCGTTTAAAAAGGCACAAAACTTGCTGGAGGAAGTTAGTCGACAAGAGGCTTCCACTGAAGAAAAAGAAGCAAATCTTGATACAGAAAGGCGGCTTCCTACCAGCTTTTCTCTTACCGGTCCTGGCTTCGTTGGGCAGCGCCCTCGTGTCGAAGTTTGCTGGATGAAGTACGCCAGGCAAATAGTGGTTGCTCCGCAACCTAAAACAGTAGACAAACTTCACCTCATAGATAAAACCATTTCCAGACTAGCCAAGGACATCGACAGTCTCCAGCGCGAAAAGATGTCTGCCGACGAAAAGTGGCGCTTAATGAAATATAAATTGAGCAACTATCTCGATCTCGTAACACAAGTGAAACAGCCTTATCTTCGCGATAACGACGGCGACGACGATGACGTTGAACTGTTGCACGAAGCGTCGGTAAAACAGGAGCCTAAAACCGTAAAAGTTAACCCCTTCTCGCCACTCAAGAAGAAAAGACCGACTTCTCCTTCCTCGCCCAGAAAGAAATCTAGTAGACCCAGCTATAACCTTCGCTTAAAACAGTGGAAACCTCTGTACAAGTAAGCGATGAAGGAATGGAAGATGCTGAGACGCTTTTACGAAAATCCGGAACACCCAGCCGGCTTCGGATCGGTAACCGCACTTCGAAAAGCTACCGGCAAGTCGAAGGGACACATTAAAGCTTTTCTTCGAACCCAGGACAGTTACACGGTGCACAAACCCGTCAGAAAGCGCTTTTCTACGCGATATTATCACGTGACCAATATGGACGATCTCTGGGAGGCGGACCTCAACGTCATGAACAGTGTCAAAGAGCATAACAAACCCTACGCGTACATTCTCACCGTCATCGACGTTTTCTCCAAGTACGCTTGGGCCGTACCTCTAAAATCCAAACTTGGGTCCGAGGTAGCACAAGCATTTCGCTCCATATTTTCCGAGCGCGTTCCTAGGGTTCTGCAGACGGACAAAGGAACCGAGTTCACCAACAAAACCTTTAGGGCTTTCCTGAAGAAACACGGCGTCCGTCATTACACCACAAAGAACATTGTAAAAGCCAGCGTCGTTGAGCGCTTCAATCGCACTCTCAAGACCAAGATGTGGAAGTATTTCACGCACGCAAACACTTACAAATACGTCGAGGTACTTCCGGCCTTGCTCGAGTCGTACAACAGTTCGTATCACAGATCCATTAAGATGGCGCCCAAGGAGGTCAACGAGACCAATATCGCGCAAGTGTACCGCAACTTGTACGCAGATAGGCATGTACCCCGCACAAGGGCACCAAAGTATGCCGTGGGGGACCACGTGCGCATTTCCAAAGAAAAAATGAAGTTTGACAAGGGGTACGAGCAGAACTGGACGGACGAAATATTCGTCATCGACAAGGTCGTGCGCGGTCAGCCGGTGGTATATAAACTGAAGGATCTCGCCGGAGAGGACATTGCCGGCAGCCTTAACACCGAAGAGCTGCAAAAGGTGGAACTCCCTCAAACGTACAAAATAGACAAGATTTTGGAAACCAGGGGCCGCGGGCGCAACAAGCAACTTTTGGTAAAGTGGAAGGGCTACCCTTCCAAGTTTAACTCTTGGGTCCAGGCTTCGACGATCGCTTCGATATGATCAAAACCGAACCATTCTCTCTCACACTCGTGAGCAATGCTTCCATGGATCACTTTAGCGACAACACGACTTCCAAATTTTCCAACATACTGCCCAGGCGAATAGTGCTTCAAGGGGAGTGGGAGGTGGCTCTGCAAAAGGTGAGGTATCCGGTTAAATTTTACAACGTAACCGCAGGCGACGCGCAACTCATCGGTACCAGGTACACGATGACTCAACTACCCACGCATTCCAAGTTTAGCTTGCAGATGCCGCCGGGTATCGTGCACGATCCCAAAGATCTGGTGACCCGGGTAAACGCCGTCATTCAGGAACATTTGCACGTGGATAACTTCTTTGTGTACCTCGAGCGCAATAAACCGGTCAGCATCAACGAAGCCGCCACACATGCGCAGCAACTTCCCGACACTACCTTTGATGGGTACGTGGAGACCGTGGTGCGCGTTCCGAAGACCGTGGTTCCCAGCGAGGTGAGCGATGCGCCGGCCAGACCGAAACCCCCAACCCGAAAACCAAACATCCAAAGACTCAAACCTACCGCCCAACCGGCTAAACCCAACCCCGCGGTCAGTTCTAAACCCACTCCGCCACCGGAGCAGCCCGACCAACCACCCACCGAACCTCTCCATCGAGTTCATAGCATGATGTTGTCCCCAGCCATGGCCAAGATGCTGGGCTTTGAACCCTACACCAACATCGTTTTACAGAAGGAGGCAAAAAAACCCGTAGATCCCTATATAAACTTTCCCACGGATGTTGTTCTTCCTGTAACGGTCCACCGGATTTTCCTGTTCAACCGTCCTCTCTCCTAATCTATCTTGCTGCTCAGTTTGTGTGCTGCCGTCGTCGTGGAATGCCGGGCGAGTCTTGCAAGCCGTACCACTGCTCTTTCTGTTTTCATCGGTGCTGCAGCTGTGAAGTTCTCAGTCGTCTGGCACCCTTGTGCACCGAGTGTAAACTTGGATTCTACGAAGACCTCTCCAAGCTCAATCAACAAATCCAGGAGTTTCTGCGCAAGTACAACACCAGACGCCTTTCATGACCTGCGGGTGCTTCTCGGTGCTGCTGAAATACATTGAAAACGCACAACGCATCCAAGTTCTCCTGCCTCGTGAACGCCAAGTGCTGCTGGAAAACGGGAGCGCCATCTTCCCTCGGTACCCTCCATCCGACGTCGACGTTGTGTGGAACGAGCTGCCCATTCACACGCAGCAAGTTTGTGCTCCATACCGCAGGTGCGTACGCCACCATAACCTTCCCACCTCAACAACTCACGTCGACGGCCCAGCTCCGTTCGTTAAGAACTGCTTTCGCTGTCAAAGCTAAGCATGTCCGAGAACGCCATTCGACAACTGGATGAACTCTCCAACAGCACCGACATTCTCAGCGTTTCTGCCCTACAAGAAAACGTAGCCTACATAGTACAAGGCGTCAGAACACTTTCCACAAAGCACGGACCCAGAACAGTCGTCAAAATCGACAACGACACAGAAGTCTTTCTGCCAGCAAGGTTCGGCAACGCCTCTCCAGAACTACTCAAAGAACTCAACTCCGCCAAGTTCACCTTAACCTACAAAGGCGAAGAACAACTCAAAAGCGGTTTCAAACGATACGCCGTATCCTTCGCTCCTATACCAAAATGAGCTGCCAAACCGATCCCGTCCACATTGGAAACAACCTGCTCCTAAAATTCCTGTTTCTTCCACAACTTTCTGCTCACGGAAAGTATTCCGAAGTTTCACTGCTCTCCTCCAAAACTACCTTCTTTGGTGGACAGAAGGAAGTCACCGTCAAACTTGCTTCCAACGAGGCCCACGCCATTCATGTAAAGTGCCTTGCTTCTAAAGACGAGCAACATGGATCCGATGCTCAGCTCGAAGTGTATCTTTGCCAGAACAAACTTCCTAACCTCGACGTCAGCATCACAGCGAACGGGTGTTTCGGCACAAGTTTCAATAATGAGTTCGTCGTCGCCGTCCCCACCATGGATGCCAGTGCCAATTTTGGTCATCTTATTCTCTCTTGCGTCACCAAACCCATCCAGGATCACATCGTGTTCCACATCGACAGCGACAACAGCGACAGCGATGACGACAACAATCATCTCGCCGTCACCACAATTTTTAAAATAATATTTTGTGCTCAAAGTGAGTGAACAATACAACCTAACATTAAGTGCTCAAAGAACAACTTCCCAGCAATATTCTTGTGTTAAGTGTAATGTCTTCTGTGTATTTTCCTGTAAAAACTAATATTTTGTGCTCAAAGTGAGTGAAACACAACCTAACATGAAGTGCTCAAACAACAAACAATTAAAAACATTTTACAGCAATATTCTTGTGTTAAGTGTACCTTCCTGTAAGTAGAAGATTAAGTTTTATCAGTAAAAACCTGTGTATTCTTAGCTTATATGTTATCATCAAACAACAATATTCTTGTGTTAAGTGTAATATCCTTTCCTGGAAGTAGTAGATTTAATTCTTATCATTAAAAATATAAGTGCATCCTGTATATGAGAATTCTTAATAAAAATAAAAAAAAAGATCATCCTAGATTAAGCAAAGTGGGTTCGTAATCCTGCCGCCATATTTTTTTCAAACTTTCGCGCCATAGTTCGCTAATCCACCACCGGATTAAAAGCGACACTAGCCCTCTAATCTCCCCTGGTGGCAGGATTATCGTTAATCCACTTGCTTAATCTAGGGTTATCACTACTTGCATGTGAGTCAGTGTTGCATTTACGCCGCTTTGAGTTAGCTCCAGGTGTAACGTTTTTGGGCTCCTCTGTGGTGAGAACAGCATAGGTGTTCGAGATGGTGGTGCTGCTGGTGGAGGGGGTTGGCTCAGAAGATCTGGCAGAATGTTTGGTGACGGTGTACCAAGATGCCGAGTTTATCGTCTTCAGATGCTGGCGCTGCATTTCCGTGATGGCGCTGACGCGGTTGCGGTGTGCCATATACATTTGAAACTGTGCGATGGCGATAGTTTTACTTTTCCCCACAAATGACTGCACAGTTTCATATGCCTTGTTGAGGTACAGATTCCTGGCGTCCAATTCTTGGAGCAGAAGAGCGTGCACGTCACTGGCCAATGGTTGTTTGGTTGCATATTAAAGATTTGTCCAAGAAGGTGCGCAGATCACCTTAATTTAGGTAGTACAAGGTGGGGTTTGTTGTGGGAATCTTGGGACCACACACCGGGTTTGTGGATTGTGCCATATGATACGAAGAAAAAATAAGAGGAAATAAGATGGAAAAAGAGCACGTCTAGGGCGCTATGAGCTCGGATAGCAGAGGACCTACCCTAAAGGGCGCCTGAGCTACCAGTCCAAAGGAGTCTTGTCTGCGGCCTTGCTATCCTACCCAATCACAGTGCTGTCTACTGTTGCTGCTTCTGAAGGCTCGCAGGCTTGTTTGGCCTTGCTACGGTGCTCCCTTGTAGGTGTCTCTCCGATGTCTCGAAGAGAAGTCGCCCCCTCGAAGAGACGAGACGAGCGAAATTGTCGTTGGAAGGGGATCCCACCAAAGGTAGTAGGGCCTTCCGAGAGATACCATTCCAGGACTAGGTCCTTTACTGGTTGAAAGATGAACTTTAGAGTAAAGACGGTGGCATTGTGGTAGGGATGTTAGGGTAGGGTTTGAGTTTATGAGAAGTTGTAGAAGACATTGGAGATATGATGATAAGTTAGAGAGATGATGAGTTATTTAATGCTTTCAGGGGATGATATTTAGGGTCGATGTAGGATAAGCCTGGGATGCTTGTAACGCTCCCCGGGGTCAATGTCGTACTCCCCGTGCCGCGGATGAAGGCGTTGAAATTATTTGGAAGAGAGTCAAAGAATTTTTGTGAAAGGGAGAGCATGTAGTCAGTGACAAGTGGAAAGGAAAGGTCACGGTGGATGTTGGTGTAAGGAATGTACCAGTCGGCATCGACAGCGGTACGAAGGAAGCGGTTATGAAGATTTTGGAGGTGGTACATATGAGTTTTTGCGGCAGTGGCCCAGACTGGATAGGCATAGATGAGGACAGGACGGAGAACTTGTTTATACAGATGTAGTTTGTTGGAGAGTGACATGGCAGAGTTTCGGTGGCATAAGAGGTAGAGAAGTGCCATCTTGCGAGCAGCCTTGCTGTATACGGTGTCGATGTGGGCCTTTCAGGTGAGCTTCTGGTCCAGTGTGACGCCAAGATATTTGACTGTGGTGGACCAGTGGACAGACCCACCAGCACTGCGAAGCTCAGGAACATCAGCCTCCAAGCGCCTTGTGAAGGTGATAGCCTGTGACTTGATTGGGTTCACAGTAAGGCGCCAAGTATTGAACCATGTTGTGAGGTTATCTGCGTATCGTAGTCTATCTGCAGCTACCTGACGAAGTGTGGAGGCGGTGGTTATGGCAGTATCGTCAGCGAACTGGTACAGCATACAGCCTTGATAGGAGGGCAAGGTGTTGATGTAAATGAGGAAAAGCAGAGGGCCAAGGACACTCTTGGGGGACACCTGCCTGAATGGGGTGTGAGGTGGAAGAGATGCCTTAGGTGTATCTGAAGGTGCGTTGTATAAGGTATGAGTGAATGAGATGGATAATATACGGAGGGAAATTGTAGTGGATGAGGCGGTGGAGGATGCCTTCGTGCCATACGGAGTCGAAGGCACGGGTGAGGTCTAGGAATAAGGCAACAACAAAGTGACGGTTGTTAAACCCTTTGATGATTTCGTCTACCAGACGAAGGAGTTGATGTACCGTGGAATGTTGCTGACGAAAACCAAATTGCTCCTGTCGAAGTATTGGTGGCGAATACCTTCTCCACGTCAAGCAGCACTAATACCGTTTTAGACCTTTCCTGGAATCCCAGGGAGGCCTTCTCGGCAAACCTCAGTAGCTGCTCGGTCGTGTAGTGGCCAGAACGAGAGCCAAACTGGTGTTCCGGGATTAGGCCCCTTTCTTCTAGAGGAGAAAGAAGCCGGGAGAGGAGCAGTTTTTCGAATACCTTCAACAAAACTGGTAAAAGGTTGATGGAGCGGTAACTGGACGGGAGGAATGGCCTCGAAGCCATGCCATGTGGTTCTGACTGGCTGTATAAAGCCAGAAGGTTTTTGCTGCGTGCCCACCCGTTAAGGGTTTTACCGCAGGTAAGGTAGGTATCGGGATATTGTAGGGTGAAATGTAGGTTTTCAGAATGGTGAATTTTTATGAGGTTACTTGTATGTGAGAAATTTGGGGAAATAATTTTGATGCCAAGCAGCTTGGAAAGATTATGTGGAGCTCAGCTTTAGCTGCTGTTCGGATTTGCTCCTAGGTTATCTGGGATGCCCGCAAGCCATGCGGGGTAACCGGTACTGACTAGAGCGACGTCTAGTGGGATCATAATCTCCCAGGCATCTGACAAGGGCGCTTCAGTGATTGGGTAAACTTGCGTACAATTTTGATGCCAGGCGCCTGATTTCATCCTCCACGTATGGGAGACTCGAAGCCTCGTGAAGAACCTGGTAGGAAAACAAGGACCCACAGAATATATAGACCTGAGTCCTCTATTCTGTGCAGGTTGGAGCCATGCTAGCACGCTGTCTGCGGCCATGCCCCAGATCTCGCAGGCATATAGCATCACCGGGATTACCAACGCTCGGAAAAGATATAACTTCATGCCAACTGGCAACGAGGTTGACCCCAGCATTGGACACAGGGAATCAATTGCTCCCTGTACCTTGGCCGCTCGGTCCCTGATGTTTTGGCGAAAAGTTAGATCCCTGTTCAAGTTAACACCTAGGTACTGGACAGAATTAGTCCACTCTATCCTTTGACCTCGATAGCTGAAACTGGGGCAGTCTGCGGGGGTGTGGCGCTTTGTAAATAGTATAGCGTGGCTTTTGTCCGGATTAACGGACATCCGCCAACGCCTACACCACTGCTGAGTGAGACGGAGATGTCTTTGTAAGCGGTTGAAGGCTCTGAGGACGTGTTTGTCTTTGCAGAACAGAAGCACGTCGTCAGCGTATTGTGCCATTTCGACTCGTGGCTCTGTTGTGAAGTCTGCCATAAAGACGTTGAAAAGGGTGGGAGATAGATAGACTCCGCCTCTCACTGGTCTGAGTGTAGATGTTTTCCCCGCGACTGTAACTTGGAATGTGCGGTGTCGCAAGTAGCTGTGTATTATGTTGACTAATTGTGTTGGATCGGTAGCTGGAGGGGTGAACCGGATCTTTCCCAGGTTTCAATATGCAAATCACCCGGGCCTCTCTCCACTCTCGTGGAAAGTACCCAAGGGTTAGGCACATGTTGGAAATCCTAGTTAGGAATAGAACCGCGTTGAAGGGGAGAAGGCGGAGCATTAGGGGGGTCAGCCCGTCCGGCCCCGCCGCCTATTTTGTTTTGAGACGCTGAAGTACGCCCTGGACTTCGCTGGGCCGAATGGTTGGGAGACGAACCGCGTCCTCAGAAGGGCGGCGTAGGAAACGACCCACCTCCCGACGAACACGTTCGGAAAAGTTATCGTCCTGGGGGTCATCTCTTGGACATAAAGTACGTTCAAGGTAGTCAGCGAAAGCATCGGCTTTGGCTTGGGGATCCTAAGTCAGGCCTTGGGTACCATGGATGGGATGGTGTATTGGCCTCTGTGATTTCAGAGGGCTCTGGCTATCCTCCACACGTCGCCATCCTCGACGCGCAATTTGGCATTTTGTCCTCCCACGCTTGCACCTTGTGCTCGCGCAGTCGGGCACTGACCTCTCGACGCAAGCGTCTTAGAAGCGCTCGATTATGTGGCGTGCGGTGACGCTGGTATAGTCTCCGTGCAGCCCAGGATCTCCTGATGAGAAGGATAATGTTTAAGGGAAGGACATCAGGGTGGAGGGGAGCCGAGGAGTGGACTGTCAGATTGTGGGTAGTCCGCTTCTCGATGGAAGTGAAGGATGAGATTGCATTCTCCTGGGTGGGTATGTTTGTGATCCTTGGATTTGGCGGGATGGAAGTGCGGGGACAATTCCTAGCGCCTTCCCAATCGACTTCTCGCGTCTGAAGCGAGATGTCCTGACTGGCAACCCCGGTATTGATCTCTGTCAACACCGGATTATGGTCTGAATGTAATGCGTTTAAGGATGTTAGGGTGAAACGATATGGCAGATGCTTAGTGATGGCGAAGACTATGACTGAAGGCAGTCCTCGCGGGTAATGAGTGGTTTGTCAGGGACCCTGTACTTGAAGTAGCGGCTCTGCATCTATCAGGCGTATTATTTCAATGCCTCTTGCATCCGCCCGACGACCGCTATGCCAACGTTGATGTTTAGCATTGAATTCGCCGGCCATGATGACACTGGGACGTAGGGCTAGGATGGAGAGATAGTCATTTGGAACAAACTGTCGTCGTGGTGGATGGTACATGGAGACTACCAATACCTCTAATCCGCCAAGGTCCATACTGATGGCCGTGGCCTCCAGGGTTTGTAGAGGTGGGAGCTGCCTGGGCTGGTGGACCACATTCTGCCGTACCAGGATCGCAGTTCCGCCTCCCGGGAGTCCCTGTCGATCCGTACGATGGCAGATGTAACCCGCAAGGCGGTACCGGGAGTCTGGACGGAGATGCGTTTGGTTGACTAGGATGACGTCCAGGGCATGAGCTCGAGCAAAGTAAAGCAGCTCGCTCCCCTGACCGGCTAGGCCGCACGCATTCCAAAATGCGAATCGAAATGAGGTTCGTGACCTAGTTCGATACGCCATCCCGGAGTTGCTGCGTATCTGCTGTCAGGAGGGCCATCGCCTCCATTGCTACCAGCATCCTGCCAGCGGGGTCTGAAGAGGTGAAGAACTTCACGACGAGCTCGCAGATCTTCTGTCCATGCGTCAAGCAGCAACTGGTGCAGCCACTTCAACACATCTGAGAGGTCGGGTGTAGCTGTGAGGGGAGTGGTTTGTAGTGTAGTCGACTGGGAGACTTGGTTGGGTGGCGAGGGTGTGCGTGAGCTAATGGGAGCAGGTCTTCCCGCCATTCCTATTCTGGTTGGCGTCAGTGTTTTTAGGAGTTGGGGTACGCTTTTGTTTGCGTGGCTGTGTGGGAGGATTGTGTACCTCCCGGGACATCCTTGGTCCATCAGAGGCCCCTTATGCAACTTTAGCGTAGAACGGTCTCTCATGTTCCTGCCGGTGGTTGGGCCGGGCGCTGGTGGTCGTTGTAGGGAGTGGTCTTTGCTCCACCCTGGTTGTTGCTGGCTGCTGCTGTCTTGAAGGGTTTCTTCGATTAGCATTTATGACTGCCTTACGGGCAGGACAGCCACCGTAGCAAGTCACATGCTTGCCCTTACAGTTTGCACATGTGGGCTCATCAGTGGGTGTCCTGGGACAAACCTCTTTCTCATGAGGCCCACTGCACCTCAAGCAGCGGGGCGTCCTCTTGCAGAAGTGACTGGAATGGTTAAATCCCAGACACCGGTGACATTGGGGGGACCGCCTCTATCTGACTGCCTCTATCCTCACTTGGAGGTAGCAGATGGTTTTGACACCATCTAGCTTGCCCTCCGCATCGTTGGCACGTTCCACTATTACCAGGAATAGGATGGGAACAGGGCCAGGCTGACCCTGCGGAGCTGGTTTGTTCAGCTGTCTTACCAAACGGGGCTGGATGCCCTGACGGCTGAGGTCATCCACAATATCACCCACCGGTGTGTCCACTGGTAGGCCTCTGATGACCCTCTTGATGTCAGTTCTTGGCTAGGCTGAAGGTGAAGTAGGGAGTAGACTTCCTGTCCAGTGTGCTGCGGATGAGTTGGTAATCCTCGGCGTTGCTGGCTTGAAAGACAAAGCGGCTTTTCCGCCTAGTAAATCTGCACGACACCGAAAGGGTAGGCATGAGTTACTTCAGGAAGCCCACCATACCCCGGAAGTCGTCCACGATTATAGGTGGAATGTGCCTTCCGGCTGGTCCAGATTGACTGAGCGCTCCAGTTGTCTCCAAACGAGCGTCCCGTCTTTCCTTACGCCGGTAGGTTGCTGTTTGAAACTCAGCCATGTCAACATCCGTAGAGACGTGTGACGAACTGAGCTCCTCGCCGACGTCCATTCTGGAGGATGAATTTGCTGCGAAAAATTGTGCTTCTGAATCTGAGCAGGAATCTGAGAGCTCGCTCTCGGAGTTTTGGCCTATTCGCTGCGATGTAACGCGGGAAGGACCCTTGTCGGATTGCTGCTTGGCCACAGCGAGTCTTTTGGCCTTGCCATTTACGCTCTATTCGAGCTTTCGGCGAAGCCGTTTGCTTCCTACAGTCTGGGTTGGGCCCTGACTGCAGGGTGAGTTACACCAGTGCTTGCGCTAGGTGTTGCATCCATTACCGGATGATTGGATGCAGTGGATGGTGGGGTTGGACCCTTCGGGTCGGGCATATTTGCCCTGCACCGAAGTTCAGTGCGTAGCTAACCTAAGCTATATACGTACCAGGCAGCACAGGTTTCCTAATAAGCGTAAAGTACAGAGGATCGAACTGTAACAGCGCCTAAGAGCCGCCTTTTCAGGCGTTGGCTTTCATCTTGTACTTCACCTGGCTGTTGCTGAGTGAGTGTGTGGTGTTTTAGGGTCCGTCGACAAGGTCATTTGGGCCCGAAGTCAAAATTAAAACCTAAAAGCTACACTATTAAGCTAAAAAGGTAAAATAAAATAAAAACACTCAACTATTAAAATTACATAAAAACTGATCCTGTCCTAATAATTTGGAAGCTCTAAAATTAATAAATATAAAATACAACTCATACTTGTTTATTAAAACCGATTTTAAAAACAAATCGCAGTGTCTTATCCACAGCCACTGGGTCATCACCTAAAACACCGTGCAAGTTAGTCCCCAAGCCCAAAGACTAGCGAACGCGGGCGTACTGTGGGCAATCCAGCAATACGTGCCGCACCGTGAGGCGTACTGCACACGGAGCACACACTGGGGCCGGTTCCCCTCTTAACATGTGGCCATGAGTCGCTCGCGTGTGCCCAATTCTCAGCCGGGTGAGTATCACTTTGGCTCGCCGGTTACCCCTGCAGGAAGTTAGGCAGGGTTGTACGCTCTCCTTTATTGCCCGGAGTTGTGGGCCTTCCAAAGCTGTCCAGAAGTGCTGCCAAGCAGATAGGAGTTGGCGACGGAAAAACGTTGCACATCCTGGTATTGCACAGTAGTTGTTAAACTCCGGGGAAAACGGCAAGCGGACTTTGCAGTCGCGTCTGCCTTCTCGTTCCCGGAAATTCCCACATGGCCTGGGGTCCAAGTAAAAACAAAATTGTACCCGCGCCTAGCTTTTGCGAGATCTGGGCCTGTATTTTTAAAATGGGGGTGTGAGCGGCAGTGTGCTGTTGCAAGGCCTGAAGGGCACTTATAGAGTCAGCGCAGACAATAAAAGAGCCAGGGGCTAACTTGCAAATAAAAAGGAGCAAACAGAAGAATGCATACAGCTCTGCGGAAAACACTGAAGTGGAGTCCAGAAGGCGAAATGTATGAGCCTCACCGTTAATGAAGAATGCGCAACCCGTTGTGCTACCTGAGAACCGTCTGTAAAGACCGGAATACAGTTAAGGTAAAGCCCCAATAGTTCGGCAAAAAGTTGTTGGAACACCGAATGTGCAGTAGCGAGTGTAGATTTCCGTTAAAGATCGAGATCGAACCGCGCACGATCGAGCTGCCGTGCAGGAGAAGGGCAGATGGACGCCCTCTCCACGCGAGGCATTCGGAGGCCCTGGGAATGTAGGAGATCCCGAAATCTTATTCCCATGGGGCGTGTCCGAGAACCAGGGCGCATATAACGGTGGACTAAATCTGGACAGAGAACTGGTTTAAAACAGGGATGATTGGGATAACTTGCCAACTTCGAGATGTATGAGCAGAGTAACAGCGAGCGACGAATATGGGGTGGAGGTTCGCCTGAGTCTGAATACAGGCAGTCGACTCGACTGGTGCGAAAAGCTCCTGTGGCAAGGCGGATGCCAGTATGATGAACGGTGTCTAAAAGGCGAATGCGCCATAAATAAAACTGCCATAGTCCAGCTTGGACCGAACCAAAGGGCGGTACAGCCTCAACATTACCTTGCGATCGCTCCCCCCCCCCCAAGATACTCCAGATAATACCTTCAGCACCCGAAGAGAACGATCGCAAGAGGCTCGAAGGTGACGAATATGGTGCTCCCAGTTGAGTTGTCTGTCCAAGTCGAGGCCCAAGAACTTGAGGTGCGAGACAAATGGCAGGGGTGTGCCGTTCAAATGAAGATCAGGAGGCGGGTGAATACCTCGTAGGCGGTGAAAGTGGATACACTGTGAAGAGGAAATCAAGAGTATTTGGAGGCAGCGGATGTCCGGGGGGATGTAGACAGAGAAAAGCCGAAGGGGACCCTTGTTGGTGTCGATCTCAATAGCAGTTGCTTCCAATGGGGAAGCTGGAGTAATGTGGAGCGTGTGATGCCGTAGACTGCGACTCACATAGATGGCAGTGCCACCATAGCCGTCTGCCCTATCGGAGCGATAGCATACCATGCCTGGTATGCGGGCTTTGATGGAAGGTTTTAGATGTGTCTCCTGCACTAGAGGGATGTGAACACCTTTGACGGCAATAGAGTTGGAAAGCTACGCTAGTTTGCGCCGCAGACCGTTGGTATTCGAGCTGCAGATTTTCTGGGAGAGGTAGTTTGTAGCAGAGTTAGAATTGGCAGCCATGATAGAGCATGAAGTTTAGGACGGCATGTACCAGCATGGTGTATGGGTGGATGTTGCTTTTACGGGAGCGGATAGATTCCGCTAAGTAGGCAGCTAAGGCAGGTTGCAGGGCAATTGTTATGTGCTGCATGGTAGCAAGGAAAGTCTCAGTGGGGATGGTGGATAGTGGTTGGGCAGCACTGGGTTCAGCTGTAGCCTGTGCTGAGGTTTGCTGATGGGGTAGGCTTTTGGAATGATTTTGATGACTAGTTTGCTGTTGACGATGTGGTAGAGGTTGTTGCTGTTGTCTGGTTTTGGATGAGGAGACCTGTCGAACAGCATTTTGAGGTGTTGGCACCCGATCAGAGGATGGAACCGATGGTGTTGGTTTGGGGTTCTGTTTAGTGGTGACGGCAGTAGCAGAGGGATGCTCGTTAACTGGTGTGTTGGTGAAGACCGCTGCATAACTGGGGTATTTAATTAGCTGTTTTGGTGGATGTCCGGGGTAGCGTGCTCCGGTGAATGCCTCTCGTGTTAACTGCATTGTGTGGCACTCTGGGTCGGGCATTGTTTTTGGACATCTGCCCATTCTTGGATGTGAGAAGCTCCAGTCTGGCCTCCTGCCACACGACATGAGTGGGCATCTCCAAATTTGTAGCAGCGTGGTTTTGCACCAGGGATACCCAGCTGTGTACAGTTGGCACGTTTGTGGCCAGAGGTGCCGCAGAAGGTGCAGACAGGTTGAAGTAGGCAGCCAGCAGCGTTGTGTGTGAGCTGCTGGCAATTTGTACACTGCTGAGGGCGTGGTGATGGGCGGTAGGGCTCCACCCGCACTGTTGCATGGAACATCAATGTCTCCTTGTAGATGTCCCTGACGTCTGTCTTCTGTAAAGCTACCCTGAAGTGTGGTAGCGGCTGAGGATTTGGACCCCTGGTAGTCAATTGGGCGACACGTGTAACGGCGAAGCCTTTGCTGCAGAGGTGTGACAACCTCTTCCTCTGTGACAAAAGAGGGAACGTCCTTCACGGTGATGTAACGTTCCTCTGGTAGGAGGGTAGTGACGCCCTCAATCTTCTGTTCGTCCAGGTCTTTGCGGAGATTCGGTGATCGTTGGTAGTGGCAGGAAGAAGGGCCACCGTGCCACGCAAATTCTTAATGCAGAAGTTTGCTATGTTACCCGGCGGGGCAGTGGACAATACTCTCCTGGCGTCAGTTGGGTTGCGGAGGAAGATGGGAGTCGGGCGACCTGACCTACGTGCAGAGGATGGTGCTTGTGGTGCAGCAGTTTCTGGGGAATCTTCCTCCATAGCTGCATCTGACTCTGTGTTGCATTTACGCCGCTTTGAATCAGCTCCAGGCGTAATGTTTTTTGTTCTCCTCTGTGGTAAAACAGCATAGGTGTTGGAGATGGTGGTGCTGCTGGTGGAGGGGATTGCTCAGAAGATCTGGCAGAACGTTTAGTGGTGGTGTGCCAAGATGCTGAGTCTATCGTCTTGATATGATTGCGCAGCATTTCCATGATGGCGCTGACGCGGTTGTGGTGTGCCATATACATTTGAAACTGTGCGATGGCGATAGTTTCACTTTTCCCCACAAATGACTGCACAGTTTCATCTGCCTTGTTGAGGTACAGATTCCTGGCGTCCAATTCTTGGAGCAGAAGAGTGTGCACGTCACTGGCCAATGGTTGTGTTGGGTTGCATGTTAAAGGTTTGCCCAAGAAGGTGCGCAGATCACCTCCATTCACATAATACAAGACGGATTTGTTGTGGGAGTTTTGGGACCACATACCGGGTTTGTGGATTGTTCCATGATATTAAATGATATGAAGAAAAGATAGAGGAATTAAGATGATAAAAGAGCACGTGTAGGGCGCTATGAGCTGGGATAGCAGAGGACCTACCCCGAAAGACACCTGAGCTACCAGTCCAAAGGACTGTTGGCTGCGGCCTTGCTATCCTACCCAATCACAGTGCTGTCTGCTGCTGCTGCTTCTGCTCGCAGGCTCGTTGTATCCAGAAACCTGCAGGTAGCTGTTGGCGCTGATGATACTCCGAAGGTCGCTGGTAGGCAAGAGCCAATCCCTGAAAAGGGCTGCTTTGGCCTTGCTACGGTTCTCCCTTGTAGGTGTTGTCTCTCCGATGTCTCGAAGAGAAGTCTCCGAGTACTCCCTCCTGAAGAACTCTAGCCGAGTCAGACCAGCAGCAGCAGACCAGCAGAAGAGACGAGTCGTCCAGGTTTACCTGGACGGAGTATGCTGCCCAGCATCTAGCCGCTTATTGCGTCTTTATCTGGGCAGTATAGAAGAATCATCATTGTCTCAGGCGATTGTTTTGGGCAGTGGACATATCTAGCCTTTGTGTGCGCAGTCGCCCCGTGTAGGGGGGATGCGCCAATGCTGGCTGCGCTCTTCCGCCTGCCTGGGAGGCATCTGAGCACAGTCCGCTGAACAGGCTCTAGGGAAAGGAACCGTGTTAATGTATTAAGTTTACCTAGCCCATTTCTGGGCTTAGGAAGTTGGAGTCAGGGGAATGTGGCCCTGTTCAGCATTAGGTACCCAAGGCATCTTTGGGTAGCCGGTAGCTTGGTCGCCGGCGAGGAACCCTATGGTCGTAATGGCCTTGGGTGTTCACCAGTATGTTTGGATGTGAGTCCAGCTTATCGTAGATGGTGCGGGATCTTTCCCGCACCACATCCACGATATAGGGGACCCCAGAGTATGTGTGTAAGATGTGGGACGGGAATCTACGCCCGGTATCGTAAATCATGCGCAATTCCCTGTTCTGGACGTACTGGAGTCTGCGAATGGTGGTGGGAGCCGCTGATCCCCAGACTTCGCAGCCGTACAGAATCAGGGGCGGTATGGTCGCCCGATATAGGGGTAGTTTGAGGTGAGTTGGCATGGTGGACTTTAGAATGGGGTATAGCTGTGTTAACGCTGCATGCCCTTGTCCGGCTTTGACCCGGACATGAGGTGCGTAGGTGAGACCGCGATCCAGGTGGACGCCAAGGTATTTGGCAGTGGGAACACAAGGGATTTGCCTCTGCCTTAACCTCAGCGACCAATCTGATCGCCTAGCTCGGACCTTAGCCAGGAGAAGTGTAGAGCTCTTCTCGGGGCTAATGGCCATCCTCCAGTTCTCACTCCAACGGCCAATGGCTCGGAGTTGGCGCTGCAGCGGGAGATGACAATATCGTAGGTTTTTGTTACGTGCCATTATGAGGATGTCCTCAGCATATTGGCACGTAACAGTCTGTGGTTCTTAGGGTAAGTCAGACATGTAGGCCGCAAAGAGTATCGGGGACAGTACACTGCCCTCCGAGACCCCCGCGGCTATTGGTCTGATAGATGAAATCCGTCCTTCCACCCTCACCCTGAAAGTTCGGTTTCTGAGGAAACTACTAATCAGGGCGAGATAGGGAGGAGGTAAGTTGGCCTGCCTGAGTTTGTACAGTAGGCTTTGGTGCCAGGTTGTGGCAAAGGCTTTCTCTACGTCTAGCAGCACCGCAACTGTCTTCAGCCTTTTCTGGACACCCAGGGCTGTCCTCTAGGCCAGACGCAGTAGCTGTAGGGTCGTGGAGTGTCCATGACGAAAACCAAACTGGTGATCGGGTAGGAGCTCCCTTTCCTCGAAGAGAGGGGACAGGCGGGATAGGAGCAACCTCTCAAATAGTTTGGGACGGTTGAGAGAAGACGTATGGATCGGTAGCTAGACGGAAAGACCGGATCCTTGCCGGGCTTCAGGATGCACACCACTCTCGCCTCTTTCCAGCAAGCCGTGAAGTGGCGGAGGTGGAGGCACGCATTGAAGATCCGCGTCAATTGGATAACGGCCCTCTTGGGAAGGTGCTGGAGCATGAGTGCACTAACACCATCATGTCCAGGGGATTTGTTGGGTTTCATTTTTCGGATTTCAGTAGTCACCGCCTTTGGGGTGACTATTGGGATATGGATCGCCTCATGGCGCCGCTGTGGCTCCTCATAGAGGTCTTCCACAGCAGCCTCCACGAGGTCAGTGAAGTCTCCGTCCTGGGGATCCTCCCTCGGCTCAAAGTAACTTACCAAATGATCCGCGAAAGCTGTGGCCTTATCTTGGGGCTGGTAAGCGAGTCTCCCGCGAGTGCCATGCAGCGGATGCTGGTACAGAGTTTTGTCCCTCCTGAGGGACTTGGTGATCTTCCAGGGGTGCTTTTCCTGGAGGTCGACGTTTCGGAATGTGTTCTCCCAGGCCACCTTACGGTGGGCACGGAGCAGCCGCCTTGCCAGGGATTTGAACCGATGGTAAACTGCTCCTATCCTGGGATGGCGGAAACGCTGCCATAGCTTCCGAACAGCTGCCTAGCATTTTAGTAGCTGCCGGATCTCGTTTGCGATGGACAGAGGGTTAGGTGTGTTGGTGGGTATACGGTGTGTGTACTCACCGCTAGGCGGACCTGCTGGGAAAAACTTATCGCCGCAGCCTCCAGCGCCTCGACGTCGTCGATGCGTGGACCAGGGTCGATGGTTTGGTTGAGTTTGAGGATGGCTGCATCCCAGTCTACCTCTAGTTCCCAGTCTGAGTTTAACAGAGCTGGCATGGTCACGTCGGAATCGACCGTGACAGGGTCATGCTCAGAGTCCAATTCATTCACCACCGAGAGGTCTAGATGAAATGGAAAGTTCTTGGTGAACATGATGTCGATGACATTCGGCCTGCCACAAGCCGGATGGAAGGTTGGACCTCTCGGCCCGTGCGCGGCGAGATTTGGGTCCCCGCTAATGAGGCGGTAGAGCCCTCGTCCCCTCTGGTTGCTTGTACAGCTGTGCCAGAGCCCGTGTTTCGCGTTGAGGTCTCCTGAAATGCAAACCACTGGGTGTAGGTTGAAAAGGGTAGTGTAGTCAGCTTCAAAGAACTGGTTACCAGGTGGGTCATATGCCGCTACCAGCAGGGTGTCCTGTCCGCCGACTGAGAGCCGGATGGCGCTGGCCTCCACGTGCTTCAGGGCAGGGAGAGGAACAGGTGTGTGCGTGATGATGTTTTTCACGAGTATAGCTGTACCGCCACCCCGCCGACCGTTTCGATCAGTGCGGTGGGTGACGTAACTTGGCAGCGAGAAGTCTATACCAGCGTTCAGGTGCGTCTCGCAGATCATGAGGATGTCAATCCCGTAGGACTGTAAAAACTCCAACATTCCAGGACGCTGATCCCGTACACCGTTTGCGTTCCAAAACGCAGCTCGTAATTGCCTCCTGACAAGTCGGGGGGCCATTACTCATCGGCGCACGGGAAAAGTTCTTTGAGTGTTTGGAGGAGGATAGTGTGCTTTTTGAGGAAGTCAAGCCTCGGGTCTTCAATCTTCTCCTTGCAATCCCTGAGGATGTCGAGAGCTCTCAGAATGAGGTCGCCGAACCACAGGGAAAGCTCCCTGAATTCGTCGACATCCTTCGCGGAGATGGTCCCCCGAAGGATGCAAGCGCCGCTGCAGGTGCCCTCGCAGATGCAGGCGCCCTATTTGAAGCAGGTTCTGCCGCTGGTACCGGCGTTGGCGCTGCGGCCGGGCCGGTTGACTGAGCTGGGACGACCTCCCTGGTGGGAAGGGCTGCGGCCTGTGTGGCAGGCTTGGCTGTCCGATGCGCCTTGCGGCCCTTTCTCGGACTTGGTGCAGTGGGCTGAGGAGCCGCCTGCTCTGCTCCTTGCAGAGTGCGCTCTGCCCTTCCGAGAGCCGCCGCGAAAGAGAACACGGGACGGACAGTTGTCAATCCCGCATTGCCTCCGCGGCGGTTCTCTATAATCCTCTGCCGCGTCGCACAGCCCTTGTAGGTGCTGACATGGTCCTGGCGGCAGTTCGCACATTTCTTCTCCTCAGGCGCTTTCTCGCAATCCTTCAGGAGGTGGGGACCTGCACACCGCAGACATGCGAGCTTACGCTCGCAGGCTATGCTGGAGTGATGGAACTCCATGCACCTGTAGCATTGCACCGGCCCACCCTGTCCTTGAAAGCGTTCAATCTTCACTAGTGTGGAACAGCACCCGAACAGCGTCGATGGGCTGAACCGCCTCTCCAGGAACCTTGTCCACTACAAGGAAGAGAGGCATGGGTTCATGCACAGAGCCTTCCTCTGTGTGTACTATCTTCCTCAGCTGGGCAACAGCTGAGGCCTTGATACCGTGCTCCTCCAGAGCGAGTTTTACCTCCTCTGGCGGGCACTCGGAATCTAGTCCCCGCAGAACCCGTCTTTCGACTTTGGGCTTCTGGGGGGTGTAATAGTAGATCTGTATTTCACAGTCCCGCAGAACCTGCTTTGCGGCCTCAAAATCCTCGGGACTGCTAGTGTGAATGAAGACCTTACGAGGCTTCCTCTTGGCCTCGAAGGGGTGCTTTAGCGTGGCTGCCAGCTACGATAGGCCTATCCGCTACGATAGGCGGAAGCTTGGTCCCCCTTTTGGTTAGGGGTTGGGGCGCCTGTGTAGGTTGGCCCTCTGGCTTAGGACCAGCACAGCACTAGGGTGTCGTTGAAGGTGAATCCTGCTCCTTGGAGCAGGGACCTTCGACTTATTGCCATACCGGGACACTGTCCCTTACTGGCATTATGATGGAATTAATTCATCGGGCGGTAGTTAGATGGTTGGCTTTTGTTCTAGGTTTTTTTTTAAAATGGATGAGAACTGGAGATATTTCGATAGAAATGGTGTATGATGGGGAGGTTAGTATTTATGGTAGGCCTAAGGTGGTTCGTGGGTGTTTGTAGGCAGCCCCGGGGTCTATATTATATTCCCCGAGACCCCTGATGAGATGGTTGAAACTGGATGGTAGGTTGGAGTAGAATTTGTATGAAAGTGTTTTGATGTAACTGGTGAGAGTGGGAAATGAGAGGTCGTGTATATTGGTGTTTGGGATGTACCAATCAGCACCTGTAGCAATACGGAGAAATCGGTTCTGCAGGACCTGGAGTTTGTTTATGTGTGATGATGCTGCAGCACCCCAGACTTGACATGCGTATGTGATAGCCGGTCTCAATATTTGCTGGTATATGAGAATCTTATTTCTGAGACTCATTGGTGACTTTTTGTTGTATAACGGGTATAGCATACCCTTACGTTTTGTGATTTTTGAGGACACAGATGTAATGTGTGTTTTCCATGTGAGACGCATGTCGAGCTGGACTCCAAGATATTGGGCCTGATTACTCCAGGGAATGTCTTCTGCTATGTGGAGTTCTGGGACGTCATGAACTTCGCGACGGGTGAAGGTAACTGCCTGTGATTTTGTGGCGTTTATGCGTAGGCGCCATGTTAGAAACCCGGCGGAAAGCATATCAGCATAGCGCTGAAGACGTACAGCCGTGAGGTGTCGACAAGAGGCTGTGGTGATTGCTGTGTCATCAGCGAACAGGTATAGGTTGCAGCTCCAGATAGTGAGAAGGGTGTTGATGTAAGTTAAGAATAGAAGGGGCCAAGTACACTACCTTGGGGTACCACTGCATTGATAAGGTAGGGTCGGGAAGTAATGTCATCTATGACAACGGAGAAGGTGCGATGGGTAAGGTAATGGTTGACGATGTGTATTATGTAGGGAGGAAAGTTGTAACTGATTAGTCGGTGAAGAGGGCCTACATGCCAAACTGATTCGAAGGCCTTTGAGATGTCCAAGAATAGAGCTGCAACATACTGTCTGTTATTGAAGGCTCGGGTTACTTCGTCAACCAGACGTAGAAGTTGGTGTGATGTGGAGTGGGAGCGGCGAAAGCCAAATTGCTCTGGGCGAATGATGTTTAGCTCGTCCACTAGATTTTGGAGGCGATGTTGTAGTACCTTCTCAAATAATTGACTAATAGCTGGTAGCAAACTGATGGGACGATGGTTTGAAATTTGTTTAGAGTCCTTGCCAGGTTTGGGGATGGTAATGAGTTTTGCATGTCTCCATTTTGCAGGAAAATATGAAAGAAGGAGCAGGCTGTTGAACAGATGAACTATCAAGGCTATCCAGTTCTGCGGGAGTGCCTTGAAAGCAGCGTATGGTATGGAGTCGCAACCAGCAGCTTTGTAGGGTCGGACTGAAGCTATCAGACCACTGACCTCAGCGGTGTTGGTGAGAACACTTCGGCTGAGTTGTAGGGAGAGGCAAGAAATTGCTGGACCGCTCCTTCAATTTCGGCTACTTGTTCGCGATCATGGGATTCAGCTGGCTGGAAAGTAGCAGCTAGGTATTCAGCTAGGAGTTCGACCTTTTTCCTGGAAGATTGTGCCACTCGATTTCCATCAGTAAGTGGCGGATCTGAGGTGGGTATGCGTAGCATAGCCTTGGACATTCTCCAGAGAGAATGTGGTGTCGAGGGTACATAATTTTCTTTCCCATTCGTCATTGAAGTGGTCTGCAAGTTCCATCTTCACTACAGCCTGGAGGCGATTCCATTCCCTCCTGTCTTGTGGCTGGCGCGTATTTTGGAATTTTAGCCGTGCTGTGTTTTTGGCCGAGATTAGTTGGCGCAAATGTTTTGGGATGGGTTTGAGGGGACTATATGGAGATTTACGGGGAGGAGTTGCTTCGCGCATGGCCTCAGCCATGTTGCTAGTGATGAACTGCTCCAGATTATCAGCTTCTGCTATTGTTGTGCAAGAGTGAATATCGGCGGGTTTGTCGGCCATGATGTTTGAAAATTTGCTCCAGTTGGTTTGTCGGGGATTTACGTGAGAAGGTAATGACTTAGGTGTGAGTTTTGCCTTATACAGCCAGAGAACAGGAAAATGACCGGAAGAGAGTTCGGGAAGAGAGAATATTGTAGGGTGACTGCGTATGTTGCATAGGAGTGCTATATCCAACCAATCAGGGGGACCACAATCACCATGAGTTATGGTGGGAGAGTTGGGAGCAAGTACGACCAGGTTCTTGCGTTCTATATAGCGCAAGCAGGAGGCGTCCACGACTGTTGGTGATGGTGGAGTTCCAAAATGTGCTCTTTGCATTGTAGTCTCCCGTGGCTACAGTGGAAGAACCATTGAAAGTAAGGTCCAGGTCTCGCTGTGAAATTGTCCTACTTGGTGCGATGTAAACCGAGTAGATATTAAGTGGTCCTCTGTTAGTAACAACTTGGATTCCTGTACATTAAAGACCGTCGGAAACAGGCAGGTGTAGGCCATGATGGGGGATGTGCCTTTGGATATATACTGCAGTCCCACCATAGCCATCTGGACGATCAGTTCGATAACAAATCATTCCTGGAATGGTAGCCCTATAGCGTGGAGCTAAGTGTGTTTCTTGGACAAGGAAGATGTTGATTTTATTGACAGCGATGAAGTTTGTGGCTTCACGTAACTTTTGTCGTAGTCCATTGGCATTCCAGGAACAAATGCGTAGGCTGGACTGGTTGTTTACTATATTATTGACGTCCGCCATTGTTACCCATAAATACCAATACGGTGTGCACCAATATTGTTTGTGATGGTATTGAAGGAGGGCGGACGGCTAGTGCATCAGCTAAGGCAGCTGCGAAGTCAGCTTGCAGGGCGAGTGTAATCCCGGACATAAGGCTTAAAAACTGTTCATCGGGAAGGGCTGGTTTGGAAGTCGGTGGAAGGTTGTGGTTTGTGGTGGCGCGAGCCAATAGCCGCTGCATGGGCGTTCTGGAGTCAACGTTAGTCTGTCCTAGTGTGCTCATAGGTTTGTTGGCCGGTGCAGATGGAGCTATTCCTGATGTTGGTCTGTTAACAGGTGGACGTTGTGGTGGTGTTTGTGGCTTTGGTGGAGCTGATGTGGCTTGCGATTGCATAGGTGCTTGCAGCTCTGGTTGACGAGGTTGCAGTCGATTTTGACTTCGTGTTGCAGATGCGGCAGCTGCATGATTTCGGAAATGTGGTCTAATAACTGGAGGGAGACTAGGGTAGCGAGTACCTTTGAATGCTTCCCTGGGTATGCCTTGTGGGTTTGGTATCTTTGGAGCAGCGTCAAAACGCGTACGTTGTCCGGTCTTGTTGAGCTCCATTTCTATTCGTGCCTCCTGCCAGATAGGGCACTTTGCGTGACGGCAGGAGTGCTCACCTCCACAATTACTGCATGTTGGTTTAGATCCAGCAAGACCTAACCTGTTACATTCTGGATGTTTTTGGCCTGAGTCACCACATTAGGAGCATACTGGTTTAAGCCTGCAACCCGCTGCACTGCGCTTGAACTGTTGACAGTTCGTACACTGTAATGGACGTTCAGGCGGCCTATAAGGTTCAACCCTTATAATGGCGTCAAACATGTGGGTTTCCTTATAGATGTCGCTTGAGCGGGGCTTCTTCCGAAGAGCTACTCGGAAATGTGGTAGCTTTTGCTGTGTCGGGGAGCGATTTGATCGGAGTTGTCCAACACGCTCAACTGGGTACTCCATCTTTTGTAGGAGGTCTTGGACATCGGCCTCTGTGACGTACATGGGGAGTTCCTTCAATGTGACGTACATTAGCTTCTCCTCAGGGAATAAGGTGGTGAGGTATTGTACTTTGTGATCTGTTGGGAATTTTCGTATTTTCTGTGATCGGTAGGCGTTTCAGGGAAGAAGGCGCTGGACCCGCTCATGTTTTTAATGATAAATTTTGTGTCTGGGTAACCATCATGTAATGCCTTTGTCACTTCTCAGGCTTGGCCCGGATCTCTTAGGAAGATGGGAGTAGTCTTGTTAGATTTGATTACTCCCTGAGGTTGAGTGGTAGCTAGTGCTTGGTTGAGGTGTAATGGGGCAGATTCCTCTGCTACTTCCGATTCCATGAGTTCAGCAGGGGCTGGAGGAGGTGTAGAGGATTTACGCCTCTTTTGGTTTACAGCTGGTAGTGGTGGGAAGTCCTCTGGTATATTTGCTTCTGAGAGAGCTGCAAAACTTTGATGTCGTTGGTGGTGGCACTGGTGCGCTGTGGTTTGTTTCCTTGGCAGTTCTTTTCTGCGTAGGTGTTTGCCAGGAGTTAGTATATTCATTTTCATGGTGAGAGAGGTAATTGGTGATGGCATCAATTCTCTGGCGGTGGAAGGAATAGATTTTGAAGGCTGCAGCCGTGAGGCAGACCTCTTCAGAGTTGGGGACGGAAGACATTTGTGCGTCTGCCTGATTCAGGTATTTTGTCCTAGCCTGTCTTTCCATTTTGAGGATCCGGATGTCTCCTCTGGATAGTGGGTACCTGGGTTGTACAATCAGAGCTACCCCCATGAAGCTTGAAATGTCACCACCTAGCAGGTAATAATCTTCAGAAGTTTGTTCCACAGAGATTGTTTGGATTGTAGATACCTCCGTTGGAAGGGGGGTAGAAGCAGTGGTTGCGCAGGTTGCGTGAGCTGAAGAAGGGTGTGCAATGCATGTGTTAGATGCCTTCATGTTGGTGGAATTTGGGGTGTTAGCGGCCGACATGATCAGACGTGTGGACTGAGCAATGGGAACATCCAATATAACAACCAATTAGGAAGGGTAATGCAGTGACCTATGGGGGGACAGTATGATGATAATGATGTATCAATGTAACAAAGGTAATGTTTGTGCGTGATAAGAGGAAGAGAAGAGCAGAATGTTTTAAAGAACAAGTCTAGGGTGCCAAAAGACGCGAATAATAGAGGACCTACCCCTAAGGGCGCCTAAAAACCAGTCGCAATGACTGTTGGCTGCGGTCTTATTATTCTGCCCAATCACTTTGTTATAAGAAGCTCTAACTGGCTCGGATCCTTTTTTCTCGCCTCAAAGAGGCTAGTCAGGCTCTTCTGTGCTTCTGCGATGCAAGCAGTGTCTTTGGAGACAAGTCTAGTCTAGATGTTCTCTCCTCGACGTCTCTGAGTCGACTGATGCGGCTTAGGACCATGTTTTTTCGAGTGGAGGAAAAATGCATTTATGGATTACCACTGTGTTGGAGGGCACAGTGGGGTATGTGTGCTTCACCTCAAGGGTAATACTCCACTAAAAACCTCCAAATGATTGGGAAGGAGAAATGTGCTGCGGTACCGCCTTAAGCACACGCGCATTCCAGGAGATGATCAAAGCTGTCTCGCAGTGCGATTCAGCAGAGGGTGGTTTCTGATGCAGGGATACAGGCTTGACATGAAGCCCAGCCTGATCCACTGCCTATTGTGGGTGGTATTTGGAGGATTCCTGGTGCTATTTGTTGGGAAGTTTAGGGTAATTTATCACGCCGTAACGCCACGTCTTAAGTTTAGGTGTTTCATTGGCGCTGCAAGTAATACTTGCAAGCTTGTCAGTTGTGGTCTAATAATACTTATTGCTATCTTGCTAAACCTAAATATAACTCTAATTTGCATTATCGGCATTTGCCTTTAATGGTCAGTTGTAATTATCTACCGCCAGCATCGTCAGTTGTGTGATAATACCTTCTCATATTCCATGTGTCTGCTTGGTTCATATTTTGGATTGCACACTCGGCGGGCGGCCTACCTATCAATTGTAGGTGCGAGCCTGTGCCACTCACGGGGGACCCTCTTTCCCCGGGGCCGCCTTGGCCAATGATTGGCACAAGGACTTGAGGGCTGTGGAAGGTGTGTGTGTTGGTGTACGTGTATGGGTGTGTTTTATCTCCGTTCAGCGATGTAACGCATCTGGAACGTTAACAAGGTTTTCTAGGTACTGTTGTATGTCTACCTCCGGCTCCCCGAGATTAATTGTTCTTTCAATAATAGACAGTGGCCTTGCATGTTTATCATGTGTTGTGTCATATTCCCCTAGTGCCCGTATTAGTTGGTTGTGGTTTAGGTTCTTTTTCTGGAGTAGGTTGAAGCCGAGCCTTTTGATGAATTGCTCGATGGAATGCATTTTTAACTCCTCGTGGAGTTGGTATGCCGGTGCGAGTGGTGGTAGCCTTGTAATAATCCGTAATATTCTATTTTGCATTGTTTGCAATCTTTTAATATGCGTTTTGGCTGCATGTCCCCATGCGGGGGCAGCGTAAGTTAGGATGGGTCTAATAAGTAATTTATATAGTGTTTTCCCATCTCTAGTTTTAGTGAGCTGTTTGTATTAATAATTGGGTATAGTTTATTTAATTGGGCATTTGCTTTAGCTCTTACTGTGTTAATATGTTGTTTCCACGTAAGGCCCTGATCCATTGTCACACCTGAGTAGGTGATTGAGTCCTTCCATTCGACTTCCTCGTTCCGGAATGTTAGTGGCATTAGCCCATGTTTATTGTGTCGGTGCTTGTTTCTTTTGGTAAATATGATTGCTTGACTTTTCCGTGCGTTAACCTTTATGCACCATTTGGTGAGCCATGGCTCTAGGTTGGTCAAAGCAGTACGTAGTCTAAGGGCTTTTATTCTGGGTGCGGTCGATTGTGTTGCTAGTGCTGTCGTCGGCGTATAGGTATCTATCTACTCTTACTGTTTCTGGGATCTCATTGATGTATAAATTGAATAGGACTGGTCCCAGTAGACTACCTTGGGGACTCCTGCTCTAATGCGTCTTAATGAGGAGGTTTCATTTTCTACGCTTGTGCGAAAGGTTTTATTTGAGAGATAATTCTTAATGATATATACTAAGGAGTCCGAGAACCTTAAAGTTATATGTTTACGGAGTAGTCCAGCGTGCCAAACGCGGTCGAAGGCCCTTTCGATGTCGAGTAGGATCACACCTGTTTATCGATTGGTGTTGAAGCCCTTCGTTATTGATTCGGTTAGTCGGAGAAGTTGCAGTGTTGTCGAGTGTTGGCTTCTAAACACAAATTGCTCGTAAAGGACCTCGCTCGCTCGTGCTGGCTGGCTGTATACAGCCAGAAGGTTTTTGCTGCGTGCCCACCCATTAAGGGTTTTACCGCAGGTAGGATTTTTATTGAATGATGTAGGATGAACGTGATGTAGGTTTTTGATTGAGTTAATTTGGAAGTTACCAAAGTACCTTCGGGTTGAAGGGGAGGATGCAGTACTTAGCACTCAATTTTTTTAAATTTTTGTATTTTAGTTGGGGAGAAATTTAGATGCCAAACAGCTTGGAAGAATTATGAGGAGCTCAGCTTTGGCTGCTGATAGGTTTAGCTCCTGGGTTATCTAGGGTGCCCGCATGCCATACGGGGGACCCGATGCAGTCTAGATCGGCGTCTAGTGGGGTCATAATTTCCTAATGATCAGACAAGGGCGCTTCTACGAGATGGTAAACTTGCGTATAATTTTGAAGCCCGGCGCCTAATTATATGCTCCACGTATGGAAGACCCGATGCTTCATGGAGCAACCTGGTAGGGAAATAACGTCCCACAGAATAGATAGACTGCAGTCCTTTATTCTGTGCACGTTGAAGCCATGCTAAACAGCTGTCTGCTGCCATGCCCCAGATCTCGCAGGCATATAGCATCACCGGGATTACCAGCGCTCGGAAGAGGTACAACTTCATGCGGACTGGCATCGAGGTCCACCCCAGCATTGGGTACAGGGAAGCAATTGCTCCCTGTACCTTCGCCGAAAGGTCCCTGATGTGCCGGCGAAAAGTTAAACCTCTGTCCAAGTTTACTTCTAGGTACTGGACAGAGTTAGACCACTCTATCCTTCGACCTCGTTAGCTGAAGTTGGGGCAGTCTGCGGGGGTGTGGCGCTTTGTGAAAAGTATGGCGTGGCTTTTGTCCGGATTTCCAAACATCCGCCAACGCCGGCACCACTGTTGTGTTAGGCGGAGATGTCTTTGAAGGGGATTGAAGGCTCTGAGGATGTGTTTGTCCTTGCAGAACAGAAACACGTCGTCAGCGTATTGTGCCATTTCGACTCGTGGTTCTGTGGGGAAATCTGCCAAAAAGACGTTGAAGAGGGTGGGGGATAGCACAGAGCCTTCGGGGACTCCGCCTCTCTTGGCCTTAGTGTTGAAGTTTTCCCTGCGACTCAGACTTTAAATGTGTGATGTCGCAAGAAGATGTGTAGAAAGTTCATCATTTGTGTTGGGAGCCCCAGATGGATCATTTTGTGTAGGAGTCCGGCATGCCATTTCGTAGAGAAGGCCTTCTCGACATCCAGCGAAACTGAGGAAGTGAAGGCGCCTTCCTGGAAGCCCAGGGAGGTGGTCTCCACCACACGCAGCAACTGCTGAACTGTCGAGTGCCCAGGACGAAAACCAAACTGGTGGTCAGGGATGGCTTGAATGTCTACCAATATTGGGGACAAGCGAGCAAGAATTAGCCTCTCGAGAACTTCGAAAGGGTGGAGAGGAGGCTAATGGATCTGTAGCTGGAAGGCTGTACCGGATTCTTCCCAGGTCTCAATATGCAAATCACCCGAGCCTCTCTCTACTCTCGTGGAAAGTACCCAAGGGCGAGGCACATATGGAAAATCCTAGTCAGGAAGAGAACCGCATTGAAGGGAAGATGGTGGAGCATTAGGGGAGTCAGCCCGTCCGGCCCCGCCGCCTTCTTTGGTTTGAGACGTTGGAGTGCGCCTTGGACTTCGCTAGGTCGGGTGGTAGGGAGTCTCTCCGCATCCTCAGGAGGGTGACGTAAGAAACGACGCACCTCCCGACGGACACGTTCAGAAAAGTTGTCGTCCTGGGGGTCATCTCTCGGACACAGTGCGCTCAAAATAGTCAGCGAAAGCATTGGCTTTGGCTTGGGGTTCACAGGCCAGGCCCTGGGTGCCATGAATGGGAGAGATGTACTGACCTCTGTGCTTCCTGAGGGCTTTGGGTTTCCTCCACACGTCGCCATCCTCGACGCGCAACCTGGCCATTTTGTCCTCCCACGCTTGCACTTTGTGCTCGCGTAAGCGGACACTGACCCCTCGACGTAAACGTCTTAGGAGCGCTCGATTATGTGGCGTGCGGTGACGGTGTAATCTCCGTGCTGCCCAGGATCGCCGGATTAGAAGAAGGATGTCCAAAGGGAGGACATCAGGATGAAGAGGAGCCGGAGCATGGACTGTTAAGATTATAGGCGGTCCGCTTCACGATGGAAGTGAAGGATGAGACGGCGTTATCCAGGGTAGGGATATTTTTGATTCTGGGATTTGGCGGGATGGAAGTGCGGAGGCAGTTCCTGACGCCTTCCCAGTCAAGCTCTCGCGTTTGAAGCGAGATGTCGTGACTGGCAAACCTTGTGTTGATCTCTGTCATCACTGGATTGTGATCTGAATGCAATGCATTTAATGATGTGAGTGTGAGATGGTATGGTAGATGTTTTGAGAGTGCGAAGTCTGACTGAGGGCAGTCCTCGCGGGTAATGAGTGGGTTGCCAGGGACCCTGTACTTGAAGTTGAGGGTCCGCATCAATAAGGCGAATGATTTCATTGCCTCTTGCATCCGCCCGACGACCGCAATGCCAACGTTGATGTTTAGCATTGAAATCGCCGGCCATGATAGCACAGGGATATAGGGCTAGGATGGATAGATAGTCATTGGGTACAAACTGTCGGTTTGGTGGATGGTACACAGAGACTACCAAGACCAGTAATGCACCAAGGTGCATACAAATGCCCGTGGCATCTAGGGTTTGTAGAGGTGGGAGCTGCATGGGCTGATGGACCACATTTTGCCTCACCAAGATCGCAGTTCCGCCCCCTGGGCGTCCCTGACGATCCGTACGATGGCAGATGTAGCCCGGAAGACGGAATCGGGAGTCCGGCCGCAGATGCGTTTCGCTGACTACGATGACGTCTAGGGCATTTTCTCGGGCAAAGTGAAGCAGCTCGGTCCCCTGACCTGCTAGGCCGCACGCATTCCAAAATGCGAATCGAAACGAGGTACGTGACCTAGTTCGATGCGCCATCTCGGAGCTGTTCCGTGCCTGCGGTCAGGAGGGCCATCGCCTCCATTGCCACCAGCATCTTGGTGGCCGTATCTGAAGCTGTGAAGAACTTCACAACGAGCTCACAGATCTTCTGTCCATGTGTCTGCAACAACTGCTGCAGCCACTTGAACACATCCGTGAGATCGTGTGTAGCTGTCATGGAAGCGGTGTTTGTGTGGGCGACTTGGTTCTGAGGAGATGGTGATCTGGAACGAATGGGTGCAGGTCTTCCTCCCGCCCTTTCATCCCTAAGCTGTCTAGGAGGCATGGGTTCGCCATGGTTCTCCTGTTCAGCTGGATTTTGGGGCTCCCGAGGAAGCCTCCCTGCATTCCTACCATTGTTGGTGTCGGTGCGTTTTTGAGCTGGGGCCCGCTTTTGTTTGCGTCGCTGTGTGGGAGGGTTGTGTGTCTCCCGTGACGTTTTAGGTCCATCAGAGGCCCCTTGTGCTACTTGAGCGTAACTTCTGGGCCTATCGGCATCCCGCTGAGTCGTGGGCACACTGGAGCTGGTTGAGGGTTCCGGTCTTGGGTCCGCCCCCGCTGGTGAGGTCCTCTGCTGTTGCTGCTGTCTCACTGGGGGCTTGTTCGCTGCTATAACTGCCTTTCTGGCAGGACAGCCGCCCTAACAAGCCACATATGCTCCCTTGCAGTTAGCACAAGTGGGCACATCTGTGGGTGACATTGGACAAACTTCCTTGTCGTGGGCTCCGCTACACCTCAAGCAGCGGTGTGTCCTCTTGCAGAACTGGCTAGAGTGGTTGAATTCCAGGCAGCGGTGGCATTTAGGGGGACCGCCAGAGCTCCTTACTCGGAGGTAGCAGATGGTTGTGACACCATCTAGCTTCCGCTCCGGATCGTTGGCCCGTTCCACTATCACGAGGAAGAGTGGGATTGGGACAGGGCCTGGCTGACCCTGTGGAGCTGGTTTGGTCATCCGCCTGACCAAGCGGGGCTGAATGCCCTGGCGGCTAAGGTCGTCAATTATGTCACCCACCGGTGTGTCCACTGGTAGGCTTCTGATGACCCCCTTGACGTCACGGTTCTTGTCTAGGCCGAAGGTGAAGTAAGGGATGGACTTCCTGTCCAGTGCCCTTAGAATCAGCTGATAGTCCTCGGCGTTACTCGTCTGGAAGACATTTCGGCTCTTCCTCCTGGTGACCCTGCATGACACTGACAGGGTTGGCATGACTTCCTTTAGAAAGCCTACCAAGCCCCGGAAGTCATCCACGATCACAGGAGGAATGTGCCTCCTGGGTGGCCCAGAATGACTGGACGTGCCAGTTGTCTCCAGGTGAGAGACTTTTCTCTCCCTTCGCCGGTTGGTAACGGTGCGAAACAGCCTCATCAACATCTGTAGAGATGTTCGATCAGCTGTGTTCCTCATCGGAGTCATCCATCCTGGAGGATGAATTCCTTGGAACCGCAGTTCCGTCGGTGAAATACTCCTCGTCAGAGGAGGAGTTGTCTGAGGGCTCGCCCTCTGAAATTTTGCCTACCCGCTGTGGTATTTCGCGGGAAGGGCCCTTGTCAGTTTGCTGTTTGGCGACAGCTAACCTTTTGGCCTTGCCATTTACGCCCTCTCCTGGCTTTCGGCGTGGCCGTTTGCTTCCTGCAGTCAGGGTTGGCGCCCCGACAGCAGGGTGGGTAATTACAGTGCTAGTACTGGGGATGGCTTCCATTTTTGGAAGACTGGTTGGTTTTGAAGGGTGGAGTGGGTCACCTACTTTGGGCATTTTGCCCTGCACTGAAGTGCAGTGCACAGCTAACCTTGACTGTATACTTACCAGTCAGCACAGGCTTGCTAAAAATCGTGAGGTGCAGAGGGCCGGACCCGAAGGCGCCTTATAATACCGTCTTTTATGACGTTGGCTTAGGCCGTGTACCTCGCCTGGTTGATGTGGAGCTGGCCGCCTGTTTTCTTGGAGGTTGTTGACGCTCGCACGCTGCTGCCTTCTACTGGAGATTTAGCGAGATTGCCGGGAGCTTCCCTAAGGTCCCTCCCGATGGTTGCAATTCGCTAACTCCGAAGTTCTGGACGTGCTGGCAACTCCAACTCTCGAAGGCGATGTGCACTCTACGACGTCTCGAAGCAGAGTCCTCGTAAAGGACCTCAACTCAACACCATGCTGGCGGGCTTTTTGGAACACCCCGAAGGGTGGTCAAATCGTGTACCTGCTCTATGAAGAGCTTAACCACGTAGTGGCGGGATGTTGATGCTGCAGAATGACGGGTGTATTTTAAGTGGGGTTAGTGAAGGGAGGTAGCTTGTTGCTCCTCAGGGAACGATGAACCGGGTGCTACGGACAGCGTGCACCGCTGGTGGGTTAGTTAATAAACTAGGAAGAAGGTATGTAACTAATTTTGAATATTCCAGAATAAAAAAAAAATTTGGATTAGCTGAAATTGTAATTTAGGCTGGAATGGAGATCATGTGGTTACCGGTAGTGACCGCAAGACATGCGGGGTAACCGGTATCGTTTTAAGCGACGTTCGCGAGGAACAATTCCCAAGGGATCTGACGAGGGCGCTCTGATGTTGGGGCAAACCCTCGAAGAATTTTGTCGCCCGGCGCCTAATTTCATCCTCCACATATCGGAGGGATGAAGCCTCGTGAAGTAATCTCACGGGTAACCTTGTGCAAACAATAAATAATCCGAAGACATTTATTCTGTGCACTTTGGAGCAGAACTAGATGTGAGCCTGCGGCCATACCCCAGACTTCGCACGCATAGAGCAGGATAGGGAGGACCAGAGCCATAAAGAGGCGCAACTTTAGGCGAACAGACATCGCAGACTGAAGCACAGGATATAGTGATGCCACGGAACCACACGACCGAGGAGCTTGCTCCTGGATGTGCTCCCGAAAAGTTAGGCCCTTGGGGGAAATTGACGGGAAAGCGGCGCTTGGTGAAAAAAATCGCTTGGCTTTTCTCCGTATTAATAGACAATCGCCAACGCGTGCACCAATCCTGGAGGAGGATTAGGTAACGTTGAATGGGGTTGAAGGTTCTGCGTGGGTGTCTATTTATTGAGAATAGCAGCACGTCGTCAGCATATTGTGCTATGTTGACGTGCTGTTCAGTGGGAAGGTCAGCCACGTAGACGCTGTACATCGTCTGGGATAACACAGAGCCTTCGGGGACTCCGCCGCGGATAGACCTTCGTGTAGATTTTTTTCCCGCCACTGTGACAGTGAAGAATCTATGTTCTAGGAAAGAGTGAAGAAGGTAAATGACTTGAGTGGGAAGCTCCAGTTGGATGAATTTGTACAGAAGACCCGCATGCGAGGTCGTAGAGAAAGCCTTTTCCACGTCCAGAGAAACCGCCGAGGTGAATGCCTTGTCCTGGAAACCCAGGGCTGCAGCCTCCACCACGAAAGCCAAACTGGTGAGGAGGGATGACTTGTATGTCACCCAGAAAGGGGGACATGCGGGCTAAGAGAAGTCTCGGAAACCTTCGAGAGAACAGAAAGGAGGCTAATGGAGCAGTAGTTGGCAGGATTAACCGGGTCTTTCCCTGGCTTCATGATGCATATCACCCGAGCCTCTTTCCAACTACGTGGAAAGTGACTCAGAGAGAGAGACATATTGAAGACTCTGGTAAGAAATAAAACGGCCCTGAAAGGAAGGTGGCGGAGCATGAGTGGCGTTATGCCATCAGGTCCCGCCGCCTTTTTGGTTTGAGGCGCCGGAGTACGCCCTGAAGCTCACTGGGTCTTATAACTGGGAGTCTGTCCGCCTCAGCCGGGGGTCGCCGAAAGTATCGACGAACCTCCTGCCTAACGCGGTCAGAAATGGCAGGGTCCTGGGGGTCTTCTCTAGGCCTCATGGTCCTCTCAAGGTAGTCGGCGAACACCGTAGCCTTGGCCTGTGGTTCGCAGGACAGGCCTTGGGTACCCTGGAGTGGGGAGTTTGGGGTCCCTTGGCGGTTCCGAAGTCTTTTAATGACCCTCCACACGTCTCCGTCCTCGAGGTTCATACGATACATCGTGTCCTCCCACGCGCGCACTCTGTGCTCATGTAGGCGGGCACGAACCTCTCGGCACAATCGCCGATGAAGCCCTCGAGTATGAGGCGTGCGGTGTCTGGTAGAGCCGCCTTACTGCCCATGAACGGCGAATAAGAAGCAGGATGTCTAGGGGAAGAACATCCGGATGAAGAGGGGCTGGGGTGATAACTTTAAGGTTGCGGACCGTTCGCTTCACGACTGAGGTGAAGGACAAGACCGCGGCCTCAAGGGAGGGGATGTCGGTTATGTTGGGGTTGGGGGGAATGGAGTCATTCAGGCAGACTTTGACGCAATCCCAGTCCACATCCCGGTTTTGAACCGAGACGTCGTGATTGGCAATCCGTGTATTAACCTCAGCAAGTACTGGGTTGTGATCTGAATGTAATGCGTTTAGCGAAGTGAGTGAGAAATTCGATATGAGATGGGCGACCCCGACCACGCGGGTAATGAGTGCGTTGCCATGGGCCTTCAACTCGAAGGTGAGGGTCCGCATCTACCATGCGGATAATGTCACTGCCTCTCCTATCCGCTCGGGGACCATGATGCCAACGCTGATGTTTGGCATTGAAATCCCCGGCCATAATGACATTAGGATGTAAGGAAAGAATGGATTGGTAGTCGTTGGTATCGAACTGTGAGCGGGGGGGATGGTAGGCAGATACTACGAGGGTTTCAGAACCGCCAAGGTTCACGCAGGCTGCCGTGGCTTCTAGTGTCTGGAGTTGTGGAATCTGGACAGCTCGATGGACCACACTTCTCACCAGGATCGCTGTGCCACCGCCTCGGCGACCAGCACGATCCGTTCGGAGACAGTGGTACCCCGAGAGATGGAAGGGAGGCAGTGGCCTGCATCAGTGGTGTCGTTGAAGGTACACCCTACTCCGAAGAGCAGGGGCCTTCGACATTTAGCCATCCCGGGATATTGTCCCTTACTGGCATTAAACAGGGTAATAGAAAGATGGTGGTTAGGCGGTGAGTTTTAATTCTAGGAGGGTAATGTAAAGTTAGGTATAGAAGATATGAAAGAATAATTTGAAATTTCAGTTTCAATGATGAGGTGATGTTAAGTGCTTAAAACAGCTCTGGGATGACTAGGTGTTTCCTGTCAATATCATATTCCCCGAGGCCACGGATTAGTTGGTTGAAACTGTGTGGAAGGTTGGCATAGAATTTGTGTGAAAGGTCAATGTAGGAAAGGATAGGTCAGCGTGTATGTTTGCATTTGGTATGTACCAATCCTATTGCTGTGCGAAGATACCTGTTCTGGAGTACTTGGAGTTTGTTAAGGTGGGTTTTAGCTGAAACTCCCCATATTTGGCAAGCATATGTCAAGGCGGGTCTTAGTACCTGCTTATAAATGAGTAACTTGTTTCTCAGTGCCAGGGGAGACTTCCTGTTGTAGAGAGGATAGAGCATGGACATTCTTCTGGAGACTTTATTTGCCAAAGATGTAATATGGGCTTGCCAGGTAAGTCGCATGTCTAATTCTACCCCTAGATATTGGGCTTCTGATTTCCAGTGTACAGCAGCTCCTGCCAGACGCAACTCAGGAACATCTTGCAGCTGGCGACGACTGAATGTAATAGCCTGCGATTTATTTGCATTAATCCGTAGCCTCCAAGTGAGGAACCACGCAGTCAGCATATCAGCATATCTTTGTGTTCGCTGTACTGCTGTCAGATGTCTAGTGGATGCCGTGGAGATGGCTGTGTCATCCGCAAATAAATATAAATTGCAGCTACTTAAGGTGGGTATGGTATTCATGTAGGTTAAGAAGAGCAGGAGGCCAAGGACACTGCCCTGTGGAACTCCTGCATGAATGGAGTATGGCTGGGATACAATATCATCTCTAGCAACGACGAAGGTGCGGTTTGCTAGATATTTATGGAGAAAATGGATGAGGTAAGGGGGAAAGGCGTATAGAATTAAGCGAAAGAGAAGACCATGCCAGACTGAATCGAATGCTTTAGACATGTCGAGAAATAGGGTTACAACATAGTGTTGTTGAAGCCACGGATGGTGTCGTCGACGAAGCGTAGAAGTTGATGTGAGGTGGAATGTTGTCGCCGAAAACCAAACTGTTCAGGTCTGAGGATATTTAAATCGTCCATGATGTGTTGTAGGCGACGTTGAAGCACCTTCTCGAATAAGGCAGCAAGAAGACTGATTGGACGGTTATTTGTGATATTTTTGGAATCTTTGCCTGGTTTAGGGAGGGTGATTATGCGAGCATGCTTCCATGCTGCAGGAAAGTGGGAGAGGAGAAGAAGACTGTTGAAGAGATGGACGAGTAAATCTAACCATTTTTTCGGAAGGGCTTTGAAAGCGTCATAGGGTATTTTATCATACCCGGCAGCTTTGAAAGGACGAACTGCAGCAATAATTTGGCCAACCTCCTGGGGTGTTGTAAGGGGTACGTCGTGGGCCTCATAAGGAGAGTGAATGAAGCGACTCACAGCCTGTTCTATTTCTGCTACCTGCTCAGCATCTGGGGATTCAGCTGGATGAAATGTGGTGGCCAGATGTTCGGCAAGTAGTTCCACCTTTTCTCTGGACGATTGGGCTATTCTCCCATCAGTCAATGGCGGGTCAGAGGAGGGAATACGCAGCAATGCCTTAGACATCCTCCAGAGGGAGACATCTGCAGGATCAAGGGTACTGAGTCGTCTTTCCCATTCGTCGTTGCTGAAGTCAAAGATTTCCATCTTCACCAGAGCTTGGAGTCTGTTCCACTCGTGCTTGTCTTGTGGGTTGCGTGTAATTTGATATCTGCGCCTTGCTCTGTTTTTGGCGGATATTAGCTGTCGTATTGGTTGGGGAAGGGGTTTCTGGGGATTGTATGGGGCTCTTCGAACTAGTGTTGCTTCTTTCATTGCAGCTACCATGGTGGTGGTGATAGTGTTTGCAAGTTCATCAGCCAATTCTGCTGTAGTACATGTTCAATTTGGGCTGGCTTGCTAATCATGATGTTAAATTTACTCCAGTTGGTACGTCTTGGCTGTATTGATGGATTAAGGGGCTTAGGCTTCACCTTAGCCTGAAAGAAAAGTAATAGATGGTAATGATCAGATGAGAGTTCAGGGAGAGCAAGTATTTTCGGATGACAGCGGACATTTTGCATAAGAGGTATGTCTAACCAATCTGGTGGACAGCGATCTCCATGAGTGATGGTAGGAGATGAGGAAGCAAGCACAGCCAGGTTTTTACGCTCCAAATAGCGCTCCAGGAGACGACCACGTTGATTTCTTATGGTGGAATTCCATAGAGTACTCTTAGCATTAAAGTCTCCCAATGCTAGTGTTGAGGCGCCCGTAAAAATAAAGTTCCAGTCCCGGTAGGAAATAGCTCTACCAGGAGGGATATACACCGAGTAGACATTGAGGGGGCCCTTATCTGTTTCAACTTGGACTCCTGTCCCTTCCAATACTTCAGTGGCTGGCAAATGTAATCTATGGTGTGGAATACCACGACGAATGTAAATTGCTGTGCCCCTATAGCCATCAGCTCTGTCGGCACGCTGACATTGCATGCCAGGGATGGTGGCCTTCATATTAGGAGAGAAGCGGGTTTCTTGGACCAGAAATATGTCCACCTTGTTAACAGCAATAAAATTGGCTGCTTCACGTAATTTATTTCTGAGTCCATTGCCGTTCCATGAACAAATGCGCAGGTCTAGAAGGTGGCGAATGATGTTATTCGTGTCTGCCATGGTTTGCTAAGAATACAAAGGTGGTGTGGACCAAAATGGTTTCTGCTGGAATACATGGGGGCCGAATAGCCATGGCGTCCGCCAGAGCTGCAGAAAAATCAGCCTGTAGATGCAGAGGTATACGCGCCATTAGGTTCAGGAACTGTCGTCCGGTAAAGGTGTTGTAGCGTGTTGAAACGACTGTGTGGTAGTGAAGGTTGGAACATTCATTGACCTCTGATGGATGGCTTGCCCTGATGCAGGAGGAGGGCGAGATTTTGATGTTGCAGCAGGATGAAGCCTGTTCTGGTTGATGGTATGTCCTGTGCTGTGTTTAGATTCAGGACGTTTTGAAGTTGGTTGTTGTGGTGGTGGTAGTGTTGGAGGTGGTACCACTTGTGTATTGGAGACGGCCGGAGGATTAGAAACTGGAGTAGAAGACTGCAGAATAGATTCATCCTGCGGTATTTGTTGAGAGGATGAGAGCGCTGCTGCATAAGATACGTGCTGCAGCCTCTGACCTGGAGGCAGTCCTGGATAACGAGTGCCCTTAAAAGCCTCCTTTGGTATTCCCATGGGGTTGGAAACTTTGGGAGGGGCATCAAACCTCGTGCGTTGTCCGTTTTTATTTAGGACCATTTCTATCCTCGCTTCTTGCCATACGGGACACTTTGCATATCGGCAGGAGTGATTACCTCCACAGTTATAGCACACAGGTTTTGACCCTGGTACTCCGATAATTTTGCATTCTGGACGTTTGTGCCCAGGCTCCCCGCAGTACGTGCATACTGGCTCAAGACGGCATCCTGCAGCACTATGCTGAAACTGCTGGCAGTTTTGTGCATTGATGAGGGCGAGCAGGAGCACGATAAGCTTCTACCCTGATTATGGCATCAAACATTTTTGTTTCCTTATAGATGTCTGATGAGCGGGATTCTTTGCGCAGAGCCACCCTAAAGTGCGGAAGTTTCTGCTGCGTGGGAGAGCGGTTTGATCGTAATTCTCCAACTCGTTCTACTGGATAGTTGAGCTCTTGTAGGTGGGTTTGGACATCGGCTTCTGTGACGTACATAGGAAGGTCCTTGAGCGTCACGTATAGGAGTTTTTCTTCGGGCAGAAGGGTGGTTAGATATTGGACTTCTGCTTCAGATAGCAATTTCCTAATGAAGCGGTGATCGGAGGGCGTGGCTGGTAAGAAAGCAATGGTTCCTCCCATATTTTTTATTGTGAATTTAATGTCTGGATGATTATTATGTAGCCTTTTTGTGAGGTCACGAGCCTGTCCTGGGTTACGCAGGAATATGGGTGTTGTTCTCTGCCAGGGTGTAGATTGCTTGGCAGTGATAGGGGCTTCTTGCTCAACTTGAGCTGAAGGGTGGGCAGACCTGTCAGTTGGGTCTTCCTCCATTTGCTCTGGTGGTGGGGAAGAAACGGCGAGCTTTCGTTTTTTCTGGTTTGCATCAACAAGCGCCGGAAAGTCTTGATTGGAGCTGTCCTCCGACAGGGCGTCATAACTGTTGGCAGTTACAGGTGGTTTGGCCTGGGGCATTGCCTGGCGGGGTTTGGCTGCCCTCTTGAGGTTAGGTGTTTGCCAACTAGGATTGTTCTTTACGTGGCTTTCATGTTGTATTAAATAATTTGTGAGGGCTTCTACCCTTGAACGGTGAGCCGAGTAGATGCGGAATTCTGCCGCAACTGCATTTACGTCGGCAGTGGAGAGCATATTGGCGAGTGACGCATCTGCTTGCTTTAAGTAGTTGTAGCGAGCCTTTCGCTCGAGGTGCAAATATCTAGCAACTTCTGGTGAAAGAGGGACGTTTGGGTTCACTATTAAGTTTCTACCCATGAAGGTGCGGAAATCTCCGCCTTGAGTGTGGTATTCAAGTGCGGCTTTTTTCGTGGTTGCATATACGGTTGATGATCCAGCAGGAGAGAGTTGAGGTGGTGCAAGGTATGTAGATGTGGAAGAATGTGGCTCAGTATTTGACTGAGTTTTACCGGAAGAATCCATGGCACAATGCTAGTCCAGTAGAAGATAAGGCATGCTGTACCTGATTGGTGTTATTTTCCATCTATTGGCCAATGAAAGTATCCAATATAATGACCAATGACAGCGCAGCTGCCAGCCAAGCAAGTGCAGCCAAGCTGCGTGCAAGAGAAAGGGGTGCCTCGGGGAACTTAATGTAAAAGATAGAGGACAAAATAGAAAATAGAGAAAGAACAAGTGTAGGGTGCAATAGCTCGAGTATCAGAGGGCCTACCTGTGAGGGCGCCTAAAAACCAGTCACTCGGACTGTTGGCTGCAGCCTTGATACTCTGCCCAATCACTTTGTTTGTTGTATCACTAGCTGTCTCTGAAGCTGCTTTTACGGCTCGTCGACACGATGCTGTAGCTAGCTGGTGGCGTGGTTCTTCTTTGAAGATCGCTAACAGTCAAGAGCCAAGCCCTGAAAAGGGCTATGTTGGTCTTGCTGCGGTGCTCTCTGGACGGTGTTCACTCCTAGACGTCTCGATGCGAAGTATGGAAATGAGTGGCAGTGGCTCGCTCGCTCGCTCGCTCGCAGGTACTGTTAGGCTTGTGTTATCCTGAAGATTGTTGCTGTGTGCCCACCCAGGATAGGGTTTAACCACAGATAGGATTTTCTTTTCGGGGTGGGTTGGGATGGCTGTTTTTCTTTGAGGATGGTGGATTGCATATGAGGTTTTCTATTGACTCCTCTAGAAGGATAGAATGCTATCACTAGCACCCTGGCGTAGAAAGGATTATTTTAGTTTGAAATGAATTTTGACTGAATTTTTGTTTAATTTTGAGACCAACATCTCTTGGTAGATTATGGGAGCTCAGCTTTTGCTGCTGCTGAAATGCTCCGTGGTTACCTCGGATGCCCGCAAGCCATGCGAGGGACCCGGAATAGTCGCCGACGACGTCTTGTGGGATCATAATCACCAAGAGACCGAACCAGGGCACTTCTGTGCAAAGGTAACTGTGCGTATAATTTTGTAGCCCGGCGTCTAATTTCATCTTCCACGTATGGAAGACCCGAGGCTTCATGGAGGAACCTTACTGGGAAGAATCGGCCTTCTGAATAGATGGACCTAAGTCCTCTATTCTGAGCGCGTTGAAGATATGCCAGCCAGGAGTCTGCGGCCATGCCCCAGACCTCGCAGGCATATAGCATCAACGGGACTCTAAGAGCTCGAAAAAGGGTAGCTTTACGCGGACTAGCATCGATCGAGAACCCAGCATAGGATACAGGGATGCAATAGCTCTCTGAACCCTCGCCGAGAGTTCCCTGATGTGTCGACGGAAAGTCAGACCCTTGTCTAGCTCTACTCCCAGGTATTTGATAGAGGGTACCCATTCTATTCTTCCGCCTCTGAAATGGAAATCAGGGCAGTCTGCGGGGTCGTGGCGCTTAGTGAATAGAATAGCGTGGCTCTTGTCCGGGTTAACGGACATCCGCCAACGCCTGCACCACTCTTGTGTGGTACGGAGGTGTCTTTGAATTGGGTTGAAGGCTCTGCGAATATGTCTGTCTTTGCAGAAGAGCAGCACGTCGTCAGCATATTGTGCCATTTCGACGCGCGGCTCGGTTGGGAAGTCTGCCATGTACACACTAAATAGTGTGGGAGATAATACAGAGCCTTCTGGGACTCCGCCTCTCACGGGTCTTAGAGTAGAAGTTTGCCCCGCAACTGTGACTTTAAAAGTGCGATGTTTTAGAAAGCTGTGTAAGATGTTGATTAATTGGTTCCGTAGGCCCAGGTGGATAAGCTTGTAAAGCAGTCCGTTGTGCCAGGTTGTAGAGAAAGCCTTCTCGACGTCCAAAGACACTGCTGCCGTGAACGCCTTTCCTGGAAACCCAGGGCAGCCGTCTCCACGACTCGCAGCAGCTGTTGGACTGTCGAGTGCCCCGGACGAAATCCAAATTGATAAGCAGTTATGGCTTGAATGTCACCCAATGCTGGGGACAAACGGGTGAGAATTATCCTCTCGAAGGCTTTCGAGAGGGTAGATAGCATACTAATGGAACGGTAATTGGAAGGGTGCACCGGGTCCTTTCTTGGCTTCAATATGCAGATCACTCTGGACTCCCTCCACTCGCGTGGAAAGTGACCGAGAGTTAGGCACACATTCAACACCTTTGTCAAGAACAGCACGGCGTTGAAAGGAAGATGACGGAGCATGAGTGGGGTAAGCCCATCAGGTCCCGCCGCCTTTTTAGGTTTCAGACGCTGCAGAGCGCCTTGGACTTCACTAGGACGGACTATGAGTAGTCGGTCCGCATCCTCCGGGGGTGGGCGAAAATATCGACGTAGCTCCTTTCGGACACGTTCCGAAAAGATATCGTCCTGAGGGTTTTCTCTGGGGCACATTGTACGCTCAAGGTAATCCGCAAATACATCTGCCTTGGATTTAGGATCATAGGCCAGACCCCGTGTACCCTGCAAAGGGGAGTGGTATTGACCTCGGCGGTTTCTGAGAGTCTTTGCAATCCTCCACACGTCGCCTTCCTCTACACGCAACCTGGCCATTGTGTCCTCCCACGCTCGCACTCTGTGCTCCCGTAGGCGGACACTGACCTGACGACGAAGTCGTCTAAGTAGCGCGCGATTATGCGGCGTGCGGTGGCGCTGGTATAGTCTCCTTGCCGCCCAAGAGCGGCGGATCAGTAGGACGATGTCCAGGGGAAGGATATCCGGGGGTAAAGGAGCGTCAGCATAAACTGTCAGATTATTGGCAGTACGCGTGACTATGGAGGTGAAAGATGAGACCGCAGCCTCGAGGGTGTGGATGCTCTGAATCCTGGGGTTTGGTGGTATGGAGGTGCGGAGGCAGTTCCTTACGCCTTCCCAGTCGACCTCTCGTGTTTGAATCGAGAGGTCATGACTGGCAACCCTAGTATTGATCTCTGTCAATACTGGATTATGATCTGAATGGAGCGCATTTAGTAAGGTGAGAGTGAGGTGAAATGGGAAATGCTTGGTGATAGCGAAGTAGATGACCGAAGCCAGCCCTCCACCTCGCGGGTGGTGAGTGGGTTGCCAGGGACCCTGTACTTGTAGTTGTGGGTCCGTATCTATAAAGCGGATTATTTCGTTGCCTCTTGCATCTCGGCGTCTGCAATGCCAACGCTCTTGCTTGGCATTGAAGTCGCCCGCCATGATAACCCTAGGGTGCAGAGCTAGGATGGATTGGTAGTCGTTCCTTACGAATAGTCTACCCGGAGGATGGTAAATGGATACCAGCATGACTTCCGATCCGCCGAGGTCTAGACACACTGCCGTAGCCTCTAACGATTGAAGAGGAGGAAGTTGGAAAGATCTGTGGACCACATTTTGCCTCACGAACCCCGCCGTGCCTCCGCCAGGTCGCTCTTGGCGGTCCGTGCGGTAACAAGTAAAGCCCGGAACTCGGAAACGGGAATCTGGACGCAGATGCGTTTCACACACGAGGATGGCATCTAGAGCGTACTCCCGAGCAAAGTGCAGAAGTTCACTCCCCTGACCATCCAGACCACAAGCATTCCAGAATGCGAATCGGAAAGAGGTACGTAACCTATTCCGACCCCCCATTTTGAGGCCGAGGAATGGCAGACGTCAGGAGTGTGAGACCTTCCATGAGGACTAGCACTTTGCTGGCCGGATCTGGAGCAGAAATGAGTTTGACTAGCAACTCGCAAAAACGCTGTCCGTGGGTCAGCAGTCTGCTGTATCCACATCAGGAATTGAGAGAAGTCTAGTTCAAAAACTGCGGGGATGGGTGTGGGAGAGGATGACTTGACAGGTGCAGGCCTGCCTACAGCCCGTGCATCCCTTGGCTGACGTTGTGGCAAGGGGGACACTTGCCCCTCCGCCAACCGGTAATTGGCCTGGGGCTCGCCTGCAGGCCCGCTCCCTACGCTAGGTCGTGAAGTATGTGTTTGTGGCGACTGGGCCCGTGACTGCGTGTTCTGTGTTGGCGTGTGTGTGGTGTCTCGAGACATATTTGGGACTCTCGGGGGCCTTTGCACCACTTGGACGAGCGTTGTAGCCTTCTCCTCTTCTTGCTAATGTGGCTCTCTCTGATTGGCCGTAGCTCTGAGCCTTGGCCAATCGCTGGTGCTTCTAGAAGGCGGTAAGCCTTGCCCTCGGCTGGTAGGTGCTGATGGTGCCTGTTGTGGCCTAACGGTCTGCTTCGGCCTTCTGGCGGCTATAACCGTCTTTCGGACCGGGCAGCCTCCGTAGCATGCCACATGCTCACCCGTGCAATTAGCGCATGTACGTACCTCTTTGGTGGACCTCGGACACTCCTTTGTGTGGGCTTCGCCGCACCTCAAGCAACGAAGGTTACGGCGGCAGAGTTGGCTAGAGTGATTAAACCCTAAGCAACGGTGACATTGGGGGGACCGCCAGGGCTCCTGACGTGTTCCAAAGTTACCCTGAGGTAACAGATGGTTTTGACACCATCCAGTTTGCCCTCAGGGACTTTAGCTCGCTCCACTATTATTAAGAATAGGGGTATTGGGATGAGGCCAGATTGGCCCTCTGGAGCTGGCTTAGTGAGTTCCTTGACTACTCGTGGGGAAATGCCCTGACGTCGAAGGTCGTCCTCAATATCCCCCACAGAGGTATCCACTGGGAGGCCCCGGATAACCCTGCGTATGTCTCGAGCCTTATCAAGGCCGAAGGTAAAATAGGGCACAGACTTGCTATCAAAAGCCCTGATCAGCAAATGATAGTCTTCCACGCTCTTGGCCTGGAAGACAAAACTGCTTTTGGGCCTATTCACCAGGCATGACCCCGAGAGAGTCGGCATGACTTCCTTTAGGAAGCCGACCAGCCCCTTGAAATCATCCACGATGATAGGTGGGATGTGTCGTCTTGGTGGCTCCCTAATCCTGGGTCCACCAGTAGATGGCACATCTGAAGCAGTTCTTCTCTTCCTCCGAGAAGTCACCTCCTGAAATTCTGCTTCGTCGACATCCGTGTCGATGTTTGACGAGCTAGTCTCGGACTCGCTTTCCATTGTGGATGAATGAAGATGGGGAGCCTCAGCTCCGTTGAAAAGGCCTGCTTCAGTAGAGCAGGTGTGGTGGGAGAGCTCACTCTCCAATTTTCCTGAGCTCGGAGAAGATTCCCGGGAAGAACCCTGGTTGGTTTGTTGTTGGTCGATAGCCAAACGTTTGGTCTTGTCTTTTCCGGTCTTTTGGCATTGTTGGCGAGGCCGTTTGATTCCTACCGTAGCCTGGCTCACGGCAGGTTGGTGCGTAATTCCAGTACTGGTGCTAGGGATAGCATCCTGTACGGGACATTTGGTTTGGTTGGGGGTGGCGTTTTGGGTGGGCATGTCTCCCTGCACCTTTCGGTGCAGTACTACAGCTACTTAAGGCTAACACTTACCTATCAGTAACAGGATGCTATTTGCGTGAAGCTCAGAGGGCCGCACACAGCACAGTGGTGTCGCTGAAGGTGAGTCCTGCTGCTTGGAGCAGGGGCCTTCGACTTGTTGCCATACCGGGACACTGTCCCTTACTGGCATTATGATGGAGTTTTATTCATCGGGCGGTGGTTAAATGGTTGGATGTTTGTCCTAGGGTTTTTTTTTTTTTTATGATGATGATGAATGAGATTAGAAGATATTTGGATAAAGATGGTGTATGATGGGTGTTAGTATTATGGTAGGCCTAGGGTGGCTCGTGGGTGTTTGTAGGTAGCCCCGGGGTCTAAATCATATTCCCCGAGACCCCTGATGAGATGGTTGAAGCTGGATGGTAGGTTGGAGTAGAATTTGTATGAAAGAGTCTTGATGTAGCTGGTGAGAGTGGGAAATGAAAGGTCGTTATGAATATTGGTGTTGGGGATGTACCAATCGGCTCCTGTAGCAATGCGGAGAAATCGGTTCTGCAGGACCTGGAGTTTGTTTAAGTTTGATGATGCTGCAGCACCCCAGACTTGACATGCGTAGGTGATAGCTGGTCTCAGAATTTGCTGGTATATGAGAAGTTTGTTTCTGAGGTTCATGGGTGACTTTTGGTTGTATAATGGGTATAGCATACCCATACGTTTGGTAATTTTTGAGGCTACAGATGTAATATGTGTTTTCCAGGTGAGACGCATGTCGAGCTGGACTCCAAGGTATTGGGCCTGATTTCTCCAGGGGATGTCTTCTCCTGCTATGTGGAGCTCTGGGACGTCGTGAACTTGGCGACGGGTGAAGGTTACTGCCTGTGTTTTTGTAGCATTTATGCGTAGGCGCCAGGTGAGGAACCAGGCGGAAAGCATGTCAGCATAGCGCTGAAGACGTTGTACAGCCGTGAGGTGTTTACAAGAGGCTGTGGTGATTGCTGTGTCATCAGCGAACAGGTACAGGTTGCAGCTCCAGATAGTGGGAAGGGTGTTGATATAAGTTAAGAATAGAAGGGGTCCAAGTACACTACCTTGGGGTACCCCTGCATTGATTAGGTAGGGTCGGGAAGAAATGTCATCTCTGACAACGGAGAAGGTGCGATGGGTAAGGTAATGGTTGACAATGTGTATTATGTAGGGAGGAAAGTTGTAGCTGATTAATCGATGAAGAAGGCCTTGATGCCAAACTGAATCGAAGGCCTTTGTGATGTCCAAAAATAGAGCTGCAACATACTGCCTGTTATTCAGAGGGCCGAGCACTGGGTGCGCCTATATAACCGCCCTAAGACGTTGGCTGTGGTCTTGTGCTTCTCCTGACTGATTCCTTAGGCTTGCTGCTTCCGGCGTTTTCTAGTAGGTTGTCGCTCGCACGCACGCTGTTGCTGCTGCTCTCTTCTGGAGATTATGCAAATTGCCGGGAGCTTCCCGAAGGGCCCTCCCGATGGTGGAAATTGCTGACTCCAAAGCTCTGGATGCGCTGGCAACTCTCGAAGGCGATGTTACCTCTTTGGCGTCTCGAAGCGGAATGTGGTAGTGGCTTCCAAGTCCAAGTCGTATACTGACAGGCTGTTAACAGCCAGAAGGTTTTTGCTGCGTACCCACCCAGGTTTTGGGTCTGACCGCAGGTTGATATTTCTGATGTTTACAGGATGATGTGATATTTTTGGTTGAGGAAATTTGTTTGAGGTAGCTTTTTGCTCCTCTTTAATTTTGTACAGGATGCCAAACCGCTTTTTTGTTTACATCCTGGTGTTTTATTATTCTAAAGTGGGGTAAATTTTGTAGCCAAACAGCTCTTTTGGAGTTTTGGAATTTAGCTTGTGCTGCTGTAAGGATTAACTCCTTTGTTACCTTGGGTGCCCGCAAGCCATACGGGGTACCCGGTAACGCCTGAAGCGGCGTTTCGCAGCGTCGTAGTCTCCTAGACACCGAACCAGGGCGCTTCTATGAGCTGGAATTTTGTCGTAAAATTTTGTTGCCCGGCGTCTAATTTCGTCCACGTATGGGAGAAGGGAAGCTTCGTGAAGCAACCTCAGGGGGAAAGAACGGCCCACAGAATATATGGATCGGAGTCCTCTATTCTGTGCACGCTGAAGGTATGCTATCCAGCTATCGGCAGCCATGCCCCAGATTTCACAGGCGTACAACATAATTGGGATTATCAGCGCTCGAAAGAGGTGTAGCTTTAAGCGGACTGGCATCGAGCGCGAACCCAGCATTGGGTACAGAGAGGCAATAGCCTCCTGCACCCGTCCCGATAGTTCCCTGATGTGTCCGCGGAAAGTTAAGCCTCTATAATGTTGAACGCCCAGGTACCTGATGGAATTAGTCCACTCTATCCTTCGGCCCCTGAAGTGGAAGTTGGGGCAGTCAGCGGGGGTGTGACGCTTCGTAAAAAGAATGGCGTGGCTTTTGTCCGGATTTATGGACATTCGCCAACGCCTGCACCATTCCTGTGTGAGACCGAGGTGTCTCTGAATTGGGTTGAAGGCTCTGAGTATATGTCTGTTTTTGCAGAACAACAACACGTCGTCAGCGTATTGTGCCATTTCGACCTGTGGTTGAGTTGGAAAATTTGCCATGAAAACACTAAATAGTGTGGGGGATAGTAGAGAGCCTTCGGGGACTCCGCCTCTCACGGGTCTCAGTGTAGATGTTTTCCCCGCTACTGTGACTTTAAATGATCTGTGCCTGAGAAAGCTGTGTAGGATGTTAATTAGCTGTGTAGGTAGCCCCATTTGGATAAGTTTGAAGATCAGACCGGCATGCCAAGTCGTGGAGAAGGCCTTTTCGACATCCGAAGATACCACTGCCATGAAGGCGCGTTCCTGGAAACCCAGGGCCGCTGCCTCCACCACACGTAGCAGCTGTTGGGTAGTCGAGTGCCCAGGACGAAATCCGAACTGGTCAGGAATAGCTTGAACATCTCCCAAGATGGGAGTCATTCGGGTTAGGTTAACCTCTCGAATACCTTCGAGAGGGTAGAAAGGAGGCCGATGGTTCGGTAGCTGGTACGATGTACAGGATCCTTCCCAGTCTTCAATATACATATCACCTGGGCCTCTCTCCACTCGCGAGGAAAGTGCCCCAAGGTGATGCACATATTGAAGATCCTGGTCAAGAAAAGAACGGCATTGAAGGGAAGGTGACGAAGCATGAGTGGTGTCAGCCCGTCCGGCCCCGCCGCCTTGTTTGGTTTGAGGCGTTGGAGTACGCCCTGGACTTCACTGGGGCGAATGACGGGAAGTCGTTTCGCATCCTCGGGAGGGCGTCGAAAAAATCGGCGTACCTCCCTTCGAACGCGTTCGGAAAAGATGTCCTGGGGTTCCTCTCTCGGACATAGAGTGCGTTCAAGATAGCGAACGCATTTGCTTTGGCTTGGGGTTCATAGGCCATGCCTTGGGTGCCGTGGATGGGTGAGGTGTACTGACCTTTGCGATTTCTGAGGGTTCTGGCGATACGCCACACGTTGCCATTTTCAACGCGCAGTCTGGCCATTGTGTCCTCCCACGCTTGCACCTTGTGCTCACGCAGTCGTATCCTGACCACTCGAAGTAAACGTCGCAAGAGCGCGCGATTATGTGGCGTGCGGTGTCGCTGGTATAGTTTCCGTGCCGCCCAGGAGCGGCGGATAAGAAGGGTGATGTCTAAAGGAAGAACGTCTGGATGAAGAGGTGCAGGTCCGTGAACTGTTAGATTTTTGGCAGTTCGCGTCAGGATGGAAGTGAAGGATGAGATTGCACTCTCAATGTCAGGGACGTTTGTAACTTTTGGGTTCGGTGGAATGGAAGTGCGGAGGCAATTCCTTACGCCTTCCCAATCGACTTCTCGCGTTTGAAGCGAGGTGTCATGACTGGCAACCCTAGTGTTGATATCTGTCACCACCGGATTATGGTCAGAATGAAGTGCGTTTAGTGACGTAAGAGTGAGATGAAATGGAAAAAGCTTTGTGATTGCGAAGTCAATGACTGATGGCAGTCCTCCACCTCGCGGATAGTGCGTTGGTTGCCAGGGACCCTGCACTTGAAGCTGTGGGTCTCCATCTATTAGGCTAATGATTTGATTGCCTCTTGCATCTGCCCGACGACCACAATGCCAAAGCTGATGTTTTGCATTGAAGTCCCCAGCCATGATAGCACTTGGGTGTAGGTTTAGGATAGATAGATAGTCGTTTGGAACGAACTGTCGGTTGGGGGGGGTGATACACAGAGACCACCAGGACCTCAGTTCCGCCAAGGTCAAGACAGATTGCCGTGGCCTCTAGGGTTTGAAGAGGAGGGAGCTGGATGGGTTTGTGGACTACATTTTGCCGGACAAGTACCGCTGTACCACCGCCAGGGCCGCCTTGGCGATCCGAGCAATGGCAAATGTAGCCCGGGATGCGGAAACGGGTGTCTGGACGGAGATGCGTTTCGCTGACTAGGATGACGTCTAAGGCATTTGCTCGAGCGAACTGCAATAGCTCGCCCCCTGATCAACCAGGCCACACGCATTCCAGAATGCGAAGCGAAAAGAGGTACGAGACCTAGTTCGATTCGCCATTCTGTGATTGCTGGATACCAGTTGACATTAGGGCAAGTCCCTCCATTGCAGCCAGCATCTTGCTTGCCGGGTCTGAGGCGCAGAAAAACTTCACTAAGATCTCACAGATCTTCTGTCCATGTGATTGCAGCAAATTCTGCAACGACTTCGCTCGCTCGCTTGTGCTGGCTGGCTGTATACAGCCAAAAGGTTTTTGCTGCGTGCCCACCCATTAAGGGTTTTACCGCAGGTAGGATTTTTTGAAAGATGTAGGATGGTGAGTTAGGTTTTTAATTGGGAGTTAATTTTGAGGTTACCAAAGTACCTTCGGGTTGAAGGGGAGGATGCAGTACTTAGCAACCATTTTTTTTAAATATTTGTATTTTGGTTGGGGAGAAATTTAGATGCCGAACAGCTTGGAAGAATTATGAGGAGCTCAGCTTTAGCTGCTGATAGGTTTAGCTCCTGGGTTATCTAGGGTGCCCGCATGCCATACGGGGGACCCGATGCAGTCTAGATCGGCGTCTAGTGGGGTCATAATTTCCCAATGATCTGACAATGGCGCTCCTGTGAGATGGTAAACTTGCGTATAATTTTGATGCCCAGCGCCTAATTTCATCCTCCACGTATGGAAGACCCGAAGCTTCGTGGAGCAACCTGGTAGGGAAATAACGTCCCACAGAATAAACAGACCACAGTCCTTTATTCTGTGCACGTTGAAGCCATGCTAAACAGCTGTCTGCTGCCATGCCCCAGATTTCGCAGGCATATAGCATCACCGGGATTACCAGCGCTCGGAAGAGGTACAACTTCATGCGGACTGGCATCGAGGTCGACATCAGCATTGGGTACAGGGAAGCAATTGCTCCCTGTACCTTCGCCGAAAGGTCCCTGATGTAGCGGCGAAAAGTTAAACCTCTATCCAAGTTTACTCCTAGGTACTGGACAGAGTTAGACCACTCTATCCTTCGACCTCAGTAGCTGAAGTTGGGGCAATCTGCGGGGGTGTGGCCCTTTGTGAAAAGTATGGCGTGTCTTTTGCCCGGATTTACAGACATCCGCCAACGCCGGCACCACTGTTGTGTTAGACGGAGATGTCTTTGAATGGGGTTGAAGGCTCTGAGAATGTGTCCGTCCTGGCAGAACAGAAACACGTCGTCAGCGTATTGTGCCATTTCGACTCGTGGTTCTGTGGGGAAATCTGCCATAAAGACGTTGAAGAGAGTGGGGGATAGCACAGAGCCTTCGGGGACTCCGCTTCTCACTGGCCTTAGTGTTGATGTTTTCCCCGCGACTGAGACTTTAAATGTGCGATGTCGCAAGAAGCTGTGTAGAAGGTTGATCACTTGTGTTGGGAGCCCCAGATGGTCATTTTGTGTAGGAGTCCGGCATGCGATTTCGTAGAGAAGGCCTTCTCGACATCCAGCGAAACTGCGGCTGTGAAGGCGCCTTCCTGGAAGCCCAGGGCGGCGGTCTCCACCACACGCAGCAACTGCTGAACTGTCGAGTGCCCAGGACGAAAACCAAATTGGTGGTCAGGAATGGCTTGAATGTCTACCAATACTGGGGACAAGCGAGCAAGAATTGGCCTCTCGAGAACTTTCGAAAGGGTGGAGAGGAGGCTAATGGACCTGTAGCTGGAAGGGTGTACCGGATTCTTCCCAGGTTTCAATATGCAAATCACCCGGGCCTCTCTCCACTCTCGTGGAAAGTACCCTAGGGCGAGGCACATATTGAAAATCCTAGTCAGGAAGAGAACCGCATTGAAGGGAAGATGGCGGAGCATTAGGGGAGTCAGCCCGTCCGGCCCCGCCGCCTTCTTTGGCTTGAGACGTTGAGTCCCCTTGGACTTCACTAGGTCGGATGGCAGGGAGTCTCTCCGCATCCTCAGGAGGGTGACGTAAGAAACGACGCACCTCCCGACGGACGCGTTCAGAAAAGTTATTGTCCTGGGGGTCATCTCTCGGACACATAGTACGCTCAAGATAGTCAGCGAAAGCATTGGCTTTGGCTTGGGGTTCATAGGCCAGGCCCTGGGTGCCGTGAATGGGAGAGGTGTACTGACCTCTGTTTTCTGAGGGCTTTGACTATCCTCCACACGTCGCCATCCTCGACGCGCAACCTGGCCATTTTGTCCTCCCACTCTTGCACCTTGTGCTCGCGTAGGCGGACACTGACCTCTCGACGTAAACGTCTTAGGAGCGCTCGATTATGTGGCGTGCGGTGACGTTGGTGTAATCTACGTGCTGCCCAGCATCGCCGGATTAGAAGAAGGATGTCCAAAGGGAGGACATCGGGATGAAGGGGAGCTGGAGCATGGACTGTCAAAATAAAGGCGGTCCGCTTCACGATGGAAGTGAAGGATGAGACGGCGTTATCCAGGGTAGGGATATTTGTGATTTTGGGATTTGGCGGGATGGAAGTGCGGAGGCAGTTCCTGACGCCTTCTCATTGCACCTCTCGCGTTTGAAGCGAGATGTCGTGACTGGCAACCCTTGTGTTGATCTCTGTCAACACTGGATTGCGATCTGAATGTAATGCATTTAATGATGTGAGTGTGAGATGGTATGGTAGATGTTTTGTGATTGCGAAGTCTATGACTGAGGGCAGTCCTCCTCCTCGCGGGTAATGAGTGGGTTGCCAGGGGCCCTGTACTTGATGTTGAGGGTCCGCATCTATAAGGCGAATGATTTCGTTGCCTCTTGCATCCGCCCTACGACCGCAATGCCAACGTTGATGTTTAGCATTGAAATCGCCGGCCATGATAGCACAGGGATGTAGGGCTAGGATGGATAGATAGTCGTTGGATACAAACTTTCGGTTTGGTGGATGATACACGGAGACTACAAAGACCTCTAAACCACCAAGGTGCATACTAATGGCCGTGGCCTCTAGGGTTTGTAGAGGTGGGAGCTGGATGGGCTGGTGGACCACATTTTGCCTCACCAAGGTCGCAGTTCCGCCCCCTGGGCATCCCTGACGATCCGTACGATGGCAGATGTAGCCCGGAAGACGGAATCGGATGTCTGGTCGGAGAGACGTTTCGCTGACTAGGATGACGTCTAGGGCATTGTCTCGAGCAAAGTGAAGCAGCTCGCTCCCCTGACCTGCTAGGCCGCACGCATTCCAAAATGCGAAACGAAACGAGGTACGTGACCTATTTCGATGCGCCATCACGGAGCTGTTGCGTGCCTGCGGTCAGGAGGGCCATTGCCTCCATTGCTACCAGCATCTTGCTGGCCGGATCTGAGGCTGTGAAGAACTTCACAACGTTCTCACAGATTTTTTGTCCATGTATCTGCAACATCTGCTGCAGCCACTTGAACACATCCGTGAGATCGAGTGTAGCTGTCATAGGAACGGTGTTTGTGTGGGCGACTTGGTTGTGAGGAGAGGTTGATCTGGAACGAATGGGTGCAGGTCTTCCTCCCGCCCTTTCATCCCTAAGCTGTCTAGGAGGCATGGGCTCGCCATGACTCCTGTTCAGCAGGATTTTGGGGCTCCCGAGGAAGCCTCCCTCCATTCCTACAATTGTTGGTGTCGGTTCGTTTTTGAGCTGGGGCCCGCTTTTGTTTCCGTGGCTGTGTGGCAGGGTTGTGTGTCTCCCGTGACGTTTTAGGTCCATCAGAGGCCCCTTGTGCTACTTGAGCGTAACTTCTTGGCCTATCGGCATCCCGCCGAGTCGTGGGCCCACTGGAGCTGGTTGAGGGGACCGGTCTTGGGTCCACCCGTGCTGGTGAGGTCCTCTGCTGTTGCTGCTGTCTCACTGGGGGCTTGTTCGCTGCTATAACTGCCTTTCTGGCAGGACAGCCGCCGTAGCAAGCCACATGTGCTCCCTTGCAGTTAGCACAAGTGGGCACATCTGTGGGTGACCTTGGACAAACTTCCTTGTCGTGGGCTTCGCTACACCTCAGGCAGCGGGGTGTCCTCTTGCAGAACTGGCTGGAGTGGTTGAATCCCAGGCAGCGATGGCATTGAGGTGGACCGCCAGAGCTCCTCACTGGCTCAATCCTTACTCGGAGGTAGCTGATGGTAGACACCATCTAGCTTCCCCTCCGGATCGTTGTCCCGTTCCACTATCACGACGAAGAGTGGGATTGGGACAGGGCCTGGCTGACCCTGTGGAGCTGGTTTGGTCATCTGCCTGACCAAGCGGGGCTGAATTCCCTGGCGGTTAAGGTCGTCGATTATGTCACCCACCGGTGTGTCCACTGGTAGGCCTCTGATGACCCTCTTGACGTCACGGCTCTTATCTAGGCCGAAGGTGAAGTAAGGGATGGACTTCCTGTCCAGTGCCCTTAGAATAAGCTGGTAGTCTTCGGCGTTACTCGCCTGGAAGGCATTTCGGCTCTTCCTCCTGGTGACCCTGCATGACACCGACAGGGTTGGCATGACTTCCTTGGCTTTACCCCTGATTTGGTGAACGTGCTTTTTCCACCTCAGCTCTTGGTCCATTTTGAGTCCTAGCCAAGTGACTGTGTCCGTCCATTCTATATTTTCTCCGAATATAGAGAGTGGGGGGAGCTGGTGTTTCCCCAATCTGTAGCTAAGCTTTTTGGTGAAAATTATGGCTTGCGTTTTTCTTGGGTTTACTTTAATACGCCATTTTGTGAGCCATTCTTCTAGATTATTCAGGGCGTTTTGTAGTCTCCGGTGGATGAAGTCCAGTTTGGCTGATTGAGTCACAATTGCTGTATCATCTGCGTAGATGTACAAATCTGTGTAGTTGGTTTTTGGTATGTCGTTCATAGTGATATTAAAGATAACCGACCATAGGATACTTCCGTGAGGGACTCCCGCGGGTCGCTCGCTCGCTCGTGCTGGCTGGCTGTATACAGCCAGAAGGTTTTTGCTGCGTGCCCACCCATTAAGGGTTTTACCGCAGGTAGGATTATAAATGAAAGATGTAGGATGAAGGTTATGTAGGTTTTTGATTGGAAGTTAATTTTGAGGTTACCAAGGTACCTCCGGGTCGAAAGAGAGGATGCAGTACTTAGTACCCATTTTGTTTTTGTTTCAAATATTTTGTAATTTAGTTGGGGAGAAATTTAGATGCCAAACAGCTTGGAAGAATTATGAGGAGCTCAGCTTTAGCTGCTGATAGGTTCAGCTCCTGTGTTATCTAGGGTGCCCGCATGCCATATGGGGGACCCGATGCAGTCTAGATCGGCGTCTAGTGGGGTCATAATTTCCCAGTGATCTGACAAGGGCGCTTCTGTGAGATGGTAAACTTGCGTATAATTTTGAAGCCCGCCGCCTAATTTCATCCTCCACGTATGGAAGACCCGATGCTTCGTGGAGCAACCTGGTAGGGAAATAACGTCCCACAGAATAAATAGACCGCAGTCCTTTATTCTGTGCACGTTGACGCCATGCTAAATAGCTGTCTGCTGCCATGCCCCAGATCTCGCAGGCATATAGCATCACCGGGATTACCAGCGCTCGGAAGAGGTACAACTTCATGCGGACTGGCATCGAGGTAGACCCCAGCATTGGGTACAGGGAGGCAATTGCTCCCTGTACCTTCGCCGAAAGGTCCCTGATGTGCCGGCGTAAAGTTAAACCTCTGTCCAAGTTGACTCCAAGGTACTGGACAGTGTTAGACCACTCTATCCTTCGACCTCGGTAGCTGAAGTTGGGGCAATCTGCGGGGGTGTGGCGCTTAGTAAAAAGTATGGCGTGGCTTTTGTCCGGATTTACGGACATCCGCCAACGCCGGCACCACTGTTGTGTTAGGCGGAGATGTCTTTGAATGGGGTTGAAGGCTCTGAGAATGTGTTTGTCCTTGCAGAACAGAAACACGTCGTCAGCGTATTGTGCCATTTCGACTCGTGGTTCTGTGGGGAAATCTGCCATAAACACGTTGAAGAGGGTGGGGGATAGCACAGAGCCTTCGGGGACTCCGCCTCTCACTTGGCCTTAGTGTTGATGTTTTCCCCGCGACTGAGACTTTAAATGTGCGATGGCGCAAGATGCTGTGTAGAATGTTGATCACTTGTGTTGGGAGCTCCAGATGGATCATTTTGTGTAGGAGTCCGGCATGCCATGTCGTAGAGAAGGCCTTCTCGACATCCAACGAAACTGCGGCCGTGAAGGCGCCTTCCTGGAAGCCCAGGGCGGCGGTCTCCACCACACGCAGCAACTGCTGAACTGTCGAGTGCCCAGGACGAAAACCAAATTGGTGGTCAGGAATGGCTTGAATGTCTACCAATATTGGGGACAAGCGAGCAAGAATTAGCCTCTCGATAACTTTCGAAAGGGTGGAGAGGAGGTAAATGGACCTGTAGCTGGATGGGTGTACCGGATTCTTCCCAGGTTTCAATATGCAAATCACCCGGGCCTCTCTCCACTCTCGTGGAAAGTACCCAAGGGCGAGGCACATATTGAAAATCCTAGTCAGGAAGAGAATCGCATTGAAGGGAAGATGGCGGAGCATTAGGGGAGTCAGCCCGTCCGGCCCCGCCGCCTTCTTTGGTTTGAGACGTTGGAGTACGCCTTGGACTTCACTAGGTCGGATGGTAGGGAGTCTCTCCGCATCCTCAGGAGGGTGACGTAAGAAACGACGCACCTCCCGACGGACGCGTTCAGAAAAGATATCGCCCTGGGGGTCATCTCTCGGACACATAGTACGCTCAAGATAGTCAGCGAAAGCATTGGCTTTGGCTTGGGGTTCATAGGCCAGGCCCTGGGTGCCATGAATGGGAGAGGTGTACTGACCTCTGTGTTTTCTGAGGGCTTTGGCTATCCTCCACACGGCGCCATCCTCGACGCGCAACCTGGCCATTTTGTCCTCCCACGCTTGCACCTTGCTCGCGCAGACGGACATTGACCTCTCGACGTAAACGTCTTAGGAGCGCTCGATTATGTGGCGTGCGGTGACGTTGGTATAATCTCCGTGCTGCCCAGGATCGCCGGATTAGAAAGAGGATGTCCAAAGGGAGGACATCAGGATGAAGAGGAGCCGGAGCATGGACTGTCAAATTAAAGGTGGTGCGCTTCACGATGGAAGTGAAGGATGAGACGGCGTTATCCAGGGTAGGGATGTTTGTGATTTTGGGATTTGGCGGGATGGAAGTGCGGAGGCAGTTCCTGACGCCTTCCCAGTCGACCTCTCGCGTTTGAAGCGATATGTCGTGGCTGGCAGCCCTTGTGTTGATCTCTGTCAACACTGGATTGTGATCTGAATGTGATACATTTAATGATGTGAGTGTGAGATGGTATGGTAGATGTTTTGTGATTGCGAAGTCTATGACTGAGGGCAGTCCTCCTCCTCGCGGGTAATGAGTGGGTTGCCAGGGGCCCTGTACTTGAAGTTGAGGGTCCGCATCTATAAGGCGAATTATTTCATTGCCTCTTGCATCCGCCCGACGACCGCAATACCAACGTTGATGTTTAGCATTGAAATCGCCGGCCATGATAGCACAGGGATGTAGGGCTAGGATGGATAGATAGTCGTTGGATACAAACTGTCGGTTTGGTGGATGATACACAGAGACTACCAAGACCTCTAAACCACCAAGGTGCATACTAATGGCCGTGGCCTCTAGGGTTTGTAGAGGTGGGAGCTGGATGGGCTGGTGGACCACATTTTGCCTCACCAAGATGGCAGTTCCGCCCCCTGGGCGTCCCTGACGATCCGTACGATGGCAGATGTAGCCCGGAAGACGGAATCGGATGTCTGGTCGGAGATGCGTTTCGCTGACTAGAATGACGTCTAGGGCATTGTCTCGAGCAAAGTGAAGCAGCTCGCTCCCCTGACCTGCTAGGCCGCACGCATTCCAAAATGCGAATCGAAACGAGGTACGTGACCTAGTTTGATGCGCCATCTCGGAGCTGTTGCGTGCCTGCGGTCAGGAGGGCCATGGCCTCCATTGCCACCAGCATCTTGCTGGCCGGATCTGTGGCTGTGAAGAACTTCACAACGAGCTCACAGATTTTCTGTCCATGTGTCTGCAGCAACTGCTGCAGCCACTTGAACACATCTGTGAGATCGAGTGTAGCTGTCATGGGAACGTTGTTTGTGTTGGCGACTTGGTTGTGAGGAGAAGCTGATCTGTAACGAATGGGTGCAGGTCTTCCTCCCGCCCTTTCATCCCTAAGCTGTCTAGGAGGCATGGGCTCGCCATCTCCTGTTCAGCAGGATTTTGGGGCTCCCGAGGAAGCCTCCCTCCATTCCTACCATTGTTGTCGGTTCGTTTTTGAACTGGGGCCCGCTTCTGTTTGCGTGGCTGTGTGGGAGGGATGTGTGTCTCCCGTGACGTTTTAGGTCCATCAGAGACCCCTTGTGCTACCTGAGCGTAACTTCTTGTTGGCCTATCGGCATCCCGCCGAGTCGTGGGCACACTGGAGCTGGTTGATGGGACCGGTCTTGGGTCCGCCCCTGCTGGTGAGGTCCTCTGCTGTTGCTGTTGTCTCACTCTGGGCTTGTTTGCTGCTATAACTGCCTTTCTGGCAGGACAGCCGCCGTAGCAAGCCACATGTGCTCCCTTGCAGTTAGAACAAGTGGGCACATCTGTGGGTGACCTTGGAAAAGCTTCCTTGTCGTGGGCTTCACTGCACCTGAGGCAGCGGGGTGTCCTCTTGCAGAAATGGCTTGAGTGGTTGAATCCCAGGCAGCGATGGCATTGAGGTGGACCGCCAGAGCTCCTCAGTGGCTCAATCTTTACTCGGAGGTAGCAGATCGTAGAGACTCCGTCTAGCTTCCCTTCCGGATCGTTGGCCCGTTCCACTATCACGAGGAAGAGTGGGATTGGGACAGGGCCTGGCTGACCCTGTGGAGCTGGTCTGGTCATCTGCCTGACCAAGCGGGGCTGAATGCCCTGGCGGTTAAGGTCGTCGATGATGTCACCCACCGGTGTGTCCACTGGTAGGCCTCTGATGACCCTCTTGACGTCACGGCTCTTATCTAGGCCGAAGGTGAAGTAAGGGATGGACTTCCTGTCCAGTGCCCTTAGAATAAGCTGGTAGTCTTCGGCGTTACTCGCCTGGAAGACATTGCGACTCTTCCTCCTGGTGACCCTGCATGACACCGACAGGGTTGGCATGACTTCCTTTAGGAAGCCCACCAAGCCCCGGAAGTCATCCACGATCACAGGAGGAATGTGCCTCCTGGGTGGTCCAGAACGACTGGGCGTGCCAGTTGTCTCCAGGTGAGGGGCTTTTCTCTCCCTTCGCCGGTTGGTCACGGTGCGAAACTCAGCCTCATCAACATCTGTAGAGATGTTAGATGAGCTCTGTTCCCCATCGGAGTCTTCCATCCTGGAGGATGAATGCCTTGGAACCGCAGTTCCGTCAGTGAAATATTCCTTATCAGAGGAGGAGTTGTCTGAGGGCTCGCCCTCTGAAATTTTGCCTACCCGCTGTGGTGTTTCGCGAGAAGGGCCCTTGCCAGTTTGCTGTTTGGCGACAGCTAATCTTTTGGCCTTGCCATTTACGCCCTTTGATGGCTTTCGGCGAGGCCGTTTGCTTCCTGCAGTCAGGGTTGGAGCCCCGACAGCAGGGTGGGTGATTCCAGTGCTTGTACTGGGGATGGCTTCCATTTCTGGAAGGCGGGTTGGAGTGGAAATGTCGGATGGTTCCCTTTCTTTTGGCATTTTGCCCTGCACCGAAGTGCAGTGCACAGCTAACCTTGACTGTATACTTACCAGTCAGCACAGGTTTGCTAATAAGCGTGAGGTACAGATGGCCGGACCCGAAGGCGCCTTAATATACCGTCTTTTAAGACGTTGGCTTAGGCCTTGTACCTCGCCTGACTAATGTGGAGCTGGCCGGCTGTTTTCTTGGAGGTTGTTCTTGTCGCTCGCACGCTGCTGCCTTCTCCTGGAGATTTAGGAGACTCTGCTTCTAGACGTCGTGGAGTACACATCGCCTGCGAGAGTTGCCAGCGTCCAACATTCGAAGGAGGACTTCGAGCTTCTGCCTTCGTGAAGAGCCTTTCTAGCCTCTTGGAGGCGAGAAGGAGGTACCTGAGTCTGCTAGAGCTTCAACTGCTTAACAAAGTGCCTGGGTAGAACAGTAAGACCGCAGCCAACAGTCCTTGCGACTGGTTTTTTCGGCGCCCTTTAAGGGTAGGTCCGCTACTGTTCGTGCTTCTCAGCGCCCTAGACTTGTTCTTTTATACTCTTATTCTTCTTTTTTCCTCTTATCACTCATTAGTATCACGCAGAAAGGGGCCACAGTACCCTTTTTGTTTACTTCATCACACTCTCTCCTCATTGGTCACTCCATTGCCCTCCCTAAACCTTATTGGTCACTTCATTGCCCTTCCTAATTGGTCGTTATATTGGATGTTCCCATTGGTCAATCCACACATCTGATCATGTCGGCTGCTAACATCCCAAATCCCACCAACATGAAGGCATCTACACACCCTTCTGCAGATCACGCAACCTGCGCAACCATTGCTTCTAACCCCCTTGCAACAGAGGCACCTGCAACCTATGTGGAACAAGCCTCTGAAAATTATTACCTGCTAGGCGGTGATATTTCAACCTTCATGGGGACAGCTTTGATCGTACAACCCAGCTACCCACTATCCAGAGGCGATATCCGGATCCTCAAAACGGAAAGACAGGCTAGGACAAAATACCTGAATCAGGCAGATGCCGAAATGTCTTCCGTCCCCAACTCTGAAGAGGTCTGCGTCACGGCTGCAGCCTTCAGAAACTATTCCTTCCACCGCCAGAGAATTGATGTCATCACCAGTTACCTTTCACATCATGAAGAGCAATATAACTCCTGGCAAATACCTACGCAGAAAAGAACTGCCAAGGAAACTAACCACAGCGCATTAGCGCCACCACCAACGACATCAAACAGTTTTGCAGCTCTCTCTGAAGCAAAAACACCAGAGGACTTCCCACCATTACCAGCCGTAAACCAAAAGAGGCGTAAATGCTCTACACCTCCCCCACCCCCTGCTGAACTCATGGAACAGGAAGTAGCAGAGGTAGCAGCCCCATTACACCTCAACCAGGCACAAGCTACCACACAACCACAAGGAGTAACCAAATCTAATAAGACTACTCCCATCTTCTTAAGAGATCCGTGCCAAGCCCGAGAACTGACAAAGGCATTACACGATGGTTTCCCAGAATTAAAATTCACCATAAAAAACATGAGTGGGTCTATCGCCTTCCTTCCCGAAACGCCTACCGATCACAGAACCATACGAAAATTCCTCACCGATCACACAGTACAATACCTCACCACCTTATTACCCGAGGAGAAGCTAATGTACGTAACATTGAAGGACCTACCCATGTACGTTACAGAGACAGAAGTCCAAGACCTCCTACAAAAGATGGAGTACCCAGTTGAGCGTGTTGGACAACTCCGATCAAACCGCTCCCCGACGCAGCAGAAGCTGCCACATTTCCGAGTAGCCCTTCGGAAGGAGCCGCGCTCAAGCGATATTTACAAGGTAACCCACATGTTCGACGCCATTATAAGGGTTGAACCATATCGACCGCCTGCACGACCATTACAGTGTACGAACTGCCAACAGTTCACCCACAGTGCAGCGGGATGCAGGCTTATACCGGTATGCTCCTACTGTGGTGACTCAGGCCACAAGCGCCCAGAATGCAAGAAGCTAGGTCTTGCTGGATCTAAACCAACATGCAGTAACTGCGGAGGAGAGCACTCCTGCCGCTACGCGAAGTGCCCTATCTGGCAGGAGGCCAGAATAGAAATGGAGCTCAACAAGGCTGGACAACGCACCCGTTTTGACGCTGCTCCGAAGATACCAAACCCACAAGGCATACCCAGGGAAGCATTCAAAGGTACTCGCTACCCTGGTCTCCCTCCAATTACTAGACCACAATTCCCAAACTACGCAGCTGCCGCATCTGCAACACGAAGTCAAAACCCACTGCAACCTCATCAATCAGAGCCGCAAGCAACTGCGAAATCACAAACCACACCAGCTCCACCAAAGCCACCAACGCCACCACAACGTCCACCTGTTAACGGACCATCAGAAATAGCTCCATCTGCACTGGCCAATAAACCTACGTGCCCATCAAGACAGACTAACGCCGACACCAGAACGCCCATGCAGCAGCGGCTACTGGCTCGCCCCACCACAAACCACAACCTTCCACAGACTTCCAAACCATCCCTTCCTGATGAGCAGTTTTTAAGCCTCATGTCCAGGATTCCACTCGCCCTGCAAGCTGACTTTGCAGCTGCCTTAGCTGATGCACTAGCCATCCGCCCTCCTTCTATTCCTTCACAAACAATATTGGTGCACACCGTCTTTGTATTTATGGGCAACAATGGCGGACGTCAATAATATAATAAGCAACCACACCAGCCTACGCATTTGTTCCTGGAATGCCAATGGACTACGACAAAAGTTACGTGAAGCCACAAACTTCATCGCTGTCAACAAAATCAACACCTTCCTTGTCCAAGAAACACACTTAGCTCCACGCTATAGGGCTACCATTCCAGGAATGATTTGCTACCGAACTGATCGTCCAGATGGCTATGGCGGGACTGCAGTTTATATCCAAAGGCACATCCCCCATCATCGCCTACACCTGCCTGTTTCAGACGGCCTTGAAGGTACAGGAATCCAAGTCGCTACCGACAGAGGACCACTTAATATCTACTCGGTCTACATCCCACCAAGTAGACCAATTTCACAGAGAGACCTGGACCTTATTTTCAATGGTTCTCCCACTGTAGCCATGGGTGACTACAACTCAAAGAGCACGCTTTGGAATTCCACCATCACCAACAGTCGCGGACGCCTACTGGAGCGCTACATAGAACGTAAGAACCTGGCCGTCCTTGCTCCCAACTCCCCCACCATAACTCATGGTGATAGTAGTCCCCCTGATTGGTTGGACATAGCACTCCTATGCAACATTCGCAGTCACCCAACTATATTCTCTCTTCCCGAACTCTCTTCCGATCACTTTCCTGTTCTCTTGCTATATAAGGCAAAACTCACACCCAAGTCATTACCTTCTCACGTAAATCCCAGACAGACCAACTGGAGCAAATTTTCAAACCTCATGGCCGACAAACCCGCCGAAATTCACCCTTGTACAACAATAGCAGAAGCTGATAACCTGGAGCAGTTCATCACTAGCAACATGGCCGAGGCCATGCGTGAAGCAACTCCTGCCCGTAAATCCCCATATAGTCCCCTCAAACCCATCCCAAAACATTTGCGCCAACTCATCTCGGCCAAAAACACAGCACGGCGAAAATTCCAAAATACCCGCCAGCCACAAGACAAGAGGGAATGGAATCGCCTCCAGGCTGCAGTGAAGATGGAACTTGCAGACCACTTCAATAACGAATGGGAAAGGAAACTATGTACCCTCGACACCACAGACTGTTCTCTCTGGAGAATGTCCAAGGCTATGCTACGCATACCCATCTCAGATCCGCCACTTATGAATGGAAATAGAGTGGCACAATCTTCCAGGGAAAAAGTTGAACTCACAGCAGAATATTTAGCAGCTACCTTCCATCCAGCTGAATCCCCTGACCACGAGCAAGTAGCGGAAATTGAAGGAGTGGTACAGCAATTTCTTGCCTCTCCCTACAAATCAGCCGAAGTGCTGCTCACAAACACCGCTGAGGTCAGTGGTCTGATAGCTTCAGTCCGACCCTACAAAGCTGCTGGTTGCGACTCCATACCAAACGCTGCTTTCAAGGCACTCCCGCAGAACTGGATAGCCTTGCTTGTTCATCTGTTCAACAGCCTGCTCCTTCTTTCCTACTTTCCTGCAAAATGGAAACATGCCAAAATCATTACTATCCCCAAACCTGGCAAGGACTCCAAACAAATTTCAAACCATCGTCCCATTAGTCTGCTACCAGCCATAAGTAAATTATTTGAGAAAGTACTGCAACATCGCCTCCAAAACCTACTGGACGAGCTACACATCATTCGCCCAGAGCAATTTGGCTTTCGCCGCTCCCACTCCACATCACACCAACTTCTACGTCTGGTTGATGAAGTTACTCGAGCCTTCAATAACAGGCAGTATGTTGCAGCTCTATTTTTGGACATCACAAAGGCCTTCGATTCAGTTTGGCATCAAGGCCTTCTTCATCGATTAATCAGCTACAACTTTCCTCCCTACATAATACACATTGTCAACCATTACCTTACCCATCGCACCTTCTCCGTCGTCAGAGATGACATTTCTTCCCGAACCTACCTAATCAATGCAGGGGTACCCCAAGGTAGTGTACTTGGACCCCTTCTATTCTTAACTTATATCAACACCCTTCCCACTATCTGGAGCTGCAACCTGTACCTGTTCGCTGATGACACAGCAATCACCACAGCCTCTTGTAAACACCTCACGGCTGTACAACGTCTTCAGCGCTATGCTGACATGCTTTCCGCCTGGTTCCTCACCTGGCGCCTACGCATAAATGCTACAAAAACACAGGCAGTAACCTTCACCCGTCGCCAAGTTCACGACGTCCCAGAGCTCCACATAGCAGGAGAAGACATCCCCTGGAGAAATCAGGCCCAATACCTTGGAGTCCAGCTCGACATGCGTCTCACCTGGAAAACACATATTACATCTGTAGCCTCAAAAATTACCAAACGTATGGGTATGCTATACCCATTATACAACCAAAAGTCACCCATGAGCCTCAGAAACAAACTTCTCATATACCAACAAATTCTGAGACCAGCTATCACCTACGCATGCCAAGTCTGGGGTGCTGCAGCATCATCAAACTTAAACAAACTCCAGGTCCTGCAGAACCGATTTCTCCGCATTGCTACAGGAGCCGATTGGTACATCCCCAACACCAATATTCATAACGACCTTTCATTTCCCACTCTCACCAGCTACATCAAGACTCTTTCATACAAATTCTACTCCAACCTACCATCCAGCTTCAACCATCTCATCAGGGGTCTCGGGGAATATGATTTAGACCCCGGGGCTACCTACAAACACCCACGAGCCACCCTAGGCCTACCATAATACTAACACCCATCATACACCATCTTTATCCAAATATCTTCTAATCTCATTCATCATCATCATAAAAAAAAAAAAAAAAACCCTAGGACAAACATCCAACCATTTAACCACCGCCCGATGAATAAAACTCCATCATAATGCCAGTAAGGGACAGTGTCCCGGTATGGCAACAAGTCGAAGGCCCCTGCTCCAAGCAGCAGGACTCACCTTCAGCGACACCACTGTGCTGTGGAGATTTAGCGAAATTGCCATTTTCCACTTCACTCGCTTCGAGACTTCGTCGAGTCAGCATCGTCTTCTCTTCGAGACAGCGGAGAGAAAAGCACCTACAAGGGAGCATCGTAGCAAGGCCAAAGCAGCCCTTTTCAGGGCTTGGTCCTTGTCTACCAGTGTTCCTGCTCTACCAGCGATCTTCGCAGGAATAAGCCACGCCGTGAGGTAGCTGCAGCGCAGAAACATTGTGCGATACTTCAAGAACTTCACAGCACTGCACATCGCACAGTAATTGGGTAGGAAACCAAGGCCGAAGCCAACAGTCCTAGAACTGGTTTCTAGGCGCCTGAAAGGGTAGGCCCTCTGGTTTTCGTGCTTCTTAGCGCCCTGTACTGGCACTTTCTTCTTTTTTCTTATACTCTTATTTCCTCTATTCTTTCAGACATTTCCCCACACTGACACATACTCGCTTACTAACAGCGGCACCTGACTGACTTCTGATTGGTCCTTGTATTGCTCACTTTTATTGGCCAACATGACCTCAGCAAGCATTAGTAAGATCACTGCCCCATTCAGGGAAGAAGATTATTATATATTGGGAGGAGATATACGCTCTTTTCTGGGGAAAGAGTTGATAATTAACCCCCAATTGCCCCTCAACAAAGCCAGCTACGATCTACTGCAGCTAGAGCTAAATGCGAGGAAGAAATATCTGAACCAAGCAGACGCAAATATTATGCAAAATAACACAAAGGACACAGTAGCCATGTCTGACTTCAGGGTCTATGTGGCGCATAGATCCAGGATAGAGGCTATCCAAAGCCTGCTAGTGAGGCATGACTCAAGCAGTGCCACCACATCCTGGGAGACGGTAAAGAAACCGTCGCCAAAAATCTTACCGCCGCAAACTGCTCCCACCACCAGCACTAGCAACAGATTTGCTGCTCTTGAAGCGGAACAAAAGGACGAACCCGCATCTGCAGCTACAACACAAAAAAGGCGTAAATGCTCAACGCCTCCACCTCAGCCAGAGAAAATGGAGCAAGATAACCAAGCTCCTGCTGCTACTACTTCAGCTACTACTTCAACTAGTAGTCAGCCAGCTTCCAATGCACGGGCCAGTCGCCCCACGCCTATCTTCCTGCGCAATCCAGCAGATGCCAGGAAAGTACTCTCCTCAGGCGTGACTGCTGAGTACCAAATAAAGAACCTACGTGGTACTGTAGCACTTCTACCTGCCACAGCTAACGACCATCGTCTGCTCCGGCGCCATCTAGAGGAGCACAACATAGAAGGAGTAACCACTCTCCTCTCTGAGGATCGACACCTGCACGTGACTATTAAAGACGTGCCTTCCTTTGTCACTGAGGAAGAAGTGCGTGACTACCTCGTAGCAAAAGGCTACAGTGTGGAAAGGGTAGCTCAGTTAACGACCCGAGGTCCCAAACCTCAACCTCTCCCACACTTCCGTGTGGCTCTCAAAAAGACCCCTAATGTGAGGGATGTATACCAAGAAACCCGCATGTTCCACGCCACAGTGAGAGTGGAATCGTACAAACCACCAGCCAGACCACAGCAGTGCACAAACTGCCAACAATTTACCCACAATTCTGCTGGATGCTTACTCCAGCCAGTCTGTGCTTTCTGCGGAGAGGTTGGCCACAAACGTGCCAACTGCCAGCGACTCGGCATCCAAGGGGCAACTCCTCGATGTTACAACTGCGGGGACTCCCATTCCTGTCGCTATGCTAAGTGTCCAGTGTGGCAAGAGGCACGCATAGAGTTGATGACTTCAAAAGACGGATAAATGTCTAGGTACAACGCCAAACCTAGAGTTCGTCATAACACCGACCTACCCAAGGAAGCGTTCTCTGGAGCACGTTACCCAGGACTGCCACCACGCACTCCTATCCAATATCCCAGCTATGCAGCAGCAGCAGTAGCCAACTCTGTAAGTCCAGCACCCACAACAGAGGTGACGATAGAACCACAACAACCGCAGCCGTCACAATCATCTTCCACAGCACAACCTGTGACACCCCAGCCACCTCCCAGGCAAACACGACCCGCACAAAACAGGTCAAAACCGTATTCGGCGCCCAGGAAGCCCAGGCCAGATGATTCAACATCAAGTGGCTTCATACATACCGTCACCAGAGACTCAGCCTCTCATCCCACCATCCCAGACGAGGCGTTCCTCAATACCATGGACCAGATTCCAATAAATCTGCAGCCGCTATTTGCCGCCTATTTGGCTGAGGCACTGAAAACTCGCCCCTCTACAGTTCATCCCTACACCATCTTTGTGCACGCCGTCTTAACATTCATGATCAACAATGGCTGTTAGGGGTGGCAATGTTTCAGATCTTCTCTCCCTGAAAGTCTGCTACTGGAATGCCAATGGACTCAGGCAGAAATTACAAGAAACCTCCAACTTCATAGCAGACAAAGGCGTGCATATCCTATTGGTACAGGAAACTCACCTGTCTTCCAATATTAAAGCCCGGCTACCTGGCATGATTTGCTACCGTACTGACAGAGCAGACGGCTATGGTGGCACTGCCATCTATGTGCGCCGTAACATAGCTCACCACCCGCTAACCACTGGTCAGACACCAAACTTGGAAGCCACAGGCATACAGGTGGAAACTACTAAAGGACCACTTCGACTTTTTTCAGTCTACATCCCCCCAATAAACCTATAGTTGCTGGAGAACTTGACACCTTATTTGCTGCAAATACTGCCACACTGGCCATGGGCGACTATAACGCCAAAAGCCCAGCCTGGAACTCCACCATCCTGAATGCACGAGGAGCAAGCTTGGAACGTTATGTTGAAACAAGGAACATCATGGTACTCTCACCGTCCTCCCCTACAATCTTCCATGGTGATCGTCACCCTCCGGACTGGCTAGATATTGTGTTATTCAAAAATGTCCGTTCACATCCCAGGCTATTTAGTGTTCCAGAACTGTCTTCTGACCATTACCCCGTTCTACTACTATTCCAAACTCGCCCAAATTTCAAGACTAAACGCCTGTTGCCAAACCCCCGGCGTACCAACTGGGAGGAATACACCAAGATTATGGCAGCTGAACCTCCGACCTTTGACAGATGTACTACCACCAACGAGGCGGATGCAGTCATCATGAGCATCTCGTCATCTATTACAAATGCTATATCAAGGGCCACACCACCTGCCCGTAACACTTATAGCAAAGTCCGGAAACTCCCTCGTCACTTGCGCGATCTAATTGCGGCAAAGAACAAGGCTCGGCGTCGAGCACAACACACAGGCTGTCCCATGGATCGCAGGGAATACAACAGACTCCGGCAAATTCTCAAAATTGAGCTCCATGATCATTCTAATGCGGATTGGGAACGTCGACTCTCGACACTAGACACAGAAGATCAGTCACTATGGAGAATGTCAAAGGCTCTATTAAGGCTCCCAGTTCAGGATAAACCTCTTCGCCATGGCTTAATCACCGCCCAATCCACAAGAGAAAAGGTAGGACTCATGGCTACTTATCTCGAAAGCACCTTCCATCCAGCAGACACCTGTAATGGGGACCATATCCACCAAACAAATGAAGCAGTTCGGACATACCTCTCTCGGCCACATGATCCAGAAGAACCTCCATCTACAAACCTCACGGAGCTGCAGCAATACCTATCCTCCGTAAAAACCTTACAAGGCCGCAGGCTACGACAATATTCCCTATGCTGCTCTGCAGCAATTACCAATCTGCTGGAAAGAAGCCCTGGTCAACCTGTTCAACGATCTGCTCCGGCTTGCGTACTTTCCGACCACCTGGAAGCACGCCAAGGTGATCACCCTCCCGAAACCTGGCAAGGATTCGTCCACTCCAGAGGGTTATCGTCCCATTAGCTTGCTCTCCAGTTTGAGCAAAATTTTTGAGAAGGTCATCCAATCTCGCCTCAACCAAACACTGGAGACACTGCAAATACTACGGCCCGAACAGTTTGGCTTCAGGCGTGAACATTCCACGGTCCATCAACTCTTGCGCTTAGTGGATCACATTATCACTGGCTTCAACAACCGCCACTTTGTCGTAGCTCTGCTTCTGGATCTTACTCGTGCTTTTGATTCTGTCTGGCATGCAGGCCTCCTTTTTCGTCTCGTACAGTATAACATTCCCTCTTATCTCATTCATCTAATTAACACTTATCTAAACAATAGGACTTTCAGTGTCACCATTGAGGAAATCACCTCTCAATCTCATCCCATCAATGCTGGTGTACCCCAAGGCAGCGTTCTTGGACCTGTCCTTTTTCTCATCTACATCAATACCCTGCCATCCTACGCAAACTGCACGCTCTTCCAGTTTGCGGATGATACAGCAATTGCCACCTCCTCCAAACGGCATGAACTTGCTGTACGAAGACTTCAAAGCTACGCGGATCAATTAACAACCTGGTTCAACACCTGGCGGCTTAGTGTAAATCCAACTAAGTCCCAAGCCATCACCTTCACCAGACGAACAGAAGATGATGTCCCGGAATTGAGTATTGCCGGCGGCTCTGTTCACTGGACAAACCAGGCCAACTATCTTGGTGTTACGCTCGACAGCAAGCTCACCTAGAAGCCGCATATAGAAAAAGTTTACAGCAAGATCTCCCGTAGGATGGCTCTACTTTATCCCCTCTATAATAGAAATTCCTGCATGTCCATCCCCAACAAACTGCTTCTCTACAAGCAAGTCCTCCGTCCTGCTATAACTTACGCATGCCAGATATGGGGCATTCCTGCTCCTACACATCTTGATAGGCTCCAAGTACTTCAAAGCCGCTACCTCAGAATTTCAGTCAATGCTGGCTGGTAGATACCCAACAGCAATATTCACCGCGACACTTCTATCCCCACTCTCCATGACTACATCCACACTCTCTCCCAAAAGTTCTTTGACTCTCTCCCGCACAGCTTCAATTCTCTAATTCGAGGACTTGGAGAATATGACATAGACCCTGGTGAAACTTACAAAAGACCTAGACTTGTCCTCAGCAACTAAATCCTAAACATTCTTTCAAATCTTTCTAATTTCCATTCTTCATAACAACTATACCCACTTCTAGACTATATACCCTCTAAAACAATCCCACCGCCTAACCACAATCTTTCTACTTAAACAACCATTCCTCTACCAGCAAAGGACCTAGTCCTGGTACGGAAATAGTCAGGGAAGCACCGCCTGAAAGGCGGCTAACTTTCCAGCGACGAGTACACCGAGTGCGAAATTGCCGGGAGCTTCCGAAGGGTCCCTCCCGATGGTGGCAATTCGCTGACTCCGAAGTTCTGGACGCTGGCAACTCTGAGGCCCCACACAGCACAGAGGTGTCGTTGAAGGGAGTCCTCCTCCGCAGAGGAGGGTCCTTCGACTAGTGCCACACCGGGACTAGGTCCCTTATTGGCATTAAGAGGGTTTTTGAAGAATGATGGTGGGTTGATGGTGATTATTTAATTTAGGATAGGTTATAAACATTTAGGGATTGAAGAATTGTTGAAGAAAATAGCTTGGAATTAAGGAGGTCCTAGGACAAGTCTTGGCCTCTTGTATGATTCTCCAGGGTCTAGGTCGTATTCTCCAAGTCCTCGGATGAGGCTGTTAAAACTGGTTGTTAATTTTGAATAGAAAGAGTGGGACAGTTGTAGGATGTAATCGAAAAGTTTTGGAAATGATAGATCTAAATGGATGTTATCGTTTGGGATGTACCATTCGGCTGCAATTGCAGTCCGAAGGAAGCGGTTTTGGAGGACTTGAAGTTTGGAAAGATTGGTTTTGGCTGCTGCACCCCAGACTTGGCAGGCGTATGTAATTGCCGGCCTCAATACCTGCTTGTAGAGCAGAAGCTTGTTTCGAAGAGCCATTGGCGACTTTCGATTATATAGTGGATATAGCATGGCCATCCTTCTACTAACTCTGTTAGCTACCGCTGCTATGTGGTCCTTCCATGTGAGGCGCATGTCTAGGAGCACTCCTAAATATGTTGCCTGATTTGACCAGGGTATTTCGGTACCACCTATTCTTAGGTTCGGTACATCCTGTAGCTCTCGTCTAGTGAAAGTGATTGCCTGAGATTTTGTGGCATTTAGCTTTAAGCGCCATGTCGCAAACCAGACAGACAACATGTTTGCGAAGTTTTGTATTCTTTGTGCAGCAATTTCATGCCGTTTGGACGCTGTTGTTATGGCGGTATCATCGGCGAACAGGTACAGGTTGCAGCCTCTTAGGGTTGGAAGAGTATTTATGTACGCCAGAAAAAGCAGGGGCCCAAGGACACTACCTTGTGGCACACCGGCATTAATGGCATGTGGCTGCGACAGGATGTCGTCCTTCATGACGACAAAGGATCGATTTTTTAGATAATGATGGATGAGATGTACAAGGTAAGATGGGATGTTGTATTGAATGAGGCGATGTAGGAGGCCTTCGTGCCAGACAGAGTCGAAGGCTCGGGAGATGTCAAGAAAGAGAGCTGCAATAAAGTGCCGGTTGTTAAAGCCTTTAATCACTTCATCCACTAGACGAAGTAGCTGATGTGTAGTAGAGTGATTTCTCCGAAATCCAAACTGCTCTGGACGTAGCACCTGATGTTCATCCAGAATGCATTGGAGACGTTGCTGTACCACCTTCTCAAACAATTTGCTTATTGTCGAAAGGAGACTAATGGGCCTGTGACTGTTTAGGTCTCTTGGGTTTTTCCCTGGCTTTGGTAAAGTGATGATTCTTGCATGTTTCCATGCCGTTGGGAAGTAGGCCAGTAAGAGCAGGCTGTTGAAGAGGTGCACTAGTAGACGAACCCAAGATTGTGGTAGTGCTTTGAAGGCTGCATATGGGAGCTGATCAACTCCAGCGGCTTTGTAGGGACGAACGGAGTTAATGATATTTTGAACCTCAGCAAGGGAGGTGAGGCTAATCTCCGGGACCTCGTGTGGAACACTAAGGTAACGGCGTACTGAAGCTGATATTTCTTCAGTCAGGTCATAATCGATGGACTCTGCCGGGTGGAAGGTGGAGGCTAAGTGTTCCGCCATCATTTCAGCCTTCTCTCTAGCAGACGAAGCTACTCTTCCTCCATCAATTAATGGTGGATCTGATGAAGGGATCTTAAGTAGTGCCTTGGTCATTCTCCATAGGGATAAGTCCTCTGGATCTAAAGTGCACAGCTTTCTTTCCCACTCTTCATTGCAGTGTTCAGCTATCTCAAGCTTTGCCAGATGTTGGAGGCGGTTCCATTCACGCTTGTGTTGGGGATCGCGTGTTAGCTGATAACGACGTCTAGCTTTATTTTTGTCTGCAATGAGACGCCGTAATGGTGGTGGTAAAGGTTTCTGGGCACTAAAGTTGGCACGTCTAGGGGGAGTAGCTTGTGCCATGGCTGTGGCCATGGTAGCTGTGATAGTGGAGGCCAGCTGATCTGCCTCTTCAGTGGAGTTGCAAGGAGGTAAATCCGCATTCTGCTCTGCCATTATAGTGGTGTACTTGTTCCAGTTGGTGAAGCGTGGATTTGGTGAGTTAGGGGGTGCCTTAGCAGTTGCGCGGGCTTGATAGAGAAAGAGAACAGGATTATGATCTGAGGAAAGTTCGGGGATGGATAGAACATGAGGGTGTCCACGGATATTTTGAAGGATGGCAATATCCAGCCAATCTGGTGGATGGCGGTTCCCATAAGTGATTGTGGGTGATGTAGGAGCAAGTACAGCAAGGTTGTGGCGTTCTAGATAACGCTCAAGAAGAGATCCTCTCGGGTTACATATTGTAGAATTCCACAGCGTGCTTTTGGCATTGTAATCACCCATAGCTATTGTGGGTGTGCCTGCAGAGAAAATCGTATCCAGCTCCTTGACGTTGAAGGGCCTGCTAGGTGGTACATAAACAGAAAAGATGTTCAGAGGTCCTTTATTTGTGGCCACTTGGATACCTGTAGCCTCTAACACGCCAGTGGTAGGCAGATGTAGCCGATGGTGTTTCAAGGTGCGGTTTACATATATTGCTGTGCCACCGTATCCATCAGCCCTGTCTGTCCTATGACAGATCATTCCTAGGATGGTGGCTTTAAGATGGCTAGATAAATGTGTTTCCTGCACCAGGAAGATCTGTATTTTATTTACAGCCAGAAAATTTGCGGCTTCTTTCAATTTATTTCTTAAGCCATTGGCGTTCCAGGAACATAATTTTAGACTCAGAATATTATTCAAAATTTTAGTACTGTCCGCCATGTTGACCTAAGAAAGTGAAGACTGTGTGCACTAGAATGGTTGCTGGTTGTATGGTGGCTGGTCTCTGCGCCATTGCGTCAGCCAAGGCTATAGCAAAGTCAGTTTGCATCTGAATGGGTATTCTATCCATGAGCTTCAGAAATTGGGCGTCAGGGATAGCAGAAAAGTGCAGTGAAGATGACGGAGCGGTGGATGTTGGAGGACGTGTAACTGGCAGCCGTTGTTGAGCTGGTTGCCTTGTCCCAGATACAGGTGCAGCATTGGGATGCGTAGATTCCATATTCCTGGAGGTAGTGCTACGTGTTGTTGTAACATTTTCTAACTTCCTCTGTTGCATTGGGGGAATTGTTTTCCCTGGGTTAGTTGCCGGTTGCTGGGGTTTTGTAGCAGTTGCTGGTTCCTTCACGGTTGAGGTTGTCATTACAACCTCAGATGGGTTGGTGTCTGCTCTACTTTGAAGGGCAGCTGCATAACTCTTGTGCTGTATCCTTATTGGTGGTGGTAGTCCAGGATAGCGGGTACCTTTAAAAGCTTCCTTGGGGAGGCCCATGGGATTTGGTACCTTTGGAGCTGCATCGTGCCTTGAACGTTGGCCATTTTTATTCAGGTGCATCTCCACCCTTGCCTCTTGCCAGACAGGGCATTTGGCATACCGGCATGAGTGATCGCCACCACAGTTGTAACAGGTGGCCTGGGATCCAGGTACTCCCAATCTCGGACAATCTGCTCTTCTGTGGCCAGCCTCGCCACAGTATGAGCACGCAGGTTCTAATTTACATCCTGCTGCACTGTGCATAAATTGTTGGCAATTTGTACATTGCAGTGGTCTTGCAGGTGGGCGGTATGATTCAACACGAATAGATGCGTTGAACATCCTTGACTCTTTATAAATTAGTTGGTAATTGCCCTCTTTACGTAAGGCCACACGGAAATGAGGGAGCAGTTCGTGCGATGCACTGCGGTTTGACCGCAACTGTCCAACCCTTTCAACAGGATATTGCTTGAGCTTGAGCTCTGTGATGACTTCTTCCTCAGTTATGTACATCGGCAGGTCTTTGAGCGTTACATAGAGTAACTTTTCCTCAGGGAGCAAGGTGGTGAGATACTGTATTTGCCTATCAGTAAATAGCTTTCTGAGTGCTCGGTGATCATCCGGGGAATCTGGCAGGAAAGCAATTGTGCCACTCATGTTCCGGATGGAGAAATTCAAGCTTGGTTGCGTAGATTTGATTACACTTATGAGATCCCGTGCTTTACTCGGGTCTCTGAGGTAGATGGGGGTAGCTTTGGCCGAGCGAGCTGCAGGAGCAATTGGCGTGGCAGCAGAAGTAGATGGTGCTGCTGATGTGGGGGCCATTGTTGCGGCTTGGGAAGAAGTCTCCTGCCCGGAACATCTCCTTTTGTTGTTTTGCACCTGAGAAATCTCATCATCTGGCACCATAGGCAGTCTTTGAAATTTATTAGATGTGGGTAAGGCCTCCGACTGAAGGGCATGCTTTTGTGCTTTACCCCTTGCTTTTGTTGGGGTTACTTCCCATCTTGGTAGGTTGGCCTTAGTCTTCTCATTTTGAAGCAAGTACTCAGAGATTGCTTCAACCCTGGCACGGTGCGCAGAGTAGTGGCGGAGAGCATTTGCAGTAATGGCTGGTTCTGCATTTGCTGTGTTGTTAAAGATGTGTTGATCTGCCAACTCGAGAAACATTAGCCTGGCTCTTTTTTCTAGGATCAGAGTCCTTTCATCATCTCTAGACAGAGGCATATGGGGGCTGACGATTAATGGTAGATTCAGGTATTGACGAAGGTCGCCTCCTTCCACATAATACCTTAAGAGTTCTTGGTCATCAGATGACTCTGGTGCTGTGTGTTGCTCATCCATAGCTTCAACTGTGGCTTCGGTTTCCATGTTGCAGGATGGGGCCAATCACTGGTCTCAGTGCAACAGCCAATAGATGGAAGGTATGGGCCAATGAGCAGTAAGGGCAATGAGCCCTACTGCTTGATAGAATAGAGGAAATAAGGAAGAGATAGAAAGAGAAAAGAGCAAGTTTAGGGCGCTGAACAGCTCGAATTGCAGAGGGCCTACCCAAGGGGCGCCTAAAAACCAGTCTGAGCGACTGTTGGCTGCAGCCTTGCAATTCTACCCAATTACTTTGCTGTGTGCTGTGCTGTGGCTGCTTTTCTCCAAGTCTCACAGGCACAATGATGTCGTTGCGCTGCAGCTAGCTCACGGCGTGGAAAGAAACGCTGGAAGGCAAGGCCAAGCCCTGAAAAGGGCTATATTGGTCTTGCTGCGGTGTTCTCCGGACGGTGTTCTCTCCTCGAAGTCTCGAAGCGAAGTCTCTGAGGCCCAGAGGTCCAGAGGTAGTCCTAGTCGGGCGGGGCTTTCCCCGTCCGGGTGTCATATGCCGCAGTACCTAGCCGCTTTGCGGCTTAACCTGCGAAATGAACTAGTAGATCCATGTTCTGCTGGGGTGTTTGAATTTGTTTACTGTTTGAAATTTTGGATAGGTTTGGTATGGGTTGCCCCTCTTTATCGTGGTCAGCTGTACTTAATCGTTCTCCCTTTTTGGGAGACACGAATTAGTTTTTTGCCCCGTTTTGGATACGGGTTGTGTAGCGCTTGGTCCTTTGGCGTAGAAGTTGTTCCCAGAGTCATCTGGGGTTTTCCTTGGGTTACCCAAGGGGTCCCAGGACGTCTCTCGGCAGTCTGAAGGACGGCAAGCGCCTTTGATCTCTCGGGTCATACCTTCCCAGGGAGTTCACTAAAGGGTTGGGGTGAATTTGGATTTTCTCGTACATTGATCGTGCCCTCTCGCGAATGACGTCGACAATGTACGGGATCTGGGAGTGCTCATGTAGGATATGAGCCGGGAATCTCCAGCCTGTATCGTAGATGATGCGTAGTGCCTTGTTCTGCAGCGTCTGGAGTCTGACGAAAGTGGTATTAGCCACTGTTCCCCAGATCTCACAGCCGTACAGAATCATAGGCGGAATGATCGCCCGATACAGTTGGAGTTTGAGACGGATCGGCATGGTTGATCTGAAGATAGGGTATAGGCTCCGGAGTGCGACGTGCCCCAGCTGGACCTTGCCCTTGACGTGTGGAACGTAAGTTAACTTACGGTCCAGCGTCACCCCGAGATACTTCGCCGTTTGCACCCAAGGGATTCGACGGCGCCGTAAAACGAAGTTCTGCTGCAACCGGTTGGCTATGGTTTTCACCAGGAGAATAGCCTCTGAGGCCCCGACGACGAGCAAAATTGTCGTTGGAAGGTAATCCCACCAGGTGGTGGGGCCTTCCGACAGATACCATACCAGGACTAGGTCCTTTACTGGTTGGAAGATATAGTTGAAGAATAGACTGTGGTAGACGGTGGAATTGTGGTAGGGAGGTTATATTTAATTAGTTTCAGGAGTATGTGGTAGTATTGAAGAAATTAGAAAGATGATGAATAGTTGAATGAGGATATATTTTTTTTTTTTTTTTTAATGGATGATGATGTTAGGGTCGATGCAGAAGGAGCCTAGGATGCTTGTAACGCTCCCCGGGGTCAATATCGTACTCCCCGAGGCCGCGGATGAAGGCATTGAAGTTAAGTGAAAGAGAGTCAAAGAATGTTTGTGAAAGGGAGAGCATGTAGTCAGTGAGAAGTGGAAAGGAAAGGTCACGATGGATGTTGATGTTGGGAATGTACCAGTCGGCATCGACAGCGGTACGAAGAAAGCGGTTTTGAAGAGTTTGAAGGTGATACAGATGAGTTTTTGCGGCAGTGGCCCAGACTGGACAGGCATAAGTGAGGACAGGACGAAGAACTTGTTTAAAGAGAAGAAGTTTGTTGGAGAGTGACATGGCGGAGTTTCGGTGGCATAAGGGGTACAGAAGTGCCATCTTGCGAGCAACCTTGTTGTATGTGGTGTCGATGTGGGCCTTCCAAGAGAGCTTCTGATCCAGTGTGACGCCAAGATAGTTGACCGTGGTGGACCAGTGGACAGACCCGCCAGCAATTTGAAGGTCAGGAACATCCGCCTCCAAGCGCCTTGTGAAGGTGATAGCCTGTGATTTGATGGGGTTCACAGTAAGGCGCCAAGTATTGAACCATGTTGTGAGGTTATCTGCGTATCGTTGTAGTCTATCTGCAGCTACCTGATGACGTGTGGAGGCGGTGGTTATGGCAGTATCGTCAGCAAACTGGTACAGCGTACAGCCTTGATGGGATGGTAAGGTGTTGATGTAAATGAGGAAAAGCAGAGGGCCAAGGACACTCCCTTGGGGGACCCCTGCGTGAATGGGGTGTGAGGTGGAAGAGATGTCTTCCTTGGTAACGCTGAAGGTGCGTTGTTGAAGGTAGGAATGAATGAGATGAATGATATACGGAGGGAAATTGTAGTAGATAAGTCGGTGGAGGAGACCTTCGTGCCATACGGAGTCAAAGGCACGGGTGAGGTCTAGGAATAGGGCAACAACAAAGTGGCGGTTGTTAAACCCTTTGATGATTTCGTCCACCAGACGAAGGAGTTGATGAACCGTGGAATGTTGCTGACGAAAACCAAATTGCTCCTGTCGAAGTATTGGCTGCGCAGAGAGGGTTTGCTGAAGCCTGGCTTGGATGACCTTCTCAAACAGCTTACTCATGGTGGGCAGCAAGCTGATGGGACGATGTCCTTCCGGCGTAGAGGTGTCTTTACCAGGTTTAGGGAGGGTGATAATTTTGGCGTGCCTCCAGGCTCTGGGAAAGTATGCCAAACAGAGTAGTCCATTGAAGAGGTGGACGAGGAGCTCCAGCCATTTGTATGGAAGGGCTTTAAGTGCAGCATACGGAATGTTGTCACAGCCCATGGCTTTGTATGGTGGCACAGAGGAGAGAAGTGATGTGACTTCCTCTAAAGATGTCTGTGGAATGTTATTATGGTCTAGTGGTCTGCACAGAAAGTTAGTGACCTCAGTTGTAACCAGCTGCACATGATCTTGGTTGCAGGTGGCAGCAGGGTGGAAGGTGCTTTCTAGATATGTACCCATTAATTCTACTTTCTCTCGGACTGATTGTGCGAGGATGGGTCCTTGGCGTAGGGGCTTATCCTGGTTGGGAAGGCGCAGCAGGGCCTTGGATAGTCGCCAGAGGGATTGGTCCTCTGTGTTGAGGGAGGCCAGGCGGGTTTCCCAATCCTCGTTGAGATGTTCTGCCAGTTCAAGTTTGAGGCGGTGACAGAGTTGATTGTAGGTCCGTTTGTCATTGGGGGAACCAGAATGTTCTGAGGCCCCGAACTCCATATACCCCATATACTGCTCGCCCAGAAAATGACGCGGACGAATCAGCGAGCGGGCTCGCGTTGGTGAATATGACAACCTCTCAGAAAACACTGCTGCTCTGGTAGCTGCTCAGTAAGCCAGATCTTGTTTCCTGAGTCTCTTTTTCAACAGTGGCACTTGCCCACCTACCCCCCGCCAGATCAAAGCGGGAGTCCCTCAGGGAAGTATCCTAGGGCCGATTATCTTTAACATCACTATGAACGACATACCGAAAACCAATTACGCAGATTTGTACATCTACGCAGATGATACAGCAATTGTGACTCAATCAGCCAAACTGGATTTCATCCACCGGAGACTACAAAACGCCCTGAATAATCTAGAAGAATGGCTTACAAAATGGCGTATTAAAGTAAACCCAAGAAAAACGCAAGCCATAATTTTCACCAAAAAGCTTAAGCACAGATTGGGGAAACACCAGCTCCCCCCACTCTCTATATTCGGAGAAAACAGAGTGGACGGACAGTCACCTGGCTAGGACTCAAAATGGACCATGGGCTGACGTGGGAAAAGCTCGTCCACCAAATCAGGGGGAAAGCCAACGCCCAATTGGGCAAGCTCTACCCCCTCATAAACATGAACTCCCAAATAAACATGAACTTAGGGCTCACGCTAGACAAAACTCTTATAAGGCCCATATTCACATACGCAACGCCGGTCTGGGGGTATGCTGCCAAAACATATATACTCAGATTACAAAAATTTCAAAACAAAATACTACGAATGATAGCAAAAGTACGTCACACAGCACCAGACGACCTACTACACAGCGAGCTAAAGATGCACACAGTAGAAGAATTCATTAAGAAACTAGCATATGACACATATAAAACCTCGAAATACACCACAATCCTCTAATCTCACGACTCGGAAACTACACTACAGAAATAAACATACACGCGCGACCATTATCACTTTTCGAAAGAAGACTCACACATGACGACGAAGATGACTTTCAGAACTTCCTGAACAACCTAATAAGGGACAACTGACACAGACAGGCTGACACCCCTACTTTGCCTTCATTAATCTTTATCTTACTGACTTTTCAGTACGCTGCCCGCACAGAGCCCTCCAAGCCCTTGACAACAGTCAAGGCGGTCCGGGAGTTGAGGGCCTCCCACCAGTGTCCTACAGGCGCAGAGACAGCGGGCGACTGCAGATGGAGTAGGACACACCGACGACACAACGCATGGACTAAGGAAATAACGAACGACCACGCCGGAACTAAGGACAACTGAACACAGTTCGAATTGCATGCCACGCACAAACCACTGACAAACCCAGGAAACTGGGGCCATAAGTAGAACTAACAACCATACCAAAACCAATCCCTGACTAACAGGTCACCAAGGCCTGAGTGTTATTATTATAATACACATAGGCTTACAAAGCAAACATAAATAATAGATAAGTTACACGTAACACTGACCAACAGGCCTACCCGGCCTGAGCCACAGGTATATAATTAAACTAAGGCATGAATTACACTTGGCGGTGCCCAGGTTTCATGGTCACCACCAAGAAGCAACATAGACGGGCTCGCATGCATCGCATGCCAGCTTAGTAGATACCACATACTAACGGGAGTGCTATGCGGGACCCGACTAAGCATGTTAATAAATGCACGCAAAATAATATAAGATTCACGTAACTAACACGTGGAGGGGTTTTTTAGTGAGTATGCCTGGCTCTCTCAGGGCACAGGGACCCTCACACTGTCGGCCATCGCACGTGGGCCGTCGCATGTAACTGGGTTTTTCCCCTCCACGGTATTAAAAAAAGTTTTAATTCAGGATTCCATGCTGCACAAAATTGTAGCCCAGCATCTCGGTTAAGAGTGACTCTGCCGAGATAGCCAACGCCTCCTTAACTCTGCGCTCCCAGTAGCCACTGCATTTTGCCAAAATAGTGGTGAGACCGAAGTTAGCCCTATGGTTTTGCTGGAAGCAATGTTCCGCCAGCCCAGACTTTTCAGGCTGCAACAGTCTGATGCTTGTATCGTGTTCTTTGATCCTGGTAGCTATGGTCCTGCCGGTTTCTCCGATGTACGGCACTCCACATTCACATGGAATGCGGTACACCCCCGGAACGTTTAGTTGTAATTGGTCTTTGACCGGTCTCATAAAGTGTCTGATTTTTGCAGGCGGTTTGTGAATAGTTTTTATGTGATTAAAAACCGTAAAATGGCATAAAATGCTTATTAAATGCTCAAAGTGAGATTTGCTATGATCTTAAAAATCTTAGCCACCTCAGTCTGGTCGTCCGCCAGAACCTCTGCCAAGCTGGGCAGCTGGAGAGAGTGGCGGAGACGTGTCAAGTTAAAACAGTCTAAAAGCACGTGGCGTACTGACAGGTCGCCATCACAAAGCGGGCAGACCGGAGCAGGACGCCTGTTTAAAAGGTGGCTATGACTGCTGATGGAGGCTATGATACCTCGTGCACTACCCGGATCCCGTAGGTAGATAGGGGTAGCCTTTGCAGAACGGGGAACAGGAGCACTTGGAGCAGTGACTATTGGTGTAGCATTTGAAGTGGAAGGAGCTTCCATTGCTGATGGGACTGAAGCTTTGGTCAGACGTGTTGGAGCTGCCTGATCTGGACATCTTTTATTTTGCGATTTTGTTACATCAGGCACCGCTGGTAACCCCTAAATTTGTTTTGGTCACAGATAAGGTTTCTGGAGGAGGGTCATGTTTGTGAGCCTTACCTCTTGAACTGCTAGCAATTTTGATTGGCTGCTTTAAGTTTTCCATTTTGCAGTAGATACCCGGATATGACTTCCACCCTCGCGCGATGCGCTGCGTAGTGTTGGAATGCATTTGCAGCTAATTCCAGGTTATTAGCTGCGAAATTATTAAATAGTTGCTTGTCAGCAACTTCCAGAAATATTAGTCTGGCCCTTTTTTCCAGGTGCAGGGTTCTCTCGTCTATGCGAGACAAGGGCATTTGGGGGGCAACAATTAATGCTCGTTGCATAAAATCTCTGAGATCACTTCCTTCAACGTAGTACTGGAGGCATTTAAGGTCCTCGCTGGTCTCTAGGTTACCTTCGTTAGTCTCCTGGGTGTCCATTGCTTTAGCAGCGGATTCGGTTTCCATCATGTTGTATTGGACCAATCACAGGCTTCAATACAACAGCCAATGGGGTGCTAGCAAGGTGGAAGATACAGAAAGGGGGACAGCAAGGCAAGGCTTGTTGCCTTACCAGAAAAGAGGAAAGAAGAAATAGAAGAAGAGATAGAGCTAGTACTGGGCGCTAAAAGTCCCGAATACCAGTGGGCCTACCCTTAAGGGCGCCTATAAACCAGTCCTAGGACTGTTGGCTTCGACCTTGGTATGCTACTCAATTACTGTGCTGTGTGCGATGTCTTCTTCTTGTAGACTCGCAGGTTATATGTTGCCCCGCAGAGCAGCAATCAGCTTGGATCGGCAAATTCACGGCAATGAGCGCTGGAAGGCAAGAGCCAAGCCCTGAAAAGGGCTACTTTGGCCTTGCTGGGGTGCCCGCTGGAACGGCGTTGCCTCTCCGGTGTCTCGAAGAGGAATGGCAGCAAGTCGTGTGGTCGTTGAAGGAGGTTCCTTCTCCGTGGAGGAGGGTCCTTCGACTCATGCCATACCGGGAACTAATCCCTTACTGACATGGGGAAAGTTATGCTATGATGATGGTTTAACGGTGGTGATCAGGGTAGGATGTGGTTTTATTGGTAGTAGATAAATTTGTTGTTTTGAGATATAGTTAAGGTGGTCCTAGTACAAGTCTGGGTTTTTTGTATCGTTCTCCGGGATCAATGTCATATTCTCCAAGTCCGCGGGTGAGGTTATTGAAACTGTTTCCAGTTGTGAGTAAAATTTGTGGGATAGATGGAGGATGGAGTCATATAATTTTGGGAAGGATAAGTCTTGATGGATGTTTTCGTTTGGGATGTACCAGTCGGCTGCAACTGCAGACCGGAGGTATTGTTTTTGTAGGACTTGGAGTTTGGACAGGTGTGTTTTTGCTGCTATGCCCCAGACTTGGCATGCGTAGGTCAATGCTGGTCTTAGTATCTGTTTATAAATCAGGAGCTTGTTTCGCAATGCCATTGGAGAGTTTCGGTTGTACAATGGGTACAACATGACCATCCTTCTATTGACTTTATTAGCCAGTGACGTGATGTGTGCCTTCCAGGTAAGGCGCATGTCCAAGATAACACCAAGGTATGTTGCCTGCGATGACCATGGCACATCTGTGTCTCCCAAACGGAGGTTTGGGACATCTTGTATAGCTCTCCGTGTGAAAGTGGCGGCTTGGGACTTAGTGGCATTTAGTTTTAATCGCCATGTCGCGAACCAGGCATACAGCATATTTGCAAAGTTCTGCGTCCTGCGCACTGCGATGTCATGTCTGCAAGATGCTGTTGTTATGGCTGTGTCGTCAGCAAACAAATAAAGGTTGCAGCCTATCAAGGTGGGAAGTGTATTGCTATATGCCAGGAAAAGTAGGGGCCCTAGAAACTTACCCTGGGGTACACCTGCGTTTATGGCGTAAGGTTGGGAAATGATGTCGTCCTTCACTACTACAAAGGATCGATTTTGGATCGATCTTGGGATCCTTCGCTGGCTTGGGTAAGGTTATGATCCGTGCATGTTTCCATGCCACAGGGAAATAGGCTAAGAGCAGCAAGCTGTTAAAGAGATGCACCAAACGTTGTAACCAGGATTGGGGAAGTGTTTTATAAGCAGCGTATGGCAAGTTGTCAGCTTCCGCCGCTTTGAAGGGTCGCACAGAATTGATGATGGATCTCACTTCTGCAATGGAGGTTGTGGCGACTTCTTCCACCGTATGTGTCACACTAAGATATCGGTGGACAGCTGAAGCAATTTCCTCCGATATTTCGTTATCAATTGATTCAGCTGGGTGAATGGTAGAGGCTAGATGTTCAGCCATTAATTCTACCTTCTCTCTTGCCGACGACGCTACTCTACCGCCGACGATCAAGGGATGGTCGGCCGACGGAATTTTCAATGAAGCTTTGGACATTCGCCAAAGGGATGAGCCCTCGTCAAGCGAGCACAATTTCCTCTCCCACTTTTCATTGCTATATTCAGCTAGCTCGAGCTTTACCGCCCCTCAAAATCCAACCTCTGCGGTCCTCGTCCCAAGGGGTGGGCAACAGCAAGTAGGGGACTGACTGATGGGGTGGTGTACGGTGGGGACTTTGTGTACCCCAGGACCGCTACGGCTGCTGAGATGGCGCATCAGTAACCCCGAAAACTGACAGAAGAGGCTCTGGTATTTTTCCCCAGGGACCTACTACGGTAGGTACGGGATTGGCGATCCCGGGGTCCCTAGCCACTCACCCTCAATTCATCCGCTTCATCTCCATAAACTGTGCCACGTTGAGTTACTGCTTGTCAGTAAGGATCACATTCTTCCTCTTCTAGTTTTTATTATTATTATTATTATTATTATTATTATTATTATTATTATTATTATTATTATTATTATTATTATTATTATTATTATTATTATTATTATTATTATTATTATTATTATTATTATTATTATTATTATTATTATTATTATTATTATTATTATTATTATTATTATTATTATTATTATTATTATTATTATTATTATTATTATTATTATTATTATTATTATTATTATTATTATTATTATTATTATTATTATTATTATTATTATTATTATTATTATTATTATTATTATTATTATTATTATTATTATTATTATTATTATTATTATTATTATTATTATTATTATTATTATTATTATTATTATTATTATTATTATTATTATTATTATTATTATTATTATTATTATTATTATTATTATTATTATTATTATTATTATTATTATTATTATTATTATTATTATTATTATTATTATTATTATTATTATTATTATTATTATTATTATTATTATTATTATTATTATTATTATTATTATTATTATTATTATTATTATTATTATTATTATTATTATTATTATTATTATTATTATTATTATTATTATTATTATTATTATTATTATTATTATTATTATTATTATTATAAGCACGTAAGGTCTTAGGTTTATAACTCGTGTCTCACCAGCAGGGATCTCTCCTATCTCCGTGGTTCTGTCCCACGGTTTTCAGCGCGGCTTCCGACATGTGTGCTCTCCGGAGGTCTCAAAAGTGAAGGTTGAGGGGACCCTTCGCACTGCCCCTATGTGTAGCCTTAGGTGCGGAGCCCGTCCACACCGTCAAGTACACCCACGTAGCTCCTTGAGTGCCCGGTCTGTGTTAATCTCCCGACGGCCGTGTGCCGTTGGGTTAGTATCACGGACCGGACGTGTTACCGCTGACGGAACTCCGGTGTAATCAACCACAAGTCCCCTGAATCCGCGTGTGCCCTTTATGCGCAGCGCGGCCTAAAGTGGGGAGCCACAGGCGGTTATTCCTGTGGTAGGGGCTTAAAGCCGGGTTGTGCGTGGTGAACGGTTTACCCATACGGACAAGCAGTGGATATTGAAGGGTAGCTTTTCTGAGGAACAAATGAGATCGGTCTTGGGTGAGGTCCCCATGACGGCACAGACCGTGAAGATTCGGTGTCTTTCTTTGTTTAAACCCCGGATGGCAGGCTGACGCCGACGGTTCCGGATGGAGGTCCATTTCAATATATCTCCGCGCAAAACCTCTTTCACTGACCCTTTTCTGGTAATGACCTTGGCATGTGATGGCAAAACGTTTAAAGGTTCTATATCAAGCGTGAACTAAGATTACTGGCCCTGTTAAGAATGCGACGCGCCTCCGAGACGGCACCTTACTATTGGAGAGCTCAAATGCAGACCAATCTCGCAAACTGCAAAAGGCCACATTGTTGGGCTCCTACACGATCCGCGTAGCCCCACACAAAACTCTTAACACCTGCAGAGGAGTAGTCACCACCTACAGCTTAGATGGTCTTGCGAATGAGGAAATAGTAAGTTGCCTCTCTGACCAACTTGTTTGTCAGGCGTACCAGCTCACACGAAAGCAAGATGGCAAGGAGTACCACTACGTACGGTTTTTCTTACTTTCGCCGGGACTAAGTTACCCGAGTACATCTATTGCGGCTATGAACGTGCGAGCGTCCGCCAGTATGTCCCGAACCCCATGTGCTGCTTCCAATGTCAGCGGTTCGGACATACTAAGGTCACGTGTACCAAACCTGCTCTTTGTAAGCAATGTGGCCTACCGAAACACGACGACCCAAACTGCAGTCGAACACCTTGCTGCGTGAACTGTGGCGGTAGTCATCCCTCCAGCTCGCGACAGTGCCCTAGATTAATGGACGAAAAAAGTATTAAGGAGCTACGTGTAAAAGAACCCCTGACTTTTCCAGAGGCACGACGGCGCTTTGAACAACTAAAGCCTGCTACCACTACTACTGGATATGCATCAGCAGCTCGCCGTACTCCTAATACCACTGTTGCTGTTCAACACGTCCCTGTCGCCCACGCATCCACGCAGACTGTCTTTCTAGCCGTTAAACCCACGTCTCAGACTGTTTGTATATCCACCAGCACAGCCTCCGCTTCAACCGTACGGACTCCAGCCACCAAGCCATCAGCGGGTGACAGCCATCCCGTAGTAAATGTGAAAAACCGATGCCGACTACAACATAGATCGCGAAGTAGCTCGCCTTCTATTAGATCCCGGTCTCGTTCTACGAGCCGTAGGAGTTCTGACTCGCGATCATCAGCGGAGTCACAGGAGGCTAACGATTTTCGAATCGTAGGGCCCAAGTCAGCCAACGTCAAGAAAAAGGTTAAAACGGCCCGTTAAAAACTGTTTATGGAAATAATCCAGTGGAATGTCAATGGCTTTCGAGCTCGTGCTCAAGACCTACAACATTTAGTTTCTCAACTGTCACCGTCAATTATTTGCCTCCAGGAAACCCACTTACATCCCAATCACTCGTTACACCTTCACTCTTTTTCGGCATTTAGAAGCGATTCTCTTGCAGGTATGCGTGCAAGCGGTGGCTTGCTACCTTAGTGGCGCCTAACATCTCAGCCGCCAACGTTCCTCTCACCACACCATTGCAAGCTGTGGCCGTTCGGATACAGCTGGAGAGCATCAGTTTTACCATGTGTAACATGTACCTGCCGCCGCTCAGTGTAGTTCCAGAGCGGGATCTTCTAGCTCTATTGGCTCAGCTCCCCTCACCACTACTCCTTGTGGGATATTTGAATGCCAAGCACACGTTCTGGGGATCAGACACTGATGACGCCCGTGGATGCCTCCTCGTAGACGTCTTCGATAAGTCTGACCTGCTTCTGCTAAATACTGGTGACCCGACATTCCTATCATCCGCTTATGGTACACATTCCGTACTAGACCTTTCTTTCTGCAGTTCGTCATTAGTACCACTACTTGAGTGGTCAGTATTTTCCGACCTCTTTGGCAGTGATCATTACCCCATTAACATTCATTTTTCTGGCCGCCAATGTGTACCTTCTCGACATCCTCACTGGATTATTTCCAAAGCTAACTGGGGAAAATTCCATTCCCTCATACACCTGATCGACGATGGTTTCGACACCATTGATGCAATGCTCGAATACTTTACTTGCTCGATCCTGCTCGCAGCAGAATCCAGCATTCCTCGAGGTTCATCTCCACCACGTCGTATCCCTGCACCGTGGTGGTCTGAGGAATGCAGTTTGGCTGTCAAAGCACGCAAACGTGCTTTGCGCGTTTTTCAGTGGCACCCGACGGAAGGCAACTTCGTCGCCTTCAAACGTTCTCGCGCTAGGGCACGCTTTATACTGCGCAACGCAAAGCGTAATTCTTGGGAAGCCTATGTGTCTTCCCTTTCCCGGCGCATACATGTAATAGCATCAGTTTTTCACTGGCATATTTTAACTTGGAGGTTTCAGTACCTCTGTCCTTAAATGTCGTAAATAAATGACAAGGCAAGATGTCTGTGGAAAACCAGATGTTCATCAGTCGAGAGATTGCAATCAGGAATAGAATACATATCACAAGTAACTGTTTCCCTGGAACTTTCAGCACCATCATTGTTATGGTCTGTGGTCTGAATTGAAGCAGCATCTGACACAAAGAGTGACAAATTATTTAAAACAGTGCAGTTATCATCCTCACAATTACCTATGTTTTTGAAGGGTAAGGTCATGTTATTTAAAATAACAGTTTTTAAGGCAGCCTTGAACTGAAAACAAGTAGGGTTAGTATTCCCAACACCATGCTGTCAAATGCAACAGAATAGATTTTCCAAAGGATATTGATTGAAAGCCCTTGTATTAAGATATTCAAACCCTTCTCTTCGTAATCTATTCCATATTAACAGCATTGATCTTTTTGTAATCTGCCATCCATTTAAGAAGCTAAACACTGATGTCTTGTCTTTACCTGTTGCCAGTTCAAAAATCTTCCAATTTGCCATCTCCTTCAAAATGTCATACCACATTTTAATGTGTGGTGATTTCTCTGAGAGAGCACATCTATACCTTTTATAAGATTGTGGGAAGCGCCCATAGCAGTTTAGCGAACCAAAGAGATTGTCTATCTTTCCCACAAACTCGGCTGTATAGATTGCTTCAGAGGGCAATCGTGATGCAATGTTAGCTTCGATAGCCAACCCAACACTGCTGCTTAATTGTGCTGCTGCTACCCTAACTTTCATTTTGATCTACGAGTCTTTAAAATTGATACATACCTGTGTTAATTTTGGCAAAAATTTGAACATGTATGTCTTATCCATGTCAAACACTTGTTGAATATACTAAAATCTGGCCTCCTTATGTGGTCCAAATTCAATTTTGTGGCCAGTAAGTGTATTTCTGATATTTTTAAGCATATGAGGCACATCAAAGATAAACAGCAACTTGTTCTCCATTTACAGTAAAATAGAAGTTTGATGGCTTATTAACATTTTCTTTGCACAGTGCTTTTAATGCCCTTTGATATGCAGCATCCTGATCACACACAGTACAAAGAACCTTCAGTCCTACTTTCTGAATTTCACTTATTATATGGAAAATCAATACTTTCAAATTACCACTGAATATAGCACCAGCAGTAAACTAATATGCCATAACCTGCTTCCAGCTTTTACGGATGCCCCGTAACATGAATACCAGTGCATGCTATGCTTTCTTCTTGGATCGACCCAAATGTCCTGGAGCTTCATGGCCACAAATCATCTGTTTATGTGACTCATAATGCAACCCATTATCGAGAGACATTTCGAGCAACAAACAACAGTTTTTGTCTGCTTACTTCATTTTTACACTTTCTGATTGTAATACTTTAATCACAGCAGGATTAAGGCCTGGTTCTAAAGAAATCTTAGACAGCATAAGCTTAAGGAGCCTTACTGATGGTAGTATAAATTGTACGCTTAAGTATCTGTATAAGCGTGGACTTCGCTTGTAAATTAATAATGCAAATACTTTATAATCAATGGTCCATTTTCGGGAACTAGGTGCCTTTCAGGCATTCCGCAACTAACAATTAATAAATATTTTGATTATGTTATGGAGATTTTGTTCATTAACATTACTGTCACTAGCATTTAAAACTTTTTACAGAATCTTAATGTTATGTCTTTCTTTAGCGAGTAATTTTTTAAATTTAGCCAATCTTGTCACTGTGTTTCTTTGTATTTTATACATATGACACTTTTTCGGAGACAAAGATAATCTAGAAACCCCAGTACCCAAAACACCCTTTGTTTAAATACTGAAGTGAAAGCCACTGTTTTATTTGGGGACATGCTTGAAGCAGCTACACTGTCAAGAAAGGGCTCAAACTCCACACTAGCGTCACAGCTGTCAGTAGTTTGGAAGCACTTGGTGAGCTGGTTCATTGTTGACATTAACACTTCCATGTTGACATTTAGCACTGCATGGGAGCATTTCCAAATGTTTTGGTACCACTCCATGCTTTAACATATGTCTCGAACCAACTACGAAGTCTTCTTCCAAAAAATGGTACTCGCACACATGAAAAGAGGCCCAACTTTCACTGTAAACTGTACAAATATCTTTTGACTTCTCTAGTACTGCTGGCTCCCGGGGAAATTTGTAGAAGTGCACATTAGTGTATGTGGTGCACAGTCTTATGGGCTCCTCCAACACTGTGGGAATTTGCAGGAACACTTCAGTCAAAGTCTGAAAGTGTGAATATCCCGTTAAGAATAAACAAACATGTAGAAATATCCTAAACATCATCCTAAGCAAGAGAAATGTCCTGTAATAAAATAATGAGTGGTAATATAGCCTGGCAAAAAGTAATGTACAATATGGCATAACTCTTAGCTGGTAGTTCTTAGCTATATAGACGGTGGGCTGATTTCAACATCATTTCATAATGGTGTTAAGATCAAGTACTCTAGAAAAATTTGCTTCTTGAAGTAATTGCTTTAGATCTGCATAAACTGACAAGTCACAGCTATTCAATTTCCAAAATTAACTCTACTATTTCATTTAAAGTGGCAGCAACAGAAAATACTAACGAAATTACATCTTGTATCAGATGCAACTGAACACGTATGCATACATGTAATGTTCAGAAATTGGCAGTTAGAGCATGGAGGTTTAATTTACTACACTAATGCATGCCTAAACATTTGGCTGATGTTGCACGTCAAACAGTGTATATCCAGCCCAGATTTTAACTTTAGGCAACTTTTAAAGCATGTGTTTGATAAGAACTTGTGAGCTATTTATCCATTGTTAAAGTTCTGACGTCCACCTGTCCTGAGAAGAGGTTAAAATTAAAATATGGATTTAGAAGAAATACAATGAGAAATGACATGGATAAGAACCAGACATGGACGGACTGTACAGCAGGCCCTCCTCCTGCTGCAGAGTTCAGGGAGACCTCCATGATGAAATGCTCTGCAAGTCTTAAGAGGAGCATAGTTTGGTCCAGCCTTTCATAAAACACTGTTCAATGCCATGGTCGGGATTTGAACCACGGATCTTCTGGTTTCCACCCAGTCGCTCTAACCCATTGAGATACCATGGCCAACGTGCTGTCCTGACATCAAATTCTCCATTTGACTGGTATATTTCCTCGGTAAACCACTAGGGGCTCTCGCACCCAAGATACAACATTTGTGGCAACTTACTATCGTAAGTACTTGAGTCCCAGGCTTGATCATTTAACTCTTATTATTTTAGTTAATTGATGGAAATTAATCATTTCTTCATACTAGCCATATATAGGCTAAGGTTTTTGATAGATAGAGTCAACATGAAAAATTCAATGCTATGGTCAGGATTTGAACCACGGATCTCCTGGTTTCCACCCAGTCGCTCTAAGCGATTGAGATACCATGGCCAACATGCTGTCCTGACATCAAATTCTCCATTTGACTGGTATATTTCCTCGGTAAACCACTAGGGGCTCTCGCATTCGAGATACACCATTTGTGGCAACTTACTATTGTAAGCACTTGAGTCCCAGGCTTGATCATTTAACTCTTATTATTTTAGTTAATAGATGGAAATTAATCACAAACTGTCACCACAAACGGTGTATCTCGGGTATCTCAATGGATTAAAGCGACTGGATGGAAACCAGGAGATCCGGTTCAAATTCCAGCCATGTCATTAAATTTTTCATGTTGACTCTATCGTAAACCTTCGTTTATGTGATCAGTCGTATACGAAAGATAAAGATGTAAACAAAGGTTTACGGAATCATGATCTCAATCAATAGGAAATTTACATGATTTTCTTTAAAGATAAGTGAAGTTTTTGTTACAAATTGCGTGGTATTTGTTCCTTCACTGTTACAAGCTTCATTTTTTATGTAATTAAAGGGGAGGTATTTGCAGGAAGGATGGAACAGGTGATAAAGGTTAGAGGCTACTTTAACAGAAGTGGGTTTCCTGCCAGGGTTATACGAGGTTGATCACACATCTCCACACACCTGAAAATTGTGCATCTCATGTACCTGTCTGCAGATTTATGTCCATATTTACATTGTAGGATGGTATGCTAGGGGAGGTGATAACAGATCCAGCCAGGTCTCACTTCCATCACGACTGGCAATATGCTCAGCACAACTGGTACAATTGGATACTTTTAGCATTTAGATCATATCAAACATTATGCATTAACAGAGGGAAGTATGTGAACCACTAGCATTTTAAACATTAATATGAAGAAGTGTATTAAGGTAGGTAAATAATAATGTGGATCAGCAAATCACCATCGAATACAATCTACTCTGAGTTTGGTAAAGGGATGTTAAAGGAGTTTACCATATAGGTAAGGAAGGGAGTAAATAAGAATTGTTACCTTAAACATTTCAGGAAAGCAGTAAGGAGTTTAGGATTATGTAAAGGTTTCATAAAAGGTTATGAAAAACTTTTATTGAAGAATTGTAAGACCCTTCTAGAAGAAGATTTAAGGTATTTGCTGGTCTGTGCAGATTGTTTACATAGCTTATGCAGTGGTCATGTAGAACAGAGCTTGTAGTGAAGCGCTCATTATTGTTTGTAAGATGGCTTAGTAGAAAATGCAAAGTATTCAACAGCAAGGGAAGACATAAAAGGTAACGCAGGCTGTACCTTACAAAGGACATGTAACATAAGGAACATAGTGGCACACACTTGCCAAAGTAAAAAGTAAACACATAAAGCCTGTAAAACACTACACACATATTACTGAGCAAATCAATTTGCACCAGCGATGAAAGCACATTAACGTTTATGGTGAAAGGGGTTGGAAAAGGGGGGGGGGATAAGATGGAGGCACCATACATACTCACTTAACCTCCAAAACAACCACCACCTTAGTGAACCTCCAGAACTTTAAAAAAAGTGGGGCAGAGAGGGTAATCAAGCACTGATAGAGGCCACGTTGCTCTTAGGAACCACTTCATTTGATTGAAGAGTATGCATCCTGCTGATAGAACACAAAGAAGCAGTGGACAACTCCAAGTATACATTAAATATTACAAACAGAAGCATTATTAACAGTTAAATTTTCTTCATGTTGAAGTTTTGTTGAGTCACACTTGTTTACACTCACCTTCACTTATTATTTTTAAAAAAATGCTGGAACGTTTTCCAGGACATTCGCCCTCTTCCTCAGCAGTATAGTGAGTGACTCTCCCTTTTCCTTCTCATGTATCTGATCCTGTTGCCATCTGGTGTTAGGAGGGCAAAGTTTTAACACTTCATTAAGTTGTGGGATTTCAAAATTTATAACATGTTCACTGTTTTTAATTATGTGGATTGTTTTCCAGGTGTGTAATTCTATTGGTGATTATAATGGTTTCAACATTTTTATATTTTGCCCAATGTTGTGGTTTTCTTTCCAAAAATGATGTGAAGCAATGGATTTGTTTATTTGTTTCTCTGGTGTTCCTTTAGCCTGATCTCCAAGTTTCTCTTCGTTTTGCCTATGTAGTACTTTTCACAATCCTCACAATTGATTTGATAGATTCCGGATTTCAGTGTGTTTTGAATTGTATTCCTAAGAGGTTAGTTTAGAACGCTCTTCAGGTTGAATTTATTCTGTGGGGCCAGTTTTATACTGAATTTTTTAAAGATTCTTTCAAATTTTTTAAAAGCCCAGGGGCGGTAAGTAAATTTTTTATATTTCTAATTTTGGTTTGAAAGGGGTGTTAATATTGTATTTGATGAGATTTCTTTTTGCCTTTGTTTCTTTTTGAGCATGTTCCTAATGATATCAGGGTTGAATCTGTTTTCGCTTGCTACTCCTAATATATACTCTCGTTCTTTTTGAAAATCCTCCTTGCTCAATGGGACACTGTGTTAAGTGTTAAAACTTTGCGCTCCTAACACCAGATGGCAACAGGATCAGGTATAGGAGAAGGAAGAGTCACTCACTATACTGCTGAGGAAGAGGCTGAAGGTCCTGGAAAACGTTCCAGCGGTTTTTTTTTTTAAATAATAAGTGAAGGTAAGTGTAAACAAGTGTGACTCAACAAAACTTCAATCCAAGTACACAGTTGAGAAACATAACCTTACCCTGCTTTTGCCACATCTCACTGATCACCAGGATAACAGGTACGGAGCAAAGTCAAGAAAGTCCTTTACAAGCTGTAGCACCTGCCAGTACGGAAGATGTAGGAAAAGCAAGATGGGTGACAGTTATAAAAAGACAGACAGTATGGAAGCCTCATTGGAATTTGCCTTCTAAATGCAACATTAGGGCCAGTTTCTAGTAAACATATGTATATGAGGTTTAATTTACTACACCTATGCATGCCTAAATGTTTGGCAGATGTTACACTTCAAATAGTGTATATCAAGCCCAAAACAAGGGCTAAATAGCTCACAAGTTCTTATCAAACACATGCATTAAAAGTTGCCTAAAGTTCTGACATCCACCTGTTCTGAGAAGAAGTTAAGATTAAAATGTGGATTCAGAAGAAATACATTGAGAAAAGTCATGGATAAGAACCAGACATGGGCGCACTGTAAAGAAGGCCCTCCTCCTGCTGTAGAAGTCAGGGAGACCTCCATGATGAAATGCTCCACAATGTCTAAAGAGGAGCATAGTTTGGTCCAGCCTTTCATAAAGCACTGTTCAGGTAATGGAGCAACAGCACACCATTGCAATTCCTTTCATGGAAGTGTTGAAAACAGTGTTGCTATGATAAATTAAATTTAAAGAGAGTCGATTAATGACACTAAACAACACTTACTTTTAAATTTTTCCGGAACATGTTTCAGAGACTTTGCCTCTATTCTCAGGCGGCCATTGACTATAGGCACACCATTGCCTATAACTTATATCCAACAAGCTTGGCTTTGCAGATGCTAGTGAGATACAGCGGCAGAAAACCCCACATTTTCTCCAAAGAAGACTCCTGGCAGAACTTGTGATTGGCACAGAAGAGCGAGTAATTACAGCATTGCTAGAGAAGCATGGGGGACAGTGGACATCAAGAAAGGAAGACATGCAACCAACTAGAAGTTGTAAGTTGACTTACACATATTTGCAGATTCTAGACGAGTTTTACACAAATACAACTTTGTGCAACATGCAACAACTGAACCTGTAGATGTGCAACTGGATATGGGAGAAAGTCACTAAAGCATGACTTAGATGAAATGTAGTGACATACAGCTTCTTTAGTAGAGCCAGGAAGCTCTTTCACGTGCAAGACGGTACGTAGTCACTGATAAATTAATTAATTAATGCTGCTAAGGTACAGCTTAAGAGAATATGATAGGCACACAGCATATGAACAAGTAAACAAATTACTTTATTAGTGTAATGTTCAGTTTGATGTTATGATTGGTTGCCATGCAGTTTCACACCATTTCTGAACTACCAACCATAACATTAAACCAATCATTACACTAATCAATCTGATCAGTCTTGCTGCAGAATTGGATACATGGGAGAAAATCTTCATTTTCAAATGCAAACGACAGTTAATGAAGTTTTATTTACCATCACTAAGTACCCTCTGGAAGTACCATTCACTGCCATATGATGCTGGCATTATAGACAACAATCACATCAGAAACAACAAGGTGGGTCATTTGTACATCTTCCTCAAAATTTTCACAGGGAATTAAATAAAACAGTGATATTAGTGTTACTAGCACCGACTCATCTTAAGTAAATTACATAAAGTTTATACTTGTAGTCTATTTTAACATAGACCTTTCAGGTTGATAATTGCAGTATAGGAAGTGGGAGTGATCTTAGAGGCAATAGACTGGAACATAGACTTCTTGTAGCAACAAAATGAATGGAATAAAGGACACGCTATCCTTGTATAACCTTGTAAAGACAATTGAGATCCAAACAAGAATAATGCAGATTGCCGGATGTAATAATTACAAACAAAATAAATTTGCACAAATCACCTTTAATTAAAGATACAGGGATATCTGATCTTCCCGACCAAATGTCTGAAGTTAACATAGCAATACGTAAACCACAGAACATATACTTTTTAGAAGTGAACCTCCCATGTTAATTGTTGGCAACATGAGGTAATTGCAGTGCCCCTATTTTCGGGTGACGAACTAAATTATGAAAAATCGCGTGTGCAAAAATTTTATGTTACTGGTATACAGTAGCAGTATTTTTCGTACCTGCTTAGCTGTCAGCTGGTGATATGTTCCAATACCGCATTGCTACAGATGACGCACAAAGATAATTATGTGAGCTTTGAGAGTTGTGACTGCAGTTTCAAAGTTGTTGCATTTTCTAAAAGCTCACATAATTATCTTATATAATCTGTAGCAATACAGCATTGGAACATAATCAGCTGAATCTTAAAGTGAATTTTCTGCATGGCACCTGTATTATTTTCCACTTTAATTACCTCCAAATTTTGTATGAACTTTCAAGGAAATAACAATAGGATGAGGGATTTGACAGGAAAATTTGAATAATAACATTGTTTTGACAGTTACTGCTTCCTTTTATTATTCTGTCTCATTAATATAACAAATTAATTTGACATTTACTTAAATAACATGGCTAATTCAACTAAATAAAGTACAAAGAATCCATAGAACAATAGTAGCTATAACTCAAAACACTTAAAAGTGATGCAACATGGCTAATTCATTTAATTACAAAGAAACTTTAGCAAAACATTCTGTGTAATACTACACAAATTTGTAAATCATATGAATAACACAGTAACCTTTTTCAGTTAAAACAAAAACACTAACATAAAACTGCTGCTGTTGCACAAAGTGATATAAATAACAGAAATGATAAACTTGAATATTTTACAAATAAGCTTTAACGTAATGTTCTGTAATAACACTGTAGGGATTGCTGAAGGGTTTAAAGTGATGAATAATATGAGTATTAGGTACATGGAAAGTTTAGCATAACATTATAACACTTTAGTTATGTATTAAGCATAATACATGTTTCAAGAAATAATAATGTTTGAAGAAATGAATTTAATTAGGCAATTTACTGCTTCTATAACTGTCTAAATAAATTTGGAAAATTTAAAAATCTGGAAAACGATATCTAAACAACTACCACTTAATTGGTCAACAAAAACAAACACCAAAAACAACTGAAATTATACTGATCTCAATATTTTCATCTTTTTTGCATGGCCTGTGGTAGCTTTCCTTTTTTCAAAAATGCTAATTTTGTTATCTTTAATATACTTAGAAATTAAGAATGGGACACATGTCTTAATTATATCTATGTGCATTCCATGTTCTGCACATAGTCTTATGCTATCTGGCACTTTGAAAATTGAAATAAAATGATCCTCCAGAGAACTACTGTGGCCAAAATCATCCAGAAATTTATACAACTGATTGTGGAGGTTTTGTAATAGTAGCATTAGATTTTCACTGGCATATTTTAACTTGGAGGTTTCAGTACCTCTGTCCTTAAATGTCGTAAATAAATGACAAGGCAAGATGTCTGTGGAAAACCAGCTGTTTGTACATTCACTGCATTCGGTGGCTGCATCAAGACCAATCTTTTTCAAGAGATATCGAGCCACATATGCCAAAGCCAGTTCATCAGTCGAGAGATTGCAATTAGGAATAGAATACATATCACAAGTAACTGTTTCCCTGGAACTTTCAGCACCATCATTGTTAAGATCTGCGGTCTGAATTGAAGCAGCATCTGACACAAAGAGTGACAAATTATTTAAAGCAGTGCAGTTATCATCCTCACAATTACCTACGTTTTTGAAGGGTAAGGTCATGTTATTTAAAATAACAGTTTTTAAGGCAGCCTTGAACTGAAAACAAGTAGGGTTAGTATTCCCAACACCATGCTGTCAAATGCAACAGAATAGATTTTCCAAAGGATATTGATTGAAAGCCGTTGTATTAAGATATTCAAATCCTTCTCTTCGTAATCTATTCCATATGAACATAATTGATCTTATTGTAATCTGCCATCCATTTAAGAAGCTAAACACTGATGTCTTGTCTTTCCCTGTTGCCAGTTCAAAAATCTTCCAATTTGCCATCTCCTTCAAAATGTCATACCACATTTTAATGTGTGGTGATTTCTCTGAGAGAGCACATCTATACCTTTTATAAGTTTGTGGGAAGCGCCCATAGCTGTTTAGCGAACCAAAGAGATTGTCTATCTTTCCCACAAACTCGGCTGTATAGATTGCTTCAGAGGGCAATCGTTGTGATGCAATGTTAGCTTCGATAGCCAACCCAACACTGCTGCTTAATTGTGCTGCTGCTACCCTAACTTTCATTTTGATATAGGAGTCTTTCAAATTGAAACATTCCTGTGTTAATTTTGGCAAAAATTTGAACATGTTTGTCTTATCCATGTGAAACACTTGTTGACTATACTAAAATCTGGCCTCCTTATGTGGTCCAAATTCAATTTTGTGGCCAATAAGTGTATTTCTGATATTTTTAAGCATATGTGGCACATCAAAGATAAACAGTAACTTGTTCTCCATTTACAGTAAAATAGAAGTTTGATGGCTTATTAACATTTTCTTTGCACAGTGCTTTTAATGCCCTTTGATTTGCAGCACCCTGATCACACAGTACAAAGAATCTTCAGTCCTACTTTCTGAATTTCACTTATTATATGGAAAATCAATACTTTCAAATTACCACTGAATATAGCACCAGCAGTAAACTAATATGCCATAACCTGCTTCCAGCTTTTACGGATGCCCCATAACATGAATACCAGTGAGTGGTATGCTTTCTTCTTGGATCGACCCAAATGTCCTAGAGCTTCATAGCCACAAATTATCTGTTTATGTGACTCATAATGCAACCCATTATCGAGAGACATTTCATCGAGCAACAAACAACAGTTTTTGTCTGCTTACTTCATTTTTACACTTTCTGATTCTAATACTTTAATCACAGCAGGATTAAGGCCTGGTTCTAAAGGAATCTTAGACTGCATAAGTTTAAGGAGTCTTACTGATGGTAGTATAAATTGTATGCTTAAGTATCTGTATAAGCGTGGACTTCGCTTGTAAATTGATAATGCAAATACTTTATCATCAATGGTCCATTTTCGGGCATTCAGGCATTCCGCAACTAACAATTAATAAATGTTTTGGTTATGTTATTAAGATTTTGTTCATTAACATTACTGTCACTAGCATTTAAAACTTTTTTCAGAATCTTAACGTTATGTCTTTCTTTAGCGAGTAATTTTTTAAATTTAGCCAATCTTGTCACTGTGTTTCTTTGTATTCTATACATATGACACTTTTTCGGAGACAAAGATAATCTAGAAACCCCAGTACCCAAAACACCCTTTGTTTAATTACTGAAGTGAAAGCCACTGTTTTATTTGGGGACATACTTGAAGCAGCTACACTGTCAAGAAAGGGCTCAAACTCCACACTAGCGTCACAGCTGTCAGTAGTTTGGAAGCACTTGTTGAGCTGGTTCATTGTTGACATTAACACTTCCATGTTGACATTTAGCACTGCATGGGACCATTTCCAAATGTTTTGGTACCCCTCCATGCTTTAACATATGTCTCGAACCAACTACGAAGTCTTCTTCCAAAAAATGGTACTCGCACACATGAAAAGAAGCACAACTTTCACTGTAAACTGTACAAATATCTTTTGACTTCTCTAGTACTGCTGGCTCCCGGGGAAATTTGTAGAAGTGCACATTAGTGTATGTGGTGCACAGTCTTACGGGCTCCTCCAACACTGTGGGAATTTGCAGGAACACTTCAGTCGAAGTCTAAAAGTGTGAATATCCCGTTAAGAATAAACAAACATGTAGAAATATCCTAAACATCATCCTAAGCAAGAGAAATGTCCTGTAATAAAATAATGAGTGGTAATATAGCCTGGCAAAAAGTAATGTCCAATATGGCATAACTCTTAGCTGGTAGCTCTTACCTATATGGACTGTGGGCTGACTTCAACATTATTTCATAATGGTGTTAAGATCAAGTACTCTAGAAAAATTTGCTTCTTGAAGTAATTGCTTTAGATGTTCTGCATAAACTGACAAGTCACAGCTATTCAATTTCCAAAATTAACTCTACTATTTCATTTAAAGTGGCAGCAACAGAAAATACTAAAGAAATTACATCTTGTATCAGGCGCAACTGAAGTGTCATGAAATATGGCATGATTTAGTTGGTGGTATTTTAACCTATCTGCTGTAAAATATTCTCATGGACACTTTAGAAAGTCCATATTGCTGTAAGTGTTTATCCTATTGCACGTTTCAATGTTTTTATGACTACAGCCACTCCCTTATTAGGTATGGCATTCATAATTTCCAAATACTGCAACAAGCTATTCCAAATGCAATTGACATTGATTTTATAGCTGCAAGTGACGGGTAATGATTGTGATCTCCAATGAAGTTCAGCTTCAATATTGAAACATTCAGCCCTAGATTTTTGTATCTGAAAATCAAATCAAAGTAATGTAATGCCAATAAGCTTTTATTTTTCCGTGATGGTTTTCACAGCAATCCATTGAATAACGTGTTATAGCAACTTACAGTACAACAGCTATTTACAGTAGACATCCAATAATAACGACAATTTTAAACACAAATGGCTTATTATTATTTGTACCTAGAATAAGTAGCCAAGCTCAGGCGAGCTCTTCTTTCTTCGACAGGAACTTGGAGCGATCGGACCAATCCTTCAGAATATCAAACATGTACAAATTTAAAAGTTGTAGCAGAACCTGAATCAGCCAATCACCTTGGTGATCCTCCAGTACGCCAGCGCCTCTATCTTCGGGTGGCGAAATCTCTTGTTTCCATTTCCCCTATCTCGGCTTCGCCCTGTGACATAAACAAAGAATAAAAAATGTCGTTGGTGTGGGCTGTTGTGACGCAAGCCGCTAGCCAAGTTTTAAATGCAAAAAGTGATAAAAAGTGGAAAATACTCGATCAAAGAACATATCCGTAATTATTAATAATCAAGCAATTACTGTAAATGAAGGTGGTGAAAATAAACAAGTGGATGAGTTAAAGAGTAAGTGAATTTGAAGCATATGCTTCGTCATCTGCGATTGCATCGTTGTCAGTGGTTGGTGTGACGACGCGAGCAGTCAGCCAAGTTTTAAAAGCAAATTGTGATAAAAAAGTGGACAATATTCGGGGAAAGGACATATCCGTAATTGAAAACCAAGTGCTTACTGTAAATGACGGAGAAAATAAAGAAGTGGATGAGTTAAAAAGGTTGAGGTGAATCGGAAACACGTGTTTGGTTATCGACAAATGAAACGATCGCTTCTCTTCAATTAGTGATTTTGTTATTATGTAAAGATGTACTAAAGACCGAAAACAAGATAATTACGTTGAAGAAAGAAAATTAAAGGTTGAGAACTATAATTAACAACGAAATCAATGAAAGTTATTCGGTTGTAGCAAAGAAACGCTCCACGGGACATCTACAACAGGCAGAGGGCAGTGTTACAAACATTGTAACAACACTCAATAGGTTTGAAATTTTGGAAGAAGAGGATGGTGAAGACGGCTGAAGTGGTGCAAAACCGAGCTCAAAGGAATTCTATTGATGCTGGAAAGAGGACAAATATGGTTGTAGATTCTTTGCTAAAATTCGCGGGAAAGAAGTGCAAAGAAATGGGATATAAGGTATGCTGTTTTCCAGGTATTAAAATTAGGGAACTTCAACATCGAATGGAAGAGATGAAATTGCAGCAAACATGCTGTAGTTGTTTTTTTTTATTTGGGGGGGGGGGGGGGGGTGAAGTGCAGAATGAGTGCGAACGGATATCGTGGATCTGACGTCATAGCTCGGGCGTTGCCAACTTCCGGAGCATGCTACCGCTTAAAATACCAACATTACGCAAGAAATTCAGGGATACTGTGATACCCGGCGTAAGGATCAGTAGAACATTCTCAGTTATTATCATTATTTTATAGTATTATATTCATACTGTTATCATAATTATTTAAAAACTTACGTAAGCAAACCAGGAATACTATAACACCCAAATAAACTGATGTAAAGATCAGTGGATCATTGCCGGGTTTATTATTATCATTATTATATATTTTAATATTCTCACCATTATCATAATTATTTAACAAGTTGAACGAATTTAGCACAAATTTTTAGGATAGTCAGCATTATGTAAGTAATCCAGCGATACTGTAATCCCCAGATAAACTAACGTAAGGATCAGTGGTTCATTGCCAGTTGTTATTATATTAATATAATTATAGTACAAAATATTATACAAAGCTTACTACGCACTACCATTACTATCGCTAGTTTATAATAAGAAAAAGAAAATGTGTTTGGCAACGTTCCTCTGTAATTGCATATATACAGTATCGCTAGTTTATAATAACAAAAAATGTGTTTGGCAACGTTCCTCTGTATGTGCGTATATACAGTATCGCTAGTTTATTAGAAAAAGAGAATGTGTTGGAACGCACCACTGTTTTGACGTATATCGGAGCGCTGCCATTGGTAACAAGTTTTCTTGACGTCATTCCGTACCAACATAACTGTGCACTGTGCGCACTCATTCTACACTTTTACCCCATTGTGTTTTATTTTCGTTGTTGGCTTATTTTTATTGATGGGTGATATTCAGGATGACATCTAAGTGTTTTTGTCTTTCCTCTTTGTCTTTTTACTCTTTCTTATCATATACTTGGGTCAATGTGATTAGTGGTGGATTTTTTTTTCCGTTCACTGTATAGTTTCCATCGGTTGGGTCATGTTTATGAGTTTTTTTCTGTAGTTTCTTGTATGTACATTTTGGATATATTTTAGCATTTTGCCGGCTATATGTTTATCAATGGGCTCTATTTTGGCATTCTCATAAATTAGGCTGTTTTTATAGGTAGGTAGGAGTTTGTGGGCAGTTCTCAGACACTTCCGTTCGAAGAACTTTATTTTCTCAATGGTTTGAGTGGTTATTAAAGGCATTAAGGCGCCTGCAGCCTAAGTTAGATTTGGCCTGGTAAGGCTTGTGTATAGTCTGCAGAGAATTCTTGGCGATAGACCTTTCCTGTTTAGTTTAGCCAGATAGACTAGCGTGGAGTGGATGGGTCTGGTTTTCTTTAAAACTTCCTTTTAGTGAGCTGTGACTGTTAAGCTTGGTTGGATTTTTACACCGAGATACTTGGTGGATTGTTGGCTTTTGACCTGCGTTTTGTTAAATGTCAGTGCTATGTTGCGATGTTTGAACTTCAATTTTTTTTTCCGGATAAGCAGTACCAGTGTTTTCTGCGTGTTGATTGCTATTTTTCACTTCCTGATCTACAGTAGGAACGGGCGCAAATGACCTTGTTTTCGACGGGTCCTAAAACACCACACACTCACTCACTTTCAGTAGGAATCTTTCTTACTGTTGTTCTAGTAGTTTCCTTGCTGACTTTGGCCTGATGTGTGTGCACCACTACGCAATATTGTCTGCATACTGGGTTAGCTGTATGTTTGGATATATTGGTTGTGGTGTGTCAGAGGTATAGATGATGTAAAGGAGGCCTGAGATGGCACTTCCTTGTGGTGTTCCAGCGTGTAGGATGATTGGGGTGGATGTTGTTTTGTTTATTTGTGTGCAAGCTGTTCTGTTGGTGAGGAAGCTTGTGATCCAATGTGTTATTTTCAGAGGTATTTGGTATAGTGTGAGTTTATACAGGAGGACATTGCTCCAACATTTATCAGATGCGTTCTTAATATCCAGGAAGACTGCAATTGTGGTGCACTTTTTGTTGTCCTGAAAATTTGATGTTACCCTCACCAATTGATCTTGTAGTGTGATGTCGGTCCTGTAGGCTGCTTGGGTGTCTGGTAAGATGTTCAGATTCTTGCATGCTAACGTTAGTTGTTTTACCATTATTCTTTCGAAAAGTTCTGATAGTGTGGGAGTCAGAGATATCAGGCGATAGTTTTGGAAGTCTGTTGTTTTTTCCATTTTTTTTTCTGAGTATCATGTTGGCCTGTTTCCATACTTTTGGGTTGTAACCAAATTTCAAGATGGCATTTTACGTTTTCCTCATTTCATTGATTGTTTCTGTGGGCAGATGTTTTAACATTTGATAGGTTATTCCATGGGGTCCAGGAGCTGTGTTTTGAACTTTTTGTATGGTGTTGAGGTCCTGTGTTTGTATAGGGGCTTCATATTTATCTGTTGGATCTAGGTCTATGCAGTGTGGCTGACGGTTGTACAGGTGTTGGAATTTCTGGATGTGGTTGTTGCCTTGTCGAAAGTGTAGTTGATTGAATGATTGGTCCTCTGGTGGTTGAAACAGTTTCTGGAAGTGCTCTTTGAAAATTTCTAGTTTCTCTGTTGTAGTCGAAATGTATGTGCTATCCTTTTTGATTAGATATTGGGACATGGCTTTTCCTCTAACAGTCTTAATTAGCCGCCAGAATTTTGCTGGCTCTTTGGTGTAGCTGTCTGTTATGTTATCTAGTAAGTTATTCCATTTCTGACAGTTAATGTGTAGATTTCGCGTTTTATTTGTTCTTGTAGTTTATTGAATATCGTTATACTGGTCGCATATGTAGAAAGTGATTATTATTATTATTATTATTAGTATTAGTATTGTTATTAATATTTATAATGCTGTACACGAAGACAATAGTACAGTCTTGGATCTACATGCAAACACTAGAACTAGCAAGAAAACAGCAGTGTAAAGATCATCTTAACAAATGAGGCATACCTTCGACATTTTGATGCGTATTGAAGTGGGAAAATGCCGCTTACTTAATTTTTTCCGAGTGTTTCTAATTTATACCCCAATGTCTAACTTTCTTCTTTAAAATCCTTTCTTTCCCAATCTTAACCTTACACGAACTCACACTTACGTAAACCAAGGCAAATCGCCACAAATAAAATGCAAAGTAACTTGCCAGTACAGGATCTCTAACTGTTGTATACATGAGGGCATTTTATTTATGCAGCGTTAACAGAAGAGAAATAAAAACCTAAGTATTGTAGTTACTGTGGCATTTGCGTAACTCGCTCGCCTGCATCATGGTAAGCACGTGTTAGAATGTCGGTAACCAAGGTTTAGCATCTAACATTGTCATGGATACGTCTCTAATAGGTCCCTCTAATCGTTACCATGACAACCCTTATGACATACTCATCCCCTCCCATTTATTTAGAGCATTCTTCTATGCTCGGGGTCTGCGGTAGTTGTGCACGGAGCCAAGACTGTGGGTTGGACAGCCATGTGCTGTGTAAATGTCTGCCAGTTGGTGCGGCGAGGGCTGGGAAAAAGGCGTTTGGCCTTGAGAGTAGCTTCGCGTGGTAGCTGGGCATTGTGAGGCACTCTAGGTCTAGCATTATGCTTGGACATCTGCCCATTCTTGGAGGTATGTAGCTCAAGTCGCGCCTCCTGCCACACAGAACACTTGGCGTAACTGCATGAGTGGGCCTCTCCACAGTTGTAACAACGGGGTTTGCACCAGGGATACATAGTTGAGTGCAGTTTGCACGCTTATAGCCAGAGGTACCGCAGAAGCTGCAGACAGGCTGTAGGAGGCCCCAGGAGCATTGTGTGTGAATTGCTGGCAATTCGTACACTGCTGAGGGCGTGGTGGCGGGTGGTAGGGCTCTACCCGGACTGTAGCATGGAACACCAGTGTCTCCTTGTAGATGTCCCTGACGTTGGCAGTCTTCTGCAAGGCTACCCTGAAGTGAGGCTGTGGCTGAGGATTTGGATCCCTGGTAGTCAACTGGGCGACACTTGTGGCGGTGAAGCCTTTGCTGCAGGGGTGTGACTGAACCTCTTCTTCCGTGACGAAAGAGGGAACGTCCTTCACGGTGACGTGAAGATAGCATTCCTCTGGTAGGAGAGTAGTGACGGCCTCAATCTTCTGCTCCTCCAGGTGTTTGCGGAGGCTGCGGTGATCGTTGGCAGTGGCAGGTAGAAGGGCCTCTGTGCCACGCAAATTCCTAATGCAGAAGTTTGCTATGTTGCCCGGCGGGGCAGTGGACAACACTTTCCTGGCATCGGTGGCTGGGTTTCGCAGGAAAATGGGAGTCGGGTGACCTGACCTAGGTGCTGAGGGCAGTGTTTGTGGTGCAGCAGCTGGAGCAGCCGTTTCTGAGGAATCTTCCTCCATAGCTGTATCTGAGTTGGCGTTGATGCTGTTGCATTTACGCCGCTTTGGGTGAGCTCCAGGCGTAATGTTTATGGGCTCCTCTGAGGTGATAACAGCGTAGGTGTTCGAGATGGTGGTGGTGCTGCTGGTGGAGGGGCTTGGCTCAGAAGATCTAGCAGAACGTTTGTTAACGGTGTGCCAAGATGCCGAGTCTATTGTCTTCATGTGCTTGCGCAGGATTTCTGTGATGGCGCTGACGCGGTTGCGGTGTACCATATACACTTGGAACTGTGCGATGGCGATAGTGTCTCGTTTCCCCACAAATGACGGCACAGTTTCGTCTGCCTTGTTCAGGTACAGATTCCTGGCGTCCAGTTCTTGAAGGAGGAGGGCGTGCACGTCGCTGGCCAATGGTTGAGTCCGATTGCAAATCAAATCTTTGCCCAAGAAGTTGCGCAGGTCACCTCCATTCGGGTAGTAGAAGACGGGGTTTGCTGTGGGAGTCTTGGGACCACATGCCGGGTTTGGGGATTGTGCCGCGATAGAATTTTATGAAGAATAGATAAGAGGAAATAAGAAGATGATGAAAGAGCACGTCTAGGGCGCTATGAGCTCGGATAGCAGAGGACCAACCCCTAAGGGCGCCTGAGCTACCAGTCCAAAGGACTGTTGGCTGCGGCCTTGCTATCCTACCCAATCACAGTGCTGTCTACTGCTGCTGCTTCTGTGGGCTCGCAGGCTCGATGTTGTCCAAAAAGCTGCATCTAGCTGTTGACGCTGATGATTCCTCTGAAGGTCGCTGATAAGCAAGAGCCAAGCCCTGAAAAGGGCTGTTTTGGCCTTGCTACGGTGCTGTCTTGTAGGGGTTGTCTCTCCGATATCTCGAAGAGAAGTGATTATTGAACCTCCCAGGTGGAAAAAATCGGCTTAGGCCGTGTACCTACACACACACAGCAGTAGTGGTGTCGTTGAAGGTGCACCCTACTCTGAAGAGCAGGGTCCTTCGACATTTAGCCATTCCGGGACATTGTCCCTTACGGGCATTATACAATGTAATAGAAAGATGGTGTGTAGACGGTGAGTTTTGTTTCTAGAAGGATAATGTAAAGTCGGGTAGAGCGAATGTGAAAGAATAATTTGAAATAATTTGAAATTTGGAGTTTCTGTGATGGGATGATGTTAGGAGTCTAGAACAGCTCTGGGGTGAGGGTAGGTGTTTCCTGGGTCAATATCATATTCCCCGAGGCCACGGATTAGATGATTGAAACTGTCTGGAAGGGTGGCATAGAATTTGCGTGAAAGGTCAAGGATGTATTCAGTCAATGTAGGAAAGGATAGGTCAGTGTGTATGTTAGCGTTTGGTATGTACCAATCAGCACCAATTGTGCGAAGGTATCTGTTCTGGAGTACTTGAAGTTTGTTGAGGTGAGTTTTAGCTGCAACTCCCCATATTTGGCAGGCATATGTCAAGGCGGGTCTTAGTACCTGTTTGTATATGAGTAGCTTGTTTCAGTGCTAGCGGAGACTTCCTGTTGTAGAGGGGATAAATCATGGACATTCTTCTGGAGACTTTATTTGCCAGCGATGTGATATGGGCTTTCCAAGTAAGGCGCATGTCTAATGCTACCCCTAGATATTGGGCTTCTGATTTCCATTGTACGGCAGCTCCTGCCAGACGCAGCTCAGGAACATCATGCAGCTGGCGACGACTAAATGTAACAGCCTGCGATTTGTTTGCATTGATCCATAGCCTCCAAGTGAGGAACCACGCGGTCAGCATATCGGCATACCTTTGTGTTCGCTGTACTGCTGTCAGATGTCTAGTGGATGCTGTGGAGATGGCTGTGTCATCTGCAAATAGATATAAGTTGCAGCTACTGATGGTGGGTATGGTGTTTATGTAGGTTAGGAAGAGCAGGGGGCCAAGGACGCTGCCCTGTGGAACTCCTGCATGAATGGAGTATGGCTGGGATTCAATATCGTCTCTAGCAACGACGAAGGTGCGATTTGCTAGATATTTATGAAGTAGATGGATGAGGTAAGCGGGGAAGGCATATTGGATTAAGCGAAAGAGAAGACCTTCGTGCCAGACGGAATCGAAGGCCTTAGAGGTGTCAAGAAATAAGGCTACAACATAGTGTCTGTTGTTGAAGCCACGGATGGTGTCGTCGACAAAGCGTAGGAGTTGGTGTGAGGTGGAATGTTGTCGCCGAAAACCAAATTGTTTGGGTCTGAGGATATTTCGATCATCCATGATATGCTGTAGGCGACGTTGAAGCACCTTTTCGAATAATTTGCTAATTGCAGGGAGAAGACTGTGCGGTGATTTGTGATGTTTTTGGAGTCTGCCTGGTTTAGGGAGGGTGATTATGCGAGCATGCTTCCATGCAGCAGGAAAATGAGAGAGGAGAAGAAGACTGTTGAATAGGTGGGTGAGTAAGTCAATCCATTTTTTCGGAAGGGCTTTGAAGGCGGCGTAGGGTATTTTGTCATACCCAGGAGCTTTAAAAGGACGAACTGAGACAATGATTTGTCCAACTTCCTGGGATGTTGTAAGGGGTATGTCGTGTGCTTCATAAGGAGAGTGAATGAAGCGATTCACTACCTCTTCTATATCTGCTACCTGTTCAGCATCTGGGGACTCTGCTGGATGAAAGGTGGAGGCCAGGTGTTCGGCAAGTAGTTCCACCTTTTCTCTGGACGATTGGGCTAATCGTCTCCCATCGGTTAGGGGCGGGTCAGAGGAGGGGATGCACAGCAATGCCTTAGACATCCTCCAGAGAGAGGCATCGGCAGGATCAAGGGTGCTGAAACGTCTTTCCCATTCATCGTTGCTGAAGTCTGAGATTTCCATTTTTATCAGAGCCTGGAGTCTATTCCACTCATGCTTGTCCTGTGGGATGCGTGTGTTTTGGTATCTACGGCTTGCTCTGTTTTTGGCGGTTATTAGCTGACGTATTGGTTGGGGAAGGGGTTTCTGGGGATTGTATGGGGCTCGTCGAGCTGGTGTTGCTTCGTTCATGGCAGCTACCATGGTGGTGGTGATGGAATTTGCTAGCTCATCAGCTAAGGCAGGAGTGGGACATGGCTGTATTATGACCGGCTTGCTAGCCATAATCTTGAAGAAGAGGTTCCAATTTGTGTTCCTGGGATGTGTTGTTGGTGTTAAGGTTTTTGGTTTTACTTTAGCCTGAAAGAGGAGTAACAAAGGGTAATGGTCAGAGGACAGCTCAGGAATAGAGAAAATAGTGGGATGACAGCGTACATTATGAAGAAGAGCTATGTCCAACCAGTCAGGCGGACGTCGATCCCCGTAGGTGATAGTGGGAGAAGAAGAGGCAAGTACAGCCAGATTTCTGCGCTCCAGATACCTTTCTAGGAGACGACCTCTTGGGTTTGTGATGGTGGAGTTCCAGAGGCATTAAAGTCAGCAAGAGCTATCGTAGAGGTACCAGTAAATATCACGTCCAGGTCCCGGAAGGAAATGGCTCTGCCAGTAGGGATATAAATGGAGAAGATATTGAGTGGGCCCTTGTCTGTCTGAAGTTGGACCCCTGTACCTTCCAAGCCTTGTGTGGCTGGTAAAGGTATCCTAAAATGCTGGATACCACGCCGTATGTACACGGCCGTTCCTCCATAGCCGTCAGCTCTATCCGCACGATGGCACAACATACCAGGGATTGTAGATTTGATTTTGGGAGTAAAGTGCGTTTCTTGGACTAGAAATATGTCCACCTTGTTTACAGCCAGAAAGTTTGCTGCCTCTCTCAGTTTGTATCGGAGACCATTAGCATTCCATGAGCAGATGCGTAAGTTTAGGAGTTGGTTGATGATCCTAGTCGTGTCTGCCATATTTGCCGAAGAAGACATAGACGGTGTGGACTAGGATGGTTTGAGGTGGGATGCTTGAGGGTCTTTTGGTAAGAGCCTCCGCTAGGTCTGCAGCGAAGTCGGCCTGTAGATTGAGCGGTATGCGTGACAATAGGTTAAGGAACTGCTCATCGGGTACATCGGGTAGAGATGGGATGGAGGGTTGTGAGGTGGGCTCTGGTGGAGCCGTTGAGGAACGTGGCAGCAATCTCTGCTGTGCTGGAGTTCTTGTCTCCAACTGACGCCCCTTGGAGGTTGTGGCGACAGGGGGAACCTGGCTGTGTGAGCTGATATTTCGTTCTATACTAGGTGTAAACGATACAGCCTGTTTAGGGATCCTGGTGGTGGTGCTGTCGGTGACCTGTGGTTGGTCGGAGAAGATGTAGACTCCGAGGCAAGTGGCATTTGTGCAGGTTTCTGTTGTGATGTTTGCGGGCCGGAAACCAGAGCTGCTGCATAGGACTTGTGTTGCAGTCGCTGTACCGGAGGTAGCCCTGGGTAACGGGTAACTTTAAATGCTTCCTTCGGTAGTCCCAGTGAATTTGTGATTTTGGGAGGTGCGTCATGTCTAGTACGCTGTCCATTCTTATTGAGGACCATTTCGATCCTGGCTTCCTGCCATACGGGACATTTGGCGTAACGGCAGGAATGATCCCCACCGCAATTGTAACAGACTGGTTTAGCTCCAGGTATACCTATAACTTTGCTGTCTGTGCGTCTGTGTCCGGGTTCCCCACAGAATGTGCACACAGGTACCAGACGACAACCTGCTGCACTGTGCTGGAATTGTTGGCAGTTTGTGCACTGAAGAGGCCGTTTTGGCATCAAACATGCGCGTCTCTTTGTAAATGTCTGAGGAGCGAGGTTCTTTCTTCAGTGCTATCCTGAAGTGTGGTAACTTTTGTTGCCCGGGAGTGCGGTTGGATCGTAACTGTCCCACGCGTTCCACTGGGTATTTCAAGGTCTTCAGGTGGGCTAGTACCTCTTCTTCTGTGACGTACATTGGTAAGTCCTTCAAAGTGACGTGAAGTAGCTTCTCATCTGGCAGAAGGGTGGTTAGATATTGCACATCACCTTCATTGAGGACTTTGCGTATATGGCGATGGTCAGTGGGCGTGTCTGGCATGATTGCTATGGTGCCACCCATGTTTTTAATGGTAAACCTTATTTCTGGGTGACCATTGTGCAGCACTTGGTGATTTCACGGGCTTGTTCCGGATCACGCAAGTATATCGGAGTTTTCTGTGATGCTGTAGCTGCTGGAGCGTTGGTTGGTTGGGTTCCATGGGCTGGAGCTTGTACAGCCTCAACCAGGTCCTCATCCATGGATTCGGCATGAGGAGGGGGCGTGGGCGTGGTTCTCCTGCCCATGGGGGTGTTATGTTACTTATCAGTGACAACGTTTATTATCAAACTCATAGGCTTACCACCCACCTGCAAGCTGTTGCAGTCAGGTTACGTTTCCCTGGTTTTTCATTTACGCTTTGTACTGTTTATTTCCACCTTCATCTCCTCTCCCTATTGCCGATCTTGCAGCTTTAGTGGCGCAGCTACCGACGCCTTATCTTCTGTTGGGAGACTTCAATGCCCACCACCCTCTATGGGGATCACCACGGGCTTGTGCAAGGGGGAACGACCTCTTTGACTTTTTTGTTCAGTATCTCTCTGTTCTAAACACCGGCGAACCTACCTTTCTGTCCGACTCCAGTGGCAATTTTTCTCACCTCGACTTAGCAGTTTGCTCCCATCAGCTTACACCCCGCTTACAGTGGAACGTCTTCTCTGACAGCTTTGGCAGCGATCATTTTCCGTGTGTCATACGCTTGCTTTCACACTGCTCCATCGTCGCGTGTACCCCACTGGCAATTCCACAGAGCGCAGTGGCCCCTTTACTCTGGCTTGGCTGTCTTCGTGCGCCGCCCCTTCAGCGATGTTGACGAGATGGTGGATCACCTAACCTCCGTCATTACACAACGGTTCCATGTGCACCACCGAGCAGGACATAGCTGAAGCCCTAGCTACCACATTTGCTGCTACTAGCCAAACTGCCCGCTATGACACTCTCTTCCTGCCTATTAAGGAAAAGGCGGAGCGGGTGCCACTTAATTTTAATAGTGACTGCACCGAGCCGTACAACCAACCTTTTACCGCAGCCGAGCTCGCCCATTCTCTGGCGTTAGCAAAGGATTCTTCTCCAGGTCCCAATGACGTACACCGACAGATGCTACATCTTCCATCTGAGGCGCTGTTTCCTTTTAAACATCTATAACCGCATTTGGCATGAGCGGGTTTTCCCTTCCTCCTGGCGAGAGGGTATTGTCATCCCCATCCCTCGACCCGGAAAGGACCGCACACTTCCATCTAGCTACCGCCCCATCTGCCTGACGAGTGTCATCTGTAAGACCTTCGAACGAATGATAAACACTCGGTTAAATTGGTGGCTAGAAAAACATAACCATCTGTCCAACTTGCAATGCGGTTTTCGTCGCCATTGCTCAAGTGTCGATAATCTAACACGCCTTGAGGGGTATATTTCCGATGCCTTTCTACTGAAGCAGCATGCCGTGGGCGTGTTCCTCGACCTGGAGAAGGCCTATGACACCACTTGGCTGTGCGGCATACTCCGTAACCTACATGGTTACGGTATGCGTGGTCATCTACCCGAATTCCTATGCAACTTTTTAAAAATTCGCCGTTTTCGTGTGCGCATAGGAAACACGATATCCCGGGAACGGATACAGGAGAACGGCGTACCTCAAGGGTCGATTTTGAGCGTCACCCGTTTTGCCGTAGCGATTAACGGTATCACTAGTGCCGTTCGAAGTGGAATTCCATGATCCCTCTATGTTGACGACTTCGCCGTTTATTATAGGTCTGCCAACATAGATCACATGGAGCGCCAACTGCAGCTGACCATTACCCAGCTAGCAGCTTGGGCGCTTCAAAGCGGCTTCCATTTTTCAGCTGCGAAGACGCAGTGTATCCACTTTCACCGCCTACGAGGTATTCACCCGCCTCCTGATATTCATTTGAACGGCACACCCCTGCCATTTGTCTCGCACCTGAAGTTCTTGGGCCTCTACTTGGACCGACAACTCAATTGGGAGCACCACATTCGTCACCTTCGAGCCTCTTGCGATCGTTCTCTTCGGCTGCTGAAGGTATTATCTGGAGCATCTTGGGGGGGGGGGGGCATCGCACGGTAATGTTGGGGCTGTACCGCTCTCTGGTTCGGTCCAAGCTGGACTATGGCAGTTTCATTTATGGCGCAGCGACCGCCTCTAAACTTCGCCTATTAGACACCGTGCATCATACTGGTATCCGCCTTGCCACAGGAGCTTTCCGCACCACTCGAGTCGACTGCCTGTATGCAGACTCAGGCGAACCTCCACTGCATATTCGTCGCTCGCTGTTACTCTGCTCATACGTCTCGAAGTTGGCAAGTTATCCCAATCACCCTTGCTTTAAACCAGTTCTCTGTCCAGATTTAGTCTATCGTTATATGCGCCCTGGTTGTCGGACACGCCCCATGGAAATAAGATTTCGGGATCTACTACATTCGCATGGCCTCCGAATGCCTCGCGTGGAGAGGTCGTCCATCTGCCCTTATCCGGCATGGCAGCTTAATCGTGCGCGGTTCGATCTCGCTCTTTCAAGCAACTCTAGACTCGCTACTCCACATTCGGTGTTCCAACAACTTTTTGCCGAACTACTGGCCGTTATCCTATGTTCCGGTCTTTACAGACGGTTCTAAGTTAGGTAGCGCTACGGGTTGCGCGTTCTTCGTTAACGGTGAGGCTCACAAATTTTGACTTCTGGACTCAACTTTGGTCTTCTCAGCAGAGCTGTATGCAATGTACTATTTGCTCCTTATTATTGTCAAGTTAGCCCCTGGCTCTTTTATTGTTTGCACCGACTCTCAGTGCTCTTCAGGCCTTGCAACAGTACACTGCCGCCCACTCCCTTGTTTTAAAAATGCAGGCCCAGATCTCGCAGATGCTCGGTCGAGGATACCATTTTGTTTTTACTTGGACCCCAGGCCATGTTGGGATTTCTGGGTTCGAGGAGGCGGACGCGGCTGCTAAGTCCGCTTGCCGTTTGCCCCAGAATTTAACAACTACGGTGCCATACCAGGATGTGCAAAGTTTTTTTTCCGTCGCCAACTCCTCTCTGCTTGGCAGCACTCCTGGACATCTTTGGAAGGCACACAACTCCGGGCAATAAAGGAGAGCGTACAACCCTGGCTAACTTCCTGCAGGGATAACCGGCGGGCCGAGGTGATACTCACCCGGCTGAGAATTGGGCACACACGAGCAATTCATGGCCACCTGTTAAGAGGGGACCGGCCCCTGTGTGTGCTCCTTGTGCAGTACGCCTCACGGTGCGGCACGTATAGCTGGAGTGCCCGCAGTACGCCCGCGTTCGCCAGTCCTTGGCCCTGGGGACTAACTTGCACGGTGTTTTAGGTGACGACCCAGTGGCCGTGGATAAGGCACTCCGGTTTGTTTTTAAAATCGGTTTTAATAAACAAGTCTGACTTGCTTTTTATATTTATTACTTTTAGAGTTTTTAAATTATTAGTCTTTAGATCGTTTTTAATGTCCTTTTAACAGTTGAGTGTTTTTATTATATTTTACCGTTTTAGCTAAATTTTTATAGCTTTTAGGTTTTAGTATTGACTTCGGGCCCAAATGACCTTGTCGACGGGCCCTAAAACACCACACACTCACTCACTCACCCCGTCATTACATCCGCGGCCGAACAAGCCATCCGGGTCCTCCTCCCACCCGAAACGCTTGCCAGTCCCTTGGTGGACTGATGAATGCAGGGCGGCGATCCAAGCATGGAGGAAGCCACTTAAGGTATTTCGGCGCCACCCTACTCTTGACAATCTGGTCACGTACAAACAACTTCGTGCCAGAGCTCGGCGCATTATTACAAACAGTAAACAGCCCCCCTGGAACCGCTTTGTCGAGTCGTTTAATCCATCCACACCGTCTTCTCTTGTATGGGACCGCGTTGCTGGCATAGCTTCCAGGCTGACGATTCGTGGCCTTCTACTGAATGACACCATCGTTATACCCGGAGCCGTTGCTGACGCCTTGGGTACTGCTTTCGCTGATGTTTCGAGCTCCTACCACTATCCTGCAGCATTCCTATCCAAGAAAGACCGCGTGGAATCCCATGAGCTCTCTTTTTCCTCCTCCAATACCGAATATTACAACAGGGATTTCACCGAGGCCGAACTAGAGAGGGCCCTAGCTTCCTCCCGAACCCCAGATGGTATACACCTTATGTTGCAACATCTTACCTCCCTTGGAAAAAGGTTTCTTCTAAGTGTATACAACCGCATATGTCGTACCGCCACATTTCCATCCGCCTGGCGCGAGGCCTTCATCGTCCCGATTTTAAAGCCTGGTAAGGACCCCCATCTACCTTCCAGCTATCGCCCTATCTCCCTCACCAGCGTCATCTGCTAGATGATGGAGCGCATGATACACGGGCGGTTAACATGGTGGCTGGAATCCCAACATCTGTTGTCCAACGTCCAATGTGGCTCCAGACGCTTCCGTTCCACAACCGATCACCTTGTATCCCTATCCACACACATTATGGACAGTTTTTTGCGCAGGAATCAAACGGTTGCCGTCTTTTTTGATCTGGCCAAGGCGTACGACACATGTTGGAGGTACGGCATTCTGCGTACACTACATAAGTGGGGTATCCGTGGCCGTCTACCCGTTTTTTATTCGAGGGTTCATGAGGGATAGTCTTTCCCGTGCGCGTGGGTTCAGTTTTATCCCGTATTTTTATCCAAGAGAATGGAGTACCGCAGGGCTCGGTGCTCAGCGTCACACTGTTTGCCATTGTGATCAATCCTATTGTAGCGTGTGTTCCACTGGGTATTTCCTTCTCTTTGTTTGTCGACGACTTTGCAATCTATTGCAGCTGTCGGCGGACGTGTCTCTTCGAACGCTCCCGCAAGGTTGTCTAGATCGATCACACTTGGGCCCCCCCCCAGGGGCCTACTTCGGTAGGTACGGGTTTGGCGAACCCGGGGTCCCGAGCCAACAGTCTCCCTCGTGCGGGCTCCTCTTCGTGGTTGAGGGAGACGGTCAACAGGCCCACCCACGTGTAGGCCGTGCGTGTAGACCCGTGTCGGTGGAAATGTTTGTCCTGGTGGTTGAGGGATGCGTATCTGAGCTCGTAACAGTGTTTTTCTGAATTCGGGAAGGGTGCGTATTACCAATATACCACTTAGCTAAACGGGAGGTTAGGGACTAACCCACCCCTAATCAATCGGCCAGGACAAGGTGTTACACTGAACTCCAGGGTGAGTGGGACGTCGAGCCCGCTATATCCCCTATGTAGCCCTGTCATCCCAGTGGGATGACCCCTTATTGGGCTCCGCGGTGGGTGGGGAGCATTGGGGGATGAACTCAAATAACGTCTTGGCATTCAAATCTCCCACAAGGAGTAGTGGTGAGGGGAGCTGAGCCAATAGAGCTAGAAGATCACGCTCTGGAACTATACTGAGCGGCGGCAGGTACATGTTACAGATGGTAAAACTGATGCTGTCCATCTGTATCTGAACGGCCACAGCTTGCAATGGTGTGGTGAGAGGAACGTTGGCGGCTGAGATGTTAGGCGCCACTAAGGTAGCAACGCCACCACTTGCACACATACCTGCAAGAGAGTCGCTTCTAAATGCCGAAAAAGAGTGAAGCTGTAACGAGTGATTGGGATGTAAGTGGGTTTCCTGGAGGCAAATAATTGACGGTGACCGTTGAGAAACTAAATGTTGTAGGTCTTGAGCACGAGCTCGAAAACCATTGACATTCCACTGGAATATTTCCATAAAGAGCCTTTAATGGGCCGTTTTAACCTTTTTCTTGACCTTGGCTGACTTGGGCCCTACGATACGAAAATCGTTAGCCTCCTGTGACTCCGCTGATGATCGGGAGTCAGAACTCCTGCGGCTCGTAGAACGAGACCGGGATCTAATAGAAGGCGAGCGACTTCGCGATCTATGTTGTGGTCGAGATCGGTTTTTCACATTTACTACGGGATGGTTGTTACCCGCTGATGGCTTGGTGCCTGGAGTCTGTACGGTTGAAGCGGGGCCTGTGCTGGTGGATATAGAAAGTCTGAGACGTGGGTTTAACGGCTAGAAAGTCAGTCTGCGTGGATGCGTGGGCGACAGGGGCGTGTTGAACAGCAACAGTGGTATTAGGAGTACGGCGAGATGCTGATGCATATCCAGTAGTAGTGGTAGCAGGCTTTAGTTGTTCAAAGCGCCGTCGTGCCTCTGGAAAAGTCAGGCGTTCTTTTACACGTAGCTCCTGAATACTTTTTTCGTCCATGAATCTAGGGCACTGTCGCGAGCTGGAGGGATGACTACCGCCACAGTTCACGCAGCAAGCTGTTCGACTGCAGTTTGGCTCGTCGTGTTTCGGTAGGCCACATTGCTCACAAAGAGCAGGATTGGTCCACGCGACCTTAGTATGTCCGAACCGCTGACATTGGAAACAGCGCATGGGGTTCGGGGAATACTGGCGGACGCTCGCACGTTCATAGCCGCAATAGATGTACTCGGGTAACTTAGTCCCAGCAAAAGTTAGAAAAACCGTACGTAATGGGTACTCCTTGCCATCTTGCTTTCGTGTTAGCCGGTACGCCTGACAAACAAGTTGGTCAGAGAGGCAACTTACTATTTCTTCATTTGCTAAACCATCTAAACTGGAAGTGGTGACTACCCCTCTACACTTGTTCAGCGTTTTGTGTGGGGCTACCCGGATAGGGTAGGAGCCCAACAAAGACGCTTTTAGCAGTTTTTTAGACTGGTCTGCAGTTGAGGTCTCTAAAAGTAAGCTGCCGTCTCGGAGACGCGTAGCGTTTTTTACAGGGCCACTGATTTTGTCTATCTCACGCTTTATGTAGAATGGGCTAATATCCTTAAACGTTTTGCCATCACATGCCAAGGTCATCAATAAATAAGGGTCAATGAAGGAGGTTTTGCGCGGAGACATGATATGGACCCCCATCCGGAACCGTCGGCCTCAGCCTGCCATCCGGGGGTTAAAGAAAGACACCGAATCTTGACGGTCTGTGCCGTCATGGGGACCCCACCCATGACCGATCTCATTTGTACCTCAGAAAAGCTACCCTTCAATATCCACTGCTTGTCCGTATGGGTAAACCGTTCACCACGCACACCCCGGCTTTATGCCCCTACCAAAGGAATAACCGCCTGTGGCTCCCCACTTTAGGCCGCGCTGCGCATAAATGGCACACGCGGATTCAGGGGACTTGTGGTTAATTACACCGGCGTTCCGTCAGCGGTAACACGTCCGGTCCGTGATACTAACCCAACGGCAACACGGCCGTCGGGAGATAAACACAGACCGGGCCCTCAAGGAGCTACGTGGGTGTACTTGACGGTGTGGACGGGCTCCGCACCTAAGGCTACACATAGGGGCAGTGCGAAGGGTCCGCTCAACCTTAACTTTTGAGACCTCCGGAGAGCACACATGTCGGAAGCCGCGCTGAAAACCGTGGGACAGAACCACGGAGATAGAGATCCCTGCTGGTGAGACAGGAGTTATAAACCTAAGACCTTAAGTGCTAATAATTATAATAAAAAACTAGAAGGGGAAGAAGGTGATGCATACTGATCAGCAGTAGCAGAGCGTGGCACAGTTGATGGAGGTGAAGGGGATGAAATGAGGGTGAGTGGCTAGGGACCCCGGGATCGCCAATCCCGTACCTACCGTAGTAGGTCCCTGGGGAAAAATACCAGAGCCTCTTCTGCCAGTTTTCGGGGTTACTGATGGGCCTTGTCGGCAGCCTTAGCGGTCCTGGGGTACACCAAGTCCCCACCGTACATCGCCCCATCAGTCAGTCCCCTAGTTCCTTTGCCCACCTCTCGGGACGAGGACCGCAGAGGTTGGATTTTGAGGGGCCTGGTTGACGAGGTTGCAGTAGATTTTGACTTCGTGTTGCAGATGCGGCAGCTGCATAATTTGGGAACTGTGGTCTAATAACTGGAGTGAGACTAGGGTAGCGAGTACCTTTGAATGCTTCCCTGGGTATGCCTTGTGGGTTTGGTATTTTTGGAGCAGCGTCAAAACGCGTACGTTGTCCGGTCTTGTTGAGCTCCATTTCTATTAGTACCTCCTGCCAGACAGGGCACTTTGCGTGACGGTAGGAGTGCGCACCTCCACAATTACTGCATGTTGGTTTAGATCCAGCAAGACCTAACCTCTTACATTCTGGACGTTTGTGGCCTGAGTCACCACATTAGGAGCATACTGGTTCAAGCCTGCAACCCGCTGCACTGCGCGTGAACTGTTGAGAGTTCGTACACTGTAATGGACGTTCAGGCGGCCTATAAGGTTCAACCCTTATAATGGCGTCAAACATGTGGGTTTCCTTATAGATGTCGCTTGAGCGGGTCTTCTTCCGAAGAGCTACTCGGAAATGTGGTAGCTTTTGCTGTGTCGGGGAGCGTTTTTTCGGAGTTGTCCAACACGCTCAACTGGGTACTCCATCTTTTGTAGGAGGTCTTGGACATGGCCTCTGTGACGTACATGGGGAGTTCCTTCAATGTGACGCACATTAGCTTCTCAGGTAATAAGGTGGTGAGGTATTGTACTTTGTGATCTGTTAGGAATTTTCGTATTTTTCTGTGATCGGTAGGCGTTTCAGGGAGGAAGGCGCTAGACCCGCTCATGTTTTTAATGGTAAATGTTGTGTCTGGGTAACCATCATGTAATGCCTTTGTCAGTTCTCAGGCTTGGCCCGGATCTCTTAGGAAGATGGGAGTAGTCTTGTTAGATTTGATTACTCCCTGAGGTTGAGTGGTAGCTAGTGCTTGGTTGAAGTGCAATGGGGCAGATTCCTCTGATACTTCCGATTCCATGAGTTCAGCAGGGGCTGGAGGAGGCGTAGAACATTTACGCCTCTTTTGGTTTACAGCTGGTAGTGTTGGGAAGTCCTCTGGTATATTTGCTTCTGAGAGAGCTGCAAAACTTTGATGTCGTTGGTGGTGGCACTGGTGCGCTGTGGTTTGTTTCCTTGGCAGTTCTTTTCTGCGTAGGTGTTTGCCAGGAGTTAGTATATTGATCTTCATGGTGAGAGAGGTAATTGGTGATGGCATCAATTCTCTGGCGGTGGAAGGAATAGATTTTGAAGGCTGCAGCCGTGAGGCAGACCTCTTCAGAGCTGGGGACGGAGGACATTTCTGCGTCTGCCTGATTCAGGTATTTTGTCCTAGCCTGTCTTTCCATTTTGAGGATCCGGATGTCTTCTCTGGATAGTGGGTAGCTGGGTTGTACAATCAGAGCTGCCCCCATGAAGCTTGAAATGTCACCACCTAGCAGGTAATAATCTTCAGAAGTTTGTTCCACAGAGATTGTTTGGATTGTAGATTCCTCCGTTGGAAGGGGGGCAGAAGCAGTGGTTGCGCAGGTTGCGTGAGCTGAAGAAGGGTGTGCAATACATGTGGTAGATGCCTTCATGTTGGTGGAATTTGGGGTGTTAGCGGCCGACATGATCAGACGTGTGGATTGGCCAATGGGAACATCCAATATAACAACCAATTAGGAAGGGTAATGCAGTGACCAATGGGGGGACAGTATGATGATAATTATGTATCAATGTAACAAAGGTAATGTTTGTGCGTGATAAGAGGAAGAGAAGAGTAGAATGTTTTAAAGAACAAGTCTAGGGTGCCAAAAGACGCGAATATTAGAGGACCTACCCCTAAGGGCGCCTAAAAACCAGTCGCAATGACTGTTGGCTGCGGTCTTATTATTCTGCCCAATCTCTTTGTTATAAGAAGCTCTAGCTGGCTCGGATCCTTTTTTCTCGCCTCAAAGAGGCTAGTTAGGCTCTTCTGTGCTTCTGCGATGCAAGCAGTGTCTTTGGAGACAAGTCTAGTCTAGATGTTCGCTCCTCGACGTCTCTGAGTCGACTGATGCGGCTTAGGACCATTTTTTTCGAGTGGAGGAAAAATGCATTTATGGATTACCACTGTGTTGGAGGGCACAGTGGGGTATGTGGGCTTCACCTCAAGGGTACTACTCCACTAAAAAACCTCCACCGGATTGGGAAGGAGAAATGTGCTGCGGTACCGCCTTAAGCAACCGCGCATTCCAGGAGATGATCATAGCTGTCTCGCAGTGCGATTCAGGAGAGGGTGGTTTCTGATGCAGGGATACAAGCTTGACATGAAGCCCAGCCTGATTCCCTGCCTATTGTGGGTGGTATTTGGAGGATTCCTGGTGCTATTTGTTGGGAAGTTTAGGGTAATTTATCACGCCGTAACGCTACGTCTTAAGTTTAGGTGTTTCATTGGCGCTGCAAGTAATACTTGCAAGCTTGTCAGTTGTGGTCTAATATACTTATTGCTATCTTGCTAAACCTAAATATAACTCTAATTTTCATTATCGGCATTTGCCTTTAATGGTCAGTTGTAATTATCTACCGCCAGCATCGTCAGTTGTGTGATAATACCTTCTCATATTCCATGTGTCTGCTTGGTCCATATTTTGGAGTGCACACTCTGCGTGCGGCCTATCAATTGTAGGTGCGAGCCTGTGCCACTCAAGGGGGACCCTCTTTTCCCGGGGCCGCCTTGGCCAATGACTGGCACAAGGACTTGAGGGCTGTGGAAGGTGTGTGTGTTGGTGTACGTGTATGGGTGTGTGTTTTATCTCCGTTCAGCGATGTCAAGCATCTGGAACGTTAACAAGGTTTTCTAGGTACTGTTGTATGTCTACCTCCGGCTCCCCGAGATTAATTGTTCTTTCAATAATAGACAGTGGCCTTGCGTGTTTATCATGTGTTGTGTCATATTCCCCTAGTGCCCGTATTAGTTGGTTGTGGTTTAAGTTCTTTTTCTCGAGTAGGTTGAAGCTGAGCCTTTTGATGAATTGCTCGATGGAATGTATTTTTAACTCCTCGTGGAGTTGGTATGCCGGTGCGAGTGGTGGTAGCCTGGCAATAATCCGTAATATTCTATTTTGCATTGTTTGCAATCTTTTAATATGCGTTTTGGCTGCATGTCCCCATGCGGAGGCAGCGTAAGTTAGGATGGGTCTAATAAGTAATTTATATAGTGTGTTCCCCATCTCTAGTTTTAGTGAGCTGTTTGTATTAATAATTGGGTATAGTTTATTTAATTGGGCATTTGCTTTAGCTCTTACTGTGTTAATATGTTGTTTCCACGTAAGGCCCTGATCCATTGTCACACCTAAGTAGGTGATTGAGTCCTTCCATTCGACTTCCTCGTTCCGGAATGTTAGTGGCATTAGCCCATGTTTATTGTGTCGGTGCTTGTTTTTTTGGTAAGTATGATTGCTTGACTTTTCCGTGCGTTAACCTTTATGCGCCATTTGGTGAGCCATGGCTCTAGGTTGGTCAAAGCAGTACGTAGTCTAAGGGCTATTATTCTGGGTGCGGTCGATTGTGTTGCTAGTGCTGTGTCGTCGGCGTATAGGTATCTACTCTTACTGTTTCTGGGATCTCATTGATGTATAAATTGAATAGGACTGGTCCCAGTAGACTACCTTGGGGACTCCTGCTCTAATGCGTCTTAATGAGGAGGTTTCATTTTCTACGCTTGTGCGAAAGGTTTTATTTGAGAGATAATTCTTAATGATATATACTAAGGAGTCCGCGAACCTTAAAGTTATATGTTTACGGAGTAGTCCAGCGTGCCAAACGCGGTCGAAGGCCCTTTCGATGTCGAGTAGGATGACACCTGTTGATCGATTGGTGTTGAAGCCCCTCATTGTTTCGGTTATTCGGAGAAGTTGCAGTGTTGTCGAGTGTTGGCTTCTAAACCCAAATTGCTCGTAAAGGACCTCGCTCGCTGGTGCTGACTGGCTGTATACAGCCAGAAGGTTTTTGCTGCGTGCCCACCCATTAAGGGTTTTACCGCAGGTAGGATTTTTATTGAATGATGTATGATGAAGGTGATGTAGGTTTTTGATTGTGAGTTAATTTGGAGGTTACCAAAGTACCTTAGGGATGAAGGGGAGGATGCAGTACTTAGCACTCAATTTTTTTGTATTAAATTTTTGTATTTTAGTTGGGGAGAAATTTAGATGTCAAACAGCTTGGAAGAATTATGAGGAGCTCAGCTTTAGCTGCTGATAGGTTTAGCTCCTGGGTTATCTAGGGTGCCCGCATGCCATACGGGGGACCCGATGCAGTCTAGATCGGCGTCTAGTGGGGTCATAATTTCCCAATGATCTGACAAGGGCGCTTCTATGAGATGGTAAACTTGCGTATAATTTTGAAGCCCGGCGCCTAATTTCATGCTCCACGTATGGAAGACTCGAAGCCTGGGGGAGCAACCTGGTAGGGAAATAACGTCCCACAGAATAGATAGACCGAGGTCCTTTATTCTGTGCACGTTGAAGCCTTGCTAAACAGCTGTCTGCTGCCATGCCCCAGATCTCGCAGGCATATAGCATCACCGGAATTACCAGCGCTCGGAAGAGGTACAATTTCATGCGGACTGGCATCGAGGTCGACCCCAGCATTGGGTACAGGGAAGCAATTGCTCCCTGTACCTTCGCCGAAAGGTCCCTGATGTGCCGGCGAAAAGTTAGACCTCTGTCCAAGTTTACTCCTAGGTACTGGACAGAGTTAGACCACTCTATCCTTCGACCACGGTAGCTGAAGTTGGGGCAGTCTGCGAGGGTGTGGCGCTTTGTGAAAAGTATGGCGTGGCTTTTGTCCGGATTTACGGACATCCGCCAACGCCGGCACCACTGTTGTGTTAGGCGGAGATGTCTTTGAAGGGGGTTGAAGGCTCTGAGGATGTGTTTGTCCTTGCAGAACAGAAACACGTCGTCAGCGTATTGTGCCATTTCGACTCGTGGTTCTGTGGGGAAATCTGCCAAAAAGACGTTGAAGAGGGTGGGGGATAGCACAGAGCCTTCGGGGACTCCGCCTCTCACTGGCCTTAGTGTTGATGTTTTCCCCGCGACTGAGACTTTAAATGTGCGATGTCGCAAGAAGCTGTGTAGAATGTTGATCATTTGTGTTGGGAGCCCCAGATGGATCATTTTGTGTAGGAGTCCGGCATGCCATTTCGTAGAGAAGGCCTCGGCATCCAGCGAAACTGAGGAAGTGAAGGCGCCTTCCTGGAAGCCAAGGGCGGCGGTCTCCACATCACGCAGCAACTGCTGAACTGGCGAGTGCCCAGGACGAAAACCAAACTGGTGGTCAGCGATGGCTTGAATGTCTACCAATATTGGGGACAAGCGAGCAAGAATTAGCCTCTCGAGAACTTTCGAAAGGGTGGAGAGGAGGCTAATGGATCTGTAGCTGGAAAGGTGTACCGGATTCTTCCCAGGTTTCAATATGCAAATCACACGGGCCTCTCCACTCTCGTGGAAAGTACCCAAGGGCGAGGCACATATTGAAAATCCTAGTCAGGAAGAGAACCGCATTGAAGGGAAGATGGCGGAGCATTAGGGGAGTCAGCCCGTCCGGCACAGCCGCCTTTAGTTTGAGACGTTGGAGTGCGCCTTGGACTTCGCTAGGTCGGATGGTAGGGAGTCTCTCCGCATCCTCAGGAGGGTGACGTACAAAACGACGCACCTACCGATGGACACGTTCAGAAAAGTTGTCGTCCTGGGGGTCATCTCTCGGACACAGTGCGCTCAAGATAGTCAGCGGAAGCATTGGCTTTGGCTTGGGGTCCATAGGCCAGGCCCTGGGTGCCATGAATGGGAGAGGTGTACTGACCTCTGTGTTTTCTGAGGGCTTTGGGTTTCCTCCACACGTCGCCATCCTCGACGCGCAACCTGGCCATTTTGTCCTCCCACGCTTACACTTTGTGCCCGCGCAGACAGACACTGACCTCTCGACGTAAACGTCTTAGGAGCGCTCGATTATGTGGCGTGCGCTGACGTTGGTATAATCTCCGTGCTGCCCAGGATCGCCGGATTAGAAGAAGGATGTCCAAAGGGAGGACATCAGGATGAAGAGGAGCCGGAGCATGCAATGTTAAGATTATAGGCGGTCCGCTTCACAATGGAAGTGAAGGATGAGACGGCGTTATCCAGGGTAGGGATATTTGTGATTCTGGGATTTGGCGGGATGGAAGTGCGGAGGCAGTTCCTGACGCCTTCCCAGTCAACCTCTCGCGTTTGAAGCGAGATGTCGTGACTGGCAACTCTTGTGTTGATCTCTGTCAACACTGGATTGTGATCTGAATGTAATGCATTTAATGATGTGAGTGTGAGATGGTATGGTAGATGTTCTGAGATTACGAAGTCTATGATTGAGGGCAGGCCTCGCGGGTAATGAGTGGGTTGCCAGGGACCCTGTACTTGAAGTTGAGGGTCCGCATCTATAAGGCGAATGATTTCATTGCCTCTTGCATCCGCCCGACGACCGCAATGCCAACGTTGATGTTTAGCATTAAAATCCCCGGCCATGATAGCACAGGGATATAGGGCTAGGATGGATGGATAGTCATTGGGTACAAACTGTCGGTTTGGTGGATGGTACACAGAGACTACCAAGACCTCTAATGCACCAAGGTGCATACTAATGGAAGTGGCATCTAGGGTTTGTAGAGGTGGGAGCTGCATGGGCTGATGGACCACATTTTGCCTCACCAAGATCGCAGTTCCGCCCCCCGGGCGTCCCTGACGATCCGTACGATGGCAGATGTAGCCCGGAAGACGGAATCGGGAGTCTGGCCGTACATGCGTTTCGCTGACTAGGATGACGTCTAGGGCATTGTCTCGGGCAAAGTGAAGCAGCTCGGTCCCCTGACCTGCTAGTTCGCACGCATTCCAAAATGCGAATCGAAACGAGGTACGTGACCTAGTTCGATGCGCTATCTCGGAGCTGTTGCTTGCCTGCGGTCAGGGCCATCGCCTCCATTGCCACCAGCATCTTGCTGGCCGTATCTGAAGCTGTGAAGAACTTCACAACGAGCTCACAGATCTTCTGTCCATGTGTCTGCAACAACTGCTGTAGCCACTTGAACACATCCGTGAGATCGGGTGTAGCTGTCATGGAAGCGGTGTTTGTGTGGGCGACTTGGTTCTGAGGAGATGGTGATCTGGAACGAATGGGTGCAGGTCTTCCTCCCGCCCTTTCATCCCTAAGCTGTCTAGGAGGCATGGGTTCGCCATGGTTCTCCTGTTCAGCAGGATTTTGGGGCTCCCGAGGAAGCCTCCCTGCATTCCTACCATTGTTGGTGTCGGTGCGTTTTTGAGCTGGGGCCCGCTTTTGTTTGCGTGACTGTGGGAGGGTTGTGTGTCTCCCCTGACGTTTTAGGTCCATCAGAGGCCCCTTGTGCTACTTCAGCGTAAGTTCTGGGCCTATCGGCATCCCGCCGAGTCGTGGGCAAACCGGAGCTGGTTGAGGGGTCCGGTTTGGGTCGGCCCCAGCTGGTGAGGTCCTCTGCTGTTGCTGCTGTCTCACTGGGGGCTTATATGCTGCTATAACTGCCTTTCTGGCAGGACAGCCGCCGTAACAAGCCACATATGCTCCCTTGCAGTTAGCACAAGTGGGCACATCTGTGGGTGACATTGGACAAACTTCCTTGTCGTGGGCTCCGCTACACCTCAAGCAGCGGGGTGTCCTCTTGCAGAACTGGCTAGAGTGGTTGAATCCCAGGCAGCGATTGCATTGAGGGGGACCGCCAGAGCTCCTCACTGGCTCAATCCTTACTCGGAGGTAGCAGATGGTTGTGGCACCATCTAGCTTCCCCTCCGGATCGTTGGCCTGTTCCACTATCACGAGGAAGAGTGGGATTGGGACAGGGCCTGGCTGACCCTGTGGAGCTGGTTTGGTCATCTGCCTGACCAAGCGGGGCTGAATGCCCTGGCGGCTAAGGTCGTCAATTATGTCACCCACCGGAGTGTCCACTGGTAGGCCTCTGATGACCCTCTTGACGTCGCGGTTCCTGTCTAGGCCGAAGGTGAAGTGAGGGATGGACTTCCTGTCCAGTGCCCTTAGAATCAGCTGATAGTACTCGGCGTTACTCGTCTGGAAGACATTTTGGCTCTTCCTCCTGGTGACCCTGCATGCCACTGACAGGGTTGGCATGACCTCCTTTAGTAAGCCTACCAAGCCCCGGAAACATCCACGATCACAGGAGGGATGTGCCTCCTGGGTGGCCCAGTACGACTGGACGTGCCAGCTGTCTCCAGGTGAGGGGCTTTTCTCTCCCTTCGCCGGTTGGTAACGGTGCGAAACTCAGCCTCATCAACATCTGTAGAGATGTTCGATAAGCTGTGTTCCCCATCGGAGTCATCCATCCTGGAGGATGAATTCCTTGGAACCGCAGTTCCGTCGGTGAAATACTCCTCGTCAGAGGAGGAGTTGTCTGAGGGCTCGCCCTCTGAAATTTTGCCTACCCGCTGTGGTATTTCGCGGGAAGGGCGCTTGTCAGTTTGCTGTTTGGCGACAGCTAACCTTTTGGCCTTGCCATTTACGCCCTCTCCTGGCTTTCGGCGTGGCCGTTTGCTTCCTGCAGTCAGGGTTGGCGCCCCGAGAGCAGGGTGGGTGATTACAGTGCTAGTACTGGGGATGGCTTCCATTTTTGGAAGACTGGTTGGTGTTGAAGGGTGGAGTGGGTCACCTACTTTGGGCATTTTGCCCTGCACCGAAGTGCAGTGCACAGCTAACCTTGACTGTATACTTAGCAGTCAGCACAGGTTTGCTAAAAAGCGTGAGGTACAGAGGGCCGGACCCGAAGGCGCCTTATAATACCGTCTTTTATGACGTTGGCTCAGGCCGTGCTTCCCTGACTATTTCCATACCAGGACTAGGTCCTTTGCTGGTAGAGGAATGGTTGTAGTAGAAAGATTGTGTTTAGGCGGTGGGATTGTTTTAGTGGGTATATAGTCTAGAAGTGGGTATAGTTATGAAGAATGGAAATTTGAAAGAATGTTTAGGGTTTAGTTGCTGAGGACAAGTCTAGGTCTTTTGTAGGTTTCGCCAGGGTCTATGTCATATTCTCCAAGTCCTCGAATGAGAGAATTAAAGCTGTGCGGGAGAGAGTCAAAGAACTTTTGGGAGAGAGAGTGGATGTAGTCATGGAGAGTGGGGATAGATGTGTCGCGGTGGATATTGCTGTTGGGAATGTACCAGCCAGCATTAACAGAGATTCTGAGAAAGCGACTTGGGAGTACCTGGAGTCTATCAAGATATGTAGGAGCAGCAATGCCCCATATCTGGCATGCATAAGTTATAACAGGACGGAGGACTTGCTTGTAGAGCAGCAGTTTGTTGGGGATGGACATGCAGGAATTTCTATGATAGAGGGGATAAAGTACGGCCATCCTACGGGAGATCTTGCTGTACACTTTTTCTATATGCGGTTTCCAGGTGAGCTTGCTGTCTAGGGTAACACCAAGATAGTTGGCCTGGTTTGTCCAGTGAACAGAGCCGCCGGCAATACGTAATTCCGGGACATCATCTTCCGTTCGTCTGGTGAAGGTGATGGCTTGGGATTTAGTTGGATTTACACTAAGCCGCCAGATGTTGAACCAGGTTGTTAATTGGTCCGCGTAGTTTGGAAGTCTTCGTACAGCAAGTTCATGCCGTTTGGAGGAGGTGGCAATTGCTGTATCATCCGCAAACTGGAAGAGCGTGCAGTTTGCGTAGGATGGCAGGGTATTTATATAGATGAGAAAAAGGACAGGTCCAAGAACACTGCCTTGGGGTACACCAGCATTTATAGGATGGGATTTAGAGGAGATTTCCTCAATGTTGACACTTAAAGTCCTATTGTATAGATAAGTATTGATTAAATGAATGAGATAAGAAGGAATGTTATACTGTATGAGACGGAAAAGGAGGCCTGCATGCCAGACAGAATCAAATGCACGAGTAAGATCCAGAAGCAGAGCTACGACAAAGTGGCGGTTGGTGAAGCCAGTGATAATGTGATCCACTAAGCGTAAGAGTTGATGGACCGTGGAATGTTCACGCCTGAAGCCAAACTGTTCGGGCCGTAGTATTTGTAGGGTCTCCAGAGTTTGGTTAATGCGAGATTGGATGACCTCAAAAATCTTGCTCAAACTGGGGAGCAAGCTAATGGGACGATAACCCTCTGGAGTGGAGGAATCCTTGCCAGATTTCGGGTGGGTGATCACCTTGGCGTGCTTCCAGATGGTCGGAAAGTACGCAGGCCGGAGCAGATCGTTGAACAGGTTGACCAGGGCTTCTTTCCAGCAGATTGGTAGTTGCTGCAGTGCAGCATAGGGAATATTGTCGTAGCCTGCGGCGTTGTAGGGTTTTACGGAGGATAGGTATTGCTGCAGCTCCGTGAGGTTTGTAGATGGAGGTTCTTCTGGATCATGTGGCCGAGAGAGGTATGTCCGAACTGCTTCATTTGTTTGGTGGATGTGGTCCCCATTACAGGTGTCTGCTGGATGGAAGGTGCTTTCAAGATAAGTACCCATGAGTCCCACTTTTTCTCTTGTAGATTGGGCGGTGATTAAGCCATGGCGAAGAGGTTTATCCTGAACTGGGAGCCTTAATAGAGCCTTTGACATTCTCCATAGTGACTGATCTGTGTCTAGTGTCGAGAGTCGACGTTCCCAATCCGCATTAGAATGATCATGGAGCTCAATTTTGAGATTTTGCCGGAGCCTGTTGTATTCCCTGCGATCCATGGGACAGCCTGTGTGTTCTGCTCGACGCCGAGCCTTGTTCTTTGCCGCAATTAGATCGCGCAGGTGACGAGGGAGTTTCCGGACTTTGCTATAAGTGTTACGGGCAGGTGGTGTGGCCCTTGATATAGCATTTGTAATAGATGACGAGATGCTCATGATGACTGCATCGGCCTCGTTGGTGGTAGCACATCTATCAAAGGTCGGAGGTTCAGCTGCCATAATCTTGGTGTGTTCCTCCCAGTTGCCGCTGCTAAGTCCGCTTGCCGTTTGCCCCGGAGTTTAACAACTACTGTGCCATACCAGGATGTGCAACGTTTTTTCCGTCGCCAACTCCTATCTGCTTGGCAGCACTCCTGGACAGCTTTGGAAGGCACACAACTCCGGGCAATAAAAGAGAGCGTACAACCCTGGCTAACTTCATGCAGGGATAACCGGCGAGCTGAGGTGATACTCACCCGGCTGAGAATTGGACACACACGAGCCACTCATGGCCATTTGTTAAGAGGGGAGCCGGCCCCAGTGTGTGCTCCATGTGCCGTACGCCTCACTGTGCGGCATGTATTGCTCGATTGCCCACAGTACGCCAGCGTTCGCCAGTCAGTAGGCTTGGGAACTAACTTACTGGATGTTTTAGGGGACGACCCAGTGGCCGTAGGTAAGGCACTGCGGTTTGTTGCCGAAATCGATTTTAAAAAACGTGTCTGACTTGGTTTTTATATTTATTATTTTTAGTGATTTTAACTTATTAGTTTTTGGATGGTTTTTATGTACTTTTAATAGTGGGGTGATTTAATTGTATTTTACCTTTTTAGCCTAATTTATGTAGATTTTAGGTTTTAGTCTTGACTTGGGGCCCAAATGACCTAGCTGTCGACGGGCCCTTAAACACCACACACTCACTCACTCCTCCCAGTTGGTACGCCGGGGGTTTGGCAACAGGCGTTTAGCCTTGAAATTTGGGCGAGATTGGAATAGTAGTAGCACGGGGTAATGGTCAGAAGACAGTTCTGGAAGAGTAAATAGCCTGGGATGTGAACGGACATTTTTGACTAAGAATATCTAGCCAGTCCGTAAGGCTACGATCACCATGGAAGATTGTAGGGGAGGACGGTGAGAGTACCATGATGTTCCTTGTTTCAACATAACGTTCCAAGCTTGCCCCTCGTGCATTCAGAATGGTGGAGTTCCAGGCTGGGCTTTTGGCGTTATAATCGCCCATGGCCAGTGTGGCAGTATTTGCAGCAAATAAAGTGTCAAGTTCTCCAGCAACTATAGGTTTATTGGGGGGGATGTAGACTGAAAAAAGTCGAAATGGTCCTTTAGTAGTTTCCACCTGTATGCCTGTGGCTTCCAAGTTTGGTGTCTGACCAGTGGTTAGCGGATGGTGAGCTATGTTACGGCGCACATAGATGGCAGTGCCACCATAGCCGTCTGCTCTGTCAGTACGGTAGCAAATCATGCCAGGTAGCCGGGCTTTAATATTGGAAGACAGGTGAGTTTCCTGTACCAATAGGATATGCACGCCTTTGTCTGCTATGAAGTTGGAGGTTTCTTGTAACTTCTGCCTGAGTCCATTGGCATTCCAGTAGCACTTTTTCAGGGAGAGAAGATCTGAAACATTGCCACCTCTAACAGCCATTGTTGATCATGAAGGTTAAGACGGCGTGCACAAAGATGGTGTAGGGATGAACTGTAGAGGGGCGAGTTTTCAGTGCCTCAGCCAAATAGGCGGCAAATAGCGGCTGCTGATTTATTGGAATCTGGCCCATGGTGTTGAGGAACGCCTCGTCTGGGATGGTGGGATGAGAGGCTGAGTCTCTGGTGACGGTATGTATAAAGCCACTTGATATAGAATCATCTGGCCTGGGCTTCCTGGGCGCCGAATACGGTTTTGACCTGTTTTGTGCGGGTCGTGTTTGCCTGGGAGGTGGCTGGGGTGTCACAGGTTGTGCTATGGAAGAAGATTGCGACGGCTGCGGCCGTTGTGGTTCTATCGTCACCTCTGTTGTTGGTGCTGGACTTACAGAGTTGGTCACTGCTGCTGCATAGCTGGGATATTGGATAGGAGTGCGTGGTGGCAGTCCTGGGTAACGTGCTCCAGAGAACGCTTCCTTGGGTAGGTCGGTGTTATGACGAACTCTAGGTTTGGCGTTGTATTTAGACATTTGCCCGTCTTTGGAGGTCATCAGTTCTATGCGTGCCTCTTGCCACACTGGACACTTAGCATAGCGACAGGAATGGGAGTCCCCGCAGTTGTAACATCGAGGAGTTGCCCCTTGGATGCCGAGTCGCTGGCAGTTGGCACGTTTGTGGCCAACCTCTCCGCAGAAAGCACAGACTGGCTGGAGTAAGCATCCAGCAGAATTGTGGGTAAACTGTTGGCAGTTTGTGCACTGCTGTGGTCTGGCTGGTGGTTTGTACGATTCCACTCTCACTGTGGCGTGGAACATGTGAGTTTCTTGGTAGACATCCCTCACATTAGGAGTCTTTTTGAGAGCCACACGGAAGTGTGGGAGAGGTTGAGGTTTGGGACCTCGGGTCGTTAGCTGAGCTACCCTTTCTACACTGTAGCCTTTTGCAACGAGATAGTCTCGCACTTCTTCCTCAGTGACAAAGGAAGGCACGTCTTTAATGGTCACGTGCAGGTGTCGATCCTCAGAGAGGAGAGTGGTTACTCCTTCTATGTTGTGCTCCTCTAGATGGCGCCGGAGCAGACGATGGTCATTAGCTGTGGCAGGTAGAAGTGCTACAGTACCACGGAGGTTCTTTATTTGGTACTCAGCAGTCACGCCTGAGGAGAGTACTTTCCTGGCATCTGCTGGATTGCGCAGGAAGATAGGCGTGGGGCGACTGGCCCGTGCGTTGGAAGCTGGCTGATTGCTAGTTGAAGTAGTAGCTGAAGTCGTAGCAGCAGGAGCTTGGTTATCTTGCTCCATTTTCTCTGGTTGAGGTGGAGGCGTTGAGCATTTACGCCATTTTTGTGTTGTAGCTGCAGATGCGGGTTCGTCCTTTTGTTCCGCTTCAAGAGCAGCAAATCTGTTGCTAGTGCTGGTGGTGGGAGCAGTTTGCGGCGGTAAGATTTTGGGCGATGGTTTCTTTACCGTCTCCCAGGACGTGGAGGCACTGCTTGAATCATGCCTCACTAGCAGGCTTTGGATAGCTTCTATCCTGGATCTATGCGCCACATAGACTCTGAAGTCAGAGATGGCTACTGTGTCCTTTGTGTTGTTTTTCATAATATTTGCGTCCGCTTGGTTGAGATATTTCCTCCTCGCATTTAGCTCTAGCTGCAGTAGATCGTAGCTGGCTTTGTTGAGGGGCAATTGGGGGTTAATTATCAACTCTTTTCCCAGAAAAGAGCGTATATCTCCACCCACGATATAGTAATCTTCTTCCCTGAATGGGGCAGTGATTTTACTATTGCTGGCTGAGTTCATGTTGACCAATAAGAGTGAGCAAATCAAGGACCAATCAGAAGTCAGTCAGGTGCCGATGTTAGTAAGCGAGTATGTGTCAATGTGGGGACATGTCTGAAAGAATAGAGGAAATAAGAGTATAAGAAAGAAGAAGAAAGTGCCAGTATAGGGCGCTAAGAAGCACGAAAACCAGAGGGCCTACCCTTTCAGGCGCCTAGAAACCAGTCCTAGGACTGTTGGCTTCGGCCTTGGTTTTCTACCCAATTACTGTGCGCTGTGCTGTGCTGTGAAGTTCTTGAAGTATCGCACAGTGATGTCTCTGCGCTGCAGCTAGCTCACGGCGTGGCTTCTTCCTGCGAAGATCGCTGGTAGACAAGGACCAAGCCCTGAAAAGGGCTGCTTTGGCCTTGCTACGATGCTCCCTTGTAGGTGCTTTTCTCTCCGCTGTCTCGAAGAGAAGGCGATGTTGACTCGACGAAGTCTCGAAGCGAAGTCCCCTGGCTTAGGCCATGTACCTCGCCTGGCTGATGTGGAGCTGGCCGGCTGTTTTCTTGGGGGTTGTTGACGCTCGCACGCTGCTGCCTTCTACTGAGATTTAGCGAGATTGCCGGGAGCTTCCCTAAGGTCCCTACGTTCACCCAAGTCGGGCCTGCCTATGGTGAACGTGTCGCATACCGGTCAGTAGTGATAGGCGGAGGGTAACTCCTCCGAAGTACTACGTGAGATCGGGCCTGAAGCGGGTGCCCAGGCCGGCACAGACCGTAAGATTTAGGTGTCTTTCTTTCTTTATCCCCCTGATGGCAGGCTGACGCCGACGGTTCCGGAGGGGGGACCTATTCATCATGGCTCCCTTGCGCCCAAAAACTCCAACTACATCGTGTAAGAGTATGGTAAAAGAAGTATCCGAGGCATTTGGTCCTCGCTACTTAGTAGTAAAACGGACAGAGGAGGGTAAGACATTTACATCGGTGAACCCTTTTGTTATTCAAAAGGGTCTCGATAAAATATCTGGTGCAGTCAAGTCGTGCGTGAAGTCGAGAAACGGCACACTCCTGGTTGAAGCACAAAGCGTCACCCAGGCAGCGGCGGTACTGAAAGCTACAATGCTTGGTAGCTACCCTATAAGCGTTATGGTCCATAAGTCCCTGAACTCTTCGCGAGGTGTTGTAAACACCCGTGCATTGGACGGTATATCCAACGAAGAGATTCAGGAGAACCTTAAAGAACAAGGTGTCACGGCAGTGTATCGCGTGCAACGATGTGAGCGCGGGGAATTGGTGCCGACTCGTACCCTGTTCCTAACCTTTGATAGGATTGACCTCCCTCAAAGGATAAAGGCAGGGTATGAAGCAATTGAAGTCAGACCATACATTCCTAACCCCTTGAGGTGCTATAAATGCCAGCGCTTTGGTCACACTAGTGACTTTTGTAACGGTGTACCTACTTGTGTTAGCTGCGGAGGCGTCTTGCATGAAGATGCTTGTACAAGACCTCCAGCATGCATTAACTGCAGCGGTGAACATTCATCAAATTCCCGCGAATGTCCCCGTTTCATAGAAGAGCGTGCGATCCAAGAGATCCGGGTCAGAGAGAAGGTGTCCTTCTCTGAAGCTCGGAAGCTCTTGCGTACTCGCCAACCGTCGGTTGCTAGGTCCGTTAGTTACAGCGCAGCTGTAGCTAAGCCGGTACCTAGACGCGAAATCGCAACTCAAACTGGCGATTTAAACCGCGCAACAATTGCAGAAAAAACAATAGCACCTAGGGTACAGACAAAGCAACAGTCATCAGCAAGTGTAGCTGTGTGCACACCTAGCGAAGCCAGTCGTGAAAAGCTGTCATCCAAATCACCGCCAAGACCATCGACCTCAAAATGTTCTGAGCCAGTTACACGTAACGCACCAGCAAAACCGTTAAAGAAAGCGTATGTAAGAAGCGACTCTCTGCAAGATAAAAATACTTGTAGCAAGTCGGCAAACCGGCGGAAGTGTCCGCGGCCATCTCCTCCGAGATCGTCTTCTGACGACTCTTCCGGAGAGGAGACTGATCGGCGATTATCGTCGTCATCGATCTCAGTTTCCAATCGGTTCGAGGTTCTCGAACCGAAGTTCTCCATCGGGAAACGTGCTTCCTCAGAAGGGGAGATGGAACAGGAGGATCCCGTCCACACTGCCCAAGGGGCAGTGAAAAAGAGGCAGGAAAAACCTCCTGAAAAAGGTGTTAGCCCAACACCGAAGAAAAAGGGTAAATTGATTCGGCCGCCTTTAAAGTCGTCATAAGCTAAAGCAAATCTACTACCATGTCTATTATTCATTGGAACTTACGCGGAATCAGAACACACAGACCCGAGCTTGAATTGTTGCTCAATAAACACGAACCACCTAAATGCGCACCATACTCTATGGGGCGCTCCTCGAGCATGTGCTAGAGGCAAATTGATCGCAAGTTTCATAGACAGCAATAACCTGGTTCTCCTGAATACCGGAGAACCCACGTTTTTATCCGATGCATTCAACACCTTTTCACACATTGACGTTGCAGTCTGTTCGCAACAGCTAGCAGTCTCCCTTCAATGGAATGTCATCTCTGACCTACATTCTAGTGACCACTTTCCGTGTCTTGTCAGTCTCTTAGCACGAGAACCGTGTTCCGCACGTCTGCCCAGCTGGCGCTTTGATGGTGCCAACTGGAATGTCTACAAGCAGTTGGCTGTCTTCAACTATGATGACCACGCGTCTGTGGACGACTTAGTTGAGCATTTCACGGTGACGATTCTTTCGGCAGCAGAACAATCTATTCCGCGAACGCGAACGCACACCCGTCGTTGCCCTGTCCCATGGTGGACAGATAATTGCCGGACTGCTATTCGGGCTCGGAGGCGCGCTCTTAGGAATTTCCAGCGGCGCCCTACTCTCGATAATCTGATCGAGTACAAAAAAATGCGTGCGAAATCCAGACAGGTGATTAAGGATAGCAAAAAGACCTCATGGACCAACTTCGTGTCATCGTTCAATCAACATACACCTTCCTCAGTCGTATGGGATAGGCTAAGGCGCGTGGCCGGAAAGTCCACATACATGCCAATCGCCGGTCTTAAAAGCGCTACAGGTGCTGTTGTTGATCAGCACGATGTGGCTAATACTTTCGGCAGTGCGTTCGCTCAAGTGTCTAGCTCAAATAATTACTCGCCTGAGTTTCTCCAAATTAAGACTCTGGAGGAATCCAAAGGTTTCTCCTTCTGCTCTAGAAACCTTGAAGACTACAATCGCCTCTTCACCATGGTAGAGTTAGATCACGCGCTTTCATCTTCGCGGGCATCTGCACCGGGACCAGACGGCATCCATGTGCGATTGTTGCAACAACTTTCTCCCGAAGGGAAGGCATTCCTACTGGAGATGTATAATCGTGTGTGGGTTGACGGCACTTTTCCTGAGAAGTGGCGGGAGGCCACCATCATACCCATTTTGAAAGCCGGAAAGGACCGCCATCTGCCTTCCAGCTACCGTCCTATTTCCCTCAGCAGTTGCGTATGCAAGGTGATGGAACGCATGCCCCCCAGGGGCCTACTCCGGTAGGTACGGGTTTGGCGAACCCGGGGTCCCGAGCCAACAGTCTCCCTCGTGTGGGCTCCTCTTCGTGGCTGAGGGAGACGGTCAACAGGCCCACCCACGTGTAGGCCGTGCGTGGAGACCCATGTCGGTGGAAAGGTTAGTCCTGGTGGTTGAGGGATGCGTATCTGAGCTCGTAACAGTATTTTTCTGAATTCGGGGAGGGTACGCATTACTAATACACTACTTTGGCTTCTGCTTCGCCTAAACGGGAGGTTAGAGACTAACCCACCCCTAATCAATCGGCCAGGACTAGGTATTGTACCGACCTCCAGGGTGAGTGGGACGGCGAGCTCGCTATATCCCCTGTGTAGCCCTGTCATCCCAGTGGGATGACCCCTTGGGCTCCGTGGTGGGTGGGGAGCACTGGGGGATGAATTTTTTCGCCAACTCTCATGTCAAACCTTCATCAAAAATCTAATCAAAAAAATTGTAGCAATGGAAAAGAAGTAGCCGAGTCTTGTGGTCCTCGCTACTTGGTAATCAGTCGAACTGAAGAAGGCCAAAAGTTTACGACCGTTAACCCCTTTACCATCCAGAGGGGATTAGACAAAATTGCTGGTGCGGTGAAATCTTGTATACGGTCGCGAAATGGCACGCTCCTAGTCGAGGCGCAATCTAACGCCCAGGCGGCATCGTTGTTGAAGGCGACCATGCTAGGGAGTTATCCTATATCCGTTACTGTACATAAGACCCTGAACTCCTCGCGTGGGGTGGTAAACACCCGTGCGTTGGACGGTATGTCCAACGAGGAGATTCAGGAGAACCTGAGAGACCAGGGAGTCATAAGTGTGTACCGAGTGCAGCGCAGAGAAGGTGGGGAATTGTTGCCTACTCGTACCCTGTTCCTTACTTTTGATAGGGTAGATCTTCCTCAAAAGATTAAGGCAGGATACGAGAGTATTGAGGTTAGGCCCTATATACCAAACCCCCTGCGGTGCTACAAGTGTCAGCGTTATGGTCACACTAGTCAACTGTGTAATGGATCTCCAGCATGCGTGAACTGTGGTTTGGCTTTACACGAGGGTGAGTGCTCCTCGCCCATTAAATGCATAAACTGTGCCGGGGAGCATCCATCTAGCTCCAAAGACTGCCCACGTTTTGTGGAAGAAAAGGCAATACAGGAGATCCGGGTTAAGGAGAAGGTTTCCTTCTCGGACGCTCGGAAGCTCCTGCGTACTCGCTTGCCCTCCGTTCCTAGGTCCGGTACTTATAGCTCTGTTTTGGCTAAACCCGTTCCTAGGAAAGAAATTGCAACGCAAACCTGCGGTGCAGGGGAGCCTACCATCTCCGATAGAGTTCTTGTCCCGACACAAGTACGGCAGTCCACAACTCCATCACCAGCGTCGGCAAATACATCACCTAAACGGACGAAGGAAGCTAAAACCTCAGCCCCGTCCCAAGCCAAACCGTCGACTTCTACAAGGAAATATGACAAGCCTGTAATATACGATCCGCCGCCTAAAGAATTTAAGACCAGTTACCAAAGGACAGATTTCCTGAAAGATTCGACCCGTACCCCCAGGAAGAAGAAAACCTCTAGAGCATCCCGAAGCTCCTCTTCTGAAGAGCTTTCTGGTGATGAATCGGATCGACGACTGTCATCTTCGTCGATCCCTGTGTCCAATAAGTTTGAAGCTCTCGAACCTAAGTTCTCTTTAGGGAAAGGGGCTTCATCCGCCGAAGAGATGGACCTAGAGGATACCGACCCCAGAACGGCAACCAAAAAGCGTCAGGATAAACCGGCAGAAAAAGGTGTTAGCCCTACGCCTAAGAAAAAGGGTAAGCTGATTCGACCACCATTAAAGTCGGTTTAATGTAGACCACCTTTTAGAACCTATCTCCATAGTTCCAATGGCTATCCTCCAATGGAACATGCGGGGTTTAAGAACACATCGACCAGAACTGGAACTTTTGCTCAGTAAGCATAACCCCTTAGTGGTATGCTTACAAGAGACTAAGCTACGACCGCAAGACAAGTTTAAAATTCGACGCTACACACCACTGCGGTGTGATATTGACACAGAAGAGGGCATTCCTGCTCACGGGGGCACTATGATGCTCCTCAGGGATGACATATTTGTAGACCCGGTACAGCTGCAATCTGATATACAATCTGTAGCTGTAAGGATTAAGCTGCCAACAATCGAATTTTGCATTTGCAATGTATATCTCCCGCCATCAGATGACCTCTCGTTAATTGACCTTGAAGATCTGGTTTCCCAACTTTCAACACCATTTCTAATAGTTGGAGACTTTAATGCCCATCACCCACTATGGGGTTCAACTCGGGCATGTTCGAGAGGCCACCTCATTGCAAAATTCTTGGAGAGCAATAACTTGGTTCTCCTGAATTCCGGAGAGCCAACGTTCCTCTCAGACGCTTATAACACCCATTCGCACATCGATTTGGCAGTATGTTCATCCCAGTTAGCAGTTTCATTGCAGTGGAATGTCATCTCTGATTTACATTCCAGCGACCACTTCCCATGTCTTCTTAGTCTCTTAGCACACGATGTGTCTACCTCACGTAACCCTAGATGGCGCTTTGATCGTGCCAACTGGAACCTTTACACCCAGTTGGCTGTCTTTGATTACAATGAGCACGATTCTGTGAATGATCTAGTCGATCATCTCACAGAGACAATTCTTTCCGCTGCAGAAGAGTCTATTCCACGTTCGGCCACCCAACGTGGTCGACTTCCTGTCCCGTGGTGGAACAACGACTGCCGGAATGCTATTCGTGCTCGTAGACGTGCTCTACGGGTATTTCAACGACACCCTACCCAAAGTAATCTAATTGAGTACAAGAAAGCGCGTGCACAGTCTAGGCAAATAATTAAGGATAGCAAAAAGATCTCATGGAACAACTTTGTCTCATCTTTTAACAGATGGACACCATCGTCTGTTGTATGGGATAGGTTAAGGCGCGTGGCCGGAAAATCAACCCACTTGCAGATCGCTGGTCTGAAAACACCTGCAGGAGTTGTTGATCCGTTTGTCGTGGCTAACACCTTCGGCTGTGCTTTCGCTCAGGTGTCTAGCTCAAGTAATTATGCTCCTGAGTTTATCTCAATTAAGACTCAGGTAGAATCTCAAGGTTTCGTGTTTAGTTCCAGAAACCTTGAAGATTATAACCGCCTCTTCACCTTGGCGGAGTTAGAACACGCTCTTTCATCATCGCGACTGACAGCACCAGGACCGGACGGAATCCACGTTCAAATGTTACAACATCTCTCACCTGAAGGTAAGGCATACCTGCTCGAGGTCTATAACCGTGTTTGGGTTGATGCCACGTTTCCGGACAAGTGGCGAGAAGCCACCATTATACCGATTTTGAAAGCTGGCAAGGACCGCCACCTACCTTCTAGCTACCGTCCTATTTCCCTCACCAGTTGCGTCTGCAAGGTGATGGAACGCATGATAAATGGGCGGTTGGTATGGTGGCTGGAAACGCACAACCTACTGAATAACATCCAGTGCGGTTTTCGACGACGCCGTTCAACAGTGGATCATCTTGTGTCCATGTCGACACAGATTATGAACGGCTTTCTTAAAAACTGTCAAACAGTCGGAATATTTTTTGACCTCGAAAAGGCTTATGATACGTGTTGGCGTGCAGGGTTGCTACGTACTCTGCATAGCTGGAATATACGTGGACGCCTACCACTCTTTCTTCAGGAATTCTTGAAAGACCGCGTATTCCGAGTAAGGGTTGGCTCGGTTCTTTCGAACCTTTTCGTTCAAGAGAACGGTGTACCACAGGGATCGGTGCTAAGTGTTACATTGTTTGCTATTGCGATTAATTCTATCTCGAAATGTGTACCTCCGGGGATCTCGTCAAGCCTATTCGTAGATGACTTTGCCGTCTACTGTACATCTCAGCGCACTTCGTTTATAGAGCGCCGTCTTCAAACCACCTTGGACAACCTTAAGGTTTGGAGTTTAAAGAACGGCTTCCGATTCTCTGCTGAGAAAACCATCTGTGTTAACTTCTGGCGACAGCGGAGTCGACTACCTCCAAGGCTCCGGCTAGGCGCTGATCTACTACCTTTTGCGGATGAGACGAGGTTCCTTGGATTGATATTTGATAGAAAACTTAGTTGGTCGTCGCATATAGCACAACTGAAAGCACGATGTGACCGATCTTTAAATATCTTGCGGGTACTAAGTGGAAAATCGTGGGGAGCGGACCGTACAGTGTTATTGCGACTGTATCGCACACTTATCCGTTCCAAATTAGATTATGGTAGTATCGTTTATGGCTCAGCACGACCATCTGTGCTGAAGAGATTAGACACAGTCCATAATTGTGGCATACGTATAGCAGTTGGGGCATTTCCAACGAGCCGGGTTATAAGCCTGTATGCTGAGTCTGCAGAACCTCCTCTGCAGTACAGGGGCAACATGCTATTAGCAAATTATGGCTGTGGACTTAATTGCATGCCCACACATCCAACGTTTACGCCGTTCTTTAACACCTTCATGGACGTGCGTTATAGGAACACTTCTATTAAACCAAAGCCACCTGGTTTTCGTTTCCGGGAGCTCCTTAGACGTCTTAATAGCGAACTGCCTAAGATGTATCCTAGGGGGGAGAGGACATACCCTCCTTGGTTGTGCAGAGCGCCCCACGTTGATCTGGGCATGACCACACACGATAAATCTACCATGTCTATGTCTAGTATCCGTACTTGCTTTTTAGAGTTTTTATCGCGATATCAGGACCATATTAAAATTTACACCGACGGGTCCAAGAATTCAGATGGTGTTGGTTGTGCTTACGTGTGTGGAACCGAACCCTATACATTCGGATTCCACACTAGCACTTCCATTTTTACCGCAGAGCTCTATGCAATATACCGGGCCATTTTACACGTACGTCGACGAAAGTTGGGGAACTGCTTAATCCTGAGTGATTCCCTCAGTGCACTTCAAAGCCTGCGGCAGCTGTACAACTACCACCCTATTGTGCAGCGGATACAGGATGCCCTCCACGTTTTACACGCTTCTGGCGTGAGCGTGGTGTGTGCATGGATTCCTGGTCACGTAGGCTTGCGGGGGAATGAAATGGCGGATTCGGCAGCCAAGACGGCTACCATGAAGCCCAGGGTTCGACTACCATGTGTGACATCGGAAGATTTTAGGGCGGTATTACGGAGAGCTGTTCTAACCTGCTGGCAGGAAGAGTGGTCCGCTCTCCGCAATAATAAACTGAGATGTATTAAGGAACTTCCGATTCCCTGGGTTACCTCCTGTCGGTCATCTCGTCGCGAGGAGGTGACTTTGGCTCGGTTGCGCATTGGGCATTGTTATTTTAGCCACAGCTTTTTATTGAATAGAACCCCGGTTCCCGTTTGCCCACTGTGCAGTGGTGACCTGACTGTCCGTCACTTTCTTTTAGATTGTTATAGCTTGGCACGTCTCCGCAGGTCTCTCCAGCTGCCGGCCAGCTTGGCGGATATCCTCGCGGATGACGAAACGGCAGTGGGCAAAGTTTTAGCATTTGTTTCAGCTGTGAATTTTAGAATTTAACCTCAAGTATCCTTTTTGTTGTTTTTTTAGTATATATGTGTGTAGTTTTAACAGGTTTGTAGATAATAATATATATTTTTAGAAATTTTTATATCTGGCTTTTGCCATGACTTGTTTTTTAAAGGGCGCTGATGACCGCCGTAGTTGAGCGCCCCTATACACATCATCATCTCTCCTTGGAACGCATGATCAATGGGCGGTTGGTGTGGTGGCTGGAAACTCACAACCTCCTGACATACATCCAGTGTGGATTCCGACGTCGCCGCTCCACAGTTGACCATCTGGTGTCGATGTCGACACAAATCATGAACGGCTTTATGAGGAACTGTCAGACCGTCGGCATATTTTTCGATCTGGAGAAGGCCTATGATACGTGTTGGCGTGCAGGTATCCTACGCACCTTGCACGGCTGGAACGTACGTGGGCGCCTACCTGTTTTCCTTCGGGAGTTCATTAGCGACCGCGTTTTTCGGGTAAGGGTCGGCTCAGTTTTTTCGAATCTTTTCGTACAAGAGAACGGTGTTCCTCAACGATCGGTGCTGAGCGTTACACTGTTCGCTATTGCCATCAACTCTATTTCCCAATGTGTTCCTCTAGGGGTTTCATCGTGCTTGTTCGTAGACGACTTCGCCCTGTACTGCACTTCACGACGCACTGCATTCGTGGAGCGCTGTCTGCAGCAATGTTTAGACAACCTCCGCGATTGGAGTGCTAAAAACTGCTTCCGATTCTCCACAGAAAAAACTGTCTGCGTCAACTTCTGGCGCAATAGGAGTCGTTTACCACCTTCACTCCGACTCGGTCCACACCTCTTACCATTTGCAGATGAAACGAGGTTCCTGGGACTGATCTTTGATCGGAAGCTTAGCTGGACATCTCATATAGCAGTGCTGAAAGCACGATGTGAGCGTTCTCTTAACATACTGCGGGTACTTAGTGGACGATCGTGGGGAGCGGATCGCTCAGTGCTGCTTCGTTTGTATCGCACACTGATCCGATCCAAATTGGACTATGGGTGCATCGTTTATGCTTCAGCTCGTCCATCTGCGCTGAAGAAACTAGACACGGTTCATAACTCTGGGCTTCGTATCGCTATTGGAGCATTTCCAACTAGCCCAGTGGTGAGCCTCTACGCCGAAGCAGCAGAACCTCCTCTGCAGTATCGCCGCGAGGTTTTGCTGGGGAATTACGGCTGTGGGCTAAATAGTATGCCTTCGCATCCGGCGTATGCACGGTTTTTCGACACCTTATTTGACGGACGTTATAGCAACACGAGTATAAACCCGAAGCCGCCAGGTTTTCGGTTCCGGGAGCTCCTAGGGAGTCATGCACTCGAAATGCCTAGGATGTTACCCAAGGGCGAAAGAGTGTATCCTCCATGGTTGCGTGTAGGATCCCACGTAGATCTTGGGATGACGGTGCACAGGAAGGCTACGACGCCCTCGTGTAGTATCCGCAGTAGTTTTTTAGAGTTTGTAACTTATTATAAGGACCATACTTTAATTTATACAGATGGATCCAAAAGCGATACAGGTGTCGGATGTGCTTACATCCATGGAGCCGAACCCTATACATTCGGTTTCCATGGCAGTACTTCCATTTATAGTGCAGAGCTCTATGCAATATACCGAGCCGTCATACATGTTCGCCGAAGAAAGTTAGGTAATTGTCTTATCCTAAGTGATTCCCGAAGCGCACTTCAGTGCCTTCGTGAGTTGTACAACCAACACCCAATTGTGCAACGCATACAGGATGCACTCCACGTTTTACACGTCTCTGGCGTTAGCGTGGTGTGCGCATGGATTCCTGGCCACGCAGGCCTGCATGGGAACGAACTGGCGGATTCGGCAGCAAAGGTGGCAAGCGTAGAACCGAGTGTCAACATCCCTTTTGTCACCGCGGAAGACTTTAGGCTTGTTGTGCGTAGAGCGGCGCTGTCACGCTGGCGTGATGATTGGTCTGCTCTGCGTAATAACAAGCTGAGAAGGGTAAAAGAACTTCCGGATAACTGGGCGACCTCCTATCGCTCATCGCGTCGGGAGGAGGTGAGTTTGGCTCGGTTGCGTATTGGGCACTGCTACTTCTCACACAGTCACCTGTTGAGGAGGGTCACTGCTTCTGTTTGCGAGTCATGTGGTCAGGCTCTCTCGGTCCGTCATGTGCTGCTCGAGTGTATTCACCTAGCAGACCTGCGGGAGTCTCTGCAGCTGCCGGTCAGCTTGACGGAGATCCTAGCAGACAATAACTCTGCGGTGGAAAAAGTCCTGAAGTACATCGCCAGAGTTCAGTTAAGAATTTAATAGTTTATGCTTTTATCGTCTGTTATTTTATACGTTTTTATTTTCATAGTCTATTGCTGGTTTCGGCCGGCTTTTGTTATAAATATATTTTTGTTTTATTTATACATGTTATATCTATTGCGTTTTTGTATTTTAGCAATAAATAGTGTTTTGTTTTTGTATTTCTTTTAAATGTTTATTTTTATAGATATATTTCTACTTAGTGTGTAAGTTTTTTTTAGTATCATTCGCACAATGGTCTTAAATGGGCGCTGATGACCTAGCAGTTGAGCGCCCATAAACACAAATCATCATCATCCGAAGTTCTGGACGTGCTGGCAACTCCAACTCTCGAAGGCGATGTGCACTCTACGACGTCTCGAAGCAGAGTCCTCGTAAAAGACCTCAACTCAACACCATGCTGGCGGGCTGTTTGGAACAGCCCGAAGGGTGGTCAAATCGTGTACCTGCTCTGGGAAGAGCTTAACCACGTAGTGGCGGCATGTGGATGTTGCAGAATGACGGGTGTATTTTAAGTAGGGTTAGTGAAGGGAGGTAGCTTGTTGCTCCTCAGGGAATGATGAACCGGGTGCTACGGACAGCGTGTACCGCTGGTGGGTTAGTTAATAAACTAGGAAGAAGGTATGTAAGTAATTTTGAATATTCCAGAATAAAAAAAATGGATTAGCTGAAATTGTAATTTAGGCTGGAATGGAGATCATGTGGTTACCGGTAGTGACCGCAAGACATGCGGGGTAACCGGTTCGTTTTAAGCGACGTTCACGAGGAACAATCCCCAAGGGATCTGACGAGGGCGCTCTGATGTTCGGGCAAACCCTCGAAGAATTTTGCCGCCCGGCGCCTAATTTCATCCTCCACATATCGGAGGGATGAAGCCTCGTGAAGTAATCTCACGGGTAACCTTGTGAAAACAGAATAAATAATCCGAAGACATTTATTCTGTGCACGTTGGAGCAGAACTAGATGTGAGCCTGCGGCCATACCCCAGACTTCGCACGCATAGAGCATGATAGGGAGGACCAGAGCCATAAAGAGGCGCAGCTTTAGGGGAACAGACATCGCAGACCGAAGCACAGGATATAGTGATGCCACGGCAGCACACGACCGATGAGCTTGCTTCTGGATGTGCTCCCGAAGAGTTAGGCCCTTGGGGGAAATTGACGGGAAAGCGGCGCTTGGTGAACAGAATTGCTTGGCTTTTCTCCGTATTAATGGACAATCGCCAACGCGTGCACCAATCCTGGAGGAGGATTAGGTAACGTTGAATGGGGTTGAAGGTTCTGCGTGGGTGTCTATTTGTTGAGAATAGCAGCACGTCGTCAGCATATTGTGCTATGTTGACGTGCTGTTCAGTGGGAAGGTCAGCCACGTAGATGCTGTACAGCGTCGGGAATAATACAGAGCCTTCGGGGACTCCGCCGCGGATAGACCTTCGTGTAGATGTTTTTCCAGCCACTGTGACAGTGAAGAATCTATGTTCTAGGAAAGAGTGAAGAAGGTGTATGACTTGAGTGGGAAGCTCCAGCTGGATGAATTTGTACAGAAGACCCGCATGCCAGGTCGTAGAGAAAGCCTTTTCCACGTCCAGAGAAACCGCCGAGGTGAATGCCTTGTCCTGGAAACCCAGGGCTGCAGCCTCCACCATGCGCAGCAACTGCTGTGACGTAGAATGCCCAGGACGAAAGCCAAACTGGTGAGGAGGGATGGCTTGTATGTCACCCAGAAAGGGGGACATGCGGGCTAAGAAAAGTCTCTCGGAAACCTTCCAGAGAACAGAAAGGAGGCTAATGGAGCGGTAGTTGGCAGGATTAACCGGGTCTTTCCCTGGCTTCAAGATGCATATCACCCGAGCCTCTTTCCAACTACGTGGAAAGTGACTCAGAAAGAGACACATATTGAAGACTCTGGTAAGAAATAAAACGGGCCTGAAAGGAAGGTGGCGGAGCATGAGTGGCGTTATGCCATCAGGTCCCGCCGCCTTTTTTGGTTTGAGGCGCCGGAGTACGCCCTGAAGCTCACTGGGTCTTATAACTGGGAGTGTGTCCGCCTCAGCCGGGGGTCGCCGAAAGTATCGACGAACCTCCTGCCTAACGTGGTCAGAGAAGGCAGGGTCCTGGGGGTCTTCTCTGGGCCTAATGGTCCTCTCAAGGTAGTCGGCGAACACCGTAGCCTTGGCCTGTGGTTGGTAGGGCAGGCCTTGGGTACCCTGGAGTGGGGAGTTTGGGGTCCCGTGGTGGTTCCGAAGTCTTTTAATGACCCTCCACACGTCTCCGTCCTCGAGGTTCATACGAGACATCGTGTCCTCCCACGCGCGCACTCTGTGCTCATGTAGGCGGGCACGAACCTCTCGGCACAATCGCCGATGAAGCCCTCGATTATGAGGCGTGCGTTGTCTCTGGTAGAGCCGCCTTGCTGCCCATGAACGGCGAATAAGAAGCAGGATGTCTAGGGGAAGAACATCCGGATGAAGAGGGGCTGGGGTGATAACTGTAAGGTTGCGGACCGTTCGCTTCACGACTGAGGTGAAGGACGAGACCGCGGCCTCAATGGAGGGGATGTCGGTTATGTTGGGGTTGGGGGAATGGAGTCATTCAGGCAGACTTTGACGCAATCCCAGTCCACATCCCGGTTTTGAACCGAGACGTCGTGATTGGCAATCCGTGTATTAACCTCAGCAAGGACTGGGTTGTGATCTGAATGTAATGCGTTGAGCGAAGTGAGTGAGAAATGAAATGGAAAGCGTTTGAAGATAGCGAAGTCGATATGAGGTGGGCGACCCCGACCACGCGGGTAAAGAGTGAGTTGCCATGGGTCGTCAACTCGAAGGTGAGGGTCCGCATCTACCATGCGGATAATGTCACTGCCTCTCCTATCCGCTCGGGGACCATGATGCCAACGCTGATGTTTGGCATTGAAATCCCCGGCCATAATGACATTAGGTTGTAAGGAAAGAATGGATTGGTAGTCATTGGCTACAAACTGTGAGCGGCGGGGATGGTAGGCATATACTACCAGTACTTCAGAACCGCCAAGGTTCACGCAGGCTGCCGTGGCTTCTAGAGTCTGGAGTTGTGGAAGCTGGACAGCTCGATGGACCACACTTCTCCTCCTTTAGGATCGCTGTGCCACCTCCTCGGCGACCAGCACGATCCGTTCGGAGACAGTGGTACCCCGAGAGATGGAAGGGAGGCAGTGGCATGCAGCATCAGTGGTGTCGTTGAAGGTACACCCTGCTCCGAAGAGCAGGGGCCTCCGACATTTAGCCATCCCGGGACATTGTCCCTTACTGACATTAAACAGGGTAATAGCAAGATGGTGGTTAGGCGGTGAGTTTTAATTCTAGGAGGGTAATGTAAAGTTAGGTATAGAAGATGTGAAAGCATAATTTGAAATTTCAGTTTCAATGATGAGGTGGTGTTAAGTGCTTAAAACAGCTCTGGGATGACTAGGTGTTTCCTGGGTCAATATCATATTCCCGAATCCACGGATTAGTTGGTTGAAACTGTCTGGAAAGTTGGCATAGAATTTGTGTGAAAGGTCAAGAATGTAGTCAGTCAATGTAGGAAAGGATAGGTCAGCCTGTATGTTTGCATTTGGTATGTACCAATCAGCACCTATTGCTGTGCGAAGATATCTGTTCTGGAGTACTTGGAGTTTAAGGTGGGTTTTAGCGGCAACTCCCCATATTTGGCAAGCATGTGTCAAGGCGGGTCTTAGTACCTGCTTATAAATGAGTAACTTGTTTCTCAGTGCTAGGGTACACTTCCTGTTGTAGAGAGGATAGAGCATGGACATTCTTTTGGAGACTTTATTTGCCAACGATGTAATATGGGCTTTCCAAGTAAGTCGCATGTCTAATTCTACCCCTAGATATTGGGCTTCTGATTTCCAGTGTATAGCAGCTCCTGCCAGACGCAACTCAGGAACATCTTGCAGCTGGCGACGACTGAATGTAACAGCCTGCGATTTATTTGCATTAATACGTAGCCTCCAAGTGAGGAACCACGCAGTCAGCATATCAGCATATCTTTGTGTTCGCTGTACTGCTGTCAGATGTCTAGTGGATGCCGTGGAGATGGCTGTGTCATCCGCAAATAAATATAAATTGCAGCTACTTAAGGTGGGTATGGTATTCATGTAGGTTAAGAGCAGGGGGCCAGGGACACTGCCCTGTGGAACTCCTGCATGAATGGAGTATGGCTGGGATACAATATCATCTCTAGCAACGACGAAGGTGTGGTTTGCTAGATATTTATGGAGGAAATGGATGAGGAAAGGGGGAAAGGCGTATTGAATTAAGCGAAAGAGAAGACCTTCATGCCAGACTGAATCGAATGCTTTAGAGATGTTGAGAAATAGGGCTACAACATAGTGTCTGTTTTTGAAGCCACGGATGGTGTCATCGACGAAGCGTAGAAGTTGATGTGAGGTGGAATGTTGTCGCCGAAAACCAAACTGTTCAGGTCTGAGGATATTTAAATCGTCCATGATGTGTTGTAGGCGACGTTGAAGCACCTTCTCGAATAATTTACTAATGGCAGGAAGAAGACTGATTGGACGGTTATTTGTGATATTTTTGGAATCTTTGCCTGGTTTAGGGAGGGTGATTATGCGAGCATGCCTCCATGCTGCAGGAAAGTGGGAGAGGAGAAGCAGACTGTTGAAGAGATGGACGAGTAAATTTAACCATTTTTTCGGAAGGGCTTTGAAAGCGGCATAGGGTATTTTATCATACCCGGCAGCTTTGAAAGGACGAACTGCAGCAATAATTTGACCAACCTCCTGGGGTGTTGTAAGGGGTACGTCGTGGGCATCATAAGGAGAGTGAATGAAGCGACTCACAGCCTGTTCTATTTCTGCTACCTGCTCAGCATCTGGGGATTCAGCTGGATGAAATGTGGAGGCCAGATGTTCGGCAAGTAGGTCCACCTTTTCTCTGGACGATTGGGCTATTCTCCCATCAGTCAATGGCGGGTCAGAGGAGGGAATACGCAGCAATGCCTTAGAGATCCTCCAGAGGGAGACATCTGCAGGATCAAGGGTGCTGAGTCGTCTTTCCCATTCGTCGTTGCTGAAGTCAGAGATTTCCATCTTCACCAGAGCTTGGAGTCTGTTCCACTTGTGCTTGTCTTGTGGGTTGCGTGTAATTTGATATCTACGCCTTGCTCTTTTTTGGCGGATATTAGCTGTCGTATTGGTTGGGGAAGGGATTTCCGCGGATTGTATGGGGCTCTTCGAACTAGTGTTGCTTCTTTCATGGCAGCTACCATGGTGGTGGTGATAGTGTTTGCTAGTTCATCAGCCAATTCTGCTGTAGTACATGGTTCAATTTGGGCTGGCTTGCTAATCATGATGTTAAATTTACTCCAGTTGGTACGTCTTGGCTGTATTGATGGATTAAGGGGCTTAGGCTTCACCTTAGCCTGAAAGAAAAGTAATAGATGGTAATGATCAGATGAGAGTTCTGGGAGAGAAAATACTTTTGGAGGACTGCGGACATTTTGCATAAGAGCTATGTCTAACCAATCTGGTGGACAGCGATCTCCATGAGTGATTGTAGGAGATGAGGAAGCAAGCACAGCCAGGTTTTTACGCTCCAAATAGCGCTCCAGGAGACGACCACGTTGATTTCTTATGGTGGAATTCCATAGAGTACTCTTAGCATTAAAGTCTCCCAAAGCTAGTGTTGAGGCGCCCGTAAAAATGAATTCCAAGTCCCGGTAGGAAATAGCTCTATCAGGAGGGATATACACCGAGTAGACATTGAGGGGGCCCTTATCTGTTTCAACTTGGACACCTGTCCCTTCCAATCCTTCAGTGGCTGGCAAATGTAATCTATGGTGTGGAATACCACGACGAATGTAAATTGCTGTGCCCCTATAGCCATCAGCTCTGTCGGCACGCTGACATTGCATGCCAGGGATGGTGGCCTTCATATTAGGAGAGAAGCGGGTTTCTTGGACCAGAAATATGTCCACCTTGTTAACAGCAATAAAATTGGCTGCTTCACGTAATTTATTTCTGAGTCCATTGGTGTTCCATGAACAAATGCGCAGGTCTAGAAGGTGGCGAATGATGTTATTCGTGTCTGCCATGGTTTGCTAAGAATACAAAGGTGGTGTGGACCAAAATGGTTTCTGCTGGAATAGATGGGGGCCGAATAGCCATGGCGTCCGCCAGAGCTGCAGCAAAATCAGCCTGTAGATGCAGAGGTATACGCGCCATTAGGTTCAGGAACTGTTCATCCGGTAAAGGTGTTGCAGCGTGTTGAAACGACTGTGTGGTAGTGAAGGTTGGAACATTCATTGACCTCTGATGGATGGCTTGCCCTGATGCAGGAGGAGGGCGAGATTTTGATGTTGCAGCAGGATGAAGCCTGTTCTGGTTGATGGTATGTCCTGTGCTGTGTTTAGATTCAGGACGTTTTGAAGTTGGTTGTTGTGGTGGTGGTAGTGTTGGAGGTGGTACCACTTGTGTATTGGAGACGGCCGGAGGATTAGAAACTGGAGTAGAAGACTGCAGAATAGATTCATCCTGCGGTATTTGTTGAGAGGATGAGAGCGCTGCTGCATAAGATACGTGCTGCAGCCTCTGAGCTGGGGCGGTCCTGGATAACGAGTGCCCTTAAAAGCCCCCTTTGGTATTCCCATGGGGTTGGAAACTTTGGCAGGTGCATCAAACCTCGTGCGTTGTCCGTTTTTATTCAGGACCATTTCTATCCACGCTTCCTGCCATACGGGACACTGCATATCGGCAGGAGTGATTACCTCCACAGTTATAGCACACAGGTTTTGACCCTGGTACTCCGATAATTTTGCATTCTGGACGTTTGTGCCCAGGCTCCCCGCAGTACGTGCATACTGGCTCAAGACGGCATCCTGCAGCACTATGCTGAAACTGCTGGCAGTTTGTGCATTGAAGAGGGCGAGCAGGAGGACGATAAGGTTCTACCCTGATTATGGCATCGAACATTTTTGTTTCCTTACAGATGTCTGATGAGCGGGATTCTTTGCGCAGAGCCACCCTAAAGTGCGGAAGTTTCTGCTGCGTGGGAGAGCGGTTTGATCATGATTGTCCAACTCGTTCTACTGGATAGTTGAGCTCTTGTAGGTGGGTTTGGACATCGGCTTCTGTGACGTACATAGGAAGGTCCTTGAGCGTCACGTATAGGAGTTTTTCTTCGGGCAGAAGGGTGGTTAGATATTGGACTTCTGCTTCAGATAGCAATTTCCTAATGAAGCGGTGATCGGAGGGCGTGGCTGGTAAGAAAGCAATGGTTCCTCCCATATTTTTTATTGTGAATTTAACGTCAGGATGATTATTATGTAGCCTTTTTGTGAGGTCACGAGCCTGTCCTGGGTTGCGCAGGAATATGGGAGTTGATCTCTGCGAGGGTGTAGATTGCTTGGCAGTGATAGGGGCTTCTTGCTCAACTTGAGCTGAAGGGTGGGCCGACCTGTCAGTTTGGTCTTCCTCCATTTGCTCTGGTGGTGGGGAAGAAACGGCGACCTTTCGTTTCTTCTGGTTTGCATCAACAAGCGCCGGAAAGTCTTGATTGGAGCTGTCCTCCGACAGGGCGTCATAACTGTTGGCAGTTACAGGTGGTTTGGCCTGGGGCATTGCCTGGCGGGGTTTGGCTGCCCTCTTGAGGTTAGGTGTTTGCCAACTAGGATTGTTCTTTACGTGGCTTTCATGTTGTATTAAATAATTTGTGAGGGCTTCTACCCTTGAACGGTGAGCCGAGTAGATGCGGAATTCTGCCGCAACTGCATTTACGTCGGCAGTGGAGAGCATATTGGCGAGTGACGCATCTGCTTGCTTTAAGTAGTTGTAGCGAGCCTTTCGCTCGAGGTGCAAATATCTAGCAACTTCTGGTGAAAGAGGGACGTTTGGGTTCACTATTAAGTTTCTACCCATGAAGGTGAGGAAATCTCCGCCTTGAGTGTAGTATTCAAGTGCGGCTTTTTCCGTGGTTGCATATACGGTTGATGATCCAGCAGGAGAGAGTTGAGGTGGTGCAATGTATGTAGATGTGGAATAATTTGGCTCAGTATTTGACTGAGCTTTACCAGAAGAATCCATGGCACAATGCTCAGGGGTAGCTAGTCCAGTAGAGGATAAGGCATGCTGTACCTGATTGGTGGTATTTTCCATATATTGGCCAATGAAAGGATCCAATATAATGACCAATGACAGCGCAGCTGCCAGCCAAGCAAGTGCAGCCAAGCTGCATGCAAGAGAAACGGGTGCCTTTCGCCTTCAGGACTTCACCTCTGTTTTTTCTGCAGAACTGTATGCCATCCTCTATCTGCTCCTTTTTATTTGTAAGTTAGTTCCCGGCAATTTTATCGTTTGCACTGACTCTCTAAGCGCTATTCAGGCCTTGCAACAGCACATTGCAGCTCACACGCTAGTTTTAAAAATTCAGACCCTGATCTCGCAAATGCTTAGTCGCGGATACCATTTTGTTTTTACTTGGACCCCAGGCCATGTGGGCATTTCCGGGAATGAGGAGGCGGACGCGGCTGCTAAGTCCGCTTGCCGTTTGCCCCGGAGTGTAACAACTACGGTGCCATACCAGGATGTGCAACGTTTTTTCCGTCGCCAACTCCTATCTGCTTGGCAGCACTCCTGGACAGCTTTGGAAGGCACACAACTCCGGGCAATAAAGGAGAGCGTACAACCCTGGCTAACCTCCTGCAGGGATAACCGGCGAGCCGAGGTCATACTCACCCGGCTAAGAATTGGACACACACGGGCCACTCATGGCCATTTGTTAAGAGGGGAACCGGCCCCAGTGTGTGCTCCATGTGCAGTACGCCTCACAGTACGGCATGTATTGCTCGATTGCCCTCAGTATGCCCGAGTTCGCCAGTCAGTAGGCTTGGGAACTAACTTGCTGGATGTTTTAGGGGACGACCCAGTGGCCGTAGTTAAGGCACTGCGGTTTGTTGCTGAAATCGATTTTAAAAAACATGTCTGACTTGCTTTTTATATTTGTTATTTTTAGTGATTTTAACCTATTAGTCTTTGGATGGTTTTTTATGTACTTTTAATAGTGCTGTGATTTTATTGTATTTTATTTTACCTTTTTAGCCTAATTTATGTAGTTTTTAGGTTTTAGTCTTGACTTGGGGCCCAAATGACCTTGCTGTCGACGGGCCCTAAAACCACACACTCACTCACTCACTCACTATATCTGATGACCGCCGTAGTTGAGCGCCCGTATACACATCATCATCATCTACCAGAATTCCTATGCAATTTTTCAAAACTTCGCCGTTTTCGTGTGAGCATAGGAAACACGGTATCCCGGAAGCGGATACAGGAGAACGGCGTACCTCAAGGGTCGATTTTAAGCATCGCACTGTTTGCCGTAGCTATCAATGGCATCACTAGTGCCGTTCGAAACGGAATTCCAACATCACTCTATGTTGACGACTTCGCAGTTTATTATAGGTCAGCCAACATAGATCACATTGAGCGCCAACTGCAGCTGACCATCACCCAGCTAGCAGCTTGGGCACTTCAAACCGGGTTCCACTTTTCAGCTGCGAAGACACAGTGTATCCACTTTCACCGCCTACGAGGTATTCACCCGCCTCCTGATATTCATTTGAACGGCACACCCCTGCCATTTGTCTCGAACCTGAAGTTCTTGGGCCTCTTCTTGGACAGACAACTCAACTGGGAGCACCATATTCGTCACCTTCGAGCCTCTTGCGATCGTTCTCTTCGGGTGCTGAAGGTATTATCTGGAGCATCTTGGGGAGGCGATCGCACGGTAATGTTGAGGCTGTACCGCTCCCTGGTTAGGTCCAAGCTGGACTATGGCAGTTTTATTTATGGCGCAGCGACCGCCTCTAAACTTCGCCTGTTAGACACCGTGCATCATACTGGCATCCGCCTTGCCACAGGAGCTTTCGGCACCACTCGAGTCGACTGCCTGTATGCAGACTCAGGCGAACCTCCGCTCCATATTCGTCGCTCGCTGTTACTCTGCTCATATGCCTCGAAGTTGGCTAGTTATCCCAATCATCCTTGTTTTAAACCAGTTCTCTGTCTAGATTTAGTCCACCGTTATATGCGCCCTGGTTGTCGGACACGCCCCATGGGAATAAGATTTCGTGATCTCCTACATTCCCATGGCATCCGAATGCCTCGCGTGGAGAGGTCGTCCATCTGCCCTTATCCTGCATGGCAGCTCAATCGTGCGCGGTTCGATCTAACACTTTCAAGCAACTCTAGACTCGCTACTCCACATTCGGTGTTCCAACAACTTTTTGCCGAACTACTGGGCCGATATTCTAACTATGTTCCTGTCTTTACAGACGGTTCTCAGTTAGGTAGCGCTACGGGTTGCGCGTTCTTCGTTAACGGTGAGGCACACAAATTTCTACTTTTGGACTCAACTTCGGTCTTCTCAGCAGAGCTGTATGCAATCTACTATTTCTCCTTTTTATTTGCAAGTTAGCTCCTGGCTCTTTTATCGTCTGCACTGACTGTCTAAGTGCGCTTCAGGCTTTACAACAGCACACTGCCACTCACACACTGGTTTTAAAAATACAGACCCAGATCTCGCAAATGCTCAGTCGCGGATACAATTTTGTTTTTACTTGGGCCCCAGGCCATGTTGGGATTTCCGGGAACGAGGAGGCGGACGCGGTTGCTAAGTCTGCTTGCCGTTTGCCCCGGAGTTTAACAACTACGGTGCCATTCCAGGACGTGCAACGTTTTTTTCCGTCGCCAACTACTATCTGCTTGGCAGCACTCCTGGACAGCTTTGAAAGGCACACAACTCCGGGCAATAAAGGATAGCGTACAACCCTGGCTAACTTCCTGCAGGGATAACCGGCGAGCCGAGGTGATACTCACCCGGCTGAGAATTGGGCACACACGAGCTACTCATGGCCATTTGTTAAGAGGGGAACCGGCCCCTGTGTGTGCTCCATGTGCAGTACGCCTCACTGTGCGGCATGTATTGTTGGATTGCCCGCAGTACGCCCGCGTTCGCCAATCTTTGGGCTTGGGGACCAAGTTGCACGGTATTTTAGGTGACGACCCATTGGCCGTGGATAAGGCACTGCGGTTTGTTTTTAAAATTGGTTTTAATAAACAAGTCTAACTTGGATTTTATATTTATTTTAGAGATTTTAAATTATTAGTCTTTAGATGGCTTTTTATGTCCTTTTAACAATTGAGTGTTTTTATTATATTTTACCTTTTAGCAATTTTTTATAGCTTTTAGGTTTTAGTGTTGATTAGGGCCCAAATGACCTTGATGTCGACGGGCCCTAAAACCCCACACACTCACTCCGTAGCATGCCACATGCTCACCCTTGCAATTAGCGCATGTAGGTACCTCTGTGGTGGACCTCGGACACTCCTCCTTTGTGTGGGTTTCGCCGCACCTCAAGCAACGAAGGTTACGGCGGCAGAATTGGCTAGAGTGATTAAACCCTAAGCAACGGAGACATTGGGGGGGGTGGCCGCCATGGCTCCTGACGTGTTCCAAAGTTGCCCTGAGGTAACAGATGGTTTTGACACCATCCAGTTTGCCCTCAGGGACTTTAGCTCGCTCCACTATTATTAGGAATAGGGGTATTGCGATGGGGCCAGATGGGCCCTCTGGAGCTGGCTTAGTGAGTTGCTTGACTACTCGTGAGGAAATGCCCTGACGTCGAAGGTCGTCCTCAATATCCCCCACAGAGGTATCCACTGGGAGGCCCCGGATAACCCTGCGTATGTCTCGAGCCTTATCAAGGCCGAAGGTAAAATCGGGCACAGACTTGCTATCAAAAGCCCTGATCAGCAAATGATAGTCTTCCACGCTCTTGGCCTGGAAGACAAACCTGCTTTTGCGCCTATTCACCAGGCATGACCCCGAGAGAGTCGGCATGACTTCCTTTAGGAAGCCAACCAGCCCCTTGAAGTCATCCACGATGATAGGTGGGATGTGTCGTCTTGGTGGCTCCCTAATCCTGGGTCCACCAGTAGATGGCACATCTGAAGCAGTTCTTCTCTTCCTCCGAGAAGTCACCTGAAATTCTGCTTCGACATCCGTGTCGATGTTCGACGAGCTAGTCTCGGACTCGCTTTCCATTGTGGATGGATGAAGTTGGGGAGCCTCAGCTCCGTTGAAAAGGCCTGCTTCAGTAGAGCAGGTGTGGTGGGAGAGCTCACTCTCCAATTTTCCTGAGCTCGGAGAAGATTCCCGGGAAAAACCCTGGTTGGTTTGTTGTTGGTCGATAGCCAAACGTTTGGTCTTATCTTTTCCGCTCTTTTGGCGTTGTTGGCGAGGCCGTTTGATTCCTACCGTAGCCTGTCTCACGGTAGGTTGGTGCGTAATTCCAGTACTGGTGCTAGGAATAGCATCCTGTACAGGACATTTGGTTTGGTTGGGGGTGGCGTTTTGGGTGGGCATGTCTCCCTGCACCTTTCGGTGCAGCACTACAGCTACTTAAGGCTAACACCTATCAGTAACAGGATGCTATTTGCGTGAAGCTCAGAGGGCCGAGCACTGGGTGCGCCTATATAACCGCCCTAAGACGTTGGCTGTGGTCTTGTGCTTCTCCTGACTGATTCCTTAGGCTTGCTGCTTCCGGCGTTTTCTAGTAGGTTGTCGCTCGCACGCACGCTGTTGCTGCTGCTCTCTTCTGGAGATTATGCAAATTGCCGGGAGCTTCCCGAAGGGCCCTCCCGATGGTGGCAATTGCTGACTCCAAAGCTCTGGATGCGCTGGCAACTCTCGAAGGCGATGTTACCTCTTCGGCGTCTCGAAGCGGAATGTGGCAGTGGCTTCCAAGTCCAAGTCGTATACTGACAGGCTGTTAACAGCCAGAAGGTTTTTGCTGCGTACCCACCCAGGTTTTGGGTCTGACCGCAGGTTGATATTTCTGATGTTTACAGGATGATGTGATATTTTTTGTTGAGGAAATTTGTTTGAGGTAGCTTTTTGCTCCTCTTTAATTTTGTACAGGATGCCAAACCGCTTTTTTGTTTACACCCTGGTGTTTTATTATTCTAAAGTGGGGTAAATTTTGTAGCCAAACAGCTCTTTTGGAGTTTTGGAATTTAGTTTGTGCTGCTGTAAGGATTAACTCCTTTGTAACCTCGGGTGCCCGCAAGCCATACGGGGTACCCGGTAACGCCCGAAGCGGCGTCTCGCAGCGTCGTAGTCTCCTAGAGGCCGAACCAGGGCGCTTCTATGAGCTGGAATTTTGTCGTAACATTTTGTTGCCCGGCGTCTAATTTCGTCCTCCACGTATGGGAGAAGGGAAGCTTCGTGAAGCAACCTCACGGGAAAGAACGGCCCACAGAATATATGGATCGGAGTCCTCCTCTGTGCACGCTGAAGGTATGCTATCCAGCTATCGGCAGCCATGCCCCAGATTTCACAGGCGTACAACATAATTGGGTTTATCAGCGCTCGAAAGAGGTGTAGCTTTAAGCGGACTGGCATCGAGCGCGAATCCAGCATTAGTTACAGGGAGTCAATAGCCCCCTGCACCCGTGCCGATAGTTCCCTGCTGTGTCCGCGGAAAGTTAAGCCTCTATCATGTTGAACGCCAAGGTACCTGATGGAATTAGTCCACTCTATCCTTCGGCCCCTGAAGTGAAAGTTGGGGCGGCCAGCGGGGGTGTGGCGCTTCGTTAAAAGAATGGCGTGGCTTTTGTCCGGATTTACGGACATCCGCCAACGCCTGCACCATTCTTGTGTGAGACGGAGGTGTCTCTGAATTGGGTTGAAGGCTCTGAGTATATGTCTGTTTTTGCAGAACAACAACACGTCGTCAGCGTATTGTGCCATTTCGACCTGTTGTTGAGTTAGAAAATCTGCCATGAAAACACTAAATTGTGTGGGGGATAGTACAGAGCCTTCGGGGACTCCGCCTCTCACGGGTCTGAGTGTAGATGTTTTCCCCGCTACTGTGACTTTAAATGATCTGTGCCTGAGAAAGTTGTGTAGGATGTTAATTAGCTGTGTGGATAGCCCCATTTGGATAAGTTTGAAGATCAGACCGGCATGCCATGTCGTGGAGAAGGCCTTTTCGACATCCGAAGATACCAATGCCGCTGCCTCCACCACACGTAGCAGCTGTTGGGTAGTCGAGTGCCCAGGACGAAATCCGCCTTCCCAATCGACTTCTCGCGTTTGAAGCGAGGTGTCATGACTGGCAAACCTAGTGTTGATTTCCGTCAGCACCGGATTATGGTCAGAATGAAGTGCGTTTAGTGACGTAAGAGTGAGATGAAATGGAAAAAGCTTTGTGATTGCGAAGTCAATGACTGATGGATGTCCTCCACCTCGTGGATAGTGCGTTGGTTGCCAGGGACCCTGCACTTGAAGCTGTGGGTCTCCATCTATTAGGCTAATGATTTGATTGTTTTGCATTGAAGTACCCAGCACTTGGGTGTAGGTTTAGGATAGATAGATAGTCGTTTGGAACGAACTGTCGGTTGGGGGGGGGTGATACACAGAGACCACCAGGACCTCAGTTCCGCCAAGGTCAAGACAGATTGCCGTGGCCTCTAGGGTTTGAAGAGGAGGGAGCTGGATGGGTTTATGGACTACATTTTGCCGGACAAGTACCAGGGCGGCCTTGGCGATCCGAGCGATGGCAAATGTAGCCCGGGATGCGGAAACGGGTGTCTGGACGGAGATGCGTTTCGCTGACTAGGATGACGTCTAAGGCATTTGCTCGAGCGAACTGCAATAGCTCGCCCCCCTGATCAACCAGGCCACACGCATTCCAGAATGCGAAGCGAAAAGAGGTACGAGACCTAGTTCGATTCGCCATTCTGTGATTGCTGGATACCAATTGACAGTAGGGCAAGTCCCTCCATTGCAGCCAGCATCTTGCTTGCCGGGTCTGAAGCGCAGAAAAACTTCACTAAGATCTCACAGATTTTCTGTCCATGTGATTGCAGCAAATTCTGCAACGACTCACAACCTCGCTGTCACCCATTATTTTGTGTCTGCAGGAGACAAAACTTCACAGCCAGGATACCTTTACCTTTCCTGGCTACTCATCGGTGCGCTTCGATCTCCCACCGACTCCTGGTTCTCCTGCCCATGGGGGTGTTATGATGCTCGTTGGTGATAACATTTATTATCAAGCTCTTCGGCTCACCACCCACCTGCAAGCTGTTGCTGCCATAGTCCGCTTTCCTGGTTTTTCGTTTACACTTTGTTCTGTTTATTTTCCACCTTCTTCTCCTCTCCCTCTTGCTGACCTCGCAGCTTTAGTAGCGCAGCTCCCGACGCCTTACCTTCTGTTGGGAGACTTCAATGCCCACCACCCCCTATGGGGATCTCCACGGGCTTGCGCAAGGGGGAACGACCCCGTTGATTTTTTTTCCCAGTACAATCTTTCCGTTCTAAACACCGGCCAACCAACCTTTCTTTCCGATTCCAGCGGCAGTTTCTCTCACCTCGACCTAGCAGTTTGCTCCCAACAGCTTACACATCGCCTACAGTGGAACGTCATCTCTGACAGCTTTGGCAGCGATCATTTTCCGTGTGTTATACGCCTACTTTCACACAATGTTCCATCGTCACGTGTACCCCACTGGCAATTCCACAGAGCGCAGTGGCTCCTTTACTCAAACTTGGCGGTCTTCGAAGACCGCCTCTTTATCAACGTCGACGACATGGTGGATCACCTTACCTCCGTCATTACTTCTGCTGCCGAACAAGCAATACCCAGGTCGTCATCCCATCCGAAACGCCTGCCAGTCCCTTGGTGGACCGACGAGTGCCGGGCGGCGATCCAAGCACGGAGGAAGGCACTTCGAGTGTTTCGGCGCCACCCTGCTCTTGGCAATCTGGTCACATATAAACGACTTCGTGCCCGTGCTCGTCACATCATTATGGACAGTAAACGGGCCTCTTGGAAGCGCTTTGTGGAGTCATTTAGTCCCTTCACACCATCTTCTATTGTATGGGATCGGCTTCGCCGCGTCGCCGGCAAAGCTTCCAGCCTCCCGATTCCCGGCCTAGTGTCGTTATTCCCGGAGCCGTTGCTGACGCCTTGGGAACTGCCTTCGCTGACGTTTCCAGTTCCTCCCACTATCATGCAGCATTCTTATCTGCGAAAGACCGGGTGGAATCCCATGAGCTCTCGTTTTCCTCATCTAACACGGAATTTTACAAACACGGATTTCTCCGAGGCCGAGCTAGAAAGGGCCCTAGCTTCTTCTAGGCCCTCTGCTCCTGGCCCAGATGGTATACACCTTCTGATGCTCCAATACCTTACCTCCCCTGGTAGAAGGTTCCTTCTAAGCGTGTACAACCGTATCTGGCGTACTGCCACATTTCCATCCGCCTGGCGTGAGGCCACCATAGTCCCCATTTTAAAGCCTGGTAAGGACCCCCATCTACCTTCCAGTTATCGCCCGATCTCCCTCACCAGCGTCATCTGCAAGGTGATGGAGCGCATGATACACGGGCGATTGACATGGTGGCTGGAATCCCAACATTTGCTGTCCAATGTCCAATGCGGCTCTCGACGCTTCCGTTCTACAACTGATCACCTTGTCTCCCTATCAACACACATTATGGACAATTTTTTGCGGAGGAATCACACGGTTGCCGTCTTTTTTGATCTCGCCAAAGCATACGACACATGTTGGAGGTATGGCATTCTTCGTACACTACACAGTTGGGGTATCCGAGGCCGTCTACCCCTCTTTATCCGAGAGTTCATGAGGAATAGAGTCTTTCGCGTGCGCGTAGGATCAGTTTTATCCCGTGTTTTTATCCAAGAGAACGGAGTACCGCAAGGATCGGTGCTCAGTGTCACACTGTTTGCCATTGCTATCAATCCCATTGTAGAATGTGTTCCACCGGGCATTTCGTCCTCTTTATTTGTCGACGACTTTGCAATTTATTGTAGCTCTCGGCGAACTTGTCTGCTAGAACGCCGCCTCCAAGGTTGCCTAGATCGCCTCTACACTTGGAGTATCCAAAACGGCTTTAAGTTTTCCGCCGAGAAAACAGTCTGTGTCAACTTCTGGCGCCAGAAGGCGTTTCATTCGCCTTCTCTCCACCTCGGCCCTTTTGCGGACGAGGTGAAATTTTTGGGATTGATCTTTGACAGAAAGCTGAGCTGGTCCTCTCACATTACGTATTTAAGAGCAAGGTGTGACCGTTCTCTCAATCTTATACGCGTTTTAAGTGGCACATCCTGGGGCGCAAATCGGACAATACTTTTACGACTCTACCGTTGCCTAGTCCGATCCAAACTCGATTACGGTTGCCTCGTGTACTCCTCGGCTCGTCCGTCGATTTTAAGTCGCCTAGATCCAATCCATCACCGCGGAATTAGGTTGAGTACTGGTGCCTTTCCCACTAGCCCAACAGTGAGTCTGTGTGCGGAAGCCGCCGAACCACCGCTTTCCTATCGGCGCGATGTCCTTATGTGCATTTACGCCTGCAAACTCTTAAGTATGCCAGGACATCCCTCTTTTAAACCGTTTTTTAACGACTCATTGGATCGCCAGTACTCGACGCGCCCCCAGGCGCTGCTCCCTCCTGGCGTTCGGTTTCGCTTTTGCGACTCTTAGACATTACCTTGCCATCTGTGTTCCACAGGGGAGAATGCCTTTTTCCCCCCTGGCTCCGTTTGGAAATCCCCGTTGATCTGCCCCTCAAAATCCAACCTCTGCGGTCCTCGTCCCGAGGGGTGGGCAACAGGAAGTAGGGGACTGACTGATGGGGTGAAGTACGGTGGGGACTGTGTGTACCCCAGGACCGCTACGGCTGCCGAGAAGGCCCATCAGTAACCCTGAAAACTGGCAGAAGAGGCTCTGGTATTTTCCCCCAGGGACCTACTACGGTAGGTACGGGATTGGCGATCCCGGGGTCCCTAGCCATTCACCCTCAATTCATCCCCTTCATCTCCATCAACTGTGCCACGTGTAGCTACTGCTTGCCAGTAAGCATCACCTTCTTCCCCTTCTAGTTTTTTATTATGATTATTAGTACTTAAGGTCTTAGGTTTATAACTCCTGTCTCACCAGCAGGGATCTCTCCTATCTCCGTGGTTCTGTCCCACGGTTTTCAGCGCGGCTTCCGACATGTGTGCTCTCCGGAGGTCTCAAAAGTGAAGGTTGAGCGGACCCTTCGCACTGCCCCTATGTGTAGCCTTAGGTGCGGAGCCCGTCCACACCGTCAAGTACACCCACGTAGCTCCTTGAGGGCCCGGTCTGTGGTAATCTCCCGACGGCCGCGTTTTGCCGTTGGGTTAGTATCACGGACCGGACGTGTTACCGCTGACGGAACCCCGGTGTAATCAACCACAAGTCCCCTGAATCCGCGTGTGCCTATTACACGCATGCGCGGCCTAAAGTGGGGAGCCACAGGCGGTTATTCCTGTGGTAGGGGCATAAAGCCGGGGTGTGCGTGGTGAACGGTTTACCCATACGGACAAGCAGTGGAGAATGAAGGGTAGCTTTTCTGAGGTACAAATGAGATCGGTCATGGGTGAGGTCCCCATGACGGCACAGACCGTGAAGATTCGGTGTCTTTTTTCTTTAACCCCCGGATGGCAGGCTGACGCCGACGGTTCCGGATGGGGGTCTCTATCATGTCTCCGCGCAAAACCTCCTTCATTGACCCTTATTTATTGATGACCTTGGCATGCGATGGAAAAACGTTTAAGGATATTAGCCCATTCTACATAAAGCGTGAAATAGACAAAATCAGTGGCCCTGTCAAAAACGCTACGCGACTCAGAGACGGCAACCTACTATTAGAGACCACAACTGCAGAGCAATCGAAAAAACTGCAAAAGGCGACTTTGTTGGGCTCCTACCCGATCCGGGTAGCCCCACACAAAACTCTTAACACCTGCAGAGGAGTAGTCACCACCTCCAGCCTAGATGGTCTAGCGAACGAAGAAATAGTAAGTTGCCTATCTGATCAACTTGTATGTCAGGCGTATCGGCTTACCCGAAAACAAGATGGCAAAGAATACCCCTTACGAACAGTCTTTCTAACTTTTGCTGGGACTAAATTACCCGAATTCATCTATTGTGGCTACGAACGTGCTAGCGTCCGCCAGTATGTCCCGAACCCCATGCGCTGTTTCCAATGTCAGCGGTTCGGACATACTAAGGTCACATGTACTAATGCTGCTCTTTGTGAGCAATGTGGCCTACCGAAGCACGACGATCCAAACTGCAGTCGAACACCTTGCTGCGTGAACTGTGGCGGTAGTCATCCCTCCAGCTCGCGACAGTGTCCTAGATTCATGGACGAGAAAAGCATCCAGGAGCTACGTGTCAAAGAACGCCTGACTTTTCCAGAGGCACGACGGCGCTTTGAACAACTAAAGCCTGCTACCACTACTACTGGATATGCATCAGCAGCTCGCCGTACTCCCAACACCACTGTTGCTGTTCAACACGTCCCTGTCGCCCACGCCTCCACGCAGACTGACTTTCTAGCCGTTAAACCCACGTCTCAGACTGCTTGTATATCCACCAGCACAGCTTCTGTTTCAGCCGTACAGACTCCAGCCACCAAGCCATCACCGAGTAACAACAATCCAGTAGTAAATGTTAAAAACCGATCCCGGCCACAACATAGATCGCGAAGTCGCTCGCCTTCCATTAGATCCCGGTCTCGTTCTACGAGCCGTAGGAGTTCTGACTCCCGAACATCAGCGGAGTCACAGGACGCTAACGATTTTCGAGTCGTAGGGCCCAAATCAGCCAAGGTCAAGAAAAAGGTTAAAACGGCCCGCTAAAAACTCTTTATGGAAATAATCCAGTGGAACGTCAATGGTTTCCGAGCTCGCGTTCAAGACCTACAGTGTTTAGTTTCTCAACGGTCACCATCAGTTATTTGTCTCCAAGAAACCCATTTGCATCACTATCACCCATTACACCTAAGCACTTTTTCGGCATTTAGGGGAGACTCCGTTGCAGGCACACGAGCAAGCGGCGGCGTTGCTACTCTAGTGGCGCCTAATATCTATGCCACCAATATACCATTAACCACGCCGTTGCAAGCTGTCGCTGTTCGTATACAGCGAGAGAGCATCTCTTTTACCATCTGCAACATTTACCTGCCCCCGCTTTGCGTAATCCAAAAGCAGGATCTTCAGGCTCTTTTGGCTCAGCTCCCCTCACCGATACTCATCTTGGGAGATCTGAATGCCAAACACACGCTCTGGGGCTCCGACATTGATGATGCTCGTGGCTGCCTCATAGCAGACACGTTTGATTCGCATGACCTGATTTTGCTGAACACTGGTGACCCGACATTCTTGTCATCCGCTTATGGTACGCACTCGGTACTAGACGTCTCTTTCTGTAGCCCGGTATTAGTTCCACTCCTTGATTGGTCTGTGCTTTCCGACCTCTTTGGGAGCGATCATTACCCAATTAACATCCGTTTATCCGGCCGCCACCATGCGCCTTCGCGACATCCTCGCTGGATTATTTCCAAGGCTGACTGGGAAAAGTTTAATTCCCATATACACCTCACCGACGATGGTTTTGACACCATCGATGAAATGGTGGAATATTTTACATGTTCCATCCTGCTCGCCGCTGAATCCAGCATTCCTCGAGGTTCTTCTACCCCACGTCATACCCCTGTACCCTGGTGGTCTGAGGAATGCCGTGTGGCAATAAAAGCACGCAAACGTGCTCTGCGGCAGTTTCAGTTGCACCCGACAGAACAGAACTTCGTTGCTTTTAAACGTTCTCGAGCTAGGGCACGTTTTGTGCTTCGCAATGCGAAACGAACATCCTGGGAAGCCTACGTGTCTTCCCTTTCTCGTCGCAGCTCCACCAAACAGGTATGGTCAGCTGTTCGGCGGATGCATGGCAAGTATCGCCGAACGGTCATTCCCGGACTTGCCCTCAACGGTTCCATCTGCACTGCCGAGCAAGATATAGCCGAAGCCCTTGCCACCTCATTCGCTGCTACTAGCCAAATGGCTAGTTACGACGCCCTCTTCCTTCCTATTAAGGAAGCTGCGGAGCGAACAAAACTTAATTTTAATAGCGAATGTAACGAGCCGTACAACCAACCTTTTACCGCTGCCGAGCTTTCACATTCTTTAGCCCTAGCTAAGGATTCTTCTCCCGGTCCCGATGACATCCAGACAGATGCTGCTACATCTTCCACCCGATGCGATGTCTTTCCTTTTAGGCATGTATAACCGCATCTGGCATGAGCGGGTCTTTCCATCTTGCTGGCAAGAGGGTATTGTCATCCCCATCCCTCGACCGGGAAAGGACCCCACACTTCCATCTAGCTACCGTCCCATTTGCCTGACGAGCATCGTCTGTAAGACCTTTGAGCGAATGGTAAACTCTCGGTTAGTGTGGTGGCTCGAAATAAATAACCAGCTGTCTAACCTTCAATGCGGTTTTCGTCGCCATCGCTCTAGCGTTGACAATCTAGCACGCATTGAGGCTTACATTCATGATGCCGTTCTACTGCAACAGCATGTGGTGGGAGTATTCTTTGACCTGGAGAAGGCCTATGACACCACTTGGCGGTATGGGATACTACGTAACCTGCACAGTTACGGTATGCGAGGCCACTTACCGGAATTTTTAAGTAATTTTTTAGCACTACGTCGTTTTCGTGTGCGAATAGGTAGCAGTATATCAAGGGAGCGGATCCAGGAGAATGGTGTGCCTCAAGGGTCGATCCTCAGCGTCGCCCTTTTTGCCGTGGCTATTAATGGCATTACTAGTGTCGTTCGCGGCGGAATTCCATCGTCCCTGTATGTTGACGACTTCGCCATATATTATCGTTCTTGTAACTTAGACCATATAGAGCGTCAACTGCAGTTGGCCATCAACCAGCTGGCAGCCTGGGCGCTTCGCAGCGGCTTCCGCTTTTCTCCTGCGAAGACACAATGTGTCCACTTCCATCGTCTACGAGGTATTCACCCTCCACCTGATCTTCACTTGAACGGCACCCCCCTGCCGTTTGTCTCGCACCTGAAGTTCTTGGGCCTCTACTTGGACAGACAACTTAACTGGGAGCGCCACATTCGTCACCTTCGAGCCTCTTGCGATCGTTCTCTGCGGGTGCTGAAGGTATTATCTGGAGCATCTTGGGGGGGCGATCGCACGGTAATGTTGAGGCTGTATCGCTCCCTGGTCCGATCCAAGCTGGACTACGGCTGTTTTATTTATGGCGCAGCGACCGCCTCTAAACTTCGCCTTTTAGACACCGTACATCATACAGGTATCCGCCTTGCCACAGGAGCTTTCCGCACAAGTCGCGTCGAATGCTTGTATGCCGACTCCGGCGAGCCTCCACTTTCTATTCGTCGCTCGACACTACTCTGTTCCTACGTTGCAAAGTTGGCAAGTTACCCAAACCATCCATGTTTTAAACCAGTTCTGCATCCCGACTTAGCCCACCGTTATATGCACCCTAGCTCTCGCACACGCCCAACCGGAGCAAGATTCCGGGAACTCTCCCGTGCACACGACCTCCGAATGCCTCGCGTGGAGCGGTCGTCCCTGGGTCGTTATCCCGCATGGCAGCTCCAGCGTGCGCGGTTCGATCTTGCTCTTTCCACAAACTCCAGACTAGCTACCCCACATTCGGTATTCCAGCAACTTTTTGCCGAACTACTGGACCGTTACTCTAATTATGTTCCGGGCTTTACAGATGGTTCCCAGTTGGGTAGCACTACGGGTTGCGCATTCGTCATTAACGGCGAGGCCCATAAATTTCGCCTCATGGACTGCACCTCTGTTTTTTCTGCAGAACTGTATGCCATCCTCTATCTGCTCCTTTTTATTGGTAAGTTAGTTCCTGGCAATTTTATCGTTTGCACTGACTCTCTAAGCGCTCTTCAGGCCTTGCAACAGCACATTGCAGCTCACACGCTAGTTTTAAAAATTCAGGCCTTGATCTCGCAAATGCTTGGTAGCGGATACCATTTTGTTTTCACTTGGACCCCAGGCCATGTGGGCATTTCCGGGAATGAGGAGGCGGACGCGGCTGCTAAGTCCGCTTGCCGTTTGCCCCGGAGTTTAACAACTACTGTGCCATACCAGGACGTGCAACGTTTTTTCCGTCGCCAACTCCTATCTGCTTGGCAGCACACCTGGACAGCTTTGGAAGGCACACAACTCCGGGCAATAAAAGAGAGCGTACAACCCTGGCTAACTTCAGGCAGGGATAACCGGCGAGCCGAAGTGATACTCACCCGGCTGAGAATTGGACACACACGAGCCACTCATGGCCATTTGTTAAGAGGGGAGCCGGCCCCAGTGTGTGCTCCATGTGCAGTACGCCTCACTGTGCGGCATATATTGCTCGATTGCCCACAGTACGCCCGCGTTCGCCAGTCAGTAGGCTTGGGAACTAACTTGCCGGATGTTTTAGGGGACGACCCAGTGGCCGTGGATAAGGCACTGCGGTTTATTTTTAAAATCGGTTTTAATCAACAAGTCTGACTTGTATTTTATATTTATTACTTTTAGAGGTTTTAAAGTATTAGTCTTTAGATTGTTTTTAATGTCATTTTAACAGTTGAGTGTTTTATAATATTTTACCTTTCTTAGCTTAATTTTTATAGCTTTTAGGTTTTATTAATTGACTTCGGGCCCAAATGACCTCGCTGTCGATGGGCCCTAAAACCCCACACAATCAATCAATCCCCGTTGATCTGAGGCTCACGGCTATGCCGAAATCCACCACCCCGCCCCTCAAAATCCAACCTCTGCGGTCCTCGTCCCGAGGGGTGGGCAACAGGAAGTAGGGGACTGACTGATGGGGTGATGTACGGTGGGGACTTAGTGTACCCACGACCGCTACGGCTGCCGAGAAGGCCCATCAGTAACCCCGAAAACTGGCAGAAGAGGCTCTGGTATTTTTCCCCAGGGACCTACTACGGTAGGTACGGGTTTGGCGATGCCGGGGTCCCTAGCCACTCACCATCATTTCATCCCCTTCACCTCCATCAACTGTGCCACGCACTGCTACTGCTTGTCAGTAAGCATCACACTCTTCCTCTTCTAGTTTTTATTATTATTATTAGCACGTAAGGTCTTAGGTTTATAACTCCTGTCTCACCAGCAGGGATCTCTCCTATCTCCGTGGTTCTGTCCCACGGTTTTCAGCGCGGCTTCCGACATTTGTGCTCTCCGGAGGTCTAAAAAGTGAAGGTTGAGCGGACCCTTCGCACTGCCCCTATGTGTAGCCTTAGGTGCGGAGCCCGTCCACACCGTCAAGTACACCCACGTAGCTCCTTGAGGGCCCGGTCTGTGATAATCTCCCGACGGCCGTGTTGCCGTTGGGTTAGTATCACGGACCGGACGTGTTACCTCTGACGGAACCCCGGTGTAATCAACCACAAGTCCCCTGAATCCGCGTGTGCCTATTACACGCATGCGCGGCCTAAAGTGGGGAGCCACAGGCGGTTATTCCTGTGGTAGGGGCATAAAGCCGGGGTGTGCGTGGTGAACGGTTTAGCCATACGGACAAGCAGTGGATATTGAAGGGTAGCTTTTCTGAGGTACAAATGAAATCGGTCGTGGGTGAGGTCCCTATGACGGCACAGACCGTGAAGATTCGGTGTCTTTCTTTTTTAACCCCCGGATGGCAGGCGGACGCCGACGGTTCCGGATGGGGGTCCTTATCAAAATGCATCCGCGCTAACCCTCTTTCATTGACCCGTTCTTAGTAATGACCTTGGCATGTGAAGGCAAAACGTTCAAAGATTTAAGCCCGTTCTATATAATGCGTAAACTAGATGAAGTCAGTGGCCCTGTTAAGAATGCGACGCGCCTCCGGGACGGTACGTTATTATTAGAGAGTACCAGCGCAGACCAATCTAAGAAGTTACAGAAAGCGAATTTTTTGGGCTCCTACCCAATCCGGGTAGCCCCACACAAATCGCTAAACACTTGTAGAGGAGTAGTCACCACCTCCAGCTTAGATGGTCTTGCCAATGAGGAAATCGTTAGCTGTTTCTCAGATCAGCTGGTCTGTCAAGCGTACCGTTTAACCCGCAAACAGGATGGCAAAGAATACCCCCTCCGCACGGTCTTTCTCACCTTCTCAGGCACGAAATTACCGGAATTTATCTACTGCGGAGGACCCGAACTGCAGCCGAAAACCCTGCTGCGTTAACTGTGGCGGAGATCACCCTTCGAGCTCGCGACAGTGTCCACGATTCCTGGACGAAGAGTATTCAGGAGCTGCGCGTCAAAGAACGCCTCACATTTCCTGAGGCACGACGGCGCTTTGAACAACTTAAGCCCGCTACCACCAGCAACTATGCATCAGCCGTCCGCCGCACTTCTGGTACCACTGTTGCCGTCCAACACGTCCCTGTTGCTCACGCTTCCACACAGACCGATTTTCTAGCGGCTCCTCCGACGTCTCGAATCACAGTTACAGCTACTACCAGCACTACTACTACCACCACCACCGCCACCACTTCTAGCTCACAGACACCAGTACCTAAGCCGTCCACAAGTACTGCTAACCAAGTAGTGCTTGTAAGAAACAGATCGCGGCCATCACACCGACACGCAGTCGGACACCTTCGAAGAAATCCCGGTCTCGCTCAGCGAGCCGAAGGAGTACTTCTAACTCTCGTACATCTGGAGAGTCGCAGGACGCTAGCGCCTTTCGCATCGTGGGCCCCAAGTCATCCAAGGTCAAGAAAAAAGTTAAGACAGCCCATTAAATCACTGTAAATGGAAATAATCCATTGGAATGTCAATGGTTTTCGAGCTCGTACTCAAGACCTACAACATTTAGTTTCTCAACGGTCAACGTCAATTATTTGTCTTCAGGAAACCCACTTACATCCCAATCACTCGTTACACCTTCACTCGCCCCTCAAAATCCAACCTCTGTGGTCCTCGTCCCGAGGGGTGGGCAACAGGAAGTAGGGGACCGACTGATGGGGTGATGTACGGTGGGGACTTGGTGTACCCCACGACCGCTACGGCTGCCGAGAAGGCCCATCAGTAACCCCGAAAACTGGCAGAAGAGGCTCTGGTATTTTCCCCCAGGGGCCTACTACGGTGGGTACGGGATTGGCGATCCCGGAGTCCCTAGCCATTCACCCTCAATTCATCCCCTTCATCTCCATCAACTGTGCCACGTGTAGCTACTGCTTGTCAGTAAGCATCACATTCTTCCTCTTCTAGTTCTTTATTATTCTTATTAGCACGTAAGTTCTTAGGTTTATAACTCCTGTCTCACCAGCAGGGATCTCTGCTATCTCCGTGGTTCTGTCCCACGGTTTTCAGCGCGGCTTCCGACATGTGTGCTCTCCGGAGGTCTCAAAAGTGAAGGTTGAGCGGACCCTTCGCACTGCCCCTATGTGTAGCCTTAGGTGCGGAGCCCGTCCACACCGTCAAGTACACCCACGTAGCTCCTTGAGGGCCCGGTCTGTGTTAATCTCCCGACGGCCGTGTTTTGTCGTTGGGTTAGTATCACGGACCGGACGTGTTACCGCTGACGGAACCCCGGTGTAATCAACCACAAGTCCCCTGAATCCGCGTCTGCCCTTTATGCGCCGCGCGGCCTAAAGTGGGGAGCCACAGGCGGTTATAGCTGTGGTAGGGGCATAAAGCCGGGGTGTGCGTGGTGAACGGTTTACCCATACGGACAAGCAGTGGAGATTGAAGGGTAGCTTTTCTGAGGTACAAATGAGATCGGTCATGGGTGAGGTCCCCATGACGGCACAGACCGTGAAGATTCGGTGTCTTTCTTTTTTAACCCCCGGATGGCAGGCTGACGCCGACGGTTCCGGATGGGGGTTCAATTCAATATGTCTCCGCGCAAAACCTCTTTCACTGACCCTTTTCTGGTAATGACCTTGGCATGTAATGGCAAAACGTTTAAAGATGTTAGTCCCTTCTATATAAAGCGTGAGCTCGATAAGATCAGTGGCCCTGTCAAAAACGCCACGCGCCTTAGAGACGGCACCTTACTATTGGAGAGCACAAGCGCAGACCAATCTAAAAAGCTACAGAAAGCGACTTTGTTGGGCTCCTACCCTATCCGGGTAGCCCCACACAAAACACTCAACACGATGTGTGGCAAGTATCGCCGGACGGTCATTCCCGGCCTTGCCATCAACGGTTCCATGTGCACCACCGAGCAGGACATAGCTGAAGCCCTAGCTACCACATTTGCTGCTACTAGCCAAACTGCCCGCTATGACGCTCTCTTCCTGCCTATTAAGGAAAAGGCGGAGCGGGTACCACTTAATTTTAATAGTGACTGCACCGAGCCGTACAATCAACCTTTTACCGCAGCCGAGCTCGCCCATTCTCTGGCGTTAGCAAAGGATTCTGCTCCAGGTCCCTTTAAAATCGGTTTTAATCAACAAGTTTGACTTGTATTTTATATTTATTACTTTTAGAGTTTTTAAAGTGTTAGTTTTTAGATCGTTTTTAATGTCCATTTAACTGTTGAGTGTTTCATTATATTTTACCCTTTTTAGCTTAATTTTTATAACTTTTAGGTTTTAGTATTGACTTCGGGCCCAAATGACCTTGTTGTCGCCGGGCCCTTAAACACCACACACCACCACCACCACTTCTCCAGGTCCCGATGACGTACACCGACAGATGCAGCTACATCTTCCATCTGAGGCGCTATCTTTCCCTTTAAACATCTATAACCGCATTTGGCATGAGCGGGTTTTCCCTTCCTCCTGGCGAGAGGGTATTGTCATCCCCATCCCTCGACCTTGAAAGGACCGCGCGCTCACATCTAGCTACCGCCCCATTTGCCTGACGAGTGTCATCTGTAAGACGTTGGAGCGAATGATAAACGCTCGGTTAAATTGGTGGCTAGAAAAACATAACCATCTGTCCAACTTGCAATGCGGTTTTCGTCGCCATCGCTCAAGTGTCGATAATCTAACACGCCTTGAGGAGCCTGGAGAAGGCCTATTACACCACTTGGCGGTACGGCATACTCCGTAACCTACATGGTTACGGTATGCGTGGTCATCTACCCGAATTCCTATGCAACTTTTTGAAACTTCGCCGTTTTCGGGTGCGCATAGGAAACACGATATCACTGGAGCGGATACACGAGAACGGCGTACCTCAAGGGTCGATTTTGAGCGTCACCCTTTTTGCCGTAGCGATTAACGGCATCACTAGTGCCGTTAGAAGTGGAATTCCATCATCCCTCTATGTTGACGACTTCGCAGTTTATTATAGGTCTGCCAACATAGATCACATTGAGCGCCAACTGCAGCTGACCATTACCCAGCTAGCAGCTTGGGCGCTTCAAACCGGCTTCCGTTTTTCAGCTGCGAAGACGCAGTGTATCCACTTTCACCGCCCACGAGGTATTCACCCGCCTAAGCTTCATTTGAACGGTATACCGCTGCCATTTGTCTCGCACCTGAAGTTCTTGGGCCTCTACTTGGACCAACTCAAATGGGAGCACCATATTCGTCGCCTTCGAGCCTCTTGCGATCGTTCTCTTCGGGTGCTGAAGGTATTATCTGGAGCATCTTGGGGGGGGGCGATCGCACGGTAATGTTGAGGCTGTACCGCTCTCTGGTTCGGTCCAAGCTGGACTATGGCAGTTTTATTTATGGCGGAGCGACCGCAGCAGCAGCACAAATCTGGCAGGCTGTTTGGAACAGCCCGAAGAGTGGTCAAAACGTGTACCTGCTCTGGGAAGAGCTTAACCACGTAGTGGCGGGGTGTGGATGTTGCAGAATGACGGGTGTAATTTAAGTGGGGTTAGTGTAGGGAGGTAGCTTTTTGCTCCTCAGGGAATGATGAACCGGGTGCTACGGACAGCGAGCACCGCTGGTGGGTTAGTTAATAAACTAGGAAGAAGGTATGTATAATTTTGAATATTCCATAATAACAATTTTGGAGTAGCTGAAATTTAATTTAGGCTGGAATGGAGATCATGTGGTTACCGGTAGTGACCGCAAGACATGCGGGGTAACCGGTATCGCTTATAGCGACGCTCACGAGGAACATAATCCCCAAGGGATCTGACTAGGGCGCTCTGATGTTGGGGCAAACCCTCGAAGAATTTTGTCGCCCGGCGTCTAATTTCATCCTCCACATATCGGAGGGATGAAGCCTCATGAAGTAATCTCACGGGGAACCTTGTACAAACAGAATAAATAATCCGAAGACATTTATTCTGTGCACGTTGGAGCAGAACTAGATGTGAGCCTGCGGCCATACCCCAGACTTCGCACGCATAGAGCATGATAGGGAGGACCAGAGCCATAAAGAGGCGCAACTTTAGGGGAACAGACATCGCAGACCGAAGCACAGGGTATAGTGATGCCACGGCACCACACGACCGATGAGCTTGCTCCTGGATGTGCTCCCGAAAAGTTAGGCCCTTGTCCAGCTTCACTCCCAAGTACTTGATTGAATTCTCCCATCTGATCCCTTGCCCGAAGTAGGTAAATTGGGGGAAGTTGGCGGGAAAGCGGCGCTTGGTGAACAATATCGCTTGGCTTTTCTCCGTATTAATGGACAATCGCCAAAGCGTGCACCATTCCTGGAGGAGGATTAGATATCTTTGGATGGGGTTGAAGGTTCTGCGTGGGTGTCTGTTTGTTGAGAATAGCAGCACGTCGTCAGCATACTGTGCTATGTTGACGTGCTGTTCAGTGGGAAGGTCAGCCACATAGACGCTATACAGCGTCGGGGATAACACAGAACCTTCGGGGACTCCGCCGCGGATAGACCTTCGTGTAGATGTTTTTCCCGCCACTGTGACAGTGAAGAATCTATGTTTTAGGAAAGAGTGAAGAAGGTGTATGACTTGAGTGGGTAGCTCCAGTTGGATGAGTTTGTACAGAAGACCCGCGTGCCAGGTCGTAGAGAAAGCCTTTTCCACGTCCAGAGAAACCGCCGAGGTGAATGCCTTGTCCTGGAAACCCAGGGCTGCAGCCTCCACCACGCGCAGCAACTGCTGTGACGTGGAATGCCCAGGACGAAAGCCAAACTGGTGAGGAGGGATAGCTTGTATGTCACCCAGAAGGGGGGACATGCGGGCTAAGAAAAGTCTCTCGAAAACTTTCGAGAGAACAGAAAGGAGGCTGATGGAGCGGTAGTTGGCAGGATTATCCGGGTCTTTCCCTGGCTTCAAGATGCATATCACCCGAGCCTCTCTCCAACTACGTGGAAAGTGACTCAGAGAGAGACACATATTGAAGACTTTGGTTAGAAATAACACGGCCCTGAAGGGAAGGTGGCGGAGCATGAGTGGCGTTATGCCATCAGGTCCCGCTGCCTTTTTTAGTTTGAGGCGCCGGAGTACGCCCTGAAGCTCACTGGGTCTTATGACTGGGAGTCTGTCCGCCTGAGCCGGGGGACGCCGAAAGTATCGACGTACCTCCTGCCTTACGCGGTCAGAGAAGGCTGGGTCCTGGGGGTCTTCTCTAGGCCTCATGGTCCTCTCAAGGTAGTCGGCGAACACCGTAGCCTTGTCCCTTGGCGGTTCCGAAGTCTTTTAATGACCCTCCACACGTCTCCATCCTCGAGGTTCATACGAGACATCGTGTCCTCCCACGCGCGCACTCTGTGCTCACGGAGGCGGGCACAAACCTCTCGGCACAGTCGCCGATGAAGCCCTCGATTATGAGGCGTGCGGTGTCTCTGGTAGAGCCGCCTTGCTGCCCAAGAACGGCGAATGAGTAATAGGATGTCTAGGGGAAGAACATCCGGATGAAGTGGAGCTGGGGTGATAACTGTAAGGTTGCGGACCGTTCGCTTCACGACTGAGGTGAAGGACGAGACCGCAGCCTCAAGGGAGGGAATGTCGGTTATGTTGGGGTTGGGAGGAATGGAGTCATTCAGGCAGACTGACGCAATCCCAGTCCACATCCCGGTTTTGAACCGAGACGTCGTGATTGGCAATCCGTGTATTAACCTCAGCAAGTACTGGGTTGTGAACTGAATGTAATGCGTTAAGCGAAGTGAGTGAGAGATGAAATGGAAAGCGTTTGATGATAGCGAAGTCGATATGAGATGGGCGACCCCGACCACGCGGGTAATGAGTGGGTTGCCATGGGCCCTCAACTCGAAGGTGAGGGTCCGCATCTACCATGCGGATAATGTCACTGCCTCTCCTATCCGCTCGGGGACCATGATGCTAACGCTGGTGTTTGGCATTAAAGTCCCCGGCCATAATGACATTGGGATGTAAAGAAAGAATGGATTGGTAGTCGTTGGCTATGAACTGTGAGCGGGGAGGATGGTAGGCTGATACTACCAGGACTTCAGAACCGCCAAGGTTCACGCAGGCTGCCGTGGCTTCAAGTGTTTGGAGTTGTGGAAGCTGGACAGCTCGATGGACCACACTTCTCCTCACCAGGATCGCTGTGCCCCCTCCTCGGCGGCCAGCGCGATCCGTTCGGAGACAGTGATACCCCGAGAGATGGAAGGGGATCTGGGGGCGGAGATGGGTTTCCGACACCAAGATGAGGTCCAAAACATTGGATCTTGCAAAATGTAGGAGCTCGTTCCGTTGAACCGCCACTCCAGACGCGTTCCAGAACGCGAACCTGAACGAGGTACTTGACCTAGTTCGTGCTGCCATTCTGGGCCGGGTCGGTAAAGGAGGTTAGAAGGGCGAGCCCCTCCATGGCTGTCACCATGCGGGTTGCGGGGTCTGTTGTGGAGGTATACCGCACCAGCAGTTCACAGAGTCGCTCACCGTGGGACTGTAACAGCTGATACAGCCACGTCAGCAACTCCGACCGTGGTGAGGTGGAGGGAGTAGTGTTTGAAGTTTGGGACTTCGAAGGTGAGGAGTGTCTTGGGGCTGGCCTACCTTTGGCTTTCTCGTCCCTATTCTGTCGAGCAGGCTTGGGTTCACAAGACCCGCTCCCAGCCTCGGAATCCGAGTCCGCCCTTTTGGCCGCCTCACAACCCTCCTCCCTTCTGGGACCCCCCAGGGGCCTACTACGGTAGGTACGGGCATTGGCGATCCCGGGGTCCCGAGCCAATCATCCCCATCGTCACCCTCTCACCCCATTTTGGTTGTGCCACGTTGGTCACCCTTAGTTTTAAGCTTCTTCCTCTTCTAGGTTTATTGCTCTATTTTAGCTTTAGCTGTTTAGGATTATAAACTCCTGCCTCACCACCAGGGATCTTTCTTCTGTCTCCGTGGTTCCTGTCCCACGGTTCCAGCGCGGCTTCCGACTTGCGTGCTCTCCGGAGGTCTCAGGCGTGAAGGTTGTAGTGGACTCCCTACTGACCCTGTGTGTGACCTTAGGTGCGGAGCCCGTCCACACCGTCATGTACACTCACGTAGTCTCAATGAGGCCCGGCTGGTTTTAATGGTCCGAAGGCCGTGAGTCATTGGGCCAGTATTACCAGCCGGACGTGTTACCGCTGACGGGAGCCCCGGTGTAATCAACCACAAGCCCCCTGAATCCGTGCATGCGTCTGTTGACTGCTGCACGGCCTAAAGTGGGGGGCCACAGGCGGTTATTCCTGTGGTAGGGGCCTAAAGCCGGGGTGTCACGTGGTGAACGGTTCTCACATTTGGGCAACAGTAGTTGGACGGTAGCTCTTCTGAAGTACAATCGAGATCGGTCGTGGGAGGGGTCTCCCATGACGGCGCAGACCGTGAAGGTTTGGTGTCTTTTTCTTTCACCCCCGGATGGCAGGCTGACGCCGACAGTTCCGGAAGGGGGTCCTTTAACCATGGCTCCTCCGCGCAAACCTTCCCCATTTGATTCGTTTTTGGTCGTGACCCTGACTTGTGAAAACAAGACAATGCGAGACATTAGTCCTTTCTATATCCAACGCGAGCTTGATCGGATATGTGGCGTTCTAAAATCTGCAACTCGGTTAAGAGACGGTACCCTTTTGGTAGAAACAAAGAACCAGGATCAGTCCAGTAAGCTCCTGAAGGCTTGCTTGTTGGGTTCCTACCCCATTCGGGTAGCCCCACATAAGACTTTGAATAGCTGTAGAGGGGTCGTGACAACCTCCAGTTTGGACGGCCTCTCTAACGAGGAAATAGCATCTAATTTGACTGACCAGAATGTGTGCGAGGCGTACCGTCTCCTTGGTAAACGTGATGGACAGTCTGTTCCGTTGCGGACAGTCTTCCTCACTTTCAAAGGAACCACATTACCGGACGCTATCTATTGTGGGTACGAACGTGCTGCAGTGCGACCGTATGTCCCAAACCCTATGCGCTGTTTTCGGTGTCAGCGGTTTGGGCATACTCAGGCCCGTTGTACTTTTGATGCTGTATGTGACCGTTGCAGTTTACCTCCCCATGGCGATGCTACATGTACTCGTGACCCGGTCTGCACCAATTGCGGTGGTACACATCCCTCCAGCTCCCGGCAGTGTCCGCAGTTTCTTGATGAGAAGGCCATTCAGGAACTGCGCGTCAAAGAACGTCTGTCCTTTCTAGAGGCAAAAAGACGGTTTGAGCAACTGAAACCCGCTGCCAGCTTAGGTTACGCATCCGCAGTTCGTCGCTCTCCTGCGCAGTCTGTTGCCACACGGACCGTCAATGTTTCGGATGCGTAAACCCAATGCGACCTGCTGGAGACTGCCAATCCTTTTAAGGCGTTGGCACCAACAGCCTCATCTAGCTCCTCTACTGCCCCAGCTGCAGTTTCACGGTCCGTGTCGGTCAGCACTACTCCCGGTACTTCTACGGTGTGCCGCTCCCGTAGTCGCATTCGAGGAACCGGCAGGGCTTCTGTTCAGTCGGCTTCCCGATCCCCTTCTGCCCCTCAAAATCCAACCTCTGCGGTCCTCGTCCCGAGGGGTGGGCAACAGGAAGTAGGGGACTGACTGATGGGGTGATGTACGGTGGGGACTTGGTGTACCCCACGACCGCTACGGCTGCCGAGAAGGCCCATCAGTAACCCCGAAAACTGGCAGAAGAGGCTCTGGTATTTTCCCCCAGGGACCTACTACGGTAGGTACGGGATTGGCGATCCCGGGGTCCCTAGCCATTCACCCTCAATTCATCCCCTTCATCTCCATCAACTGTGCCACGCTGTGCTACTGCTGATCAGTATGCATCACCTCCTTCCCCTTCTAGTTTTTTATTATGATTATTAGTACTTAAGGTCTTAGGTTTATAACTCCTGTCTCACCAGCAGGGATCTCTCCTATCTCCGTGGTTCTGTCCCACGGTCTTCAGCGCGGCTTCCGACATGTGTGCTCTCCGGAGGTCTCAAAAGTGAAGGTTGAGCGGACCCTTCGCACTGCCCCTATGTGTAGCCTTAGGTGCGGAGCCCGTCCACACCGTCAAGTACACCCACGTAGCTCCTTGAGGGCCCGGTCTGCTTGATTGCCCGCAGTACGCCCGCGTTCGCCAATCAATAGGCTTGGAAGCTAACTTGCCCAGTATTTTAGGGGATGACCCAGTGGCCGTGATTAAGGCACTGCGGTTCGTTATGGAAATTGGTTTTAGTAGGCAAGTCTGACTGGGATTTTATGTGTGTTAATTTTAGCGATTTTAAATTATTAGACTTGCAACAGGGTTTTTTATGTACTTTTAATAGTGCAGTGTTATTTTAATTTGTTGATTTTAAAGATTTTAAATTGTTAGTTTTGGTATGGGCTTCTTTTATGTGCTTTTAGTAGTTGAGTGATTTTATTTTACTTTTTAGCTTAATTTGTGTATCTTTTAGATTTTAGTGTTGACTTAGGGCCCAAATGACCTTGTTGTCGACGGGCCCTTAAACAGCACACACTCACTCACTCACCCGATCCCCTTCTCGAAGGGACTCTTCTGACTCCCGCACATCTGAGGAGTCGCCCATGGAGCGACCGTTTGTCGGTCCCAAGTGCGCCAAAGTGCGAAAAAAGGAGAAACGACGTCCGACCACCTGAACCCGCATTCCTCGCGCTCTTGCTATCTTGAATTTTCTCCCTAAAACCGCCGCTACCCCTTAGTCCTTTTCCATGGCTCTTTTAACGTGGAACATTCGTGGTGTGCGCTCACATAGGGCAGAGCTCCAGCTCTTGTTGGGGTCCTACAACCCCATAGCGGTTTGTTTACAAGAGACCAAACTTCGCCCTGAGGATGCTTTTGATTTGCGTCATTATATTCCGGTACGCTTCGACCTTGTGCCGGAAGTGGGCTCTCCTGCTCATGGTGGTGTCATGATCCTTACACGTGCTGATGTTTTTGGTCAACCTCTACCTCTTAACACTACTTTGCAAGCTTTTGCTCTTCGGCTCAGTCTTCCAGGTTTATCGTTTACCTTATGCACAGTTTACCTCCCCCCTTCAGACTCCGTCCTTCCTGCGGACCTCTCTCAACTAGCTTCGCAGCTCCCCACACCCTTTCTTCTTTTGGGGGATTTTAATGCCCATCATCCGTGTTGGGGCTCTCCTAGGGCGTGTGCAAGGGGGACCCTACTTGCTGACTTCTTTGACCAGTTTCCTCTCCTTGTTTTAAACACTGGTGAACCCACCTTTTTTTCGATTCCACCGGTACTCCCTCCCACCTCGATATTTCTCTCTGCTCCACACAGCTTGCTCATTGTTTCCAATGGCATGTAGTATCTGACACTCATTCCAGTGATCACTGCCCATTTGTGCTAACGTTGCTCTCCCACAACGTTCCCTGCTCGCGTGCAGCCTCATGGCAACTCTCCAAGGCTAACTGGGTGCTCTTTTCCGAAGCTGCCACATTCAAGGATTCCGAATTTACTACTATCGACCTTCTGGTCGACCATTTCACTTCGGTTGTTGTCTCCGCTGCCGAGCAATCTATTCCGAAAGCCTCCACGGAGCCTCGGCGTTTGCCTGTCCCGTGGTGGACTCTTGAGTGCCGCGATGCCCTTCGCGCACACCGGAAAGCCCTTAGGGTATTTAAACAACACCCCACCGTCGAGAAGTTGGTAGCTTATAAACAGCTGCGCGCACGAGCCCGACGTGTTTTTAGGGCTAGCAAAAGAGCGTCCTGGACTTCGTTTGTTGCCTCTTTCTCGCACGCCACCCCTTCTTCTGTGGTTTGGGAGAAACTCCGACGTGTTGCCGGTAAACGGCCACCCTTGTCCATTCCTGGACTTCAGGATGGACCTCTCACTGTTGTAGATGCGGTTGATGTTGCTAACTGCCTGGGTAGCACTTTTGCTGCCGCCTCCAGCTCTGCTAACTACGTTTCGACGTTTCGGGTCCTGAAATCTCAGATTGAGGCCCAGGAATTATCTTTCCGCTCAGCTAACCTTGAGTGCTACAACGCCGAATTTAGCTTACGGGAGCTGGACTCGGCGTTATGCTCCTCTCCCTCTTCCGCTCCTGGGCCTGATGGTGTTCACGTGGCTATGCTTCAACACCTCTCCCTTGCTAGTAAAGACTATCTACTGCGTATGTACAACCGCATCTGGCGTGACGGAGTTTTCCCTACAGCTTGGCGCGAGGCAACTATCATTCCGGTCCCAAAACCGGGTAAGGACCGCCGTTTGCCCTCCAGTTACCGCCCCATTTCCCTCACCAGTACAGTGTGTAAGGTGATGGAGCGCATGCTTACTGGGCGCTTACGTTGGTGGCTTGAGTCGGAGAACCTTCTGTGCAACATCCAATGCGGATTTCGCCGTTACCGTTCCAGCACTGATCACCTGATTTCTCTCTCGACTCATATCATGAACGCTTACCTGCGCCGCTGCCAAACTGTGGCCGTCTTTTTTGACCTTACGAAAGCCTATGACACCTGTTGGCGGACTGGCATACTACGCACCATACATCAGTGGGGTCTTCGTGGTCGACTTCCCATTTTCCTCCGGGAATTCATGAAGGAGCGGTCCTTTCGTGTTCGGGTGGGGTGTACTTTATCCCGCGTTTTCCATCAGGAAAACGGGGTACCCCAGGGATCGGTCCTCAGCGTTCTCCTCTTTGCCATCGCCATCAATCCTATCACTGAGTGTATTCCCGCTGGAATATCCTCTTCTTTATTTGTGGATGACTTCGCCGTATATTGTACCTCTCGGCGGACGAGTATCTTGGAGCGTCGGCTCCAGGTCTGTTTAGATCGCCTTTACACTTGGAGCCTCCACAACGGCTTCCATTTTTCCACCGAGAAGACCGTGTGCGTGAACTTTTGGCGCCGTAAGGCGTTTGATTCACCCTCACTCCACCTCGGTCCCCATACGCTTCCTTTTGCAGAGGAAGCTAAATTTTTAGGATTGGTGTTCGATAGGAAGCTTAGCTGGGATTCTCATATCGCTTCCCTGAAAGGTCGCTGTGCCCGGTCCCTCAATATCTTACGTGTCTTAACAGGTACGTCCTGGGGAGCTGATCGGACCGTGCTCTTACAGCTTTATCGGTCCCTGGTGCGATCAAAGCTTGACTATGGGAGTGTGGTATATTCGTCGGCACGGCCTTCCATTTTGAGTCGTTTGGATCCTGTGCACAATCAGGGGATACGTCTAGCCACTGGTGCTTTTCCAACCAGCCCCATCCCCAGTCTGTACGCTGAAGCAGCTGAACCCCCCCTGTGCTATAGGCGAGAAATTCTTTTATGCACCTACGCATGCCGTCTATCCTCTCTACCCACGCACCCAACGTACAAGCCTTTCTTTGACTCGTCTCTTGATCGCCAGTACGCTGTCAGCCCCCTTGCATTACCTCCGCCCGGTGTTCGCTTTCGCCTGCTTGTTCGGGCCCTGGACGCCACACTGCCGCCAGTATTACCTCGGAGGGAATCTAATTTTCCTCCTTGGTCGCGGTATGACTCCTTATTCCACCTTGGGTTGACGTCCATGCCCAGGTCTGCGTTTCCGACCACTGGCATCCAATCCGCATTTTTAGAACTTCAGCAGCATTTTAAGGACTACAGTTTCATTTTTACGGACGGCTCTAAAACCGACCGAGGTGTTGGTTGTGCCTTCGTAGCTGCTGCGGAGAGTTTTACGTTTCGTCTTCCCGGACAGTGCTCGATTTTTACCGCTGAACTTTTTAGTATCTATCAAGCCCTACTTTTTATCAGCCAGCAGCACTCTAACCACTTTGCCATCTGTAGCGATTCTCTGAGTGCTCTACAGAGCATTCGTTCGCTGTACCCCAGCCATCCCCTAGTACAGCGAATACAGGATCGGCTGCATTCGCTCGCTAATTCAGGGTTCCACGTGTCGTTCGTTTGGGTTCCCGGACACGTAGGCATTCCGGGCAACGAGGCTGCTGATGCCGCCGCGAGGTCTGCTATTTTATCCCCCACTGTTTTTAGCAATTCTGTTCCTTTCGAAGATCTTAGTGCTTCCCTTCGCCGAGCCATCAACACTCGCTGGCATGATGACTGGTCCGCGCTCGTTGGGAACAAACTCCGGGAGGTTAAACCTCTTCCGCTTCCCTGGGCCACATCTTCACGTTCTTCTCGCAGGGAAGAAGTTATTTTAGCTAGACTTCGCATCGGGCACTGCCGTTTTAGCCATCAACACTTGTTACGCCAGGACTCAGCACCTGATTGTGCTCACTGCGGTGAGCCTTTGACGGTAGAGCACTTTTTAGTGGAGTGCCGATTTTACTCAACGTTGGGCTCCTCCTTGGGTTTGGCATCCAACCTCAGCGCAATGTTGACGGATGATATTGCTGCTGTGGAGGGCCTCTTCGACTTTTTACAGCGCAGCGGAATGCTTCGCTCCATATGATTTCAACATCCCTCGCCGTGCCTCATTTTAGATTCATCTCGACACTCCTATTTTAGCTATTTTAACAGTTTGAGCATCTTTTATGTTTATTGTGTTTTTGGACCTTTTAGTGGATTTTAGTGGATTTTATTGTTTTTAGCGTTTACATTTCAGTTGGGCTTCACCTAGTCTGAACTCGGGCGCTAATGACCTCAGCTGTTGTGCGCCCCTAAGCCCCACTACTACTACTACTACTACTACTCCCTTCTGGGAGTGGCTCTAGGTGGGGCTGGAGCTTTGTGTTGTTTTTTAGGTTTTTCTGTGCGTGTGTGTGCATCCTTGGGGGTTTGTGTCTTGCCCCGCAATGTCGCCGAGTCACCGGCTGGTTTGCGCACCACCTCAGCAAAGGATGGGGCACTATTGGAGCTAGGCAATTGTTGCCGTGGTGCTATGGAAAAGGTTGCCCTCTCCGCTACTGGCTCAGAACGGGTGTTCTGGGTTATTGGTCCTGGAGGTGGTCTCCTAGAGGCAATAACCGCCTTCCTGGTAGGGCGACCTCCATAGCACGCTATGTGCCCTCCTTTGCAGTTGGCGCAGGTTGGAACTTCCGTGATGGCACGGGGGCAGTCCTCTCTGTGGTGGGTGCCACCGCACCTCAAGCAGCGAGGATTACGGTGGCAGAAGAGGCTGGAATGATTAAATCCCAGACATCTGTAGCACTGTGGGGGCCCGCCAGAGCCTTTGGCTGGTTCCAGAGTGACCCGGAGGTAGCAGATGGTGCGAACATCATCCAACTTAACCTCGGGGTCGTTTACCCGCTCCACCACTACTAGGAACAGGGGAAGGGGAGCTTTAGTTCCCTGGCGATCTGGAGCAGGTCGAGTGAGCTGCTTCACTATTCTAGGGGTGATACCCTGGCGGGTGAGGTCTGCCCTTATGTCATCCACGGAAGTGTCCGCGGGTAACCCTCGGATGACTCGTACGTCACGGGCCTTATTCAGGCCAAAGGTAAAATGAGGAATTTTCCTCTGCTTGAGTTGTAGCATAATCTTGGTGTAGTCCCCCTCGTTCTTAGCGTGGAAGACAAATCGGCTCTTATTCCTTCTCACCGAACACTCGTTCTCGAGGGTCGGCATAACCTCCTTAAGGAAGCCTACCGCCCCCAAGAAGTTGTCCACGATGATAGGCGGTATGTGCCGCCTTTGACTTCCAGCCTGGTTCTGACCGGAGGTGGGTCGAGAAGACTGGCCAGAGGGCACGCCCTCTGCAGCCAGTCTTGCTGCTCTCTTGGTTCTCCGTGACCTTACCTCACGGAACTCCTCACCCTCGCCATCCGACGAGAGGTCCGAAGAGGTGGGCTCCCGGCCTCCCTCAGATGCCGAAGAGTAAGCTGAGTTGCAGGAGAGCACGGATGTTCTCCCGCTCCTGGAATGAAAGCTGCGCACACTATTGCGCTCGTCGTCGGAGTCAGACTCCGAAATTTTGCCTGCACGAGAAACAGCTTCCCGTGAGACGCCCTGGTCAGTAGGTTGTTCCAGAAGGCCTACCTTGCCCTTTCCGCCGTAGCGTTGTTGGCGAGGTTTCCTCTTCCTTAATCCTCCAGTGGAGGTGCTTGGTTTGGCCGTAGCAGCCGGTTCATCAGACCCTGTACGGGTCGAGGTGGATGGAATAGCACTGGCTTCTGCCATTACGGAAAAGTTGGAAGTGATAGAAGAAAGAAAGAAAAACTGGTGAAAGAGGTACTGTGCAGGTACACTAACAGCCCTGCACCCGAAGGTGCAGTGCAATCAATCACCCTACGGGTGTCCTTACCTCTAGGCAGCGGGTGCTGAACAGCGTGCAACTCAGAGGACCGGACACCTGTTTCAACAGAATGCGCTTTACCCAGTCACAAGGACTGGATGGCTCAGGTCGTGAGTTGCCCCGCTACCTTTGTAGAATTCCCTTCTAGATGATGGAGAAGAAGGCAGCTGAGTGTTGTCCCTCAGAAGAAGGTGGAGAAGGCAGCTGAGTGTTGTCCCTCAGAAGAAGGCAGCGTTTTCTGCGAGGTCGGTAGAGTGGCGCGATTGCCAGGAGCTTCCCTAAGGTCCCTCCCGATGTTGGCAATCCGCTTGCTCTGCCGTTGCGTAGTCCTAAGCTGGTCTCACTGAAGAGGCGATGTTGACTCCTCGGCGTCTCGAGGAGGAATGAATCCGGAGCGACCGCCTCTAAACTTCGCCTTTTAGACACCGTGCATCATACTGGTATCCGCCTTGCCACAGGAGCTTTCCGCACCAATCGAGTCGACTGCCTGTATGCAGACTCAGGCGAACCTCCACTCCATTTTTGTCGCTCACTGTTACTCTGCCCCCCCAGGGGCCTACTACGGTAGGTACGGGTAGTGGCGATCCCGGGGTCCCGAGCCAACAGTCTCCCTCGAGTGGGCTCCTCTTCGTGGTTGAGGGAGACGGTCAATAGGCCCACCCACGTGTAGGCCGTGCGTGGAGACCCGTGTCGGTGGAAATGTTTGTCCTGGTGGTTGAGGGATGCGTATCTGAGCTCGTAACAGTCTTTTTCTGAATTCGGGAAGGGTGCGCATTTCCAATATACCACTTTGGCTACTGCTTCAGCTAAACGGGAGGTTAGGGACTAACCCACCCCTAATCAATCGGCCAGGACAAGGTGTCACACTGAACTCCAGGGTGAGTGGGACGGCGAGCCCGCTATATCCCCTATGTAGCCCTGTCATCCCAGTGGGATGACCCCTTGTTGGGCTCCGTGGTGGGTGGGGAGCATTGGGGGATGAACTCAAATAACGTCTTCTATGGCAACACTTACACCCAAAAGAAAACGACAGGCAAATGAAGTAAAAGAGGTACACGAAGCATCAGGTGCTCGTTGCCTAGTCATAAATCGTTTGGAGGAAGCTCAGACATTTCTCACAGTAAATCCCTTTGTCATACAGCTGGGACTTGATAAACTAGCCGGTCCAGTGAAGTCTTGTACCCGTCTCAGAAATGGTTCCTTGCTCGTTGAAACGTACTCTACACTACAGTTTGACAGACTGCTGAAGGCGAAACTCCTCCACGGATATCCCATCCGAGTTGAGAAGCACCGAAGCCTGAACTCTTGTAAAGGCGTCATTACATCACACCTTCTAGATGGCATGCAGGAGGAAGAAATCCAAGGCTACCTCTCCAGCCAGGGCGTGACCTCCGTATATCGCGTAAAAGCAATGCGTGATGGTGTTCCAGTGCCCACTCGTACGCTCTTCCTTACCTTCGATCGGCTCGATCTCCCGGCGAAGATTAAGGCTGGCTACGAGGTGATCAACGTTCGGCCCTATATACCACGTCCTCTGCGTTGTTTTCAATGTCAACGATTTGGCCACACTAAGTTATCGTGCAAGTTAACAAAATCTATTTGCGCCGTGTGCGGCCAAGACGCACATGACGGAGCCTGTCCAAATCCTCCTTACTGTGTCAATTGTCGCGGTAGCCATCCAGCATCTTCCAGCAACTGTCCACGTTATATGGATGAGAAGGCCATTCAGGAGCTGCGGGTGAAAGAACGCCTCTCTTTCACTGAGGCCCGCAAACGCCATCTTGCTCGCCAACCTTCTCTTTTAAAATTTGGCACGTTTAGCTCTGTGGTTTCAGCTCCAGTACCCAAGCGGGAAATTGGCACCCAAACATCCTCAGATTCCTCCGTTGTCCCGGCTAAACCTCCGGTACAACCTTCTGGATCACGCAGCCCTATGAAAACTCCGCTCAGCACCGAACCTCGAAAGTTTAAAACCGAGCCAAAACGCTCCGACTTTCTAAAAAATCCGGCTACTTCTGCCGGTAAACCGACTGTTTCAAAAGCCTCCTCTCCTTCACCACCTCGGAGATCCAAATCTCAAGATGGCAGAGGGCGTAACCGCACTCCACGAGTCTCGCCAACGCCCGTGGCCACCGGTAACCGGTTCGACACCCTGACTTCGGTTTCCGGTGACTCCGAGCCTCCTCTTGAAGCGGAGCCTATGGAGGAAGATCCTACCCCTCCCAAAAGTCCTAGCCCTACGCGCACACAAAAAGGCAAATTGAAGCGGCAGCCTGTGGTCAAGTAAAGTGCTACACCAACCTCTTCTTTACCTCCTAATGTCGATTGTCCAGTGGAATATACGTGGCATTCGTGCACATAAGGCCGAATTACAGCTCCTTACGACGTCGCTGTCACCTCGTATTTTGTGCTTGCAGGAAACCAAGCTCCAGCGGCAGGATACTTTCACTTTTCCCGGGTACGTGCCGGTGCGATTCGATCTCCCACCGGAACCTGGTTCTCCTGCCCATGGGGGTGTTATGATGCTCCTTTGTGACAACACTTATTATCAAGCTCTTCGGCTCACCACTCACCTTCAAGCTGTTGCTGCCATCGTCCGCTGTCCTGGTTTTTCGTTTACACTTTGTTCTGTTTATTTTCCACCTTCTTCTCCCCTCCCTCTTGCTGATCTCGCGGCTTTAGTAGCGCAACTCCCAACGCCTTATCTTCTGTTGGGAGACTTCAATGCCCACCACCCCCTATGGGGATCTCCACGGGCTAGCGCAAGGGGGAACGACCTTGTTGAATTCTTTTCCCAGTACAATCTTTCCGTTCTAAACACCGGCCAACCAACCTTTCTTTCCGATTCCAGCGGCAGTTTCTCTCACCTCGACCTAGCTGTTTGCTCCCAACAGCTTACACATCGCCTACAGTGGAACGTCATTTCTGACAGCTTTGGCAGCGATCATTTTCCGTGTGTTACACGCCTGCTTTCACACAATGTTCCATCGTCACGTGTGCCCCACTGACAATTCCACAGAGCTCAGTGGCTCCTTTACTCAAACTTGGCGGTCTTCGCAGACCGCCTTTTTAACAACATCGACGACATGGTGGATCACCTTACCTCCGTCATCACTTCTGCTGCCGAACAAGCGATACCCAGGTCGTCATCCCATCCGAAACGCCTGCCAGTCCCTTGGTGGACCGACGACTGCCGGGCGGCCATCCAGGCACGGAGGAAGGCACTTCGAGTATTTCGGCGCCACCCTACTCTTGAAAATCTGGTCACGTATAAACGACTCCGTGCCCGAGCTCGTCACATCATTATGGACAGTAAACGGGCCTCTTGGAAGCGCTTTGTTGAGTCATTTAATCCCTTCACACCATCTTCTATTGTATGGGATCGGCTCCGCCGCGTCGCCGGCAAAGCTTCCAGGCTCACGATTCCCGGCCTCAGGCTGAATAACGACACTGTCGTTATCCCCGGAGCCGTTGCTGACGCCTTGGGAACTGCCTTCGCTGACGTTTCCAGTTCCTCCCACTATCATGCAGCATTCTTAACTACGAAAGACCGGGTGGAATCCCATGAACTCTCGTTTTCCTCATCTAACACGGAATTTTACAACACGGATTTCTCCGAGACCGAGCCCCCCAGGGTCCTACTTCGGTAGGTACGGGTTTGGCGAACCCGGGGTCCCGAGCCAACAGTCTCCCTCGTGTGGGCTCCTCTTCGTGGCTGAGGGAGACGGTCAACAGGTCCACCCACGTGTAGGCCGTGCGTGGAGACCCGTGTCGGTGGAAAGGTTAGTCCTGGTGGTTGAGGGATGCGTATCTGAGCTCGTAACAGTCTTTTTCTGAATTCGGGGAGGGTACGCATTACTAATACACTACTTTGGCTTCTGCTTCGCCTAAACGGGAGGTTAGGGACTAACCCACCCCTAATCAATCGGCCAGGACTAGGTATTGTACCGACCTCCAGGGTGAGTGGGACGGCGAGCTCGCTATATCCCCTGTGTAGCCCTGTCATCCCAGTGGGATGACCCCTTGTTGGGCTCCGTGGTGGGTGGGGAGCACTGGGGGATGAATTTTTTCGCCAACTTACATGTCAAACCTTACCCAAAAAAAATAATCATAAAACTTGCAGCAATGGAAAAGAAGTAGCCGAGTCTTGTGGTCCTCGCTACTTGGTAATCAGTAGAACTGAAGAAGGCCAAAAGTTTACGACCGTTAACCCCTTTACAATCCAGAGGGGATTAGACAAAATTGCTGGTCCGGTCAAATCGTGTATACGGGCGCGAAATGGCACTCTCCTAGTTGAGGCGCAATCTAACGCCCAGGCGGCATCGTTGTTGAAGGCAAGCATGCTAGGGAGTTACCCTGTATCCGTTACGGTACATAAGACCCTGAACTCCTCGCGTGGAGTAGTAACCACCCGTGCCTTGGACGGTATGTCCAACGAGGAGATTCAGGAGAACCTGAAAGACCAGGGAGTAATATGTGTGTACCGAGTGCAGCGCAGAGAACGTGGGGAATTGTTGCCTACTCGTACCCTGTTCCTTACTTTTGATAGGGTAGATCTTCCTCAAAAGATTAAGGCGGGTTACGAGAGTATTGAGGTTAGGCCCTATATACCAAACCCCCTGCGGTGCTACAAGTGTCAACGTTATGGTCACACTAGCCAACTGTGTAACGGATCTCCAGCATGCGTGAACTGTGGTTTGGCTTTACACGAGGGTGAGTGCTCCTCGCCCATTAAATGTATAAACTGTGCCGGGGAGCATTCATCTAGCTCCAGAGACTGCCCACGTTTTGTGGAAGAAAAGGCAATACAGGAGATCCGGGTTAAGGAGAAGGTTTCCTTCTCGGACGCCCGGAAGCTCCTGCGTACTCGCTTGCCCTCCGTCCCTAGGTCCGGTACTTATAGCTCTGTCTTGGCTAAACCCGTACCTAGGAAAGAAATTGCAACGCAAACCTGCGGTGCAGGGGAGCCTACCATCTCAGACAGAGTTCTTGTCCCCACACAATTACGGAAGTCCACAACTCCATCACCAGCGTCGGCAAATACATCGCCTAAACGGACGAAGGAAACTAAAACCCAAGCCCCGTCCCAAGCCAAACCATCGACTTCTACATCTAAATATGACAAGCCGGTAATATACGATCCGCCGCCTAAAGTATTTAAGACCAGTTACGAGAGGACAGATTTCCTTAAAGATTCGAACCGTACTCCTAGGAAGAAGAAAACCTCGAGGACATCTCGAAGCTCTTCTTCTGAAGAGCTTTCTGGTGATGAGTCGGATCGACGACAGTCATCCTCGTCGATCTCGGTGTCCAATAAATTTGAAGCCCTCGAACCTAAGTTTTCTTTAGGGAAAGGGGCTTCCTCCGCCGAAGAGATGGACCAAGAGGATATCGACAACAGAACGGCAACAAAAAAGCGCCAAGAGAAATCGGCAGAAAAAGGTGTTAGCCCTACACCGAAGAAAAAGGGTAAGCTGATTCGGCCACCGTTAAAGTCATCTTAATGTAGACCAATTTTACAACCTATCTCCCTAGCTCCAATGGCTATCCTCCAATGGAACATACGGGGTTTAAGAACTCATCGACCAGAACTGGAAATTTTGCTCAGTAAGCATAACCCCTTAGTGGTATGCTTACAAGAGACTAAGCTACGACCGCCAGACAAGTTTAACATCCGACGCTACACACCACTGCGGTGTGATATTGACACAGAAGAGGGCATTCCTGCTCACGGGGGCACTATGATGCTCCTCAGGGATGACATATTTGTAGACCCGGTACAGCTGCAATCTGATATACAATCTGTAGCTGTAAGGATTAAGCTGCCAACAATCGAATTTTGCATTTGCAATGTATATCTCCCGCCATCTGATGACCTCTCGTTAATTGACCTTCAAGATCTGGTTTCCCAACTTTCAACACCATTTCTAATAGTTGGAGACTTTAATGCCCATCACCCACTATGGGGTTCAACTCGGGCATGTTCGAGAGGCCACCTCATTGCAAAATTCCTTGAGAGCAATAACTTGGTTCTCCTGAATTCCGGAGAGCCAACGTTCCTTTCAGACGCGTATAACACCTATTCGCACATTGATTTGGCAGTATGTTCATCCCAGTTAGCAGTTTCATTGCAGTGGAATGTCATCTCTGATTTACATTCCAGCGACCACTTCCCATGTCTTCTTAGTCTCTTAGCACACGATGTGTCTACCTCACGTATCCCTAGATGGCGCTTTGATCGTGCCAACTGGAACCTTTACACCCAGTTGGCTGTCTTTGATTACAACGAGCACGATTCTGTGAATGATGTAGTCGATCACCTCACAGAGAAAATTCTTTCCGCTGCAGAACAGTGAATTCCACGTTCGGCTACCCAACCCGGTCGACTTCCTGTACCATGGTGGAACAACGACTGCCGGAATGCTATTCGTGCCCGTAGACGTGCTCTGCGGGTATTTCAACGACATCCTACCCAAAGTAATCTAATTGAGTACAAGAAAGCGCGTGCACAGTCTAGGCAAATAATTAAGGATAGCAAAAAGATCTCATGGAACAAGTTTGTCTCATCTTTTAACAGATGGACACCTTCCTCTGTTGTATGGGATAGGTTAAGGCGCGTGGCCGGAAAATCAACCCACTTGCCAATCGCTGGTCTAAAAACACCTGCAGGAGTTGTTGTTGATCCGTTCGTCGTGGCTAACACCTTCGGCTGTGCTTTCGCTCAGGTGTCTAGCTCAAGTAATTGTGCTCCTGAGTTTATCTCAATTATGACTCAGGTAGAATCTCAAGGTTTCTTGTTTAGTTCCAGAAACCTTGAAGATTATAACCGCCTTTTCACCTTGGCGGAGTTAGAACACGCTCTATCATCATCGCGACTGACAGCACCAGGACCGGACGGAATCCACGTTCAAATGTTGCAACATCTCTCACCTGAAGGTAAGGCATTCCTGCTCGAGGTCTATAACCGTGTTTGGGTTGATGCCACGTTTCCGGACAAGTGGCGAGAAGCGACCATCATACCTATCTTGAAAGCTGGCAAGGACCGTCACCTCCCTTCTAGCTACCGTCCTATTTCCCTCACCAGTTGCGTCTGCAAGGTGATGGAACGCATGATAAATGGGCGGTTGGTATGGTGGCTGGAAACGCACAACCTACTGAATAACATCCAGTGCGGTTTTCGACGACGCCGTTCAACAGTGGATCATCTTGTGTCCATGTCGACACAGATTATGAACGGCTTTCTTAAAAACTGTCAAACAGTCGGAATATTTTTTGACCTCGAAAAGGCTTATGATACGTGTTGGCGTGCAGGGTTGCTACGTACTCTGCACACCTGGAATATACGTGGACGCCTACCACTCTTCCTTCAGGAATTCTTGAAAGACCGCGTATTCCGAGTAAGGGTTGGCTCGGTTCTTTCGAACCTTTTCGTTCACGAGAACGGTGTACCACAGGGATCGGTGCTAAGTGTTACATTGTTTGCTACTGCGATTAATTCTATCTCGAAATGTGTACCTCCGGGGGTCTCGTCAAGCCTATTCGTAGATGACTTTGCCGTCTACTGTACATCTCAGCGCACTTCGTTTATAGAGCGCCGTCTTCAAACCACCTTGGACAACCTTAAGGTTTGGAGTTTAAAGAACGGCTTCCGATTCTCTGCTGAGAAAACCATCTGTGTGAACTTCTGGCGTCAGCAGAGTCGACTACCTCCAAGGCTCCGGCTAGGCGCTGATCTACTACCTTTTGCAGATGAGACGAGGTTCCTTGGTTTGATCTTTGATAGAAAACTTAGTTGGTCGTCGCATATAGCACAACTGAAAGCACGATGTGACCGATCTTTTAAATATCTTGCGGGTACTAAGTGGAAAATCGTGGGGAGCGGACCGTACAGTGTTATTGCGACTGTATCGCACACTCATCCGTTCCAAATTAGATTATGGTAGTATCGTTTATGGCTCAGCACGACCATCTGTGCTGAAGAGATTAGACACAGTCCATAATTGTGGCATACGTATAGCAGTTGGGGCATTTCCAACGAGCCGAGTTATAAGCCTGTATGCTGAGTCTGCTGAACCTCCTCTGCAGTACAGGCGCGACATGCTATTAGCAAATTATGGCTGTGGACTTAATTGCATGCCCACACATCCAACGTTTACGCCGTTCTTTAACACCTTCATGGACGTGCGTTATAGGAACACTTCTATTAAACCAAAGCCACCTGGTTTTCGTTTCCGGGAGCTCCTTAGACATCTTAATACTGAAATGCCCAAGATGTATCCTAGGGGGGAGAGGGCATACCCTCCTTGGTTGTGCAGAGCGTCCCACGTTGATCTGGGCATGACCACACATGATAAATCTACCATGTCTGTGTCAAGTATCCGCATATGCTTTTTAGAATTTTTATCGCGATATCAGGACCATATTAAAATTTACACCGATGGGTCCAAGAATTCAGATGGCGTTGGTTGTGCTTACGTGTGTGGAACCGAACCCTATACATTCGGATTCCACACTAGCACTTCCATTTTTACCGCAGAGCTCTATGCAATATACCGGGCCATTTTACACGTACGTCGACGAAAGTTGGGGAACTGCTTAATCCTGAGTGATTCCCTCAGTGCACTTCAAAGCCTACGGCAGCTGTACAACTACCACCCTATTGTGCAGCGGATACAGGATGCCCTCCACGTTTTACACGCTTCTGGCGTTAGCGTGGTGTGTGCATGGATCCCTGGTCACGTAGGCTTGCGGGGGAATGAAATGGCGGATTCGGCAGCCAAGACGGCTACCATGAAGCCCAGGGTTCGTCTACCATGTGTGACATCGGAAGATTTTAGGGCCGTATTGCGGAGAGCTGTGCAAACCTGCTGGCAGGAAGAGTGGTCCGCTCTCCGCAATAATAAACTTAGATCAGTCAAGGAACTTCCGATTCCCTGGGTTACCTCCTGTCGGTCATCTCGCCGCGAGGAGGTGATTTTGGCTCGGTTGCGCATTGGGCATTGTTATTTTAGCCACAGCTTTTTATTGAATAGAACCCCGGTTCCCGTTTTCCCACTGTGCAGTGGTGACCTGACTGTCCGTCACTTGTTTTTAGATTGTTATAGCTTGGCACGTCTCCGCAGGTCTCTCCAGCTGCCGGCCAGCTTGGCGGATATCCTCGCGGATGACGAAACGGCAGTGGGCAAAGTTTTACAATTTATTTCAGCTGTGGATTTTAGAATTTAACTACAAGTATCCTTTTTGTTGTTTTCTTTTTTAGTATATATGTGTGTAGTTTTAAGAGGTTTATAGATAATATATATTTTTAGAAATTTTTATATCTGGCTTTTGCCATGACTTGTTTTTTAAAGGGCGCTGATGACCGCCGTAGTTGAGCGCCCTTATACACATCATCATCATCTTCCGAGACCGAGCTAGAACGGGCCCTGGCTTCTTCCAGGCCCTCTGCACCTGGCCCAGATGGTATACACCTTCTGATGCTCCAATACCTTACCTCCCCTGGTAGAAGGTTCCTTCTAAGCGTGTACAACCGTATCTGGCATACTGCCACATTTCCATCCGCCTGGCGCGAGGCCACCATAGTCCCCATTTTAAAGCCTGGTAAGGACCCCCATCTACCTTCCAGTTATCGCCCGATCTCCCTCACCAGCGTCATCTGCAAGGTGATGGAGCGCATGATACACGGGCGATTGACATGGTGGCTGGAATCACAACATTCGTTGTCCAACGTCCAATGCGGCTCTCGCCGCTTCCGTTCTACGACTGATCACCTTGTCTCCCTATCAACACATATTATGGACAATTTTTTGCGGAGGAATCAAACGGTTGCCGTCTTTTTTGATCTCGCCAAAGCATACGACACATGTTGGAGGTATAGCATTCTTCGTACACTACACAGTTGGGGTATCCGAGGCCGTCTACCCCTCTTTATTCGAGAGTTCATGAGGAAAAGAGTCTTTCGCGTGCGCGTAGGTTCAGTTTTATCCCGTGTTTTTATCCAAGAGAACGGAGTACCGCAAGGATCGGTGCTCAGTGTCACACTGTTTGCCATTGCTATCAATCCCATTGTAGAGTGTGTCCCACCGGGCATTTCGTCCTCTTTATTTGTTGACGACTTTGCAATTTATTGCAGCTCTCGGCGAACTTGTTTGCTAGAACGCCGCCTCCAAGGTTGCCTAGATCGCCTCTACACTTGGAGTATCCAAAACGGCTTTAAGTTTTCCGCCGAGAAAACAGTCTGTGTCAACTTCTGGCGCCGGAAGGCGTTTCATTCGCCTTCTCTACACCTCGGCCCTGCTTTTCTTCCTTTTGCGGACGAGGCGAAATTTTTGGGATTGATCTTCGACAGAAAGCTCAGCTGGTCGTCTCATATTATGTATTTGAGGGCACGGTGTGACCGGTCTCTTAATATTATACGCGTTTTAAGTAGCACATCCTGGGGTGCAAATCGGACTGTACTTTTACAACTCTACCGTTGCCTAGTCCGATCTAAACTTGACTACGGATGCGTCGTGAATTCGTCGGCTCGTCCGTCAGTTCTAGGTCGCCTCGATCCCATCCACCACCGTGGAATCAGGTTGAGTACTGGCGCTTTTCCCATTAGCCCAGCAGTGAGCTTGTGTGCGGAAGCCGCCGAACCACCGCTTTCCTATCGACGCGATGTTCTTTTGTGCATTTACGCTTGCAAGCTCTTAAGTATGCCGGAACATCCTTCTTTTAAACCCTTTTTTAACGACTCTTTGGATCGTCAGTACTCAACGCGCCCCCTGGCGTTGCTCCCTCCTGGCGTTCGGTTTCGCCTACTTCTGCGACTCTTGAACATCACTTTGCCGTCCGTGTTTCAGCGGGGAGAATCCCTCTTTCCCCCCTGGCTCCGCCCGGAGATTTCTGTCGATCTGGGGCTAACGGCCATGCCGAAATCAACGACCCCTCGTTCGACTATTAGCATGTCCTTTTTAGAACTAAAGGCTCACTATGGCCCTTGTAATTTTATATACACGGATGGCTCGAAGGACAACCAAGGCGTGGGATGTGCTTTTATTCACGGTAGACGCAGTTTCAAATTTCGCCTCTTATCGCAGTGCTCGATTTTTACCGCTGAGCTGTTTGCTATTTACCAAGCCCTTCTGTATATTCATCGGCAAGGTTTGCAGCGCTGGGTGATCTGCTCCGATTCCTTAAGCGCCCTCCAAAGCCTCAAGTCGCTGTACACCTACCACCCTCTTGTACAGCGTGTCCAGGATCGCCTTCACATGCTCGCTAATGCTAGTATTAGGGTGTCTTTCGTGTGGGTCCCTGGACATGTAGGCCTATCAGGTAATATGCTGATATTCCTGCGAAGGCTGCCCTTTCATGTGGTAGATGCAGCAGCTCTCACATCCCCTCTGACGATTTTAGCGCGATTTTACGGAGTCTTCACACTTCCCGCTGGCAGACATCTTGGCACGCTGTTACGCGCAACAAACTTCGGGAGGTGAAACCGCTACCTGTTACCTGGCAGACTTCCTCCCGTGGCTGCCGTCGGGACGAAGTCACTTTAGCTAGACTACGTATCGGGCACTGCCGTTTTAGTCACACTCATTTATTACAGTCAGAACCTGCACCTGCTTGCCCTCGTTGCAGCGAGTCATTAACGGTGCGACATATCTTAACAACGTGCCAGTTTTTAGCCCCCATACGTGCGTCTTTGGACCTACCAGCGACAATGACAGATATCCTAGCTGACACTCCAGGCGCCGTAGAGAAACTATTACGATTTATTCAACTAAGTGGCTTCGGTCGCAGTATATAACTTACTGTTCTTACACCTTTTGCACATTAGCCGTTTGCCAATGTGGTGTTTATTCTCACCGTTACTGGCACTGTTTTTAGTTATGGTTCTACTCTTTTACCCATTGTACCCACAGGCTACATGCCTGTTACTTTTAAGCTTTTAGTGTTGTTAGGGCGCTAATAACCCAAGCAGTTGTGCGCCCCGAAACACTACTACTACTACTACTGTTACTCTGCTCATATGCCTCGAAGTTGGCTAGTTATCCCAATCATCCTTGTTTTAAACCAGTTCTCTGTCCAGATTTAGTCCACCGTTATATGCGCCCTGGTTGTCGGACTCGCCCCGTGGGAATAAGATTTCGTGATCTACATTCCCATGGCCTCCGAATGCCTCGCGTGGAGAGGTCGTCCATCTGCCCTTATCCTGCATGGCAGCTCAATCGTGCGCGCTTAGATCTCGCTCTGTCAAGCAACTCTAAGACTCGCTACTCCACATTCGGTGTTCCAACAACTTTTTGCCGAACTACTGGGCCCTTACCCTATGTTCCGGTCTTTACGGACGGTTCTCAGTGATGTAGCGCTACGGGTTGCGCGTTCTTCGTTAACGGTGAGGCACACAAATTTCGACTTCTGGACTCAACTTCGGTCTTCTCAGCAGAGCTGTATGCAATCTACTATTTGCTCCTTTTTATTTGCAAGTTAGCTCCTGGCTCTTTTATCGTCTGCACTGACTGCCTAAGTGCGCTTCAGGCTTTACAACAGCACACAGCCACTCACACACTGGTTTTAAAAATACAGACCCAGATCTCGCAAATGCTCAGTCGCGGATACAATTTTGTTTTTACTTGGACCCCAGGCCATGTTGGGATTTCCGGGAACGAGGAGGCGGACGCGGCTGCTAAGTCTGCTTGCCGTTTGCCCCGGAGTTTTAACAACTACGGTGCCATTCCAGGACGTGCAACGTTTTTTCCGTCGCCAACTACTATCTGCTTGGCAGCACTCCTGGACAGCTTTGAAAGGCACACAACTCCGGGCATTAAAGGATAGCGTACAACCCTGGCTAACTTCCTGCAGGGATAACCGGCGAGCCGAGGTTATACTCACCCGGCTGAGAATTGGGCACACACGAGCTACTCATGGCCATTTGTTAAAAGGGGAACCGGCCCCTGTGTGTGCTCCATGTGCAGTACGCCTCACTGTGCGGCATGTATTGCTGGAATGCCCGCAGTACGCTCGCGTTCGCTAATCTTTGGGCTTGGGGACCAAGTTGCACGGTATTTTATGTGACGACCCAGTGGCCGTGGATAAGGCACTGCGGTTTGTTTTTAAAATTGGTTTTAATAAACAAGTCTAACTTGCATTTTATATTTATTTTAGAGATTTTAAATTATTAGGCTTTAGATGGTTTGTTTATGTCCTTTTTAACAGTTGAGTGTTTTTATAATATTTTACCTTTTAACAATTATTTTTATAGCTTTTAGGTTTTAGTGTTGACTTAGGGCCCAAATGACCTTGATGTCGACGGGCCCTAAAGCCCCACACACTCACTCTAGCTTGAGGAGGTGCTGTAGTCTGTTCCACTCTCTTTTATCCAGCGGACTACGGGAGTTCTGGTAACGTCTCCTTGCTTTAATTTTGTCTGCAATGAGGCGTCTTATCTGGTAAGGTAAGGGCTTCTGGGTGCTGATTGCAGTGCGGCGAGGTGGGGTAGCTTGTAGCATAACTGAAGCCATAGTGGATGTTATGTCTTCCGTAGGTTATCTGCCTCCCTTGTGGTGTTGCAAGGCCGAAGTTCTGCTGGTAGCTGTTGCATTAGCTCTGTGAATTTTTTCCAGTTCGTGAGACGAGGTTTGGAAGTTTTCGGTGGAGTTTTTGCAGTTGCCCTGGCTTCATAGAGGAAAAGCAAGGGATAGTGGTCAGAAGATAATTCAGGTATTGACATCACCTTTGGATTACCTCTGACGTTTTGTAATATGGCTATATCTAGCCAGTCAGGTGGGCGGCGATCTCCGTAGGTTATGGTGAGTGACTGTGGGGCGAGCGCCGCTAGGTTATGCCGCTCTAAATACCTCTCTAGGACCGAACCTCTCGTGTTTCTTATAGTGGAGTTCCAGAGAGGATTCTTAGCGTTTAGGTCTCCCATAGCTATTGTAGGGGTACCACCAGAGAAGATAGTATCCAACTCCCGGTCTATTATAGGTCTACCCGGTGGGATGTATAGTGAGAATAGGTTGAGTGGTCCTCTGTAGCCACTTGTATTCCAGTGGCTTCGAGTCCTCCAGTAGGTGGAATGTGAAGTCTGTGGTGAGTGACTGTACGGCTAATATAGATTGCTGTTCCACCATATCCGTCAGCTCTGTCACTCCTGTGGCATATCATCCCAGGGATAGTTGCTTTTTGGTGATTGGAGAGATGTGTTTCCTGCGCCAAGAACACTTGCACCTTGTTGACGCTTAGGAAGTTGGTGACTTCTTGAAGTTTGTTTTTGAGGCCATTGGTGTTCCAGGAACACACTCTAAGGCCCAGTAGGTTGGTAATTATATGTTGACTGCCCGCCATATTTACTCATAAAGAAGAATACGGTGTGCGTCAAAATAGTCGGTGGGGGAATATTTGCTGGTCTGCTCGTAAGTGCATCTGCTAGGACCGCTGCAAAGTCAGCCTGCAGGTGGAGAGGAATCTTGGCCATGAGGGTGAGAAATTGAGTGTCTGGTATAGGAGCACTCAGTTGCTGTCTGTGGTTGGCTTGACTTGAGGGTGGTGTGAGCCTCTGCTGAGCCGTTTGTCTGGTTGTTGGTGGTGCTGTTCTTTGCCAAGTAGCCGTTTTGTTGCTATCAAGGGCAGTGTTATTTGCAGGTGTCACTGGTATTTCTGGAGGTAGCCAAGTTACTCTTAGGAGCGTTATGGCTTACCTGAACTTTTAGAGCCTGGTCGCTTACTTGTTTAGTAGCGTTCTGAGTGTTTGTGGGATGCTGGTCCTTTGAGGTCCCTACGCTTGTGGAACATTCCTTCTGCTCTGTTGGCAAGTTGGTAAGCGCTGCCTCGTAGCTTTTGTGCTGCACTCTAACTGATGGTGGCAGTCCTGGGTAGCGGGTACCCTTGAAGGCTTCTTTAGGTAAGCCCATGGGATTGGGCACCTTTGGTGCCGCATCGTAGCGTGAGCGTTGTCCGTTTTTGTTTAGTAACATTTCAATTCTGGTCTCCTGCCAGACGGGACATTTTGCGTAGCGACATGAATGGTCACCTCCGCAGTTGTAGCATGTTGGGTGGCTACCTGAGACTCCAAGCAATGTGCAGTTGGGTCTCTTGTGACCAGCCCCTCAAAATCCAACCTCTGCGGTCCTCGTCCCGAGGGGTGGGCAACAGGAAGTAGGGGACTGACTGATGGGGTGATGTACGATGGGGACTTGGTGTACCCCACGACCGCTACGGCTGCCGAGAAGGCCCATCAGTAACCCTGAAAACTGGCAGAAGAGGCTCTGGTATTTTTCCCCAGGGACCTACTACGGTAGGAACGGGTTTGGCGATCCCGGGGTCCCTAGCCACTCACCATCATTTCATCCCCTTCACCTCCATCAACTGTGCCACGCACTGCTACTGCTGATCAGTAAGCATCACACTCTTCCTCTTCTAGTTTTTATTATTATTATTAGCACGTAAGGTCTTAGGTTTATAACTCCTGTCTCACCAGCAGGGATCTCTCCTATCTCCGTGGTTCTGTCCCACGGTTTTCAGCGCGGCTTCCGACATGTGTGCTCTCCGGAGGTCTCAAAAGTGAAGGTTGAGCGGACCCTTCGCACTGCCCCTATGTGTAGCCTTAGGTGCGGAGCCCGTCCACACCGTCAAGTACACCCACGTAGCTCCTTGAGGGCCCGGTCTGTGGTAATCTCCCGACGGCCGCGTTTTGCCGTTGGGTTAGTATCACGGACCGGACGTGTTACCGCTGACGGAACCCCGGTGTAATCAACCACAAGTCCCCTGAATCCGCGTGTGCCTATTACACGCATGCGCGGCCTAAAGTGGGGAGCCACAGGCGGTTATTCCTGTGGTAGGGGCATAAAGCCGGGGTGTGCGTGGTGAACGGTTTACCCATACGGACAAGCAGTGGAGATTGTAGATTAGCTTTTCTGAAGTACAAATGAGATCGGTCATGGGTGGGGTCCCCATGACGGCACAGACCGTGAAGATTCGGTGTCTTTCTTTCTTTAACCCCCGGATGGCAGGCTGACGCCGACGGTTCCGGATGGGGGTCTATATCATCATGTCTCCGCGCAAAACCTCCTTCATTGACCCATATTTATTGATGACCTTGGCATGTGATGGCAAAACGTTTAAGGATATAAGCCCATTTTATATAAAGCGAGAGCTCGATAAGATCAGTGGCCCTGTAAAAAACGCTACGCGTCTGCGCGACGGCAACTTACTATTAGAGACGACAACTGCAGAGCAATTCAAGAAACTTCAAAAAGCGTCTTTGTTGGGCTCCTACCCGATCCGGGTAGCCCCACACAAAACCCTTAACACCTGCAGAGGAGTAGTCACCACCTCCAGCTTGGATGGTCTTGCGAATGAGGAAATAGTAAGTTGCTTCTCCGATCAACTCGTTTGTCAGGCGTACCGGCTAACTAGAAAACAAGATGGCAAGGAGTAACCGCTACGTACGGTTTTTCTTACTTTCGCCGGGACTAAGTTACCCGAGTACATCTATTGCGGCTATGAGCGTGCGAGTGTCCGCCAGTATGTCCCGAACCCCATGCGCTGTTTCCAATGTCAGCGGTTCGGACATACTAAGGTCGCGTGTACCAATGCTGCGCTTTGTGAGCAATGTGGCCTAGCTAAACACGACGACCCAAACTGCAGCCGAACACCTTGCTGCGTGAACTGTGGCGGTAGTCATCCCTCCAGCTCGCGACAGTGTCCTAGATTCATGGACCCCCCAGGGGCCTACTTCGGTAGGTACGGGTATTGGCGATCCCGGGGTCCCGAGCCAACAGTCTCCCTCGTGTGGGCTCCTCTTCGTGGTTGAGGGAGACGGTCAACAGGCCCACCCACGTGTAGGCCGTGCGTGGAGACCCGTGTCGGTGGAAAGGTTAGTCCTGGTGTTTGAGGGATGCGTATCTGAGCTCGTAACAGTGTCTTTCTGAATTCGGGGAGGGTACGCATTTCTCATACACTACTTTGGCTTCTGCTTCGCCTAAACGGGAGGTTAGGGACTAACCCACCCCTAATCAATCGGCCAGGATTTAGTATTGTACCGAAGTCCAGGGTGAGTGGGACGGCGAGCCCGCTATATCCCCTGTGTAGCCCTGTCATCCCAGTGGGGTGACCCCTTGTTGGGCTCCGTGGTGGGTGGGGAGCACTGGGGGATGAATTTTATACCAACCTTCATGGTAAACCCTCAACAAAAAAACAATTCCAACAATTGTGATACAAATGGAAAGGAAGTAGTCGAGTCTAGTGGTCCTCGCTACTTGGTGATAAGCAGAACGGAGGAGGACAAGAAATTTACATCCGTGAACCCTTTCGTCATCCAAAAGGGATTAGACAAGATAGCTGGTCCGTTTAAATCATGTACTCGATCGCGAAATGGCACGCTGCTGGTGTGCCCCTCAAAATCCAACCTCTGCGGTCCTCGTCCCGAGGGGTGGGCAACAGGAAGTAGGGGACTGACTGATGGGGTGATGTACGGTGGGGACTTCGTACACCCCAAGACCGCTACGGCTGCCGAGAAGGCCCATCAGTAACCCCGAAAACTGGCAGAAGAGGCTCTGGTGTAATCTCTCGATTGGGTTCCTCCGCGAGGTGAGAGTGATCCTTCAAACGCCCAAAATATGGTCCACTTCGGTGTTTGACCCCATTTATTTTTCGTTGTTTTTTCCTTTTCCTCCCTGAGCACATGTCTGACGGGTAACATAGCGCGGGTGGATGGAGTGGGAAGCGCAAGGGGTGACTGGGTAACGCGTAACCCCCAGCCCCTTGTTACCATGTAGGACTGTGCTCGTATCCGCTGATAAAGGTCAGTCCCGGGGAGGGGCCATTGCATGAGCTGTTACACACCTGAAGGCGATTGGGTTCCTCTGTCATTACACTGGGAGGTGTGACCCTAGGGTGAGCAAGGTCCAGGCCAGGACTCTTACCTAAGCCGGGGTGGCGCCCAGGTTGTGAGCACGCCATCGGAGACGTCTGCAATGGTGGAGGACATTACCGCAATGGGACCTAAATTTAAACACACAACTGAGAAAGCTAATGGAAAGGAAGTAGTTGAGCCCTGTGGTCCTCGCTACTTGGTGGTAACTAGAGCGGAAGAAGGCAAGAACTTTCTGTCCTTAAACCCTTTCGTCATCCAAAAGGGTCTGGATCAGATAGCTGGAGCGGTAAAGTCTTGTACTCGTTCACGCAATGGCACGCTCCTGGTAGAAGCACACTCTGTCTCCCAGGCAGCAATCTTGTTGAAAGCGAATTTGCTAGGCAGCTATCCGGTGACCATTACCGTCCACAAGAGCCTTAACTCCTCGCGCGGAGTGGTCAACACCCGTGCTTTGGATGGCATGACGGATGAGGAAATAGTAGAGAACCTCCAAGACCAAGGTGTATCGGCTGTTTATCGTGTCAAGCGAAGGGAGCGAGGGGAATTGGTGCCCACCCGTACTCTGTTCCTGACCTTTGATCGGGTAGATCTCCCACAAAGGCTCAGGGCAGGGTACGAGACCATCGAGGTGTGCCCCTATATCCCGAATCCCCTAAGATGTTACATATGTCAGCGCTTTGGACACACCAGCGCTTTTTGCAATGGGACGCCTATTTGTTGTAACTGTGCGATGTCGCAGCACGAGAGTGCGTGCACATCGCCGGTTAAATGCGTGAACTGTGCTGGAGAGCATCCATCTAGCTCTCGAGATTGCCCACGTTTTATCGAGGAAAAGGCGATCCAGGAGATCCGGGTGAAAGAGAAGGTGTCCTTCTCGGAAGCCCGGAAACTCGCGCGTACGCGAATACCATCCCTCCCGCGATCTGCTACTTATAGCTCAGTAGCAGCTAAGCCGGTGCCGCGACGCGAGATCGCCACACAGACGAGCGATATACGTGAGGCCACAATCTCTGAAAAGGTTCTCATCCCATCCCCGAAGCCTGCGAAGACCACCTTGTCCGCACCTACGCCGACCAAACCTTCATCGGGAAGGAGATCGCCAGCAGAGTCACCGGGTAAAGCCTCAACCGCCAAGAACAAGCCTATTGTGTATGATGCACCACCAAAGAAGTTTAAAACCGTGTATAAGAAGTCAGATTTTCTAAAAGATACCACCAAACCGTCCAGCCCAAAGAAGAGTGCCAGGGCTTCTAAAAGCTCCTCCTCTGAGGAGTCTTCAGGTGAAGACTCGGATCGACGCCTATCATCTTCGTCGATCTCCGTGTCCAATAGATTTGGGGTCCTTGAACCGAAGTTCTCCATTGGTAAAGGGGCCTCATCTGTAGAGGAGATGGACCAAGAGGATACGGACCACACAGGCAGGCAGGTACGCAGAAAACGACCCGACCATCCGGACGTTAAAGAGGTTAGCCCTAAACCCAAAAAGAAGGGCAAATTGATTCGGCCACCATCAAAATCCTCATAAAGCCTTATTTCCTTATTCCACTATTACACAGTTATAATGGCGATCATACAGTGGAACATACGTGGGCTAAGGGCACATCGCCCCGAGCTTGAATTGTTGATCAGCAAGCACGACCCACTAGTCGTATGCCTACAGGAGACAAAGCTACGTCCTCGTGATTCTTTCCAACTACGGCGGTATACACCCTTCAGGCGTGATCTTGCTCCTGAAGACGGTATCCCTGCGCACGGAGGCACTATGTTGCTGGTCAGGGATGACATCTATGTGCATGATATACCCTTACGCACTAATATCCAGTCAGTTGCTGCCCGCGTAATACTGCCGACATTACAGTTGGTCGTCTGCAGCATCTACGTGCCACCTTCAGACGACCTATCACTTACTGCGCTCCAAGATCTTGTTGTCCAGTTACCCAACCCTTTTCTGCTGGTTGGTGACTTCAATGCCCATCACCCTCTCTGGGGCTCTACTCGACCTTGTGCGAGAGGTAGAGTTGTCTCCGACCTCCTGGACAGTAACAACCTGGTTCTCCTGAACACCGGAGAACCCACGTTCGTTTCCGATGCGTTTAACACCTTCTCGCATCTAGATCTGGCAGTATGCTCCACGCAGTTAGCAGTGTCCCTCCACTGGAACGTCATCTCTGACCTCCACTCTAGTGACCACTTTCCGTGTTTTATCAGTCTCCTGTCACACAACGTGTGTTCCACACGCTTGCCCACCTGGCGTTTCGATCACGCCAACTGGGCCCTTTACACCCAGTTGGCGGTTTTTACTTATGAGGAGCAGGCCTCCGTCAACGAGCTCGTAGAACATCTCAGCGAGCGGATACTTTTCGCCGCAGAACGATCTATTCCGCGTTGGTCTCCCAACCCCCGTCGACGTCCTGTCCCGTGGTGGACGGATGACTGCCGGAATGCAATCCGTGCTCGTAGGCGTGCTCTGCGGGTTTTCCGACGCCACCCCACACTGGACAACCTAATCCAGTACAAGAAGATGCGTGCCAGGGCTCGGCAAGTAATTAAGGAGTGCAAAAGGGCATCTTGGAAGGGTTTTGTTTCTTCTTTTAATCGCCATACACCTTCTTCAGTAGTGTGGGATAGGTTAAGGCGCGTGGCCGGCAAATCGACCCACATACCAATTGCTGGTGTGAAAACTCCTGCAGGAGTCGTTGTGGATCCGTTGGTCGTGGCTAACACCCTCGGCAGTGCTTTTGCTCACGTGTCTAGCTCCGATCATTATGCACCTGAGTTTCTGGCACTTAAGAATCAGGTGGAATCTCAAGGTTTGGTCTTCCGTTCCGGAAACCTTGAGGAATACAATTGCCTGTTCACCATGGCAGAGCTAGAACACGCACTTGCATCTTCGCGACCATCTGCACCAGGACCAGACGGTATCCACGTGCGCTTCTTACAACATCTCTCTCCCGAAGGGAAAGCGTTCCTACTCGAGGTGTATAATCGTGTCTGGGTTGAGGGCAGTTTTCCTGAGAAGTGGCGGGAAGCCACCGTCCTCCCAATTTTGAAGGCTGGGAAGGATCGACAGCTGCCTTCCAGCTATCGGCCTATCTCTCTCACCAGTTCCATTTGCAAGGTAATGGAGCGGATGATTACTGGCCGTTTAACGTGGTGGCTTGAATCTCGGAATCTCCTGTCGAACGCGCAGTGCGGCTTTCGTCGTCGCCGTTCCACGGTCGACCATCTAGTTTCCCTCTCTACCCAGATCATGAATGCCTTTCTCAGACGGTGCCAAACCGTTGCTGTATTTTTTGATCTGGCGAAGGCATATGACACCTGCTGGAGGTATGGTATTCTCCGTACCCTCCATGGATGGAATTTTCGTGGCCGTCTCCCTATTTTTCTTCGGGAGTTCATGAAGGACCGCACCTTTCGGGTTCGCGTGGGCTCGATTTTCTCACGATTTTTTACTCAAGAGAACGGGGTACCTCAGGGCTCGGTACTTAGCGTCACACTTTTCGCCATAGCCATCAATCCTATCATCAACTGTGTTCCTCCTGGAATTTCGTCGTCCTTATTTGTAGATGATTTTGCTATCTGCCTTAGTTCTCGGCGGACCTGCCTTCTTCAGCGCCGTCTCCAATCCTGTCTCGATCGTCTTCACGATTGGAGTCTTACATCTGGCTTTACGTTTTCTGCCGAGAAAACTATCTGCGTAAACTTTTGGCGACGGAAGGCGTTTCCTCCACCTAAGTTATATCTTGGGCAGGACGTCCTCCATTTCGCAGTTGAGGCGAAATTCCTGGGCCTGATTTTCGATAGGAAACTCAGTTGACTATCTCATATTGCTTATCTGCGAGCTAGGTGTGACCGTTCTCTGAACATTTTACGTATTTTAAGTGGCACATCTTGGGGAGCTGATCGGACTACACTGCTGCATTTGTATCGTTCTCTAGTGCGATCTAAGTTAGATTATGGCTGCATTGTATATTCTTCGGCGAGACCCTCTGTTCTCCGACGTCTAAATGCCGTTCACCATCGTGGCATTCATGTTGCTACTGGGGCATTTCCCACTAGCCCAGTAGTGAGTCTGTATGCTGAGGCCTCAGAACCCCCTTTATACCATCGTCGGGATATTCTTCTGTGCAGCTATGCGTGTAGCCTTTCCAGCTTACCTAATCACCCCAGTTTTCGGCTGTTTTTTGACGACTCTCTGGATCGCCAATATGCAGTTACACCGTCGGCCTTACAGCCCCCGGGGGTCCGCTTCCGCTCTCTTCTACAACAGCTGAATGTCGACGTAGTACAAACACTTCCCCCCCCCCCAGGGGCCTACTTCGGTAGGTACGGGCTTGGCGAACCCGGGGTCCCGAGCCAACAGTCTCCCTCATGTGGGCTCCTCTTCGTGGTTGAGGGAGATGGTCAACAGGCCCACCCACGTGTAGGCCGTGCGTGGAGACCCGTGTCGGTGGAAAGGTTTGTCCTGGTGGTTGAGGGGTGCGCATCTGAGCTCGTTCCAGTATTTTTTCTGAATTCGGGGAGGGTGCGCATTGCTAATACACCACTTTGGCTACTGCTCCACCTAAACGGGAGGCTAGGGACTAACCCACCCCTAGTCAATCGGCCAGGACAAGGTGTTACACTGAACTCCAGGGTGAGTGGGACGGCGCGCCCGCTATATCCCCTGTATAGCCCTGTCATCCCAGTGGGATGACCCCTTGTTGGGCTCCGTGGTGGGTGGGGAGTACTGGGGGATGAAATTTACTTTTAGCTACTTATGGCTACACTCACTCCAAAAAAACGTAAACAGGTAATTGATGAAAAAGAGGTACACGTGTCGTCATCTGCGCGTTACCTAGTAATACACCGTACTGAAGAGGGTCAGTCCTTCCTTAAGGTAAATCCATTTATTATTCAGTCGGGTCTAGATAAAATCGCCGGTCCAGTTACATCCTGTACTCGCCTACGTTCCGGTTCCCTCTTAGTCGAGAGTTACAGTGCCACGCAGTTCGAGAAGTTAACGAAGGCAAAACTCCTACACGGATACCCCATCCGTGTAGAGAAACACAGGAGCCTCAACTCTTCCAAGGGCGTCATCACCAGCCCCCTGCTAGACGGTATGCCGGAGGAGGAGATACAAGGGTATCTGGCTGACCAATGTGTCACGGACGTTTACCGTGTTCGAGTCAAGCGTGATGGCGTACTGGTTCCCAGCCGCACGCTCTTCATTACTTTTGATCGGCTCGACCTGCCTCAAAAGATCAAGGCAGGCTATGAAGTTATCCCTGTGCGACCGTATATTCCGCGACCAATGCGTTGTTACCAGTGCCAACGTTATGGCCATACTAAGACCTCCTGTAAGGCTGCTGTCGCGGTGTGTGTTAACTGTGTTAAGGACGGTCATGATGGAGCGTGTCCAACTACTCCCAGTTGCGTGAACTGCCAAGGTGAACATCCGGCGAACTCCCGAAATTGTCCGCGATACCAGGATGAGAAGGCCATCCAGGAGCTGCGGGTGAAGGAGCGTCTATCCTTCTCTGAAGCCCGCAAACGCCATCAAGCTCGACAGCCTTCTCTCCTGAAGTTCGGTACTTTTAGTTCCATCGTATCAAAACCAGTACCGAAGCGCGACGTGGGCACTCAAACTTGCCCTATACCGTCCATCATGGCTACTCCTCGCGTCGCTGTGCCTACTACCGATACCATTGGCTCCAAAACCGAAACTGTAAGTACTGAGACCCGCAAATTTAAAACGACACCTAAGAGAGCAGACTTCCTCAAAAACCCTCCGGCGTCTACCAGTGGCAAGTGTTCAGTTCCGGCCAGTTCTCCTTCACCTCCTCGTCGCTCTCGCTCCCAGGATACTAGGGGGCGCAGTCGCATGAAGGGGCTTTCTCCTCCACCCTTAAGTATCGGAAACAGTTATTTGCCCCTGACCTCGATCTCCAGCGACCCTGACCCTCTTCCTGATGAGGAGCCTATGGAGCACGAGGCAAGTGCTCCCAAAAGCCCGAGTCCCATGCGTAACCATAACGGCAAATTGAAGCGTCAGCCGCCAGCCAAGTGAACTAAGCGACCAGCTTTCGCCATCTTAACCTGGATGTCCATCCTCCAGTGGAATACGCGTGGCGTGCGCAGGCGTAAACCTGAACTCCAACTGTTGGCAAATTCGCTGTCCCCCAGTATTTTCTGCCTGCAGGAGACGAAACTTCACCAACAGGATACCTTCACCTTTCCTGGTTTTACTCCGGTGCGATTTGACCTCCCACCGGAGCCCGGTTCTCCTGCACATGGGGGTGTTATGCTTTTAATCCGGGATGACGTTTTCTTTCAACCTCTTCCTCTCGCTAGTACGCTGCAAGCTGTAGCTATTACTCTTAGATTTCCTGGCCTTTCATTTACTCTATGTTCTGTTTATCTACCGCCGTCTTCTCCCTTCCCCATTGCGGACCTCTCAGATCTAATGTCCCAGCTCCCGACACCCTTCTTGTTGTTGGGAGACTTCAATGCCCATCACCCTCTTTGAGGATCGCCTAGGGCTTGCGTAAGGGGGAAGCACCTAGCTGAATTCTTTCTTCAGAATCACCTCTCTCTTCTCAACACAGGCGAACCTACATTTATTTCTGATTCAACCAGCACTCTCTCTCACCTGGACCTATCTGTTTGCTCGGCACAGCTTGCTCATCGTTTTGAGTGGAACGTCGTCTCGGACACATTCTCCAGCGATCACCTCCCCTGCCTGATAAGCCTGCTCTCGAACTATACACCATCGTCTCGTGTACCCACCTGGCAGCTACACAAAGCAAACTGGCCTCTTTTTTGTAGCCTGGCTATTTTCGACTCCCGTGTATCGGAAGACGTTGACGAGATGGTAGAGCACGTTACATCTGTGATCACCTCTGCCGCCGAACGTGCTATACCTCGCTCGTCAGGCCAACCTCGGCGTTTACCCGTTCCCTGGTGGACCGACGAATGCCGGGTGGCGGTGCGTGCACGCCGGGCAGCACTGCGGACATTTAAGCGCCATCCTACTCTGGATAACTTGGTCACCTTTAAGCGCTTACGAGCCAGAGCCCGTCGCGTCATTCAGGCTAGCAAGAGGACATCCTGGCAGCGCTTTGTGGAGACATTTAACCGCTTCACACCATCATCAGTGATCTGGAACAAGCTGCGACGCGTGGCCGGCAAAGTTTCTCGTGTTGCCGTGCCTGGCCTGCGGGTTAACAACGACATCGTAGTTTCCCCTAGAGCGGTCGCTGATGCCCTGGGAGGCGCCTTTGCTGAGGTCTCTCGCTCCTCCCATTATTCCGCGGACTTTCTACCCATCAAACACCGGGCTGAGACTCATGAACTCTTCTTCCACTCCTTGAACCGTGAGTGTTATAACGCCTTCTTCACCATGCAAGAGCTGGAGCGGGCCCTGGTCTGTTCCAGGCCCTCCGCACCGGGGCCGGATGGAATACACATCCTAATGCTGCAGCGCCTGTCTTCGGCAGGTAAGCATTTTCTTTTGCAAGTATATAACCTAATCTGGCGCACAGCAACTTTTTCGTCCGCTTGGCGCGAGGCCACCGTTGTCCCTATCTTAAAACCTGGAAAGGATCCCCATCTCCCTTCCAGCTATCGTCCGATCTCCCTCACCAGTTGCCTTTGCAAGGTGATGGAGCGTATGATACACGGGCGATTGACATGGTGGCTAGAATCACAACACCTTCTATCTAACGTTCAGTGTGGTTTTCGTCGCTACCGTTCAACGGTCGACCACCTAGTCTCGTTGTCAACGCAAATTATGGATGGCTTTCTACGTAAGAGCCAAACGGTAGCTGTGTTCTTTGACCTGGAGAAGGCTTATGACACTTGCTGGAGATACGGAATTCTCCGTACCCTCCATAAATGGGGCATTCGTGGAAGACTGCCGCTTTTTATTCGAGAGTTCATGCGAGATAGGGTGTTTCGGGTACGTGTGGGTTCGGTTTTATCTCGTGCTTTTAGCCAAGAGAACGGAGTACCGCAGAGCTCGGTACTTAGTGTCACACTATTTGCTATTGCCATCGATCCCATTGCGGAGTGCGTCCCGTCGGGCATTTCTTCTTCCTTGTTCGTGGACGACTTCGCCATTTACAGTAGTTCTCGGCGGACTTCTCTCCTACAACGCCGCCTCCAACTGTGCCTTGATCGCCTCTTCACCTGGAGTGTGGAAAACGGCTTTAAGTTCTCCGCCGAGAAGACCGTCTGCGTAAACTTCTGGCGCCGGAAAGTATTTCCGTCACCTCCTCTACATCTCGGAGCCGATGCCCTTCCTTACGCAGACGAGACAAAATTCTTGGGATTGGTCCTCGATAGGAAGCTTAGTTGGTCTTCTCATATCTCGTATTTAAAGGCCAGGTGTGAACGTTCTCTTAGTGTTTTACGTGTTTTATGTGGCACATCCTGGGGAGCAGGTCGGACAGTTCTATTAAGACTCTACCGTTCTTTTATCCGATCCAAACTAGACTACGGCTGTATTGTGTATTCGTCAGCTCGACCTTCGATTTTAAAACGCCTAGACCCTGTTCACCACCGTGGTATCCGTTTGAGTATTGGCGCCTTTCCAACAAGTCCAGTCATGAGCCTTTGTGCGGAAGCCGCTGAACCTCCGCTTCGCTATCGGCGTGATGTCCTCCTGTGTAGTTACGCTTGCCGGCTTCTTAGTTTGCCGGAACATCCGTCGTTTAGCTCGTTCTTTGATGATTCTCTGGACCGTCAATACTTAGCGCGCTCCCTGGCCCTCCTTCCTCCTGGCGTTCGATTTCGCTCTCTGCTTCGGCTGTTGGACGTCCATTTGCCTGTGCCATTCCGCAAAGGAGAAACTCGATTTCCCCCATGGCTCCGCTCCGAGATCCAGGTAAATTTAAGCCTGCTGTCCATGCCGAAATTGTCGACGCCAGATTCCATCCTTCGTTCGGGTTTTTTAGAAGTTCAGGCGCAGTACCGACCCTGTAGTTTTATTTACACTGATGGTTCGAACGATAATACGGGAGTGGGATGTGCTTTTATTCACGGTCGGAAGAGTTTTAGCTTTCGTCTTTTACCGCAGTGCTCGATTTTTACGGCAGAGCTGTTTGGTATTTACCAAGCTCTTTTATATGTTCGTCGGCAAGCATTACAGTCTTGGGTTATCTGCTCCGATTCCCTGAGTGCCCTCCAGAGCCTACGGATGCTGTACACCTATCATCCACTCGTACAGCGGATCCAGGACTGCCTTCACACTCTCGCCAGTGCAGGCACTTGGCGTCTCCTTTGTGGGGGTACCTGGACACGTAGGCATATCTGGAAACGAGGCTGCCGACGCTGCCGCGAAAGCAGCCGTTTTAGCTCCCAGATGTTATAGGTCTAGTGTTCCCTCAGATGATTTTAACTCCTATTTACGTCGCGCCATCCTGTCAATGTGGAGCAGGCATTGGCAAGCCCGTCGGGGGAACAAACTTAGGGCGGTGAAGCCCCTCCCGATCATCTGGAGCACTTCGTCGCGCACCTCTCGTCGCGAAGAGGTTATTTTAGCACGACTGCGTATCGGGCACTGCCGTTTTAGCCATGGTCACCTTTTATCTTCAGATGCTGCACCGCTCTGTTCGCATTGTCATGAGCCCATGTCGGTGCGGCATGTTTTAGTTCAGTGCCAGTTCTTAACCCAGCTGCGTGTGTCCTTGGACCTGCCGACGACCCTGCCCGAAGTGCTGGCAGACACTTCACGTGCAGTGGATCGTGTTTTACGTTTTATTGACCGCAGTGGACTGGGCACCCGTATATGACCTCCATAATTGAACTTTTAACTGACTGTTCGCCTTTTAAACGGGTCGTTTTATCAGTTTTATTGTCTCGTATTAATACAGTATTTGGCACTGTATTGGTGACCTTTTTTACTATTTTAAAGATTTTAGTTTTTTAGCTGAGACATCCGTTTCAACCTTTTAACGTTATTGTTTTTTAATGGGCGCTAATGACCATAGCAGTTGTGCGCCCTAAAGCCCCACCACTACTACTACCAACACTTCCTAGGGGAGAATCTCGCTTTCCTCCCTGGATACGCGACGAGGTCCGTTGCAACCTTGGGCTGGCATCCCTGGCTAAAGATACAACACCTTTACCCATATATCGTTCCGCCTTTTTAGAGCTCAAGGTGCAATTCGGGGATTGCAATTTTATCTATACGGACGGATCTAAGAGCGAAGCTGGAGTCGGATGTGCTTTTGTTTTTAATCGTAGGAGTTTTACCTTTGGTTTACGGCGACAGTGTTCGATTTTTACCGCGGAACTTTTTAGTCTTTACCAGGCGATTTTATATATTGAGCGGCATTCTTTGCGTACCTGCGTGATCTGCACGGACTCCCTCAGTGCGCTTCAAGGCCTCTTAATGCTGTACCACTACCATCCTCTGGTTCAGCGTATTCAGGATAGAGTCCATTGCCTGGCTGTCTCTGGCACCAGGATCACTTTCGTGTGGACGCCTGGTCATGTGGGAGTTCCTGGCAATGAGGCTGCAGACGCCGCGGCTAAATCTGCCATTTCCTCGCCTGGTACCTCTTTTTCTCTTGTTCCCTCAACTGATTTATTTTTATCTTTACGCCAAGCCATTATACTACGTTGGCACGATGAGTGGACAGCTTTGCGTGGGAACAAGCTTCGGACGATTAAACCCCTTCCTATTGCCTGGGCAACCTCTGCCCGAGTTTCCAGGAGGGAAGAAATTATTTTAGCCCGCTTACGTATCGGACACTGTCGATTTAGCCATGGTCACTTGTTGAGAGATCAACCCGCACCAATGTGTGCCCATTGCGACGTACCGCTAACGGCACGTCACATCTTAACTGCATGTCGGCTTTTAACTCAATTACGCGCAACTCTGTCGCTGCCAGCCACCCCTTCTACCATATTGGCAGACAGGGAGCGTGCTGTGGAAGGCGTACTTGATTTTATCCGGCAGAGTGGGTTCTGGCACCTGCTCTGACCAATTCGAGGCACCTTCTGGTTGCCGATATTTTATTTTACTTATTTTATCCTTTGCCTTCTGCATAAACCGACATGTTTTTAGTGTTTTATGGTTTGTGTTTTAACCTTTAATGGACTTGTGCGATTTTACTGTTTTGAGATGTAGGTTTTAACTGTGTAGACCTTTTAGCTTTGTAAGGGCGCTGATAACCTTAGCAGTTGTGCGCCCTTAATCCAATTCTACTACTACTACGCTGCTGGTGGAAGCGCATTCCGTCTCCCAGGCAGCAGCGATCTTGAAGGCCAACATTCTCGGCAGTTATCCGGTGAGCGTTTCCGTACACAAGACCCTGAACTCCTCGCGCGGTGTAGTGAACACCCGTGCGCTGGACGGAATGACCAACGAGGAGATCCAGCAGAACCTGAAAGACCAAGGTGTGACAGCTGTATATCGAGTTCAGCGAAGAGAGCGAGGGGAATTGGTGCCTACCCGTACCCTGTTCCTGACCTTAGATCGGGTAGATCTCCCACAAAGGCTTAGGGCAGGGTATGAATCAATCGAGGTACGGCCATATATTCCGAACCCCCTACGTTGCTACAGATGTCAGCGCTTCGGCCACACTAAGGACTTCTGTAATGGAACACCTACTTGTATGAATTGTGCGATGTCGCTGCACGAAGGTGAGTGCTCATCATCCGCAAAATGTGTTAACTGTGCTGGCGAACACCCTTCCAGCTTCAGAGATTGCCCTCGATTCCGCGAGGAAAAGGCGATTCAGGAGATCCGGGTGAAGGAGAAGATATCCTTCTCGGAAGCCCGGAAACTCGCACGTACTCGCCTGCCCACTGTTGCACTGTCCGGTACCTATAGCTCAGTTGTAGCTAAGCCGGTCCCGCGACGAGAGATAGCAACTCAGACCAGCGATATCAGTGAGGCTAGAATTTCTGACAGAACCCTTACTCCATCAGTAGCCCCGAAGCCTGTCAAGACATCTGTATTTACATCTACCTCGTCCAAAGCACCAGCAGGGAAGAAAACGCCACCCATGTCACCGGTCAGAGCATCTACCTCTACCAAGCCTAACAAGCCAGTTGTGCACGTGGCACCACCCAAAACGTTTAAGACCAGCTATCAACGGTCAGATTTCCTTAAGGATGCGGGCCGTCCGACGCGAAGGAAGAAAAGTCCTCGGACATCCAAAAGCTCCACCTCTGAGGAGTCTTCCGGAGAGGTCTCGGATCGACGACCGTCATCTCCGTCGATCTCAGTTTCCAATCGGTTTGGGGTTCTCGAGCCGAAGTTCTCGATTGGGACACCGGCACCCGACGGAAGCGAACTTCGTCGCCTTCAAACGTTCTCCCCCCAGGGGCCTACTTCGGTAGGTACGGGTTTGGCGAACCCGGGGTCCCGAGCCAACAGTCTCCCTCGTGTGGGCTCCTCTTCGTGGCTGAGGGAGACGGTCAACAGGCCCACCCACGTGTAGGCCGTGCGTGGAGACCCGTGTCGGTGGAAAGGTTAGTCCTGGTGGTTGAGGGATGCGTATCTGAGCTCGTAACAGTATTTTTCTGAATTCGGGGAGGGTACGCATTACTAATACACTACTTTGGCTTCTGCTTCGCCTAAACGGGAGGTTAGGGACTAACCCACCCCTAATCAATCGGCCAGGACTAGGTATTGTACCGACCTCCAGGGTGAGTGGGACGGCGAGCTCGCTATATCCCCTGTGTAGCCCTGTCATCCCAGTGGGATGACCCCTTGTTGGGCTCCGTGGTGGGTGGGGAGCACTGGGGGATGAATTTTTTCGCCAACTTACATGTCAAACCTTACCCAAAAAATAATCAAAAAACTTGCAGCAATGGAAAAGAAGTAGCCGAGTCTTGTGGTCCTCGCTACTTGGTAATCAGTAGAACTGAAGAAGGCCAAAAGTTTACGACCGTTAACCCCTTTACAATCCAGAGGGGATTAGACAAAATTGCTGGTCCGGTCAAATCGTGTATACGGGCGCGAAATGGCACTCTCCTAGTTGAGGCGCAATCTAACGCCCAGGCGGCATCGTTGTTGAAGGCAAGCATGCTAGGGAGTTACCCTGTATCCGTTACGGTACATAAGACCCTGAACTCCTCGCGTGGAGTAGTAACCACCCGTGCTTTGGACGGTATGTCCAACGAGGAGATTCAGGAGAACCTGAAAGACCAGGGAGTAATATGTGTGTACCGAGTGCAGCGCAGAGAACGTGGGGAATTGTTGCCTACTCGTACCCTGTTCCTTACTTTTGATAGGGTAGATCTTCCTCAAAAGATTAAGGCGGGTTACGAGAGTATTGAGGTTAGGCCCTATATACCAAACCCCCTGCGGTGCTACAAGTGTCAACGTTATGGTCACACTAGCCAACTGTGTAACGGATCTCCAGCATGCGTGAACTGTGGTTTGGCTTTACACGAGGGTGAGTGCTCCTCGCCCATTAAATGTATAAACTGTGCCGGGGAGCATTCATCTAGCTCCAGAGACTGCCCACGTTTTGTGGAAGAAAAGGCAATACAGGAGATCCGGGTTAAGGAGAAGGTTTCCTTCTCGGACGCCCGGAAGCTCCTGCGTACTCGCTTGCCCTCCGTCCCTAGGTCCGGTACTTATAGCTCTGTCTTGGCTAAACCCGTACCTAGGAAAGAAATGGCAACGCAAACCTGCGGTGCAGGGGAGCCTACCATCTCAGACAGAGTTCTTGTCCCCACACAATTACGGAAGTCCACAACTCCATCACCAGCGTCGGCAAATACATCGCCTAAACGGACGAAGGAAACTAAAACCCAAGCCCCGTCCCAAGCCAAACCATCGACTTCTACATCTAAATATGACAAGCCGGTAATATACGATCCGCCGCCTAAAGTATTTAAGACCAGTTACGAGAGGACAGATTTCCTTAAAGATTCGAACCGTACTCCTAGGAAGAAGAAAACCTCTAGGACATCTCGAAGCTCTTCTTCTGAAGAGCTTTCTGGTGATGAGTCGGATCGACGACAGTCATCCTCGTCGATCTCGGTGTCCAATAAATTTGAAGCCCTCGAACCTAAGTTTTCTTTAGGGAAAGGGGCTTCCTCCGCCGAAGAGATGGACCAAGAGGATATCGACAACAGAACGGCAACAAAAAAGCGCCAAGAGAAATCGGCAGAAAAAGGTGTTAGCCCTACACCGAAGAAAAAGGGTAAGCTGATTCGGCCACCGTTAAAGTCATCTTAATGTAGACCAATTTTACAACCTATCTCCCTAGCTCCAATGGCTATCCTCCAATGGAACATACGGGGTTTAAGAACTCATCGGCCAGAACTGGAAATTTTGCTCAGTAAGCATAACCCCTTAGTGGTATGCTTACAAGAGACTAAGCTACGACCGCCAGACAAGTTTAACATCCGACGCTACACACCACTGCGGTGTGATATTGACACAGAAGAGGGCATTCCTGCTCACGGGGGCACTATGATGCTCCTCAGGGATTACATATTTGTAGACCCGGTACAGCTGCAATCTGATATACAATCTGTAGCTGTAAGGATTAAGCTGCCAACAATCGAATTTTGGATTTGCAATGTATATCTCCCGCCATCTGATGACCTCTCTTTAATTGACCTTCAAGATCTGGTTTCCCAACTTTCAACACCATTTCTAATAGTTGGAGACTTTAATGCCCATCACCCACTATGGGGTTCAACTCGGGCATGTTCGAGAGGCCACCTCATTGCAAAATTCCTTGAGAGCAATAACTTGGTTCTCCTGAATTCCGGAGAGCCAACGTTCCTTTCAGACGCGTATAACACCTATTCGCACATTGATTTGGCAGTATGTTCATCCCAGTTAGCAGTTTCATTGCAGTGGAATGTCATCTCTGATTTACATTCCAGCGACCACTTCCCATGTCTTCTTAGTCTCTTAGCACACGATGTGTCTACCTCACGTATCCCTAGATGGCGCTTTGATCGTGCCAACTGGAACCTTTACACCCAGTTGGCTGTCTTTGATTACAACGAGCACGATTCTGTGAATGATCTAGTCGATCACCTCACAGAGAAAATTCTTTCCGCTGCAGAACAGTGCATTCCACGTTCGGCTACCCAACCCGGTCGACTTCCTGTACCATGGTGGAACAACGACTGCCGGAATGCTATTCGTGCCCGTAGACGTGCTCTGCGGGTATTTCAACGACATCCTACCCAAAGTAATCTAATTGAGTACAAGAAAGCGCGTGCACAGTCTAGGCAAATAATTAAGGATAACAAAAAGATCTCATGGAACAAGTTTGTCTCATCTTTTAACAGATGGACACCTTCCTCTGTTGTATGGGATAGGTTAAGGCGCGTGGCCGGAAAATCAACCCACTTGCCAATCGCTGGTCTAAAAACACCTGCAGGAGTTGTTGTTGATCCGTTCGTCGTGGCTAACACCTTCGGCTGTGCTTTCGCTCAGGTGTCTAGCTCAAGTAATTGTGCTCCTGAGTTTATCTCAATTAAGACTCAGGTAGAATCTCAAGGTTTCTTGTTTAGTTCCAGAAACCTTGAAGATTATAACCGCCTTTTCACCTTGGCGGAGTTAGAACACGCTCTATCATCATCGCGACTGACAGCACCAGGACCGGACGGAATCCACGTTCAAATGTTGCAACATCTCTCACCTGAAGGTAAGGCATTCCTGCTCGAGGTCTATAACCGTGTTTGGGTTGATGCCACGTTTCCGGACAAGTGGCGAGAAGCGACCATCATACCTATCTTGAAAGCTGGCAAGGACCGTCACCTCCCTTCTAGCTACCGTCCTATTTCCCTCACCAGTTGCGTCTGCAAGGTGATGGAACGCATGATAAATGGGCGGTTGGTATGGTGGCTGGAAACGCACAACCTACTGAATAACATCCAGTGCGGTTTTCGACGACGCCGTTCAACAGTGGATCATCTTGTGTCCATGTCGACACAGATTATGAACGGCTTTCTTAAAAACTGTCAAACAGTCGGAATATTTTTTGACCTCGAAAAGGCTTATGATACGTGTTGGCGTGCAGGGTTGCTTCGTACTCTGCACACCTGGAATATACGTGGACGCCTACCACTCTTCCTTCAGGAATTCTTGAAAGACCGCGTATTCCGAGTAAGGGTTGGCTCGGTTCTTTCGAACCTTTTCGTTCAAGAGAACGGTGTACCACAGGGATCGGTGCTAAGTGTTACATTGTTTGCTATTGCGATTAATTCTATCTCGAAATGTGTACCTCCGGGGGTCTCGTCAAGCCTATTCGTAGATGACTTTGCCGTCTACTGTACATCTCAGCGCACTTCGTTTATAGAGCGCCGTCTTCAAACCACCTTGGACAACCTTAAGGTTTGGAGTTTAAAGAACGGCTTCCGATTCTCTGCTGAGAAAACCATCTGTGTGAACTTCTGGCGTCAGCAGAGTCGACTACCTCCAAGGCTCCGGCTAGGCGCTGATCTACTACCTTTTGCAGATGAGACGAGGTTCCTTGGTTTGATCTTTGATAGAAAACTTAGTTGGTCGTCGCATATAGCACAACTGAAAGCACGATGTGACCGATCTTTAAATATCTTGCGGGTACTAAGTGGAAAATCGTGGGGAGCGGACCGTACAGTGTTATTGCGACTGTATCGCACACTCATCCGTTCCAAATTAGATTATGGTAGTATCGTTTATGGCTCAGCACGACCATCTGTGCTGAAGAGATTAGACACAGTCCATAATTGTGGCATACGTATAGCAGTTGGGGCATTTCCAACGAGCCGAGTTATAAGCCTGTATGCTGAGTCTGCAGAACCTCCTCTGCAGTACAGGCGCGACATGCTATTAGCAAATTATGGCTGTGGACTTAATTGCATGCCCACACATCCAACGTTTACGCCGTTCTTTAACACCTCCATGGACGTGCGTTATAGGAACACTTCTATTAAACCAAAGCCACCTTGTTTTCGTTTCCGGGAGCTCCTTAGACATCTTAATACTGAAATGCCAAAGATGTATCCCAGGGGGGAGAGGACATACCCTCCTTGGTTGTGCAGAGCGTCCCACGTTGATCTGGGCATGACCACACATGATAAATCTACCATGTCTATGTCTAGTATCCGCATATGCTTTTTGGAATTTTTATCGCGATATCAGGACCATATAAAAATTTACACCGATGGGTCCAAGAATTCAGATGGCGTTGGTTGTGCTTACGTGTGTGGAACCGAACCCTATACATTCGGATTCCACACTAGCACTTCCATTTTTACCGCAGAGCTCTATGCAATATACCGAGCCATTTTACACGTACGTCGACGAAAGTTGGGGAACTGCTTAATCCTGAGTGATTCCCTCAGTGCACTTCAAAGCCTACGGCAGCTGTACAACTACCACCCTATTGTGCAGCGGATACAGGATGCCCTCCACGTTTTACACGCTTCTGGCGTTAGCGTGGTGTGTGCATGGATCCCTGGTCACGTAGGCTTGCGGGGGAATGAAATGGCGGATTCGGCAGCCAAGACGGCTACCATGAAGCCCAGGGTTCGTCTACCATGTGTGACATCGGAAGATTTTAGGGCCGTATTGCGGAGAGCTGTGCAAACCTGCTGGCAGGAAGAGTGGTCCGCTCTCCGCAATAATAAACTTAGATCAGTCAAGGAACTTCCGATTCCCTGGGTTACCTCCTGTCGGTCATCTCGCCGCGAGGAGGTGATTTTGGCTCGGTTGCGCATTGGGCATTGTTATTTTAGCCACAGCTTTTTATTGAATAGAACCCCGGTTCCCGTTTGCCCACTGTGCAGTGGTGACCTGACTGTCCGTCACTTGTTTTTAGATTGTTATAGCTTGGCACGTCTCCGCAGGTCTCTCCAGCTGCCGGCCAGCTTGGCGGATATCCTCGCGGATGACGAAACGGCAGTGGGCAAAGTTTTACAATTTATTTCAGCTGTGGATTTTAGAATTTAACCACAAGTATCCTTTTTTGTTGTTTTCTTTTTTAGTAAATATGTGTGTAGTTTTAAGAGGTTTATAGATAATATATATTTTTAGAAATTTTTATATCTGGCTTTTGCCATGACTTGTTTTTTTAAAGGGCGCTGATGACCGCCGTAGTTGAGCGCCCTTATACACATCATCATCATCATCATCAAACGTTCTCGCGCTAGGGCACGCTTTATACTGCGCAACGCAAAGCGTAAATCTTGGGAAGCATTTGTGTCCTCGCTTTCCCGGCGCAGCTCTACCCAACAAGTATGGTCAGCTGTTCGGCGGATGTATGGCAAGTATCGCCGGACGGTAATTCCCGGCCTTGCCAACAACGGATCCATGTGCACCACCGAGCAGGACATAGCTGAAGCCCTAGCTACCACATTTGCTGCCACGAGCCAAACTGCCCGCTATGACGCTCTCTTCCTGCCTATTAAGGAAAAGGCGGAGCGGGTACCACTTAATTTTAATAGTGACTGCACCGAGCCGTACAACCAACCCTTTACCGCAGCCGAGCTCGCCCATTCTCTGGCGTTAGCAAAGGATTCCTCTCCAGGTCCCGATGACGTACACCGAGAGATGCTGCTGCATCTTCCATCTGAGGCGCTATGTTTCCTTCTAAACATCTATAACCGCATTTGGCATGAGCGGGTTTTCCCTTCCTCCTGGCGAGAGGGTATTGTCATCCCCATCCCTCGACCCGGAAAGGACCGCACGCTACCATCTAGCTACCGCCCCATTTGCTTGACGAGTGTCATCTGTAAGACCTTCGAGCGGATGATAAACGCTCGGTTAAATTGGTGGCTAGAAAAACATAACCATCTGTCCAACTTGCAATGCGGTTTTCGTCGCCATCGCTCAAGTGTCGATAACCTAACACGCCTTGAGGGGTATATTTCCGATGCGTTTCTACTGAAACAGCACGCCGTCGGCGTGTTCCTCGACCTGGAGAAGGCTTATGACACCACCTGGCGGTACGGCATACTCCGTAACCTACATGATTACGGTATGCGTGGTCATCTACCCGAATTCCTATGCAACTTCTTAAAACTTCGCCGTTTTCGGGTTCGCATAGGAAACACGATATCACGGGAGCGGATACAGGAGAACGGCGTACCTCAAGGTTCAATTTTGAGCGTCACCCTTTTTGCCGTAGCGATTAACGGCATCACTAGTGCCGTTAGAAGTGGAATTCCATCATCCCTCTATGTTGACGACTTCGCAGTATATTATAGGTCTTAGTAGTAGTAGTAGTAGTAGTGGGGCTTAGGGGCGCACAACAGCTGAGGTCATTAGCGCCCGAGCTCAGACTAGGTAAAGCCCAACTGAAATGTAAACGCTAAAAACAATAAAATCCACTAAAATCCACTAAAAGGTCCAAAAACACAATAAACATAAAAGATGCTCAAACTGTTAAAATAGCTAAAATAGGAGTGTCGAGATGAATCTAAAATGAGGCACGGCGAGGGATGTTGAAATCATATGGAGCGAAGCATTCCGCTGCGCTGTAAAAAGTCGAAGAGGCCCTCCACAGCAGCAATATCATCCCTCAACATTGCGCTGAGGTTGGATGCCAAACCCAAGGAGGAGCGCAACGTTGAGTAAAATCGGCACTCCACTAAAAAGTGCTCTACCGTCAAAGGCTCACCGCAGTGAGAACAATCAGGTGCTGAGTCCCGGCGTAACAAGTGTTGATGGCTAAAACGGCAGTGCCCGATGCGAAGTCTAGCTAAAATAACTTCTTCCCTGCGAGAAGAACGTGAAGATGTGGCCCAGGGAAGCGGAAGAGGTTTAACCTCCCGGAGTTTGTTCCCAACGAGCGCGGACCAGTCATCATGCCAGTGAGTGTTGATGGCTTGGCGAAGGGAAGCACTAAGATCTTCGAAAGGAACAGAATTGCTAAAAACTGTGGGGGATAAAATAGCAGACTTCGCGGCGGCATCAGCAGCCTCGTTGCCCGGAATGCCTACGTGTCCGGGAACCCAAACGAACGACACGTGGAACCCTGAATTAGCGAGCGAATGCAGCCGATCCTGTATTCGCTGTACTAGGGGATGGCTGGGGTACAGCGAACGAATGCTCTGTAGAGCACTCAGAGAATCGCTACAGATGGCAAAGTGGTTAGAGTGCTGCTGGCTGATAAAAAGTAGGGCTTGATAGATACTAAAAAGTTCAGCGGTAAAAATCGAGCACTGTCCGGGAAGACGAAACGTAAAACTCTCCGCAGCAGCTACGAAGGCACAACCAACACCTCGGTCGGTTTTAGAGCCGTCCGTAAAAATAAAACTGTAGTTCTTAAAATGCTGCTGAAGTTCTAAAAATGCGGATTGGATGCCAGTGGTCGGAAACGCAGACCTGGGCATGAACGTCAACCCAAGGTGGAATAAGGAGTCATACCGCGACCAAGGAGGAAAATTAGATTCCCTCCGAGGTAATACTGGCGGCAGATTGGCGTCCAGGGCCCGAACAAGCAGGCGAAAGCGAACACCGGGCGGAAGTAATGCAAGGGGGCTGACAGCGTACTGGCGATCAAGAGACGAGTCAAAGAAAGGCTTGTACGTTGGGTGCGTGGGTAGAGAGGATAGACGGCATGCGTAGGTGCATAAAAGAATATCTCGCCTATAGCACAGGGGGGGTTCAGCTGCTTCAGCGTACAGACTGGGGATGGGGCTGGTTGGAAAAGCACCAGTAGCTAGACGTATCCCCTGATTGTGCACAGGATCCAAACGACTCAAAATGGAAGGCCGTGCCGACGAATATACCACACTCCCATAGTCAAGCTTTGATCGCACCAGGGACCGATAAAGCTGTAAGAGCACGGTCCGATCAGCTCCCCAGGACGTACCTGTTAAGACACGTAAGATATTGAGGGATCGGGCACAGCGACCTTTCAGGGAAGCGATATGAGAATCCCAGCTAAGCTTCCTATCGAACACCAATCCTAAAAATTTAGCTTCCTCTGCAAAAGGAAGCGTATGGGGACCGAGGTGGAGTGAGGGTGCATCAAACGCCTTACGGCGCCAAAAGTTCACGCACACGGTCTTCTCGGTGGAAAAATGGAAGCCGTTGTGGAGGCTCCAAGTGTAAAGGCGATCTAAACAGACCTGGAGCCGACGCTCCAAGATACTCGTCCGCCGAGAGCTACAATATACGGCGAAGTCATCCACAAATAAAGAAGAGGATATTCCAGCGGGAATACACTCAGTGATAGGATTGATGGCGATGGCAAAGAGGAGAACGCTGAGGACCGATCCCTGGGGTACCCCGTTTTCCTGATGGAAAACGCGGGATAAATTACACCCCACCCGAACACGAAAGGACCGCTCCTTCATGAATTCCCGGAGGAAAATGGGAAGTCGACCACGAAGACCCCACTGATGTATGGTGCGTAGTATGCCAGTCCGCCAACAGGTGTCATAGGCTTTCGTAAGGTCAAAAAAGACGGCCACAGTTTGGCAGCGGCGCAGGTAGGCGTTCATGATATGAGTCGAGAGAGAAATCAGGTGATCAGTGCTGGAACGGTAACGGCGAAATCCGCATTGGATGTTGCACAGAAGGTTCTCCGACTCAAGCCACCAACGTAAGCGCCCAGTAATCATGCGCTCCATCACCTTACACACTGTACTGGTGAGGGAAATGGGGCGGTAACTGGAGGGCAAACGGCGGTCCTTACCCGGTTTTGGGACCGGAATGATAGTTGCCTCGCGCCAAGCTGTAGGGAAAACTCCGTCACACCAGATGCGGTTGTACATACGCAGTAGATAGTCTTTACTAGCAAGGGAGAGGTGTTGAAGCATAGCCACGTGAACACCATCAGGCCCAGGAGCGGAAGAGCGAGAGGAGCATAACGCCGAGTCCAGCTCCCGTAAGCTAAATTCGGCGTTGTAGCACTCAAGGTTAGCTGAGCGGAAAGATAATTCCTGGGCCTCAATCTGAGATTTGAGGACCCGAAACGTCGAAACGTAGTTAGCAGAGCTGGAGGCGGCAGCAAAAGTGCTACCCAGGCAGTTAGCAACATCAACCGCATCTACAACAGTGAGAGGTCCATCCTGAAGTCCAGGAATGGACAAGGGTGGCCGTTTACCGGCAACACGTCGGAGTTTCTCCCAAACCACAGAAGAAGGGGTGGCGTGCGAGAAAGAGACAACAAAGGAAGTCCAGGACGCTCTTTTGCTAGCCCTAAAAACACGTCGGGCTCGTGCGCGCAGCTGTTTATAAGCTACCAAGTTCTCGACGGTGGGGTGTTGTTTAAATATCCTAAGGGCTTTCCGGCGTGCGCGAAGGGCATCGCGGCACTCAAGAGTCCACCACGGGACAGGCAAACGCCGAGGCTCCGTGGAGGATTTCGGAATAGATTGCTCGGCAGCGGAGACAACAACTGAAGTGAAATGGTCGACCAGAAGGTCGATAGTAGTAAATTCGGAATCCTTGAATGTGGCAGCTTCGGAAAAGAGCACCCAGTTAGCCTTGGAGAGTTGCCATGAGGCTGCACGCGAGCAGGGAACGTTGTGGGAGAGCAACGTTAGCACACATGGGCAGTGATCACTGGAATGAGTGTCCGATACTACATGCCATTGGAAACAATGAGCAAGCTGTGTGGAGCAGAGAGAAAGATCGAGGTGGGAGGGAGTACCGGTGTAATCGGAAAAAAAGGTGGGTTCACCAGTGTTTAAAACAAGGAGAGGAAACTGGTCAAAGAAGTCAGCAAGTAGGGTCCCCCTTGCACACGCCCTAGGAGAGCCCCAACACGGATGATGGGCATTAAAATCCCCCAAAAGAAGAAAGGGTGTGGGGAGCTGCGAAGCTAGTTGAGAGAGGTCCGCAGGAAGGACGGAGTCTGAAGGGGGGAGGTAAACTGTGCATAAGGTAAACGATAAACCTGGAAGACTGAGCCGAAGAGCAACAGCTTGCAAAGTAGTGTTAAGAGGTAGAGGTTGACCAAAAACATCAGCACGTGTAAGGATCATGACACCACCATGAGCAGGAGAGCCCACTTCCGGCACAAGGTCGAAGCGTACCGGAATATAATGACGCAAATCAAAAGCATCCTGAGGGCGAAGTTTGGTCTCTTGTAAACAAACCGCTATGGGGTTGTAGGACCGCAACAAGAGCTGGAGCTCTGCCCTATGTGAGCGCACACCACGAATGTTCCACGTTAAAAGAGCCATGGAATATTATAGGTCTGCCAACATAGATCACATTGAGCGCCAACTGCAGCTGACCATCACCCAGCTAGCAGCTTGGGCGCTTCAAACCGGCTTCCGTTTTTCAGCTGAGAAGACGCAGTGTATCCACTTTCACCGCCTAAGAGGTATTCACCCGCCTCCTGATCTTCATTTGAACGGCACACGCCTGCCATTTGTCCCGCACCTGAAGTTCTTGGGCCTGTACTTAGACCGACAGCTCATCTGGGAGCACCACATTCGTCACCTTCGAGCCTCTTGCGATCGTTCTCTTCGGGTGCTGAAGGTATTATCTGGAGCATCTTGGGGGGGGGGGCGATCGCACGGTAATGTTAAGGCTGTACCGCTCTCTGGTTCGGTCCAAGCTGGACTATGGTAGTTTTATTTATGGCGCAGCGACCGCCTCTAAACTTCGCCTTTTAGACACCGTGCATCATACTGGCATCCGCCTTGCCACAGGAGCTTTCCGCACCAGTCGAGTCGACTGCCTGTATGCAGACTCAGGCGAACCTCCACTCCATATTCGTCGCTCGCTGTTACTCTGCTCATACGTCTCGAAGTTGGCTAGTTATCCCAATCATCCTTGTTTTAAACCAGTTTTGAGTCCAGATTTAGTCCACCGTTATATGCGCCCTGGTTCTCGGACACGCCCCATGGGAATAAGATTTCGGGATCTCCTACATACCCATGGCCTCCGAATGCCTCGCGTGGAGAGGTCGTCCATCAGCCCTTATCCTGCTTGGCAACTGGATCGTGCGCGGTTCGATCTCGCACTTTCCAGCAACTCTAAACTCGCTACTCCACATTCGGTGTTCCAACAACTTTTTGCCGAACTACTGGGCCGTTACCCTAGCTATGTTCCGGTCTTTACAGACGGTTCGCAGCTAGGTAGCACTACGGGTTGCGCTTTCTTTATTAACGGTGAGGCTCATAAATTTCGCCTTCTGGACTCTACTTCGGTCTTCTCAGCAGAGTTGTATGCCATCCTCTACCTGCTCCTTTTTATTTGCAAGTTAGCTCCTGGCTCTTTTATTGTCTGCACTGACTCTCTGAGTGCCCTTCAGGCCTTGCAACAGCACACTGCCGCTCAGACCCTCGTTTTAAAAATACAGGCCCAGATCTCGCAAATGCTCATGCGCGGGTACAACTTTGTTTTTACTTGGATCCCAGGCCATGTGGGGATTTCCGGAAACGAGGAGGCGGACGCGGCTGCAAAGCTCGCTTGCCGTTTGCCCCGGAGTTTAACAACTACTGTGCCATACCAGGATGTGCAACGTTTTTTCCGTCGCCACCTACTATCTGCTTGGCAGCAATCCTGGACAGCTTTACAAGGCACACAACTCCGGGCAATAAAGGAGAGCGTACGACCCTGGCTAACTTCCTGCAGGGATAACCGGCGAGCCGAGGTGATACTCACCCGGCTCAGAATTGGGCACACACGAGCCACTCATGGCCATTTGTTAAGAAGAGAACCGGCCCCAGTGTGTGCTCCGTGTGCCGTACGCCTCACTGTGCGGCATATTTTACTGGATTGCCCGCAGTACGCCCGCGTTCGCCAGTCTTTGGGCTTGGGAGCTAACTTGCTCAGTATTTTAGGTGACGACCCAGTGGCCGTGGATAAGGCACTGCGGTTTGTTTTTAAAATCGGTTTTAACAAACAAGTCTAACTTTAATTTTATATTTATTAATTTTAGAGACTTTAAATTATAAGTTTTAGATAGTTTTTATGTCCTTTTTAACAGTTGAGTGTTTTTATTAGATTTTACCTTTTAACAAATATTTTTTATAGGTTTTAGATTTTAGGTTTGACTTAGGGCCCAAATGACCTCGATGTTGACGGGCCCTAAAGCCCCACACACTCACTCACTCACTTCTCGATTGGGAAAGGGACCTCATCCGCTGAAGAAATGGAACAGGAGGATACCGACAACACAGCCCGGATGGCTATTAAAAAGCGCCAGGATAAACCTGACGTCAAAGGTGTTAGCCCCACACCGAAAAAAAGGGTAAACTCATTCGGCCACCGTCGAAGTCATCATAACGGAGCATAACGCTTAACATCTTATCCCATATCTCCAATGGCTATTCTTCAATGGAACATCCGCGGATTTCGGGCACATCGAGCAGAGCTAGATTTTGTTGCTCAATAAGCATAACCCCTTAGTCGTGTGCTTACAAGAGACTAAGCTGCGTCCCCAAAACACCTTTACACTCCGGCGGTACACGTCATTTAGGTATGACCTTGATCCGGAAGAGGGACTTCCAGCGCATGAGGGCACTATGGTGCTCGTCAGAGATGATATATATGTAGATATTATACCTTTACAGACTGCCATACAGTCGGTTGCTGTACGGATTATTCTCCCGACAGTGCACTTCGCCGTCTGCAGTGTCTATGTTCCGCCATCGGCTGACCTCTCACTTAATGAACTACAGGGGTTGGTCTCTCAGCTCCCTGCACCCTTTCTGTTGATAGGAGACCTAAATGCCCACCACCATCTTTGGGGCTCAGCTCGAACCTGTGCGAGAGGCAAAGTTATTGCCGAATTCCTTGACAGCAGCAACCTGGTTCTCTTAAACACCGGAGAACCTACGTTTCTATCTGATGCCTTCAACACCTTCTCGCATCTCGACTTGGCAGTTTGTTCACCTCAGCTAGCACTTTCCCTACAATGGAGTATCATCTCTGACCTACATGCTAGTGATCACTTTCCGTGCCTTGTTAGTCTCTTAGCACACGACTTAAAATCCGACCGTTTGCCTACCTGGCGCCTCAATCACGCCAACTGGACCCTCTACGCCCAGCTGGCTGCTTTCAGTTACGACGCGCACGATTCTGTGGACGCCTTAGTTGAGCATCTTACAGAGCAGATCCTTTCCGCCGCGGAACATTCTATTCCTCGCTCTACCAACAATCCTCGTCGCCCTCCTGTTCCCTGGTGGACGACCGATTGTCGGAACGCTATTCGGGCTCGTAGGCGTGCTCTCAGGATTTTCCAGCGACATCCTACACTGGAGAACCTGATTGAGTATAAGAAAATGCGTGCCAGGTCTAGGTATGTAATTAAGAATAGCAAAAAGACCTCATGGATTTCATTTGTGTCCTTCAATCGCCAAACACCTTCCTCTGTTGTATGGGATAGGATACGGCGCGTGGCTGGCAAATCGACCCACATGGCAATCGCTGGTCTGAGAACTCCTGCAGGCCTCATCGTGGATCCATTGGAAGTGGCTAAAACTCTTGGCAGTGCTTTCGCTTTCGTGTCTAGCTCCGATCAGTATGCCCCCGAGTTTCTCTCCATTAAAACTCGGGTAGAATCTCAAGGTCTCTGCTTTCGATCTCGAAACCTCGAGGACTATAACCGCCTTTTCACCATGGCAGAGTTGGAACACGCTCTTTCAGCATCGCGACTATCAGCGCCAGGGCCAGATGGTATCCACGTCCGCATGTTACAACAGCTCTCTCCTGAAGGCAAGACATTCCTGCTGGATCTCTATAACCGTATATGGGTTGATGGCACTTTCCCTGAAAAGTGGCGGGAGGCCACAATCATACCTATTTTAAAACCCGGAAAGGACCGTCATCTCTGCTCTAGCTACCGTCCTATTTCTCTCACCAGCTGCGTCTGCAAAGTGCTAGAACGCATGATTAACGCACGGCTGGTGTGGTGGCTGGAACGACACAACCTGCTAACAAATATCCAATGCGGTTTTCGTCGACGTCGTTGCACAGTAGACCACCTTGTGTCGATGTCGACACATATCATGAACGGCTTCCTGAAGGGTTGTCAAACCGTTGGAATATTCTTTGACCTAGAGAGAGCATATGATACATGTTGGCGGGCAGGATTGCTCCGTACTCTACACAGTTGGAACATTCGTGGCCGCCTACCACTTTTTCTTAAGGAGTTCCTAAAACAGCGCTTCTTCCGAGTACGGGTCGGCTCGGTTCTTTCAAATCCTTTTATACAGGAGAACGGTGTACCTCAGGGTTCGGTCCTTAGCGTCACCCTGTTTGCTATAGCTATTAATCCTATCTCGCAATGTGTTCCTCCAGGCGTGTCGTCCTGTTTATTCGTAGATGACTTTGCGGTCTATTGCACTTCTCCGCGCACACCTTTTATCGGGCGGTGCTTACAACAATGCTTGGACCAACTGCATGACTGGAGCCTGAGACACGGCTTTCGGTTCTCTGCGGAGAAAACCATGTGTGTGAATTTCTGGCGCCGTCGGAGTCGACCACCTCCTTCACTCCGTTTGGGCCCGCATTTACTTCCTTATGCAGATCACACACGATTCCTGGGATTGGTCTTCGACAGAGCACTTAACTGGTCATCTCACATAGCACAGTTGCGAGCGAGTTGTGACCGTTCCCTACAAATTCTGCGGGTAGTAAGTGGCAAATCGTGGGGAGCAGATCGCACAGTGTTGCTGCGACTTTACCGCACACTGTTACGATCCAAACTGGATTATGGCTGCATCGTTTTTTCATCAGCACGTCCATCAGTGTTGAAAAAGTTAGATACGGTCCATAATTGCGGCTAAGGATAGCTATTGGAGCCTTTCCTACCAGTCCGGTCATCAGTCTGCACGCCGAAGCTGCTGAACCCCCTCTTAGGTACCGGCGTGTTCTTTTATTAGCTAATTATGGCTGTAGACTATTTTGCATGCCTACGCATCCCACGTTCGCGCCTTTCTTCAACACCACGCTAGATGCGCGCTATCGGAACACTACTCTCAGTCCAAAGCCACCCGGTTTTCGCCTTCGGGAGCTCCTCCGCAAACACAGTATTACAATCCCTAGGATGTTTTCTATGGGCGAGAGAGTGTACCCTCCTTGGCTGCGTGGACCGCCACCAGTCGATCTGTACATGACCAAATGCGACAAGTCTACGACGGCTCCTTGTACTATCCACAGCTACTTTTTAGAATTTTTATCACGTTATAGTGATCGTGTTTTAATTTTTACCGATGGTTCTAAAACCTCAAATGGCGTTGGATGCGCCTATGTTTCTGGATCCGAACAATATACCTTCGGATTCCATAGCATCACGTCTATTTTTACCGCAGAGCTTTACGCCCTATACCGAGCCATTCTACACGTACGCCGACGAAACATGGGTGACTGCTTAATACTCAGCGATTCCCTTAGCGCGCTTCAGAGCCTACGTCAGTTGTACAATTTTCATCCCCTTGTACAGCGAATCCAGGACGCCCTCCACGTTATACACGCCTCCGGCGTTAGCGTGGTGTGTGCTTGGGTCCCCGGACACGTGGACCTTTCAGGGAATGAGCTAGCAGATTCAGCAGCGAAGACGGCGACCTCACACCCCATGGTTAACATATCCACGGTGACATCGGAAGACCTACGTCTAGAATTGCGCAACGCTGTGTTGTCATCCTGGCGAGGGGAGTGGTCCGCCCTGCGCAGAAACAGGCTCCGCTGCGTCAAAGCTCTTCCGATCCCTTAGGTAACGTCCTGCCGTCCGTCCCGTCGGGAGGAAGTGCGATTGGCTCGGTTACGCCTTGGCCACTGCTATTTTACCCATAGTCATTTATTAAACAGGGCTCCAGCTCCGGTTTGCCCGCTTTGCGGTGCAGCGCTGACGGTCCGTCATGTTCTCCGTGCCTGTTCTAGTCTTGAACGTCTCCGCAGTTATCTCAAGCTGCCAGCCAGCTTGGCGGAGATTCTCGCGGATGACGAGACAGCGGTGGCCAAGGTTTTTAAACTACTCTTAAATGTCAATTTTAGACTTTAGTCTTTACGTTTTTATCCACATTTAACTGTTCTATGATTTACGCGTCTTTTAGCCTTTGGCGTACGGGATGTGCTTGTTTTTTTTTTAACCTACGCTGTATGTTCTTTTAGATTTTGTTTTATGTAGATTTTAGAACGCATAGATCCTTTAGGGCGCTTATGACCGCGCTGTTGAGCGCCCTAAATCCAGACAATCAATCAATCAATAGATTCATGGACGAAAAAAGCATTCAGGAGCTACGTGTCAAAGAACGCCTGACTTTTCCAGAGGCACGACGGCGTTTTGAACAACTAAAGCCTGCTACCACTACTACTGGATATGCATCAGCAGCTCGCCGTACTCCTAATACCACTGTTGCTGTTCAACACGTCCCTGTCGCCCACGCATCCACGTAGACTGACTTTCTAGCCGTTAAACCCACGTCTCAGACTGTTTGTGTATCCACCAGCACAGCCTCCGCTTCAACCGTACAGACCCCAGCCACCAAGCCATCAGCGGGTAACAACCATCCCGTAGTAAATGCGAAAAACCGATCCCAACCACAACATAGATCGCGAAGTTGCTCGCCTTCTGTTAGATCCCGGTCTCGTTCTACGAGCCGTAGAAGTTCTGACTCCCGATCATCAGCGGAGTCACAGGAGGCTAACGATTTTCGAATCGTAGGGCCCAGGTCAGCAAAGGTCAAGAAAAGTCAAGAAAAAGGTTAAAACGGCCCATTAAAAACTCTTCATGGAAATAATCCAGTGGAATGTCAATGGTTTTCGAGCTCGTGCTCAAGACCTACAACATTTAGTTTCTCAACGGTCACCGTCAATAATTTGCCTCCAGGAAACCCACTTACATCCCAATCACTCGTTACACCTTCACTCTTTTTCGGCATTTAGAAGCGATTCTCTTGCAGGTATGCGTGCAAGCGGTGGCGTTGCTACCTTAGTGGTGCCTAACATTTCCGCCGCCCACGTTCCTCTCACCACACCATTGCAAGCTGTGGCCGTCCGGATACAGCTGGAGAGCATCAGTTTTACCATCTGTAACATGTACCAGCCGCCGCTCAGTATAGTTACAGAGCGGGATCTTCTAGCTCTATTGGCTCAGCTCCCTTCACCACTACTCCTGGTGGGAGATTTGAATGCCAAGCACACGCTCTGGGGATCAGACACAGATGACGCCCGTGGATGCCTCCTCGTAGACGTCTTCGATAAGTCTGACCTGCTTCTGCTAAATACTGGTGACCCGACATTCCTATCATCCGCTTATGGTACACATTCCGTACTAGACCTTTCTTTCTGCAGTCCGTCATTAGTACCACTACTTGAGTGGTCAGTACTTTCCGACCTCTTCGGCAGTGATCATTACCCCATTAACATTCATTTTTCTGGCCGCCAATGTGTACCTTCTCGACATCCTCGCTGGATTATTTCCAAAGCTAACTGGGGAAAATTCCAATCCCTCATACACCTCATCGACCATGGTTTCGACACCATCGACGAAATGGTCGAATATTTTACTTGCTCGATCCTGCTCGCTGCAGAATCCAGCATTCCTCGAGGCTCACCTACACCACGTCGTATTCCTGTACCGTGGTGGTCCGAGGAATGTAGTTTGGCTGTCAAAGCACGCAAACGTGCTTTGCGCATTTTTCAACGGCACCCGACGGAAGCGAACTTCGTCGCCTTCAAACGTTCTCGCGCTAGGGCACGCTTTATACTGCGCAACGCAAAGCGTAAATCTTGGGAAGCATTTGTGTCTTCGCTTTCCCGGCGCAGCTCTACCCAACAAGTATGGTCAGCTGTTCGGCGGATGTATGGCAAGTATCGCCGGACGGTAATTCCCGGCCTTGCCATCAACGGTTCCATGTGCACCACCGAGCAGGACATAGCTGAAGCCCTAGCTACCACATTTGCTGCCACGAGCCAAACTGCCCGCTATGACGCTCTCTTCCTGCATATTAAGGAAAAGGCGGAGCAGGTACCTCTTAATTTTAATAGTGACTGCACCGAGCCGTACAACCAACCATTTACCGCAGCCGAGCTCGCCCATTCTCTGGCGTTGGCAAAGGATTCTTCTCCAGGTCCCGATGACGTACACCGACAGATGCTGCTACATCTTCCATCTGAGGCGCTATGTTTTCTTTTAAACATCTATAACCGCATTTGGCATGAGCGGGTTTTCCCTTCCTCCTGGCGAGAGGGTATCGTCATCCCCATCCCTCGACCCGGAAAGGACCGCACCCTTCCATCTAGCTACCGCCCCATTTGCCTAACGAGTGTCATCTGTAAAACGTTGGAGCGAATGATTAACGCTCGGTTAACTTGGTGGCTAGAAAAACATAACCATCTGTCCAACTTGCAATGCGGTTTTCGTCGCCATCGCTCAAGTGTCGATAATCTAACACGCCTTGAGGGGTATATTTACGATGCCTTTCTACTGAAACAGCACGCCGTGGGCGTGTTCCTCGAACTGGAGAAGGCCTATGACACCACCTGGCGGTACGGCATACTCCGTAACCTACATGGTTACGGTATGCGTGGACATCTACCCGAATTCCTGTGCAATTTTTTAAAACTCCGCCGTTTTCGTGTGCGCATAGGAAACACGGTATCCCGGGAGCGGATACAAGAGAACGGCGTACCTCAAGGGTCGATTTTAAGCGTCGCACTTTTTGCCGTAGCGATTAACGGCATCACTAGTGCCGTTCGAAGTGGAATTCCATCATCCCTCTATGTTGACGACTTCGCAGTTTATTATAGATCAGCCAACATAGACCACATTGAGCGCCAACTGCAGCTGACCATCACCCAGCTAGCAGCTTGGGCGCTTCAAACCGGCTTCTGCTTTTCAGCTGCGAAGACACAGTGTATCCACTTTCACCGCCTACGAGGTATTCACCCGCCTCCTGATCTTCATTTGAAATGCACACCCCTGCCATTTGTCTCGCACCTGAAGTTTTTGGGCCTCTACTTGGACCGAGAACTCAATTGGGAGCACCACATTCGTCACCTTCGAGCCTCTTGCGATCGTTCTCTTCGGGTGCTGAAGGTATTACGGTAATGTTGAGGCTGTACCGCTCTCTGGTTCGGTCCAAGCTGGACTATGGCAGTTTTATTTATGGCGCAGCGACCGCCTCTAAACTTCGCCTTTTAAACACCGTGCATCACACTGGCATCCGCCTTGCCACAGGAGCATTCCGCACCAGTCGAGTCGACTGCCTGTATGCAGACTCAGGCGAACCTCCACTGCATATTCGTCGCTCGATGTTACTCTGCTCATACGTCTCGAAGCTGGCAAGTCATCCCAATCATCCTTGTTTTAAACCAGTTCTGTGTCCAGATTTAGTCCACCGTTATATGCGCCCTGGTTCTCGGACACGCCCCGTGGGAATAAGATTTCGGGATCACCTACATTCCCATGGCATCCGAATGCCTCGCGTGGAGAGGTCGTCCATCTGCCCTTATCCTGCATGGCAGCTCAATCGTGCGCGGTTCGACCTAACTCTTTCAAACAACCCTAGACTCGCTACTCCACATTCGGTTTTCCAACAACTTTTTGCCGAATTACTGGGCCGTTACCCTAACTACGTTCCGGTCCTTACAGACGGTTCCCAGTTAGGTAACGCTACGGGTTGCGCATTCTTCATCAACGGTGAGACTCATAAATTTCGACTTCTGGACTCCACTTCGGTCTTCTCAGCAGAGCTATATGCGATCTTTTATTTGCTCCTTTTTATCTGCAAGTTAGCTCCTGGCTCTTTTATCATCTGCACTGACTGTCTAAGTGCGCTTCTGGCCTTACAACAGCACACTACCGCTCACACACTGGTTTTAAAAATACAGACCCAGATCTCGCAAATGCTCAATCGCGGATACAATTTTATTTTTACTTGGACCCCAGGCCATGTTGGGATTTGCGGGAACGAGGAGGCGGACGCGGCTGCTAAGTCTGCTTGCCGTTTGCCCCGGAGTTTAACAACTACAGTGCCATTCCAGGACGTGCAACGTTTTTTCCGTCGCCAACTCCTCTCTGCTTGGCAGCACTCCTGGACAGCTTTACAAGGCACACAACTCCGGGCAATTAAAGACAGCGTACGACCCTGGCTAACTTCCTGCAGGGATAACCGGCGGGCCGAGGTGATACTCACCGGGCTGAGAATTGGGCACACACGTGCAACTCATGGCCATCTTTTGAGAGGGGAACCGGCCCCTGTGTGTGCCCCGTGTGCAGTACGCCTCACTGTGCGGCATGTACTGCTGGATTGCCCGCAGTACGCCCGCGTTCGCCAGTCTTTGTGCTTGGAGCCTAACTTGCACGGTGTTTTAGGTGACGACGCAGTGGCCGTGGATAAGGCACTGCGGTTTGTTTTTAAAATTGGTTTTAATAAACAAGTTTGACTTGTATTTTATATTTACTGCTTTTAGAGTTTTTAAATTATTAGCCTTAGATCGTGTTTTTTAATGTTCTTTTAACAGTTGAGTGTTTGTTTTATATTTTACCTTTTTAGCTAAATTTTTATAGCTTTTAGGTTTTAGTTTTGACTTAGGGCCCAAATGACCTTGTTGTCGACGGGCCCTAAAACCCTACACTCACTCACTCACTCACTCACTCACAACCGAAGAGCCCTACTAGCCTTTTGAAGGCTAGAGCAAGGGATCCGAGCCTGCTAGAACTGCACTTAGCTACGTGACAGGGTAGAATCACAAGGGTGAAGCCAACAGTCCTCGTGACTGGTTTTTAGGCGCCCGAAAGGGTAGGCCCTCTGTGATTAGGGCTTCTTAGCGCCCATCACTTGCTCTTTCTAATTTCTCTTTTTTCCTCTATATCTATCAGACTTCAGCACAGGGCAAGCCCTTGCTGTCCCCGACTGACTGATGAAGACAGACATTCTATTGGAGGTTGTATAATGTGCTGTGATTGGATGATCTTAACCAATCACAATACAAGTAGCAATGGAGGAAGAAGAAACGGCTTCTGTTTCTGAAGTATGGACCAGTTAATGGGACAAGAAAATGTCAATACTGAGGCTTCGGAAGAGCTAGAATGCCTGCAATATTACATAAATGGAGGCTACTATCGCGAGTTTTTGAATCAGCCAATAATTGTCGGCCCCCTCATGCCATTGTCTCGCGGAGACGAAAGAATCTTGTCCTTGGAAAAGACGGCAAGAATACAATTTCTTGAACTTGCAGATCAGCAAGTATACAGCACCATCGCCGAAGCAAACCAGGAAGTAACCATGAATGCCTTCCGTCTCTACTCTGCACACCGTGCTAGGGTAGAAGCAATCTCAAACTATCTTCTCCTAAGTGAGATATACAAGGCAAATCCCGAACAATGGGAAAAGTGTCCTGCTAAGCAAAGGGCTAAACACCCCAGGGGCCTACTTCGGTAGGTACGGGTATTGGCGATCCCGGGGTCCCGAGCTACAGTCTCCCTCGTGTGGGCTCCTCTTCGTGTTTGAGCGAGACGGTCAACAGGCCCACCCACGTGTAGGCCGTGCGTGGAGACCCGTGTCGGTGGAAAGGTTAGTCCTGGTGGTTGAGGGATGCGTATCTGAGCTCGTAACAGTGTTTTCCTGAATTCGGGGAGGGTACGCATTACTAATACACAATACACTACTTTGGCTTCTGCTTCGCCTAAACGGGAGGTTAGGGACTAACCCACCCCTAATCAATCGGCCAGGACAAGGTGTTACACTGAACTCGAGGGTGAGCGGGACGGCGAGCCCTCTATATCCCCTATGTAGCCCTGTCATCCCAGTGGGGTGACGCCTTGTTGGGCTCCGTGGTGGGTGGGGAGCATTGGGGGAAGAAATTTATGCAACACTCATGGTAAACCTTCAACAAAAAACAATTCCAACAATTGTGGTAGAAATGGAAAAGAATTAGTCGAGTGTAGTGGTCCTCGCTGCTTGGTGATAAGCAGAACTGAGCCTGACAAAAAATTTACATCAGTGAAACCTTTCGTCATCCAGAAAGGATTAGACAAGATAGCTGGCCCGGTAAAATCTTGTACTCGATCGCGAAATGGCACGCTGCTGGTGGAAGCGCATTCCGTCTCCCAGGCAGCAGCGATCTTGAAGGCCAACATTTTAGGCAGTTATCCAGTGAGCGTTTCCGTACATAAGATCCTCGCGCGGGCCCCTCAAAATCCAGCCTCTGCGGTCCTCGTCCCGAGGGGCGGGCAAAGGGAGGTAGGGGACTGACTGATGGGGTGATGTACGGTGGGGACTTGGTGTACCCCAGGACCGCTATGGCTGCCGAGAAGGCCCATCAGTAACCCCGAAAACTGGCAGAAGAGGCTCTGGTATTTTGCCCTAGGGACCTACTACGGTAGCCCCTCAAAATCCAACCTCTGCGGTCCTCGTCCCGAGGGGTGTGCAACAGGAAGTAGGGGATTGACTGATGGGGTGATGTACGGTGGGGACTTGGTGTACCCCACGACCGCTACGGCTGCCGAGAAGGCCCATCAGTAACCCCGAAAACTGGCAGAAGAGGCTCTGGTATTTTTCCCCAGGGACCTACTACGGTAGGTACGGGATTGGCGATCCCGGGGTCCCTAGCCACTCACCCCCAATTCATCCCCTTCATCTCCATCAACTGTGCCACGTTAAGCTACTGCTTGTCAGTAAGCATCACCTTCTTCCCCTTCTGGTTTTTTATTATAATTATTAGCACTTAAGGTTTTAGGTTTATAACTCCTGTCTCACCAGCAGGGATCTCTCCTATCTCCGCCCCCCAGGGGCCTACTTAGGTAGGTACGGGAATTGGCGATCCCGGGGTGCCCAAGCCATTCATCCCCATTGTCATCTTCTCATACCCATTTCCCCGTAGGATTAGGTTTCTTCCTCTTCTAAGCTTATTATGAATTCATAGTTTTAAGGGCTCTAGGTTTATTAACTCCTGACTCACCATCAGGGATCTTTTCTATCTCCGTGGTGCTGTCCCACGGTTTCGGCGCAGCTTCCAACTTGTGTGCTACCCGGAGGTCTCAGGCGCGAAGGATGAGTGGACCCTCCTCACTACCCCTTTCGTGCGACACTAGGTGCGGAGCCGTTCCATTGTCATGTACACCCACGTAGCTCCGATGGGGCCGGGTACCCTCGGACATCTCGGCGGACGCGTATCGCTGGGGTAGACGGGGAGACCCGACGTGTTACCGCTGTCTGAGGCCCGATGTAAACAACCACAAGTCCCGTGAATCCACGCTGACTCCGTTGAGGTAGCGTGGCCTAAAGTGGGGAGCCATTGGCGGTTATTCCAGTGGTAGGGGCATAAAGTCGGGCCTGCCTATGGTGAACATGTCGCATACCGGTCAGTAGTGATAGGCGGAGGGTAACTCCTCCGAAGTACTACGTGAGATCGGGCCTGAAGCGGGTGCCCAGGCCGGCACAGACCGTAAGATTTAGGTGTCTTTCTTTCTTTATCCCCCTGATGGCAGGCTGACGCCGACGGTTCCGGAGGGGGGACCTATTCATCATGGCTCCCTTGCGCCCAAAAACTCCAACTACAACGTGTAACAGTATGGTAAAATAAGTGGCCGATGCATTTGGTCCTCGCTACTTAGTAGTAAAACGGACAGAGGAGGGTAAGACATTTACATCGGTGAACCCTTTTGTTATTCAAAAGGGTCTCGATAAAATATCTGGTGCAGTCAAGTCGTGTGTGAAGTCGAGAAACGGCACACTCCTGGTTGAAGCACAAAGCGTCACCCAGGCAGCGGCGGTACTGAAAGCTACAATGCTTGGTAGTTACCCTATCAGCGTTATGGTGCATAAGTCCCTGAACTCTTCGCGAGGTGTTGTAAACACCCGTGCATTGGACGGTATGTCCAACGAAGAGATTCAGGAGAACCTTAAAGAACAAGGTGTCACGGCAGTGTATCGCGGGCAACGACGTGAGCGCGGGGAATTGGTGCCGACTCGTACCCTGTTCCTAACCTTTGATAGGATTGACCTCCCTCAAAGGATAAAGGCAGGGTATGAAGCAATTGAAGTCAGACCATACATTCCTAACCCCTTGAGATGCTATAAGTGCCAGCGCTTTGGTCACACTAGTGACTTTTGTAACGGTGTATCTACTTGTGTTAGCTGCGGAGGCGTCTTGCATGAAGATGCTTGTACAAGACCTCCAGCATGCATTAACTGCAGCGGTGAACATTCATCAAATTCCCGCGAATGTCCCCGTTTCATAGAAGAGCGTGCGATCCAAGAGATCCGGGTCAAAGAGAAGGTGTCCTTCTCGGAAGCTCGGAAGCTCTTGCGTACTCGCCAGCCGTTGGTTGCTAGGTCCGTTAGTTACCTAGACGCGAAATCGCAACTCAAACTGGCGATTTAAACGGCGCAACAATTGCAGAAAAAACAATAGCACCTAGGGTACAGACAAAGCAACAGTCATCAGCAAGTGTAGCAGTGTGCACACCTAGCGAAGCCAGTCGTGGAAAGCTGTCATCCAAATCACCGCCAAGACCATCGACCTCAAAAAGTTCTCAGCCAGTTACATGTAACGCACCAGCAAAACAGTTAAAGAAAGCGTATGTAGGAAGCGACTCTCTGCAAGATAAAAATACTTGTAGCAAGTCGGCAAACCGGCGGAAGTGTCCGCGGCCATCTCCTCCGAGATCGTCTTCTGACGACTCTTCAGGAGAGGAGACTGATCGGCGATTATCGTCGTCGTCGATCTCCGTTTCCAATCGGTTCGAGGCTCTCGAACCGAAGTTCTCCATCGGGAAACGTGCCTCCTCAGAAGAGGAGATGGAACAGGAGGACCCCGTCCACACTGCCCAAGGGGCAGTGAAAAAGAGGCAGGAAAAACCTCCTGAAAAAGGTGTTAGCCCAACACCGAAGAAAAAGGGTAAATTGATTCGGCCGCCTTTAAAGTCGTCATAAGCTAAAGCAAATCTACCACCATGTCTATTATTCATTGGAACTTACGCGGAATTAGAACACACAGACCCGAGCTCGAATTGTTGCTCAATAAACACGAACCACTCGTCATTTGCCTACAAGAGACTAAGATGCGTCCTTTAGACGACTTCAAAATCAGAGGCTATACTCCACTAAGGTGCGATGTTGAACCTGAGGAGGGTATGCCTGCGCATGGAGGCACTATGATGCTCCTCAGAGATGACATTTTTGTTGAATTTGTACCTTTACAGTCTGACATCCAGTCAGTTGCTGTACGCATCCGACTTCCATCCATACATTTTGCTATCTGCAACATTTATCTACCACCTTCCGATGACCTCTCGCTTACTGACTTACAACATCTGGTCTCCCAGCTACCAACACCTTATCTGCTCGTGGGAGACCTAAATGCACACCATACTCTATGGGGTGCTCCTCGAGCATGTGCGAGAGGCAAATTAATTGCAAGTTTCATAGACAGCAATAACCTGGTTCTCCTGAACACCGGAGAACCCACGTTTTTATCCGATGCATTCAACACCTTTTCACACATTGACGTGGCCGTCTGTTCGCAACAGCTAGCAGTCTCCCTTCAATGGAATGTCATCTCTGACCTACATTCTAGTGACCACTTTCCGTGTCTTGTCAGTCTCTTAGCACGAGATCCGTGTTCCGCACGTCTGCCCAACTGGCACTTTGATCGTGCCAACTGGAATGCCTACAAGCAGTTGGCTGTCTTCAACTATGATGACCACGCGTCTGTGGACGACTTAGTTGAGCATTTCACCTTGACGATTCTTTCGGCAGCAGAACAATCTATTCCGCGAACGAGAACGCACACACGTCGTTTCCCTGTCCCATGGTGGACAGATAATTGCCGGACTGCTATTCGGGCTCGGAGGCGCGCTCTTAGGAATTTCCAGCGGCGCCCTACTCTTGATAATCTGATCGAGTACAAAAAAATGCGTGCGAAATCCAGACAGGTGATTAAGGATAGCAAAAAGACCTCATGGACCAACTTCGTGTCATCGTTCAATCAAGCCCCTCAAAATCCAACCTCTGCGGTCCTCGTCCCGAGGTCTCTGATCAGCTTGTTTGTCAGGCGTACCGACTAACACGAAAGCAAGATGGCAAGGAGAATCCTTTACGTACGGTTTTTCTAACTTTTGCTGGGACTAAATTGCCCGAATTCATCTATTGTGGCTACGAACGTGCTAGCGTCCGCCAGTATGTCCCGAACCCCATGCGCTGTTTCCAATGTCAGCGGTTCGGACATACTAAGGTCACATGTACCAATCCTGCTCTTTGTGAGCAATGTGGCCTACCGAAGCACGACGATCCTAACTGCAGTCGAACACCTTGTTGCGTGAACTGTGGCGGTAGTCATCCCTCCAGCTCGCGACAGTGCCCTAAATTCATGGACGAAAAAAGTATTCAGGAGCTACGTGTAAAGGAACGCCTGACTTTTCCAGAGGCACGACGACGCTTCGAACAACTGAAGCCTGCTACCACTACTACTGGATATGCACTAGCAGCTCGCCGTACTCCTAATACCACTGTTGCTGTTCAACACGTCCCTGTCGCCCACGCATCCACGCAGACTGACTTTCTAGCCGTTAAACCTACGTCTCAGACTGTTTGTATATCCACCAGCACTACCTCCGTTTCAACCGTACAGACTCCAGACACCAAGCCATCAGCGGGTAACAACAATCCCGTAGTAACTGTGAAAAACCGATCCCGACCACAGCATAGATCACGAAGTCGCTCGCCCTCCATTAGATCCCGATCTCGTTCTACGAGCCGTAGGAGTTCTGACTCCCGAACATCAGCGGAGTCACAGGACGCTAACGATTTTCGAGTCTTAGGGCCCAAGTCAGCCAAGGTCAAGAAAAAAGTTAAAACGGCCCGTTAAAAACTCTTTATGGAAATAATCCAGTGGAACGTCAATGGTTTCCGAGCTCGCGTTCAAGACCTACAGTTTTTAGTGTCTCAACGGTCACCATCAGTTATTTGTCTCCAAGAAACCCATTTACACCACTATCACTCATTACACCTAAACACTTTTTCGGCATTCAGGGGAGACTCCGTTGCAGGCACACGAGCAAGCGGTGGTGTTGCTACTTTAGTGGCGCCTAATATCTCTGCCACCAATGTACCATTAACCACGCCGTTGCAAGCTGTCGCTGTTCGTATACAGCGGGAGAGCATCTCTTTTACCATCTGCAACATTTACCTGCCCCCGCTCTGTGTAATTCAAAAGCAGGATCTTCAGGCTCTTTGGCTCAGCTCCCCTCACCGTTACTCATCTTGGGAGATCTGAATGCCAAACACACGCTCTGGGGCTCCGACATTGATGATGCTCGTGGCTGCCTCATAGTAGACACGTTTGATTCATATGACCTGATTTTGCTGAACACTGGTGACCCGACATTCTTATCATCCGCTTATGGTACGCACTCGGTACTAGACGTCTCTTTCTGTAGTCCGGTATTAGTTCCACTCCTTGAGTGGTCTGTGCTTTCCGACCTCTTTGGGAGCGATCATTACCCAATTAACATCCATTTATCCGGCCGCCACCATGCGCCTTCGCGACATACTCGCTGGATTATTTCCAAGGCTGACTGGGAAAAGTTTAATTCCCATATACACCTTACCGACGATGGTTTTGACACCGTCGATGAAATGGTGGAATATTTTACTTGTTCCATCCTGCTCGCCGCTGAATCCAGCATTCCTCGAGGTTCTTCTACCCCACGACATACCCCTGTACCCTGGTGGTCTGAGGAATGCCGTGTGGCTATAAAAGCACGCAAACGTGCTTTGCGGCTGTTTCAGTTGCACCCGACAGAAAAGAACTTCGTTGATTTTAAACGTTCTCGAGCTAGGGCACGTTTTGTGCTTCGCAATGCGAAACGAACATCCTGGGAAGCCTACGTGTCTTCCCTTTCTCGTCGCAGCTCCGCCAAACAGGTATGGTCAGCTGTTCGGCGGATGCATGGCAAGTATCGCCGAACGATCATTCCCGGACTTGCCCTCAACGGTTCCATCTGCACTGCCGAGCAAGATATAGCCGAAGCCCTTGCCACCTCATTCGCTGCTACTAGCCAAACGGCTAGCTACGACGCCCTCTTCCTTCCTATTAAGGAAGCTGCGGAGAGAACGAAACTTAATTTTAATAGCGAATGTAATGAGCCGTACAACCAACCTTTTACCGCTGCCGAGCTTGCACATTCTTTAGCCCTAGCTAAGGACTCTTCTCCCGGTCCCGATGACATCCACAGAGAGATGCTGCTACATCTTCCACCCGATGCGATGTCTTTCCTTTTAGGCATGTATAACCGCATCTGGCAAGAGCGGGTCTTTCCATCTTCCTGGGAAGAGGGTATTGTCATCCCCATCCCTCGACCGGGAAAGGACCCCACACTTCCATCTAGCTACCGCCCCATTTGCCTGACGAGTGTCGTCTGTAAGACCTTTGAGCGAATAATAAACTCTCGGTTAGTGTGGTGGCTCGAAATAAATAACCAGCTGTCTAACCTTCAATGCGGTTTTCGTCGCCATCGCTCTAGCGTTGACAATCTAGCACGCATTGAGGCTTACATTCATGATGCCTTTCTACTGCAACAACATGTAGTGGGAGTATTCTTTGACCTGGAGAAGGCTTATGACACCACTTGGCGGTATGGCATACTACGCAACCTGCACAGTTACGGTATGCGAGGCCACTTACCGGAATTTTTAAGTAATTTTTTAGCACTACGTCGTTTTCGTGTCCGAATAGGGAACAGTATATCAAGGGAGCGGATCCAGGAGAATGGTGTGCCTCAAGGGTCGATTCTCAGCGTCGCCCTTTTTGCCGTGGCTATTAATGGAATTACTAGTGTCGTTCGCGGCGGAATTCCATCGTCCCTGTATGTTGACGACTTCGCCATATATTATCGTTCCTGTAACTTAGACCATATAGAGCGTCAACTGCAGTTGGCCATCAACCAGCTGGCAGCCTGGGCGCTTCGCAGCGGCTTCCGTTTTTCTCCTGCGAAGACACGATGTGTCCACTTCCATCGTCTACGAGGTATTCACCCTCCACCTGATCTTCATTTGAACGGCACACCACTGCCGTTTGTCTCGCACCTGAAGTTCTTGGGCCTATACTTGGACAGACAACTTAACTGGGAGCGCCACATTCGTCACCTTCGAGCCTCTTGCGATCGTTCCCTGCGGGTGCTAAAGGTATTATCTGGGGCATCTTGGGGGGGCGATCGTACGGTAATGTTGAGGCTGTATCGCTCCCTGGTCCGATCCAAGCTGGACTACGGCTGTTTTATTTATGGCGCAGCGACCGCCTCTAAACTTCGCCTTTTAGACACCGTACATCATACAGGTATCCGCCTTGCCACAGGAGCTTTCCGCACAAGTTGCGTCGACTGCCTGTATGCCGACTCCGGCGAACCTCCACTTTCTACTCGTCGCTCGACACTACTCTGTTCCTACGTTGCAAAGTTGGCAAGCTACCCAAACCATCCATGTTTTAAACCAGTTCTGCATCCCGACTTAGCCCACCGTTATACGCACCCTAGCTCTCGGACACGCCCAATCGGAGTAAGATTCCGGGAACTCTCCCGTACACACGACCTCCGAATGCCTCGCGTGGAGCGTTCGTCCCTGGGTCGTTATCCCGCATGGCAGCTCCAGCGTGCGCGATTCGATCTTGCTCTTTCCACAACCTCGAGACTAGCTACCCCACATTCGGTATTCCAGCAACTTTTTGCCGAACTACTGGACCGTTACCCTAATTATGTTCCGGGCTTTACAGATGGTTCCCAGTTGGGTAGCACTACGGGATGCGCATTCGTCATTAACGGCGAGGCCCATAAATTTCGCCTTATGGACTTCACCTCTGTTTTTTCTGCAGAACTGTATGCCATCCTCTATCTGCTCATTTTTATTGGTAAGTTAGTTCCTGGCAATTTTATCGTTTGCACTGACTCTCTAAGCGCTCCTCAGGCCTTGCAACAGCACATTGCAGCTCACACGCTAGTTTTAAAAATTCAGGCCTTGATCTCGCAAATGCTTAGTAGCGGATACCATTTTGTTTTTACTTGGACCCCAGGCCATGTGGGCATTTCCGGGAATGAGGAGGCGGACGCGGCTGCTAAGTCCGCTTGCCGTTTGCCCCGGAGTTTAACAACTACTGTGCCATACCAGGACGTGCAACGTTTTTTCCGTCGCCAACTCCTATCTGCTTGGCAGCACACCTGGACAGCTTTGGAAGGCACACAACTCCGGGCAATAAAAGAGAGCGTACAACCCTGGCTAACTTCATGCAGGGATAACCGGCGAGCCGAAGTGATACTCACCCGGCTGAGAATTGGACACACACGAGCCACTCATGGCCATTTGTTAAGAGGGGAGCCGGCCCCAGTGTGTGCTCCATGTGCAGTACGCCTCACTGTGCGGCATGTATTGCTCGATTGCCCACAGTACGCCCGCGTTCGCCATCTGTGACATCGGAAGACTTTAGGGCTGTATTGCGGAGAGCTGTGCAAATCTGCTGGCAGGAAGAGTGGTCCGCTCTCCGCAATAATAAACTTAGATCTGTCAAAGAACTTCCTATTCCCTGGGTTACCTCCTGTCGGTCATCTCGTCGCGAGGAGGTGAGTTTGGCTCGGTTACGAATTGGACACTGCATTTTTACTCATAGTTTTCTTTTTAAAAAGGAGCCTTCTCCACTATGTCCGTTTTGTAATGAAGCGTTGTCTGTACGACACGTGCTGCTAGAGTGTTTTCACCTAGCAGACCTTAGGACGTCTCTGCAGCTGCCGGTCAGCTTTGCAGAAATTCTAGCGGACGATCACGCAGTAGTGGAGAAGGTTTTTAGATTCTTTTCGAGATTAGATTTTAGGATTTAGCAAATAGAATTTATGGTTTTTGGACGACATTTTTATTTTATTTATTTATTTATTTTTTCAAGGCGTATGTATTTTTTGTCTTTTTTAACATATACTGTTTTAGAATGATTTATATCTGGCTTTTGCCATGACCAGTTTCATTTAAAAAGGGCGCTGATGACCTCTGTAGTTGAGCGCCCTTATACTCATCATCACTCACTCACTCACTGTGCGGCATATATTGCTCGATTGCCCACAGTACGCCCGCGTTCGCCAGTCAGTAGGCTTGGGAACTAACTTGCTGGATGTTTTAGGGGACGACCCAGTGGCCGTGGATAAGGCACTGCGGTTTGTTTTTAAAATCGGTTTTAATCAACAAGTCTGACTTGTATTTTATATTTATTACTTTTAGAGGTTTTAAAGTATTAGTCTTTAGATTGTTTTTAATGTCATTTTAACAGTTGAGTGTTTTATTATATTTTACCCTTTTTTAGCTTAATTTTTATAGCTTTTAGGTTTTATTAATTGACTTCGGGCCCAAATGACCTCGCTGTCGATGGGCCCTAAAACCCCACACAATCAATCAATCAATCGTCCCGAGGGGTGGGCAACAGGAAGTAGGGGACTGACTGATGGGGTGATGTACGGTGGGGACTTGGTGTACCCCACGACCGCTACGGCTGCCGAGAAGGCCCATCAGTAACCCCGAAAACTGGCAGAAGAGGCTCTGGTAATTTTCCCCAGGGACCTACTACGGTAGGTACGGGATTGGCAATCCCGGGGTCCCTAGCCACTCACCCTCATTTCATCCCCCTCACCTCCATCAACTGTGCCACGCTGTGCTACTGCTGATCAGTATGCATCACCTTCTTCCCCTTCTAGTTTTTTATTATGATTATTAGTACTTAAGGTCTTAGGTTTATAACTCCTGTCTCACCAGCAGGGATCTCTCCTATCTCCGTGGTTCTGTCCCACGGTTTTCAGCGCGGCTTCCGCCATGTGTGCTCTCCGGAGGTCTCAAAAGTGAAGGTTGAGCGGACCCTTCGCACTGCCCCTATGTGTAGCCTTAGGTGCGGAGCCCGTCCACACCGTCAAGTACACCCACGTAGCTCCTTGAGGGCCCGGTTTGTGGTAATCTCCCGACGGCCGCGTTTTGCCGTTGGGTTAGTATCACGGACCGGACGTGTTACCGCTGACGGAACCCCGGTGTAATCAACCACAAGTCCCCTGAACCCGCGTGTGCCTATTATGCGCATGCGCGGCCTAAAGCGGGGAGCCACAGGCGGTTATTCCTGTGGTAGGGGAATAAAGCCGGGGTGTGCGTGGTGAACGGTTTACCCATACGGACAAGCAGTGGATTTTGAAGGGTAGCTTTTCTGAGGTACAAATGAGATCGGTCATGGGTGAGGTCCCCATGACGGCACAGACCGTGAAGATTCGGTGTCTTTTTTCTTTAACCCCCGGATGGCAGGCTGACGCCGACGGTTCCGGAAGGGGGTCTATATCATCATGTCTCCGCGCAAAACCTCCTTTACTGACCCATTTTTAGTGATGACCTTGGCATGTGATGGCAAAACCTTTAAAGATATCAGTCCATTCTATATAAAACGTGAGCTTGATAAAATCAGTGGCCCTGTAAAAAACGCTACCCGTCTTCGAGACGGCAGCCTACTATTAGAGACCACTACAGCGGACCAATCTAAAAAACTGCAGAAAGCGTCTTTGTTGGGCTCCTACCCGATCCGGGTAGCCCCACACAAAACGCTCAATACCTGCAGAGGAGTAGTCACCACCTCCAGTTTAGATGGTCTAGCAAACGAAGAAATCGTAAGTTGCCTCTCTGACCAGCTTGTTTGTCAGGCGTACCGCTTAACACGGAAACAAGATGGCAAGGAGTACCCACTACGTACGGTATTTCTAACGTTTGCTGGGACGAAGTTACCCGAATACATATATTGCGGCTATGAACGTGCTAGCGTCCGCCAGTATGTCCCGAACCCCATGCGCTGCTTCCAATGTCAGCGGTTCGGACATACTAAGGTCACATGTACCAATCCTGCTCTTTGTGAGCAATGTGGCCTACCGAAGCACGAGGATCCAAACTGCAGTCGAACACCCTGTTGCGTGAACTGTGGTGGCAGTCACCCCTACAGTTCGCGACAGTGCCCAAAATTCATGGACGAAAAGAGCATTCAGGAGCTACGTGTAAAGGAACGCCTGACTTTTCCAGAGGCACGACGGCGCTTCGAACAACTGAAGCCTTCTACCACTACTACTGGATATGCACTAGCAGCTCGCCGTACTCCTAATACCACTGTTGCTGTTCAACACGTCCCTGTCGCCCACGCATCCACGCAGACTGATTTTCTAGCCGTTAAACCTTCGTCTCAGACTGTTTGTGTATCCACCAGCACTACCTCCGCTTCAACCGTACAAACTCCAGCCACCAAGCCATCAGCGGGTAACAACCATCCCGTAGGAAATGCGAAAAACCGATCTCGACCACAACATAGATCGCGAAGTCGCTCGCCTTCTGTTAGATCCCGGTCTCGTTCTACGAGCCGTAGGAGTTCTGACTCCCGATCATCAGCGGAGTCACAGGAGGCTAACGATTTTCGAATCGTAGGGCCCAGGTCAGCCAAGGTCAAGAAAAAGGTTAAAACGGCCCATTAAAAACTCTTCATGGAAATAATCCAGTGGAATGTCAATGGTTTTCGAGCTCGTGCTCAAGACCTACAACATTTAGTTTCTCAACGGTCACCATCAATTATTTGTCTCCAGGAAACCCACTTACACCCCAATCACTCGTTACACCTTCACTCTTTCTCTGCATTTAGAAGCGACTCTCTTGCAGGTATGCGTGCAAGCGGTGGCGTTGCTGCCTTAGTGGCGCCTAACATCTCAGCCGCCCACGTTCCTCTCACCACACCATTGCAAGCTGTGGCCGTTCGGCTACAGCTGGAGAGCATCAGTTTTACCATATGCAACATGTACCTGCCGCCGCTCAGTATAGTTCCAGAGCGTGATCTTCAAGCTCTATTGGCTCAGCTCCCCTCACCACTACTCCTTGTGGGAGATTTGAATGCCAAGCACACGCTCTGGGGATCAGACACCGATGACGCCCGTGGATGCCTCCTCGTAGACGTCTTCGATAAGTCTGACCTGCTTCTGCTAAATACTGGTGACCTGACATTCCTATCATCCGCTTATGGTACACATTCCGTGCTAGACCTTTCTTTTTGCAGTCCGTCATTAGTACCACTACTTGAGTGGTCAGTACTTTCCGACCTCTTTGGCAGTGATCATTACCCCATTAACATTCATTTTTCTGGCCGACAATGTGTACCATCTCGACATCCTCGCTGGATTATTTCCAAAGCTAATTGGGGAAAATTCCATTCCCTGATAAACCTTATCGATGACGGTTTCGACACCATCGACGAAATGGTCGAATATTTTACTTGCTCGATCCTGCTCGCAGCAGAATCCAGCATTCCTCGAGGTTCATCTACACCACGGCGTATCCCTGTACCGTGGTGGTCTGAGGAATGCAGTTTGGCAGTCAAAGCACGCAAACGTGCTTTGCACGTTTTTCAGCGGCACCCGACTGAAGGGAACTTCGTCGCCTTCAAACGTTCTCGCGCTAGGGCACGCTTTATACTGCGCAACGCTAAGCGTACATCTTGGGAAGCCTATGTGTCTTCGCTTTCCCGGCGCAGCTCTACCCAACAAGTATGGTCAGCTGTTCGGCGGATGTATGGCAAGTATCGCCGGACGGTAATTCCGGGCCTTGCCATCAACGGTTCCATGTGCACCACCGAGCAGGACATAGCAGAAGCCCTAGCTACAACATTTGCTGCTACTAGCCAAACTGCCCGCTATGAGGCTCTCTTCCTGCCTATTAAGGAAAAGGCGGAGCGGGTACTACTAAATTTTAATAGTGACTGCACCGAGCCGTACAACCAACCGTTTACCGCTGCTGAGCTCGCCCATTCTCTAGCGTTAGCAAAGGATTCTTCTCCAGGTCCCGATGACGTACACCGACAGATGCTGCTACATCTTCCATCTGAGGCGCTAGGTTTCCTACTAAACATCTATAACCGCATTTGGCATGAGCGAGTTTTCCCTTCCTCCTGGCGAGAGGGTTTTGTCATCCCCATCCCTCGACCCGGAAAGGACCGCACGCTTCCATCTAGCTACCGCCCCATTTGCCTGACGAGTGTCATCTGCAAGACATTCGAGCAAATGGTAAACGCTCGGTTAAATTGGTGGCTAGAAAAACATAACCATCTGTCCAACTTGCAATGCGGTTTTCGTCGCCATCGCTCAAGTGTCGATAATCTAACACGCCTTGAGGGGTATATTTCCGATTCCTTTCTACTGAAGCAACATACCGTGGGCGTGTTCCTCGACCTGGAGAAGGCCTATGACACCACTTGGCGGTACGGCATACTCTGTAACCTACATGGTTACGGCATGCGTGGTCATCTACCCGAGTTTTTATGTAATTTTTTAAAAGTTCGCCGTTTTCGTGTGCGTATAGGTAAAACGTTATCCCAGGAACGGATACAGGAGAACGGTGTACCTCAAGGGTCGATTTTGAGCGTCACCCTTTTTGCCGTAGCGATTAACGGCATCACTAGTGCCGTTCGAAGTGGAATTCCATCATCCCTCTATGTTGACGAATTTGCAGTCTATTATAGGTCTGCCAACATTGATCACATTGAGCGCCAACTGCAGCTGACCATTACCCAGCTAGCAGCTTGGGCGCTTCAAAACGGCTTCCGTTTTTCAGCTGCGAAGACGCAGTGTATCCACTTTCACCGCCTACGAGGTATTCACCCGCCTCCTGATCTTCATTTGAACGGCACACCCCTGCCATTTGTCTCACACCTGAAGTTCTTGGGCGTCTACTTGGACCGACAGTTAAATTGGGAACACCACATTCGTCACCTTCGAGCCTCTTGCGATCGTTCTCTTCGGGTGCTGAAGGTATTATCTGGAGCATCTTGGGGGGGCGATCGCACGGTAATGTTGAGGCTGTACCGCTCTCTGGTACGGTCCAAACTGGACTATGGCAGTTTTATTTATGGCGCAGCGACCGCCTCTAAACTTCGCCTTTTAGACACCGTGCATCACACTGGCATCCGCCTTGCCACAGGAGCATTCCGCACCAGTCGAGTCGACTGCCTGTATGCAGACTCAGGCGAACCTCCACTACATATTCGTCGCTCGACGTTACTCTGCTCATACGTCTCGAAGTTGGCAAGTCATCCCAATCATCCTTGTTTTAAACCAGTTCTGTATCCAGATTTAGTCCACCGTTATATGCGCCCTGGTTCTCGGACTCGCCCCGTGGGAATTAGATTTCGGGATCTCCTACATTCCCATGGCCTCCGAATGCCTCGCGTGGAGAGGTCGTCCATCAGCCTTTATCCTGCTTGGCAACTGGATCGTGCGAGTTTCGATCTCGCTCTTTCAAGCAACTCTAGACTCGCTACTCCACATTCGGTGTTCCAACAACTTTTTGCCGAATTGCTGGGCCGTTACCCTAACTATGTTCCGGTCTTCACAGACGGTTCTCAGTTAGGTTGCGCTACGGGTTGCGCATTCTTTATTAACGGTGAGGCTCATAAATTTCGCCTTCTGGACTCCACTTCAGTTTTTTCCGCAGAACTGTATGCCATCTTTTATTTGCTCCTTTTTATTTGCAAGTTAGCTCCCGGCTCTTTTATTGTCTGCACTGATTCTCTGAGTGCTCTTCAGGCCTTGCAACAGTACACTGCCGCTCACACCCTCGTTTTAAAAATACAGGCCCAGATCTCGCAGATGCTCAGGCGCGGGTACAATTTTGTTTTTACTTGGACCCCAGGCCATGTGGGGATTTCCGGAAACGAGGAGGCGGACGCGGCTGCAAAGTCAGCTTGCCGTTTGCCCCGGGGTTTAACAACTACTGTGCCATACCAGGATGTGCAACGTTTTTTTCGTCGCCAACTCCTCTCTGTTTGGCAGCACTCCTGGACAGCTATGGAAGGCACACAACTCCGGGCAATTAAAGAGAGCGTACAACCCTGGCTAACTTCCTGCAGGGATAACCGGCGAGCCGAGGTGATACTCACCCGGCTGAGAATTGGGCACACACGGGTCACTCATGGCCATTTATTAAGAGGGGAACCGGCCCCTGTGTGTGCTCCGTGTTCAGTACGCCTCACTGTGCGGCATATTTTACTCGATTGCCCACAGTACGCCCGCGTTCGCCATTCTTTGGGCTTGGGAGCTAACTTGCGCAGTATTTTAGGTGATGACCCAGTGGCCGTTGATAAGGCTCTGCGCTTTATTTTTAAAATAGGTTTTAGTAAACAAGTCTGACTTGTGTGTTATGTTTATTAATTTTAGAGTTTTTAAATTTTTAGTACTGGGATGAATTTTAATGTGCTTTTAATAGTTGAGTGTTTTAATTGTATTTTACCTTTTCAACTGAATTTTTATAGTTTTTAGGTTTTTAGTGTTGACTTGGGGCCCAAATGACCTTGTTGTCGACGGGCCCTTAAACACCACATACTCACTCACTCGTTCAATCAACATACACCTTCCTCAGTCGTATGGGATAGGCTAAGGCGCGTGGCCGGAAAGTCCACATACATGCCAATCGCCGGTCTTAAAAGCGCTACAGGTGCTGTTGTTGATCAGCACGATGTGGCTAATACTTTCGGCAGTGCGTTCGCTCAAGTGTCTAGCTCAAATAATTACTCGCCTGAGTTTCTCCAAATTAAGACTCTGGAGGAATCCAAAGGTTTCTCCTTCTGCTCTAGAAACCTTGAAGACTACAATCGCCTCTTCACCATGGTAGAGTTAGATCACGCGCTTTCATCTTCGCGGGCATCTGCACCGGGACCAGACGGCATCCATGTGCGATTGTTGCAACAACCTTCTCCCGAAGGGAAGGCATTCCTACTGGAGATGTATAATCGTGTGTGGGTTGACGGCACTTTTCCTGAGAAGTGGCGGGAGGCCACCATCATACCCATTTTGAAAGCCGGGAAGAACCGCCATCTGCCTTCCAGCTACCGTCCTATTTCCCTCACCAGTTGCGTATGCAAGGTGATGGAACGCATGATTAATGGGCGGTTGGTGTGGTGGCTGGAAACTCACAACCTCCTGACAAACATCCAGTGTGGATTCCGACGTCGCCGCTCCACAGTAGATCATCTGGTGTCGATGTCGACACAAATCATGAACGGCTTTATGAGGAACTGTCAGACCGTCGGCATATTTTTCGATCTGGAGAAGGCCTATGATACGTGTTGGCGTGCAGGTATCCTACGCACCTTGCACGGCTGGAATGTACGTGGACGCCTACCTGTTTTCCTTCGGGAGTTCATGAGCGACCGCGTATTTCGGGTAAGGGTCGGCTCGGTTTTTTCGAATCTTTTCGTACAAGAGAACGGTGTTCCTCAAGGATCGGTGCTGAGCGTTACACTGTTCGCTATTGCCATCAATTCTATTTCCCAATGTGTTCCTCGAGGGGTTTCATCGTGCTTGTTCGTAGACGACTTCGCCGTGTACTGCACTTCACGACGCACTGCATTCGTGGAGCGCTGTCTGCAACAATGTTTAGACAATCTCCGCGATTGGAGTGCTAAAAACGGCTTCCGATTCTCCACAGAAAAAACTGTCTGCGTCAACTTCTGGCGCAATAGGAGTCGTTTACCACCTTCACTCCGACTCGGTCCACACCTCTTACCATTTGCAGATGAAACGAGGTTCCTGGGACTGATCTTTGATCGGAAGCTTAGCTGGACATCTCATATAGCAGTGCTGAAAGCACGATGTGAGCGTTCTCTTAACATACTGCGGGTACTTAGTGGACGATCGTGGGGAGCGGATCGCTCAGTGCTGCTTCGTTTGTATCGCACACTGATCCGATCCAAATTGGACTATGGGTGCATCGCTTATGCTTCAGCTCGTCCATCTGCGCTGAAGAAACTAGACACGGTTCATAACTCTGGGCTTCGTATCGCTATTGGAGCATTTCCAACTAGCCCAGTGGTGAGCCTCTACGCCGAAGCAGCAGAACCTCCTCTGCAATATCGCCGCGAGGTTTTGCTGGGGAATTACGGCTGTGGGCTAAATAGTATGCCTTCGCATCCGACGTATGCACCGTTTTTCGACACCTTACTTGACAGACGTTATAGGAACACGAGTATAAACCCGAAGCCGCCAGGTTTTCGGTTCCGGGAGCTCCTATGGAGTCATGCACTCGAAATGCCTAGGATGTTACCCAAGGGCGAAAGAGTGTATCCTCCATGGTTGAGTGTAGGATCCCACGTAGATCTTGGGATGACGGTGCACAGGAAGGCTACGACACCCTCGTGTAGTATCCGCAGTAGTTTTTTAGAGTTTGTAACTTATTATAAGGACCATACTTTAATTTATACAGATGGATCCAAAAGCGATACAGGTGTTGGATGTGCTTACATCCATGGAGCCGAACCCTATACATTCGGTTTCCATGGCAGTACTTCCATTTATAGTGCAGAGCTCTACGCAATATACCGAGCCGTCATACATGTTCGCCGAAGAAAGTTAGGAAATTGTCTTATCCTGAGTGATTCCCTAAGCGCACTTCAGAGCCTCCGTGAGTTGTACAACCAACACCCAATTGTGCAACGCATACAGGATGCACTCCACGTTTTACAAGTCTCTGGCGTTAGCGTGGTGTGCGCATGGATTCCTGGCCACGTAGGCCTGCATGGGAACGAACTGGCGGATTCGGCAGCAAAGGTGGCAAGCGTAGAACCGAGTGTCAACATCCCTTTTGTCACCGCGGAAGACTTTAGGCTTGTTGTGCGTAGAGCGGCACTGTCACGCTGGCGTGATGAGTGGTCTGCTCTGCGTAATAACAAGCTGAGAAGGGTAAAAGAACTTCCGGATAACTGGGCGACCTCCTATCGCTCATCCCGTCGGGAGGAGGTGAGTTTGGCTCGGTTGCGTATTGGGCACTGCTACTTCTCACACAGTCACCTGTTGAGGAGGGTCACTGCTTCTGTTTGCGAGTCATGTGGTCAGGCTCTCTCGGTCCGTCATGTGCTGCTCGAGTGTATTCACCTAGCAGACCTGCGGGAGTCTCTGCAGCTGCCGGTCAGCTTGACGGAGATCCTAGCAGACAATAACTCTGCGGTGGAAAAAGTCCTGAAGTACATCGACAGAGTTCAGTTAAGAATTTAATAGTTTATGCTTTTATCGTCTGTTATTTTATACGTTTTTATTTTCATAGTCTATTGCTGGTTTCGGCCGGCTTTTGTTATAAATATATTTTTGTTTTATTTATACATGTTATATCTATTGCGTTTTTGTATTTTAGCAATAAAGAGTGTTTTGTTTTTGTATTTCTTTTAAATGTTTATTTTTATAGATATATTTTTACTTAGTGTGTAAGTTTTTTAGTATCATTCGCACAATGGTATTTAATGGGCGCTGATGACCTAGCAGTTGAGCGCCCATAAACACAAATCATCATCATCATCTTCTATCTCCGTGGTTCTGTCCCACGGTTTTCAGCGCGGCTTCCGACATGTGTGCTCTCCGGAGGTCTCAAAAGTGAAGGTTGAGCGGACCCTTCGCACTGCCCCTATGTGTAGCCTTAGGTGCGGAGCCCGTCCACACCGTCAAGTACACCCACGTAGCTCCTTGAGGGCCCGGTCTGTGTTAATCTCCCGACGGCCGCGTTTTGCCGTTGGGTTAGTATCACGGACCGGACGTGTTACCGCTGACGGAACCCCGGTGTAATCAACCACAAGTCCCCTGAATCCGCGTGTGCCTATTATACGCAGCGCGGCCTATAGTGGGGAGCCACAGGCGGTTATTCCTGTGGTAGGGGCATAAAGCCGGGGTGTGCGTGGTGAACGGTTTACCCATACGGACAAGCAGTGGAGATTGAAGGGTAGCTTTTCTGAGGTACAAATGAGATCGGTCATGGGTGAGGTCCCCATGACGGAACAGACCGTGAAGATTCAGTGTCTTTCTTTTTTTAACCCCCGGATGGCAGGCTGACGCCGACGGTTCCAGATGGGGGTCTCTATCATCATGTCTCCGCGCAAAACCTCCTTTACTGACCCATTTTTCCCCCCAGGGGCCTACTTCGGTAGGTACGGGCTTGGCGAACCCGGGGTCCCGAGCCAACAGTCTCCCTCATGTGGGCTCCTCTTCGTGGTTGAGGGAGATGGTCAACAGGCCCACCCACGTGTAGGCCGTGCGTGGAGACCCGTGTCGGTGGAAAGGTTTGTCCTGGTGGTTGAGGGGTGCGCATCTGAGCTAGTTCCAGTGTTTTTTCTGAATTCGGGGAGGGTGCGCATTGCTAATACACCACTTTGGCTACTGCTCCACCTAAACGGGAGGCTAGGGACTAACCCACCCCTAGTCAATCGGCCAGGTCAAGGTGTTACACTGAACTCCAGGGTGAGTGGGACGGCGCGCCCGCTATATCCCCTGTATAGCCCTGTCATCCCAGTGGGATGACCCCTTGTTGGGCTCCGTGGTGGGTGGGGAGTACTGGGGGAATAAATTTACTTTTAGCTACTTATGGCTACACTCACTCCAAAAAAACGTAAACAGGTAATTGATGAAAAAGAGGTACACGTGTCGTCATCTGCGCGTTACCTAGTAATACACCGTACTGAAGAGGGTCAGTCCTTTCTTAAGGTAAATCCATTTATTATTCAGTCGGGTCTAGATAAAATCGCCGGTCCAGTTAAATCCTGTACTCGCCTACGTTCTGGTTCCCTCTTAGTCGAGAGTTACAGTGCCACGCAGTTCGAGAAGTTAACGAAGGCAAAACTCCTACACGGATACCCCATCCGTGTAGAGAAACACAGGAGCCTCAACTCTTCCAAGGGCGTCATCACCAGCCCCCTGCTAGACGGTATGCCGGAGGAGGAGATACAAGGGTATCTGGCTGACCAGGGTGTCACGGACGTTTACCGTGTTCGAGTCAAGCGTGACGGCGTACTGGTTCCCAGCCGCACGCTCTTCATTACTTCTGATCGGCTCGACCTGCCTCAAAAGATCAAGGCAGGCTATGAAGTTATCCCTGTGCGACCGTATATTCCGCGACCAATGCGTTGTTACCAGTGCCAACGTTATGGCCATACTAAGACCTCCTGTAAGGCTGCTGTCGCGGTGTGTGTTAACTGTGGTAAGAACGGTCATGATGGAGCGTGTCCAACTACTCCCAGTTGCGTGAACTGCCAAGGTGAACATCCGGCGAACTCCCGAAATTGTCCGCGATACCAGGACAAGAAGGCCATCCAGGAGCTGCGGGTGAAGGAGCGTCTATCCTTCTCTGAAGCCCGCAAACGCCATCAAGCTCGACAGCCTTCTCTCCTGAAGTTCGGTACTTTTAGTTCCATTGTATCAAAACCAGTACCGAAGCGCGACGTGGGCACTCAAACTTGCCCTATACCGTCCACCATGGCTACTCCTCGCGTCGCTGTGCCTATTACCGATACCACTGGCTCCAAAACCGTAACTGTAAGTACTGAGACCCCCAAATTTAAAACGACACCTAAGAGAGCAGACTGCCTCAAAAACCCTCCGGCGTCTACCAGTGGCAAGTGCCGAGAAGGCCCATCAGTAACCCCGAAAACTGGCAGAAGAGGCTCTGGTATTTTTCCCCAGGGACCTACTACGGTAGGTACGGGATTGGCAATCCCGGGGTCCCTAGCCATTCACCCTCAATTCATCCCCTTCATCTCCATCAACTGTGCCACGTGTAGCTACTGCTTGTCAGTAAGCATCACCTTCTTCCCCTTCTAGTTTTTTATTATAATTATTAGCACTTAAGGTCTTAGGTTTATAACTCCTGTCTCACCAGCAGGGATCTCTCCTATCTCCGTGGTTCTGTCCCACGGTTTTCAGCGCGGCGTCCGACATGTGTGCTCTCCGGAGGTCTCAAAAGTGGAGGTTGAGCGGACCCTTCGCACTGCCCCTATGTGTAGCCTTAGGTGCGGAGCCCGTCCACACCGTCAAGTACACCCACGTAGCTCCTTGAGGGCCCGGTCTGTGGTAATCTCCCGACGGCCGCGTTTTGCCGTTGGGTTAGTATCACGGACCGGACGTGTTACCGCTGACGGAACCCCGGTGTAATGAACCACAAGTCCCCTGAATCCGCGTGTGCCTATTATACGCAGCGCGGCCTAAAGTGGGGAGCAACAGCGGCATAAAGCCGGGGTGTGCGTGGTGAATGGTTTACCCATACGGACAATTAGTGGATATTGAAGGGTAGCTTTTCTGATTTACAAATGAGATCGGTCATGGGTGAGGTCCCCATGACGGCACAGACCGCGAAGTTTCGGTGTCTTTCTTTGTTTAACCCCCGGATGGCAGGCTGACGCCGACGGTTCCGGATGGGGGACCTATTCAATATGTCTCCGCGCAAAACCTCTTTCACTGACCCTTTTCTGGTAATGACCTTGGCATGTAATGGCAAAACGTTTAAAGATCTTAGTCCCTTCTATATAAAGCGTGAGCTCGATAAGATCAGTGGCTCTGTCAAAAACGCTACGCGGCTTAGAGACGGCACCTTACTATTGGAGAGCACAAGCGCAGACCAATCTAAGAAGCTACAGAAAGCGACTTTGTTGGGCTCCTACCCTATCGGGGTAGCCCCACAAAAAACACGTAATACCTGTAGAGGAGGGGTCACCACCTCCAGCTTAGATGGTCCTGCGAATGAAGAGATAGTAAGCTGCCTCTCTGATCAGCTTGTTTGTCAGGTGTACCGACTAACACGAAAGCAAGATGGCAAGGAGTAAAAATAAAATAAATAAATAAATAAAATCTGAAAATCTAATCCCGGTACCTAATTTCTTATACCGGGACATGATTTCCAAATTCTAATTTATTAACTACCACATAAATACAAAAATACAATTTAAACAATCATTTTTCAGATAAAATAAAAAAAAATTAAAATTAAAAGAAAAAAACAAAAAATTTTAAACAAATACAAAAACTACCAATTTAAAAATTTACAATTCAACTAATAAAAATTTACTGGAATCCAGTATACAAATAACTGGCAACCAGCTACAATTACACAATAAGACTACAATACCGGAAACCGATACTTAATGTACTGGTAACCAGTACATTTAAAACTTATAACTAATAAAAAACCTTCTAAAAAGCTTACAAAACATTTAACCAAAAACATATATAAAAATAATTCATAAAATTTACACTACAACAATCACAAAATTTACAAATTTTTGACTCCAAATTCTTTAAAAAAATTAAAATACATTATATCAATTTATACAAACAAACAAATTCAATTATTATTTTTAATTCTACAACAATCAATATTTTTCTTCAAATCTACTTTATATCAAATAAAATATAAATTTCAAATTAAAAAATAACAATACAATTCAAACATATTAAACAAACAATAATTATACATTCAATAACTTTCATATATTTCAAAATTAAACCATCACAATAACCTTCAAACAACCAAACCAAACAATTCAATTTAATTTATTTCATCTATTTATAATTTAATTTTTTTTAACCTTATTAAGACAAAAATATCAAATTAACATTATACCAAAACACATTTCAACTATTAAATCTCCTAAATCTTCAACATATATATATATATATAAATTCCTATTCTATAATTTCTCAAAACACACTTTCTCAAAATTTAACAATCCTCATTTTACACCAAATTTAAATAAAATAACATCTCCATAATTTATCAAATCAACTCCTTAAATCCATTTTTCCAAATATCCACTTCTTAAAATAATTCATTCAAGTCCTCCTTCATCTTTCACTCAAATTATCCATAATAATAATCCATAACTCAATTCACCAATATCCTTCACTACAAAACAACCATCCATAAAAAAAACTTTACTCATCCATTACTACACCACATTATTACTTACAACACTTCTCTCATCATCTTACACCGGGACCGGACGTGTTACCGCTGACGGAACCCCGGTGTAATCAACCACAAGTCCCCTGAATCCGCGTGTGCCTATTAAACGCATGCGCGGCCTAAAGTGGGGAGCCACAGGCGGTTATTCCTGTGGTAGGGGAATAAAGCCGGGGTGTGCGTGGTGAACGGTTTACCCATACGGACAAGCAGTGGAGATTGAAGGGTAGCTTTTCTGAAGTACAAATGAGATCGGTCATGGGTGAGGTCCCCATGACGGCACAGACCGTGAAGATTCGGTGTCTTTCTTTCTTTATCCCCCGGATGGCAGGCTGACGCCGACGGTTCCGGATGGGGGTCCCATTCAAAATGCATCCGCGCAAAACCTCTTTCATCGACCCGTATATAGTAATGACCTTGGCATGTGAAGGCAAAACGTTTAAGGATATCAGCCCTTTTTACATAAAGCGTGAATTGGATAAGATCAGTGGCCCTGTAAAAATGCGACGCGCCTCCGAGATGGCACTCTACTATTGGAGAGCACAAATGCAGACCAATCTCGAAAACTGCAAAAGGCGACTTTGTTGGGCTCCTACCCGATCCGGGTAGCCCCACACAAAACACTCAACACCTGCAGAGGAGTAGTCACCACCTCCAGCCTAGATGGTCTTGCAAATGAGGAAATAGTGAGTTGCCTCTCTGACCAGCTTGTTTGTCAGGCGTACCGGCTCACACGAAAGCAAGATGGTAAGGAGTATCCACTACGAACGGTTTTTCTTACTTTCGCCGGGACTAAGTTACCCGAGTACATCTACTGCGGCTATGAACGTGCGAGCGTCCGCCAGTATGTCCCGAACCCCATGCGCTGCTTCCAATGTCAGCGGTTCGGACATACTAAGACCACTTGTACCAATCCTGCTCTTTGTGAGCAATGTGGCCTACCGAAGCACGAAGACCCAAACTGCACTCGACCACCTTGTTGCGTGAACTGTGGCGGTAGTCATCCTTCCAGCTCGAGACAGTGCCCTAGATTCATGGACGAAAAAAGTATTCAGGAGCTACGTGTAAAGGAACGCCTGACTTTTCCAGAGGCACGGCGGCGCTTCGAACAACTGAAGCCTGCTACCACTACCACTGGATATGCATTAGCAGCTCGCCGTACTCCTAATACCACTGTTGCTGTTCAACACGTCCCTGTCGCACACGCATCCACGCAGACTGAGTTTCTAGCCGTTAAACCTACGTCTCAGACTGTTCGTATATCCACCAGCACAGCCTCCGTTTCAGCCGTACAGATTCCAGACACCAAGCCATCACCGAGTAACAACAATCCAGTGGTAAATGTAAAACACCGATCCCGGCCACAACATAGATCGCGAAGTCGCTCGCCTTCCATTAGATCCCGGTCTCGTTCTACGAGCCGTAGGAGTTCTGACTCCCGAACATCAGCGGAGTCACAGGAGGCTAACGATTTTCGAGTCGTAGGGCCCAAGTCAGCCAAGGTCAAGAAAAAAGTTAAAACGGCCCGTTAAAAACTCTTCATGGAAATAATCCAGTGGAATGTCAATGGTTTTCGAGCTCGTGCTCAAGACCTACAATATTTAGTTTCTCAACGGTCACCGTCAATTATTTGCCTCCAGGAAACCCACTTACATCCCTATCACTCGTTACACCTTCACTCTTTTTCTGCATTTAGAAGCGACTCTCTTGCAGGTATGCGTGCAAGCGGTGGCGTTGCTACCTTAGTGGCGCCTAACATCTCAGCCGCCAACGTTCCTCTCACCACACCAATGCAAGCTGTGGCCGTTCGGATACAGCTGGAGAGCATCAGTTTTACCATCTGCAACATCTACCTGCCGCCACTCAGTATAGTTCCAGAGCGTGATCTTCGAGCTCTGTTGGCACAGCTCCCCTAACCACTACTCCTTGTGGGAGATTTGAATGCCAAGCACACGCTCTGGGGATCAGACACTGACGACGCCCGTGGATGCCTCCTCGTAGACGTCTTCGATCAGTCAGACCTGCTTCTGCTAAATACTGGTGACCCGACATTCCTATCATCCGCTTATGGTACATATTCCGTACTAGACCTTTCTTTCTGCAGTCCGTCATTAGTACCACTACTTGAGTGGTCAGTACTTTCCGACCTCTTTGGCAGTGATCATTACCCCATAAACATTCATTTCTCTGGCCGCCAAGAGGCTCTGGTATTTTCCCCCAGGGACCTACCCCGGTAGGTACGGGATTGGCGATCCCGGGGTCCCTAGCCATTCACCCTCAATTCATCCCCTTCATCTCCATCAACTGTGCCACGTGTAGCTACTGCCTGTCAGTAAGCATCACCTTCTTCCCCTTCTAGTTTTTTATTATAATTATTAGCACTTAAGGTCTTAGGTTTATAACTCCTGTCTCACCAGCAGGGATCTTTCCTATCTCCGTGGTTCTGTCCCACGGTTTTCAGCGCGGCTTCCGACATGCGTGCTCTCCGGAGGTCTCAAAAGTGAAGGTTGAGCGGACCCTTCGCACTGCCCCTATGTGTAGCCTTAGGTGCGGAGCCCGTCCACACCGTCAAGTACACCCACGTAGCTCCTTGAGGGCCCGGTCTGTGGTAATCTCCCGACGGCCGCGTTTTGCCGTTGGGTTAGTATCACGGACCGGACGTGTTACCGCTGACGGAACCCCGGTGTAATCAACCACAAGTCCCCTGAATCCGCGTGTGCCCTTTATGCGCAGCGCGGCCTAAAGTGGGGAGCCACAGGCGGTTATTCCTGTGGTAGGGGCATAAAGCCGGGGTGTGCGTGGTGAACGGTTTACCCATACGGACAAGCAGTGGATATTGAAGGGTAGCTTTTCTGAAGTACAAATGAGATCGGTCATGGGTGAGGTCCCCATGACGGCACAGACCGTGAAGATTCGGTGTCTTTCTTTTTTAACCCCCGGATGGCAGGCTGACGCCGACGGTTCCGGATGGGGGTCCATTTCAATATGTCTCCGCGCAAAAACTCTTTCACTGACCCTTTTCTGGTAATGACCTTGGCATGTAATGGTAAAACGTTTAAAGATGTTAGTCCCTTCTATATAAAGCGTGAGCTCGATAAGATCAGTGGCCCTGTCAAAAACGCTACGCGCCTTAGAGACGGCACCTTACTATTGGAGAGCACATGCGCAGACCAATCTAAAAAGCTACAGAAAGCAACTTTGTTGGGCTCCTACCCTATCCGGGTAGCCCCACACAAAACACTTAATACCTGTAGAGGAGTAGTCACCACCTCCAGCTTAGATGGTCTTGCGAATGAAGAGATAGTAAGCTGCCTCTCTGATCAGCTTGTTTGTCAGGCGTACCGACTAACACGAAAGCAAGATGGCAAGGAGTACCCTTTACGTACGGTTTTTCTAACTTTTGCTGGGACTAAATTACCCGAATTCATCTATTGTGGCTACGAACGTGCTAGCGTCCGCCAGTATGTCCCGAACCCCATGCGCTGTTTCCAATGTCAGCGGTTCGGACATACTAAGGTCACATGTACCAATCCTGCTCTTTGTGAGCAATGTGGCCTACCGAAGCACGACGATCCTAACTGCAGTCGAACACCTTGTTGCGTGAACTGTGGCGGTAGTCATCCCTCCAGCTCGCGACAGTGCCCAAAGTTCATGGACGAAAAAAGTATTCAGGAGCTACGTGTAAAGGAACGCCTGACTTTTCCAGAGGCACGACGGCGCTTCGAACAACTGAAGCCTGCTACCACTACTACTGGATATGCACTAGCAGCTCGCCGTACTCCTAATACCTCTGTTGCTGTTCAACACGTCCCTGTCGCCCACGCATCCACGCAGACTGACTTTCTAGCCGTTAAACCTACGTCTCAGACTGTTTGTATATCCACCAGCACAGCCTCCGTTTCAGCCGTACAGACTCCAGACACCAAGCCATCAGCGGGTAACAACAATCCCGTAGTAACTGTGAAAAATCGATCCCGACCACAGCATAGATCGCGAAGTCGCTCGCCCTCCATTAGATCCCGGTCTCGTTCTACGAGCCGTAGGAGTTCTGACTCCCGAACATCAGCGGAGTCGCAGGAGGCTAACGATTTTCGATTAGTAGGGCCAAAATCAGCCAAGGTCAAGAAAAAGGTTAAAACGGCCCGCTAAAAACACATTCCAGTGGAATGTCAATGGTTTTCGAGCTCGTGCTCAAGACCTACAACATTTAGTTTCTCAACGGTCACCATCAATTATTTGTCTCCAGGAAACCCACTTACATCCCAATCACTCGTTACACCTTCAGTCTTTCTCTGCATTTAGAAGCGACTCTCTTGCAGGTATGCGTGCAAGCGGTGGCGTTGCTACCTTAGTGGCGCCTAACATCTCAGCTGCCCACGTTCCTCTCACCACACCATTGCAAGCTGTGGCCGTTCGGCTACAGCTGGAGAGCATCAGTTTTACTATATGCAACATGTACCTGCCGCCGCTCAGTATAGTTCCAGAGCGTGATCTTAGAGCTCTATTGGCTCAGCTCCCCTCACCACTACTGCTTGTGGGAGATTTGAATGCCAAGCACACATTCTGGGGATCAGACACCGATGACGCCCGTGGATGCCTCCTCGTAGACGTCTTGGATAAGTCTGACATGCTTCTGCTAAATACTGGTGACCCGACATTCCTATCATCCGCTTATGGTACACATTCCGTACTAGACCTTTCCTTCTGCAGTCCATCATTAGTACCACTACTTGAGTGGTCAGTACTTTCCGACCTCTTTGGCAGTGATCATTACCCCATTAACATTCATTTTTCTGGCCGCCAATGTGTACCTTCTCGACATCCTCGCTGGATTATTTCCAAAGCTAATTGGGGAAAATTCCATTCGCTGATAAACCTTATCGATGACGGTTTCGACACCATCGACGAAATGGTCGAATATTTTACTTGCTCGATCCTGCTCACAGCAGAATCCAGTATTCCTCGAGGCTCACCTACACCACGTCGTATTCCTGTACCGTGGTGGTCCGAGGAATGTAGTTTGGCTGTCAAAGCACGCAAACGTGCTTTGCGCATTTTTCAGCGGCACCCGACGGAAGCGAACTTCGTCGCCTTCAAACGTTCTCGCGCTAGGGCACGCTTTATACTGCGCAACGCAAAGCGTAAATCTTGGGAAGCATTTGTGTCTTCGCTTTCCCGGCGCAGCTCTACCCAACAAGTATGGTCAGCTGTTCGGCGGATGTATGGCAAGTATCGCCGGACGGCAATTCCCGGCCTTGCCATCAACGGATCCATGTGCACCACCGAGCAGGACATAGCTGAAGCCCTAGCTACCACATTTGCTGCCACGAGCCAAACTGCCTGCTATGACGCTCTCTTCCTGCCTATTAAGGAAAAGGCGGAGCGGGTACCACTTAATTTTAATAGCGACTGCACCGAGCCGTACAACCAACCCTTTACCGCAGCCGAGCTCGCCCATTCTCTGGCGTTAGCAAAGGATTCCTCTCCAGGTCCCGATGACGTACACCGACAGATGCTGCTACATCTTCCATCTGAGGCGCTATGTTTCCTTCTAAACATCTATAACCGCATTTGGCATGAGCGGGTTTTCCCTTCCTCCTGGCTAGAGGGTATTGTCATCCCCATCCCTCGACCCGGAAAGGACCGCACGCTACCATCTAGCTACCGCCCCATTTGCCTGACGAGTGTCATCTGTAAGACCTTCGAGCGGATGATAAACGCTCGGTTAAATTGGTGGCTAGAAAAACATAACCATCTGTCCAACTTGCAATGCGGTTTACGTCGCCATCGCTCAAGTGTCGATAACCTAACACGCCTTGAGGGGTATATTTCCGATGCGTTTCTACTGAAACAGCACGCCGTCGGCGTGTTCCTCGACCTGGAGAAGGCTTATGACACCACATGGCGGAACGGCATACTCCGTAACCTACATGATTACGGTATGCGTGGTCATCTACCCGAATTCCTATGCAACTTCTTAAAACTTCGCCGTTTTCGGGTTCGCATAGGAAACACGATATCACGGGAGCGGATACAGGAGAACGGCGTACCTCAAGGTTCAATTTTGAGCGTCACCCTTTTTGCCGTAGCGATTAACGGCATCACTAGTGCCGTTAGAAGTGGAATTCCATCATCCCTCTATGTTGACGACTTCGCAGTATATTATAGGTCTGCCAACATAGATCACATTGAGCGCCAACTGCAGCTGACCATCACCCAGCTAGCAGCTTGGGCGCTTCAAACCGGCTTCCGTTTTTCAGCTGCGAAGACGCAGTGTATCCACTTCCACCGCCTACGAGGTATTCACCCGCCTCCTGATATTCATTTGAACGGCACACCCCTGCCATTTGTCTCGCACCTGAAGTTCTTGGGCCTCTACTTGGACCGACAACTCAATTGGGAGCACCACATTCGTCACCTTCGAGCCTCTTGCGATCGTTCTCTTCGGGTGCTGAAGGTATTATCTGGAGCATCTTGGGGGGGGGCGATCGCACGGTAATGTTGAGGCTGTACCGCTCTCTGGTTCGGTCCAAGCTGGACTATGGCAGTTTTATTTATGGCGCAGCGACCGCCTCTAAACTTCGCCTTTTAGACACCGTACATCATACTGGCATCCGCCTTGCCACAGGAGCTTTCCGCACCAGTCGAGTCGACTGCCTGTATGCAGACTCAGGCGAACCTCCACTCCATATTCGTCGCTCGCTGTTACTCTGCTCATACATCTCGAAGTTGGCTAGTTATCCCAATCATCCTTGTTTTAAACCAGTTTTGAGTCCAGATTTAGTCCACCGTTATATGCGCCCTGGTTCTCGGACACGCCCCATGGGAATAAGATTTCGGGATCTCCTACATTCCCATGGCCTCCGAATGCCTCGCGTGGAGAGGTCGTCCATCAGCCCTTATCCTGCTTGGCAACTGGATCGTGCGCGGTTCGATCTCGCACTTTCCAGCAACTCTAAACTCGCTACTCCACATTCGGTGTTCCAACAACTTTTTGCCGAACTGCTGGGCCGTTACCCTAACTATGTTCCGGTCTTTACAGACGGTTCTCAGCTAGGTAGCACTACGGGTTGCGCTTTCTTTATTAACGGTGAGGCTCATAAATTTCGCCTTCTGGACTCTACTTCGGTCTTCTCAGCAGAGTTGTATGCCATCCTCTACCTGCTCCTTTTTATTTGCAAGTTAGCTCCTGGCTCTTTTATTGTCTGCACTGACTCTCTGAGTGCGCTTCAGGCCTTCCAACAGCACACTGCCGCTCAGACCCTCGTTTTAAAAATACAGGCCCAGATCTCGCAAATGCTCAGGCGCGGGTACAATTTTGTTTTTACTTGGATCCCAGGCCATGTGGGGATTTCCGGAAACGAGGAGGCGGACGCGGCTGCAAAGCTCGCTTGCCGTTTGCCCCGGAGTTTAACAACTACTGTGCCATACCAGGATGTGCAACGTTTTTTCCGTCGCCACCTACTATCTGCTTGGCAGCAATCCTGGACAGCTTTACAAGGCACACAACTCCGGGCAATTAAAGAGAGCGTACGACCCTGGCTAACTTTCTGCAGGGATAACCGGCGAGCCGAGGTGATACTCACCCGGCTCAGAATTGGGCACACACGAGCCACTCATGGCCATTTGTTAAGAAGGGAACCGGCCCCAGTGTGTGCTCCGTGTGCCGTACGCCTCACTGTGCGGCATATTTTACTGGATTGCCCGCAGTACGCCCGCGTTCGCCAGTCTTTGGGCTTGGGAGCTAACTTGCTCAGTATTTTAGGTGACGACCCAGTGGCCGTGGATAAGGCACTGCGGTTTGTTTTTAAAATCGGTTTTAACACACAAGTATGACTTGTATTTTATATTTATTAATTTTTAGAGCTTTTAAATTAGGACAGTGATGAATTTTTATGTAGTTTTAACAGTTGTGTGTATGTTTTATTAAACCTTTTTAGCTTGATTAGTGTCGTTTTTAGGTTTTAATGTTGACTTAGGGCCCAAATGACCTTGTTGTCGACGGGCCCTAAAGCATCACACTCACTCACTCTGGCCGCCAATGTGTACCTTCTCGACATCCCCGCTGGATTATTTCCAAAGCTAACTGGGGAAAATTCCAATCCCTGATACACCTCATCGACGATGGTTTCGACACCATCGACGAAATGGTGGAATATTTTACTTGCTCGATCCTGCTCGCAGCAGAATCCAGCATTCCTCGAGGTTCATCTACACCACGGCGTATCCCTGTACCGTGGTGGTCTGAGGAATGCAGTTTGGCAGTCAAAGCACGCAAACGTGCTTTGCGCGATTTTCAGCGGCACCCGACTGAAGGGAACTTCGTCGCCTTCAAACGTTCTCGCGCTAGGGCACGCTTCATACTGCGCAACGCAAAGCGTAAATCTTGGGAAGCCTATGTGTCTTCGCTTTCCCGGCGCAGCTCTACCCAACAAGTATGGTCAGCTGTTCGGCGGATGTATGGCAAGTATCGCCGGACGGTAATTCCGGGCCTTGCCATCAACGGTTCCATGTGCACCACCGAGCAGGACATAGCAGAAGCCCTAGCTACAACATTTGCTGCCACGAGCCAAACTGCCCGCTATGACGCTCTCTTCCTGCCTATCAAGGAAAAGGCGGAGCGGGTACCACTTAATTTTAATAGTGACTGCACCGAGCCGTACAACCAACCTTTTACCGCAGCCGAGCTCGCCCATTCTCTGGCGTTAGCAAAGGATTCTTCTCCAGGTCCCGATGACGTACACCGACAGATGCTGCTACATCTTCCATCTGAGGCGCTATGTTTCCTTCTAAACATCTATAACCGCATTTGGCATGAGCGGGTTTTCCCTTCCTCCTGGCGAGAGGGTATTGTCATCCCCATCCCTCGACCCGGAAAGGACCGCAAGCTGCCATCTAGTTACCGCCCCATTTGCCTGAGGGGTGTCATCTGTAAGACCTTCGAGCGGATGATAAACGCCCGGTTAAATTGGTGGCTAGAAAAACATAACCATCTGTCCAACTTACAATGCGGTTTTCGTCGCCATCGCTCAAGTGGCGATAATCTAACACGCCTTGAGGGATATATTACCGATGCGTTTCTACTGAAACAGCACGCCGTTGGCGTGTTCCTCGACCTGGAGAAGGCTTATGACACCACCTGGCGGTACGGCATACTCCGTAACCTACATGGTTACGGTATGCGTGGTCATTTACCCGAATTCCGATGCAACTTTTGAAAACTTCGCCGTTTTCGGGTTTGCATAGGAAACACGATATCACGGGAGCGCATACAGGAGAACGGTGTACCTCAAGGGTCGATTTTGAGCGTCACCCTTTTCGCCGTAGCGATTAACGGCATCACTAGTGCCGTTAGAAGTGGAATTCCATCATCCCTCTATGTTGACGACTTCGCAGTCTATTATAGGTCTGCCAACATAGATCACATAGAGCGTCAACTGCAGCTGACCATCACCCAGCTAGCAGCTTGGGCGCTTCAAAACGGCTTCCGTTTTTCAGCTGCGAAGACGCAGTGTATCCACTTTCACCGCCTACGAGGTATTCACCCGCCTCCTGATCTTTATTTGAACGGCACACCCCTGCCATTTGTCCCGCACCTGAAGTTCTTGGGCCTCTACTTGGACCGACAACTCAATTGGGAGCACCACATTCGTCACCTTCGAGCCTCTTGCGATCGTTCTCTTCGGGTGCTGAAGGTATTATCTGGAGCATCTTGGGGGGGCGATCGCACGGTAATGTTGAGGCTGTACCGCTCTCTGGTTCGGTCCAAGCTGGATTATGGCAGTTTTATTTATGGCGCAGCGACCGCCTCTAAACTTCGCCTTTTAGACACCGTGCATCACACTGGCATCCGCCTTGCCACAGGAGCTTTCCGCACCAGCCAAGTCGACTGCCTGTATGCAGACTCAGGCGAACCTCCACTCCATATTCATCGCTCGCTGTTATGTGCTCATACGTGTCGAAGTTGGCAAGTTAACACAATCATCCTTGTTTCAAACCAGTTCTGTGTCCAGATTTAGTCCACCGTTATATGCGCCCTGGTTCTCAGACACGCCCCGTGGGAATAAGATTTCGGGATCTCCTACATTCCCATGGCCTCCGAATGCCTCGCGTGGAGAGGTCGTCCATCTGCCCTTATCCTGCATGGCAGCTCGATCGTGCGCGGTTCGATCTAACTCTTTCAAACAACCCTAGACTCGCTACTCCACATTCGGTGTTCCAACAACTTTTTGCCGAATTCCTGGGCCGTTACCCTAACTATGTTCCGGTCTTTACAGACGGTTCTCAGTTAGGTAACGCTACGGGTTGCGCGTTCTTCGTTAACGGTGAGGCTCACAAATTTCGCCTTATGGACTCCACTTCAGTTTTTTGCGCAGAACTGTATGCCATCTTTTATTTGCTCCTTTTTATTTGCAAGCTAGCTCCTAGCTCTTTTATCGTCTGCACTGACTGCCTAAGTGCGCTTCAGGCCTTGCAACAACACACTGCCACTCACACACTTGTTTTAAAAATACAGACCCAGATCTCGAAAATGCTCGGTCGGGGATACAATTTTGTTTTTACTTGGACCCCAGGCCATGTTGGGATTTCCGGGAACGAGGAGGCGGACGCGGCTGCTAAGTCTGCTTGCCGTTTGCCCCGGAGTTTAACAACTACGGTGCCGTACCAGGATGTGCAACGTTTTTTCCGTCACCAGCTTCTATCTGCTTGGCAGCACTCCTGGACAGCTTTAGAAGGCACACAACTCCGGGCTATAAAGGAGAGCGTACAACCCTGGCTAACTTCCTGCAGGGATAACCGGCGGGCCGAGGTGATACTCACCCGGCTCAGAATTGGGCACACACGTGCAACACATGGCCATCTGCTAAGAGGGGAACCGGCCCCTGTGTGTGCTCCATGTGCAGTACGCCTCACTGTGCGGCATGTACTGCTGGATTGCCCGCAGTACACCCGCGTTCGCCAGTCTTTGGGCCTAAGGGCTAACTTGCTCAATGTTTTAGGGGACGACCCAGTGGCCGTAGACAAGGCACTGCGGTTTGTGGAGGAAATTGGTTTTAATAAACAAGTCTGACTTGAATTTTATATTTATTAATTTTAGTGGTTTTAATTATTGGGTCTGGGATGAGTTTTTATGTGCTTTTAAACGTTGAGTGTTTTTATTTTATTTTAACCTTTTAGCGAAATTTGGGTAGCTTTTAGGTTTTAAAGTTGACTTAGGGCCCAAATGACCTAGTTGTCGACGGGCCCTTAAACAACACACACTCACTCACTCTTACACCGGGGAAGGAAAATCCCTCCCTAAACTAAACCACAAATAAACTTCATCATTCACTTTAAACACCACGGGGAGGGGCAAAGCCCCACCCCCAAAAATATATACTATTAACACTACTCAAAATTATATTTAATTTGAGGGGAGGGAATCCCTCCTCTAAAGATTTCACAGGATACTATATTACACTGAAACACTAAAAAACTTTCATTTCTGCGATCACCTCCTCATTATACAGATTGTTGGACATTACTGGATCAGTTGCACCAACAACCTTGAAGCGGGTACCTGATTCGCCGGCAGGCACTCTATGTGTCCTCCTCAGAACTGATAGACATGGAAGGGGAATTGCGCCACCCTCATCCTCTCTGCATCACCTTCGGATTCTGCTACGGCTCTAATTCTCCTGTTTCCCCAATCTCGTCGACCAAGGGAAACACAATATCCTCTTCTTCTACTATTTATATTTTGCTAATCATTAATATCCATACCTTCTTAAATAATAATATTTTCTTCATTACGTGGATTAATACGTCTTTGGGATCTTCTTAATTCAATTGGTGGTTGAATTTCTTAAACAGGTGTACATTTGGGTAGAATTGATTTCCATGCTAATTCGCTGATGGTATTTGCTAATTTGGCCAAGGTATTATATAATTCTGGGATTCTTATTATGTTCCATAAATTAAATCCTCTTAATTTATTTCGTTCTTCAGTAATTAGATGGTCATACTTAACGCATTCAAATAAAACATGTTCTGGATTATCTACTTTACTACATATATTACAAATGGAACTATTTAACTTCTTCACTTTATACCAATATGTACCATAAGGTCCATGTCCAGTCAAAAAATGAATTAGACCTTTTGTGGGTTTTACATGTTTCAATTTCAAGCGTTCGATTATAAATGGAAAGAATTCATGAGTTCTTCTACCTTCATTTATACTATCCCATTCATTCTGCCAATCCTTCAACAGATGTTTCTTGATATCTTGTCTGGTATTACACACCTTTCCAACTATACTATTTACTTTATCAAAATTATTTTTCTTGAACCAGAACATTGCACCTCTCAATCTAATTAGAAGATCGATGGGCCATATTCCTGTCGTTACAAGGAGTGCTACTGTAGATGTCGTGCAAACAGCACCCGTATGGCGAAGCAGGATCTTCCTCTATGTACTTCTTAATTTATTTCTAATATTCAAATTATACAATTTTTGAGCCCAGGTTGCTGCGGCATATGTAACAATTGATCCAAAAATAGTATAATGATAGGTGATAATGTTATTTAAGGATATTTTATATTTTATATTGACAATTGTGGCTAATTTATTCATAACTTTTTCAGCCTTCATTCAAACATACTCTACATGATTTATAAAGTTAAATTTTTCATCCAGCATAACACCTAGATATTTTATTTCTCTACAACGTTTAATTTTTTCATTATTATACTTAATAATCGGATCTCGTTTTAATTTTCCTTTAAATAAAATATATGATGACTTTTGGGGAGCAATTTGCAGTTTAGTCTCATTACACCAGTTGGCTAATTTTGATGATATAAAATTTGCCTTAGTTTCTAGTTGTAATCTTGAGTCGCCTGCTATCAGAAAAATTACATCGTCCGCATATGCTATTATATTAACTACATTTTCATCATTTTCAAAATTTTCTAACAAGATTTCCATCACAATGTCCCAAAACGTGGGGCCCAGAACAGATCCTTGTGGACAACCTTTACTGATACTTTTATAGATCTTCTGGTTGATGCCTTGAATATATACTTTCCTGTTTTCACAATAACTCAAGAGTAATCTATATATGGGATATGGATAATTAAGCTTTCTTAGCCTTTCAAAGAAGAAAGGCCACCATAGATTGTCAAAGGCTCCTGAAATATCAACTGATAATCCAATTATATACTTATTTGCACAACGAGTCACGGAGTCCATGATATCAATGATAGCGTCCTCGGTAGATCTTCCTTTTCTAAAGCCATACTGCCTATTATTCATTCCTATCATAGTCCTATATTCTATTATCCTCTTATTAATTAAATGTTCAAAAATCTTGCCCATTGAGTTTAACAGGCAGATTGGTCTATATGACTTTGGCTTCATCGGATCTTTATCAGAACCTTTCTTTAGGACAATAACCCTAGCCTCTTTCCAACAATCTGGAAAATATCCTCTCCACAGACAATCGTTAAAAATGCTGGTAAGTTGTGGTATTAACGTATCATGGAGGGTCATTAAGACTTCATTTGGTATATTGTCCGGACCACAGGACTTCTTCTTCTTTAACTTTTTGAAGATTACTTTTACTTCTGATATATCAAAAGGATATGTTAAATTGAAATTATTATAATCAAATTTCATATTAAGTCGACATAATGTGTTTTGGATATTATCCGAGGATGTATCGTCATCGGGCAATAGAGTATCCAAAAGTAATTTCGTGGTTTCCTCCCAATTTGAGGTCATACTACCGTCATGTTTTTCTAAAGTACTCAAAATTTCAGGTTTCTTAATCTTGTCCATAATGATTTTATAAGGAATTCCCCAAGTGTTATTATCTAAATGGGTTTCCACAAATGTGATCCAGGATTTTTGTCGAGTGTCTAACAATAGTTGTTTAAATTTAAATTTGGCATTTCTATAGCGATTTAGGTTTGCTTGTCTATCTGATTCAATCACGGATCTTTGATAAATTTTTCTAAGTTTCCTCATTTTTCTCCTTGAAGTTTCCAAGGCATCATTCCAAATATTGTCTGAGAACTTCTTTACTCTCGAATGAGGTACTGATTGCTTAATAGCATAGTCAATATTATAAATCAGATTATTTAACTCAAAAACACCAAAACATCTATTTGAAGAATTAAAAATCTCCTTCACTTGGTTCCAATTAGCTTGGGAAAAATTTCTTCTTCCACTTTTATCTTGACAGGCAAATTGTGAATTAGTACTTATGGTATAGTAAAAATAGATCATTCTATGATCGCTGGAAGTCATATCCTGTCCTACTTTCCATCCATAAATATTTTTTAAACTTTTACTACTACTGCAGAGTGTCAAATCGATGTTAGATGAAGCCCCTTGACGATTTTCAAATGTTGGTGGATTATTACCTTGATTTACTACATGCAAATTTAATTCTGAAATAACATCTACCATCTTCTCACCCCTTGCATCCCTATATTCATTATACCACATAATGATTTCGCATTAGAATCCATAGTATGAATTATTTCATGATGCCGAAAATAATGTTGTATTGTCCTAACTCTATTTATATATGGCTCTATTTCTTCACTCCATTGAAAATAATAATTGGCTAAAATAAATTTACCATTCTCATGTGAGATTTCCACACAGTTGGTATGCGAATCGGAAAATTGTGTAATGTTCACGACTTGGAGATTGGAATTAACAATAACAATTGCAGCCATGGGTTTAATATCTCCAATTATTACCCTAGCCATTGCAGGCAAATAAACTAATGTTCCATTTGCTGTATAGGGTTCTTGAATGCAAATAATATCGAGATTTAATTCCTTAATCAACTTTCTTATCTCTGCCATCACCAATTTGCTTCTTTGGGCATTAATTTGAGCAATTCTTAAATTTTTACAATAATTATAACAATCAGGATTCATGGCAATGAACAGATTTATTTAAATTGATCATATTTACTATGTGCTGCATACTGCCCTTCTGCTGATTGATAATATTCCTTAATCATATTTGTCATATTTTGTCCCACTAATCTGCTAGAGGATGTACTCTGATGTAGACTATTCGAACTTCCAGACTGTGTTGATGTTTTCAAAGATTTACTTTGCTTTTTAGTGCTGACTGTTCTGGATGTAGATTTATTTTTATTATGGGATTCATAGGTAGCACCTTTAACAAGGGTTTTGAAAACATTGATACCATTCTTAGAGGGTTGGGATTTAGAGGAATTTGTTTTAAGGGAGAATTGTTTGCTTTTGAATGGAGTGCTGGTACATGGATTTGATACTTTCGGGATAATAGGAGTGATGGATTTAGGAGCCCTGGATTGAATAATTTTAGAATAAGTGGAACCATCATGTCTAATGTGAGCATAGCAATATGGCCAAGGCTGACTATGATCAATTATTATTTTACCATAACATTTAACAAAATGGCTATAAATTTCTTCGAGATCAAAGACTTCATTCCTTCTACTGAAGACTATATGTAACAGATTTAATAATTCCTCCGGATCTGTTGTGATATTATGAACCCTTAACTCCATTCTGTCAATGGCATCAGGTAATGGAAAAACAATTGAATCACCTTTCTCATGTAGTTTCCTTATCACATGTCGTAATGCTGCTAATAATATTTTTGTTTCCTCCAATCTACTAAGTTGCATTGCATTTTCAATGCCATTATAAAAATTTATGGGGAATTTTGATGATGTGTCTAATTTTATACCAACGTCGTGTTCGCTTTCTTCTATATCCATTATAGCTTCGTAATCAACGGGTATCTTGATTTGATTACTTAATTCCGATGCTAATATATCACATTTATTAAAGATTAATTTTGGTTTTGGAATAACTTCATCTACAAAGGATACAGTTTTTGATATCGCTTTGTCCATCTCTTCATTACAAAATTTTTTATTTATTTTACATTTAGGTGGTAACTGTGGCTTGAATGGAAGATCACGAGAATTGTCTTGATGGTCGGAAGATGTATTGATATCCATTTGATCATAACTTTTAATAAAAGGAATGTCCGTTTGGACTCCCTTATCATCCATATTACCTCTATTTAGTTGCGATAACTTGAGTTTATGTTCAATAACTCGTTTTAGATTTCTTCTAATTCTACTGGGAGTATTCCTCTTAGGCTTCTTTTTAGCATTCATATTAAATACTTGGTCCATTAATCGTAATTAGTTCTATTAATTGTCCTCTCCCAGAATAGTTTATAAGTAGGACATTCGTTTCTTCCTCCACACTGTTTCTTCCTTAAACTACATGGAATACAAATTGCAGCTTGTTTGATTTTTGAACAATCCTTTCTATCATGATCTGATTCTCCACAATGACCACAAACCTGTTGTTTAGTGCAATATTTGGCAACGTGTCCAAAATGTTGACATTTTGCACTCTTCGCTACAGATATAAAATCCTTGATATTCACTGACTGAAAACCAATATATATTCGTCCTTTCTGTATCAAAAGCTTCCTGATTTGGGGCGAAACCGCTACAACGTGATTTACCGTTGCTCTATCCCTTTTTCCTGTTTTAAATTTAAAATTAAAACCATCTTCAAAATCTTTCTTATTTAACAAATCTTCAAAATTCTGCGTATAAACCTCGTATTTTAAATCCTCTTTTTTGGTGCTTGACAAAACATCATACATAATCATTAACGGGTTCCGTTTTCTGGGCTTTTCTATCTTGATATCCTGACCTTTCAAATTGTCACTTTCAATGATCTTCCTTGTATCTTCCTCTGTCTCGGTCTCAATAATAACGGCATTCCTTCCCCCCCCCCAGGGGCCTACCACGGTAGGTACGGGTATTGGCGATCCCGGGGTCCCGAGCCAACAGTCTCCCTCGTGTGGGCTCCTCTTCGTGGTTGAGGGAGACGGTCAACAGGCCCACCCACGTGTAGGCCGTGCGTGGAGACCCGTGTCGGTGGAAATGTTTGTCCTGGTGGTTGAGGGATGCGTATCTGAGCTCGTAACAGTATTTTTCTGAATTCGGGAAGGGTGCGCATTTCCAATATACCACTTTGGCTACTGCTTCAGCTAAACGGGAGGTTAGGGACTAACCCACCCCTAATCAATCGGCCAGGACAAGGTGTTACACTGAACTCCAGGGTGAGTGGGACGGCGAGCCCGCTATATCCCCTATGTAGCCCTGTCATCCCAGTGGGATGACCCCTTGTTGGGCTCCTTGGTGGGTGGGGAGCATTGGGGGATGAAATTTATTCCTACGTTTTATGGCCACAACTACACCTAAACGCAGAAAACAAGTTGCAGACGAAAGAGAGGTACACACGTCTTTATCAGCGCGTTACCTAGTTATCCATCGGACAGAAGAGGGTCAGTCATTTTTAAAGGTCAACCCTTTCGTAATTCAATCAGGTCTGGATAAAATCGCTGGGCCCGTGAAGTCATGTACACGTTTACGGTCTAGTTCATTGTTGGTTGAAAGCTACTCTACCTCCCAATTTGATAAGTTAATGAAAGCGAAACTCCTGCACGGATATCCAATCCGTGTAGAAAAGCACAGGAGTCTCAACTATTCCAAGGGCGTTGTCACCAGCCCGCTGTTGGATGGTATGCCGGAGGAGGAGATCCAGGGCTATCTGGCTGACCAGGGTGTCACGGAAGAGTACCGTGTGCGAGTCATGCGTGACGGTGTGCAGGTTCCTAGCCGCACACTTTTTGTTACTTTCGATCGGCTCGAACTGCCTCAGAAGATCAAGGCAGGATATGAAGTTATCCCTGTGCGCCCGTACATTCCGCGGCCTATGCGCTGCTACCAGTGTCAGCGCTATGGCCATATCAAGACCTCTTGTAAGGCTACTGTTGCGGTATGTGCCAACTGTGGTAAGGGCAGTCATGACGGGACTTGTCCCTCTGCCCCAAGTTGCGTTAACTGCCAAGGTCAACATCCGGCGACCTCCCGCGATTGTCCGCGATACCAGGATGAGAAGGCCATCCAGGAGCTGCGGGTGAAGGAGCGTCTATCCTTCTCTGAAGCCCGCAAACGACATCAGGCTCGACAACCTTCTCTCCTGAAGTTTGGTACTTTTAGTTCCATAGTTTCAAAACCAATACTAAAGCGTGACATGGGCACCCAAACTTGCCCTGTGCCTTCAACCGTGGCTACTCCTCGCGTCGCATTGCCAACTTCTAATACCGCTAGCTCCAAAACCATTTCAGTGAGTACGGACACCCGGAAATTTAAAGTCACGCCAAAGCGCTCCGACTTCCTCAAAGACCCTCCGGCACCTGCCAGTGGCAAGTGTCCCGGCCCGGCCAGTTCCCCTTCACCTCCTCGGCGCTCTTGCTCCCAGGACACCAGGGGGCGTAGCCGTGTGAAGGGGCCTTCCCTTCCAACCTTGAGTATTGGCAACAGTTTTCTCCCGTTGACCGCGTTATCCAATGACCCTGACCCTCCTCCATCCGAGGAGCCTATGGAGCACGAAGCAAGTGCTCCAAGAACCCCGAGCCCAACACGGAACCCGAAGGGAAAATTAAAGCGACAGCCACCAGCAAAGTGAACCAAGTGACCGGCTTTTTCCCTTTACCCCAGGATGTCCATTCTACAGTGGAATACACGTGGCGTGCGCAGGCGTAAACCAGACCTACAACTGTTGGGTAATTTGCTGTCCCCCAGTATTTTCTGCCTGCAGGAGACGAAACTTCACCAGCAGGATACGTTCACCTTTCCTGGTTTTACTCCGGTGCGCTTTGATTTACCACCGGAGCCCGGTTCTCCTGCACATGGGGGTGTTATGTTTTTAATCCGGGACGACGTTTTTTACCAACCTCTTCCGCTCAATAGTACCTTCCAAGCCGTAGCCGTTACTCTTAGACTCCCAGGTCTCTCTTTTACCTTATGTTCTGTTTATTTACCGCCCTCTTCTCCCTTCGCCATTGCGGACTTCTCCGATCTGGTGTCCCAGCTCCCAACACCCTTCTTGCTGTTGGGAGACTTCAACGCCCATCACCCTCTTTGGGGATCACCTAGGGCTTGCGTAAGGGGGAAGCACCTTGCTGAATTCCTTGTTCAGAATCACCTCTCAATTCTCAACACTGGCGAACCTACATTTATTTCTGATTCAACCAGCACTCTCTCTCACCTGGACTTATCCGTTTGCTCGGCACAGCTTGCTCATCACTTTGAGTGGAACGTCGTCTCTGACACCTATTCCAGTGACCACCTTCCCTGCCTGATTAGCCTGCTTTCCAACTACACACCATCTTTCCGTGTACCTACTTGGCAGCTACACAAAGCTGACTGGTCCCTTTTTTGCAGCCTGGCTATCTTTGACGACCATGTATCCGACAACATCGACGAGATGGTAGAGCACGTTACATCTGTGATTACATCTGCCGCCGAACGTGCTATACCTCGCACTTCAGCCCAACCTCGGCGTTTACCCGTTCCCTGGTGGACCGATGAATGCCGCGCGGCGGTGCGTGCGCGCCGGGCTGCACTGCGAACTTTTAAGTGTCATCCTACCCTGGACAATTTGATCAGGTTCAAGCGCCTACGCGCAAATGCCCGACGCGTGATACAGGCCAGCAAAAAGACATCCTGGAAGCGTTTTGTGGAGACTTTTAACCGCTTCACACCATCCTCTGTGGTTTGGAACAAGCTGCGACGCGTGGCCGGTAAAGTTCCTCGTATTCTGGTGCCTGGCCTACGGATTAACAATAACACCGTAGTTACCCCTAGAGCTGTCGCTGATGCCCTGGGAGGAGCTTTTGCTCATATCTCTAGTTCCTCCCATTATCACCCGGAATTTCTGCCCATCAAACACCGGGCAGAGACGCACGACCTATCCTTCCAATCCTTAAACCACGAGTGTTATAACGCCTTCTTCACAATGCAAGAGCTGGAGCGGGCCCTGGTAACTTCCAGACCCTCCACACCGGGGCCGGACGGAGTCCATATCGTCATGCTGCAACACCTGTCCTCAGTTAGTAAGCTCTTTCTCTTGCAAGTGTATAACTATATCTGGCGCACAGCAACATTTCCGACCGCTTGGCGCGAGGCTACCGTTGTCCCTATCTTAAAACCTGGAAAGGATCGCCATCTGCCTTCCAGTTATCGTCCGATCTCCCTCACCAGTTGCCTTTGCAAGGTGATGGAGCGCATGATAAACGGGCGACTGACATGGTGGCTAGAATCCCAACGTCTTCTATCAAACGTTCAGTGCGGTTTTCGTCGCTACCGGTCAACGGTCGACCACCTAGTCTCGTTGTCCACCGACATTATGGATGGATTTTTACGCAGGAGCCAAACGGTTGCTGTGTTCTTTGACCTGGAGAAGGCATACGACACTTGCTGGAGGTATGGAATTCTCCGCACCCTCCATAAATGGGGCATTCGTGGAAGGTTACCCCTATTTATTCGAGAGTTTATGCGTGATAGGGTGTTTCGGGTACGTGTGGGTTCGGAGTTATCTCGCGCTTTTATTCAAGAGAACGGAGTACCGCAGGGCTCGGTACTCAGTGTCACACTATTTGCTATTGCCATCGATCCCATTACGGAGTGCGTCCATTGGGCATTTCTTCTTCTTTATTCGTGGACGACTTCGCCATCTATTGTAGTTCTCGGCGTACTTCTCTCCTGCACCGCCGCCTTCAAATGTGTCTTGACCGACTCTTTACTAGGAGTGTGGAAAACGGCTTCAAGTTCTCCGCCGAGAAAACCGTCTGCGTAAACTTCTGGCGAAGGAAAGCATTTTCGCCGCCGTCGCTGTCTCTGGGAGCCGATGCCCTTCCCTACGCAGACGAGACAAAATTCTTGGGATTGGTGTTTGATAGGAAACTTAGTTGGTCTTCTCATATGTCGTATTTAAAGGCCAGGTGTGAACGTTCTCTTAGTGTTTTACGTGTTTTAAGTGGCACCTCCTGGGGAGCTGATCGGACGGTTCTTTTAAGGCTATATCGCTCTTTTGTCCGATGTAAACTTGACTACGGCTGTATTGTATACTCGTCCGCTCGACCATCGATTTTAAAAAGACTTGACCCTGTTCATCACCGTGGTATCCGCTTGAGTATTGGCGCCTTCCCAACAAGTCCGGTCATCAGCCTGTGTGCGGAAGCTGCTGAACCTCCGCTTCGCTATCGGCGTGATGTCCTCCTTTGTAATTACGCTTGCCGGCTTTTTACTTTGCCGGATCATCCGTCGTTTAGCTCGTTCTTTAATGACTCCCTGGACCGTCAATACTCAGCGCGCTCGCTGGCCCTACTCCCTCCTGGCGTTCGTTTTCGCTCTCTGCTTCGGCTGTTGGATGTTGATTTACCGGCCACCTTTCGCAAAGGAGAAACACGATTTTCGCCATGGCTACGCTCCGAGATCCAGGTAAATCTGAGCCTGCTGTCCATGCCGAAATTGTCGACGCCAGATTCAGTCCTTCGTTCGGGCTTTTTAGAAGTTCAGGCGCAGTACCGACCCTGCAGTTTTATTTACACTGATGGCTCGAAGGATAATACGGGAGTGGGATGTGCTTTTATTCACGGTCGGCAGAGTTTTAGCTTTCGTCTTTTACCGCAGTGCTCGGTTTCTACAGCAGAGCTGTTCGGTATTTACCAAGCTCTTTTATATGTTCGTCGGCAAGCCTTACAGTCTTGGGTTATCTGCTCCGATTCTCTGAGTGCGCTCCAGAGCCTACGGATGCTGTACACCTATCATCCGCTCGTACAGCGGATCCAGGACTGCCTTCACACTCTCGCCAGTGCAGGCACTTGCGTCTCCTTTGTGTGGGTACCTGGACACGTAGGCATATCTGGAAACGAGGCTGCCGACGCTGCCGCGAAGGCAGCTGTTTTGGCTCCCAGATGTTTTCGCTCTTGCGTTCCCTCAGACGATTTTAGCTCATATTTACGTCGCGCCCTCCTGTTATGGTGGAGCAATCATTGGAATGCCCGTCGGGGGAATAAGCTTAGGAAGGTAAAACCCCTCCCAATCATCTGGAGCACTTCGTCGCGCACCTCTCGTCGCGAGGAGGTGATTTTAGCACGACTGCGAATCGGGCACTGCCGTTTTAGCCATGGTCACCTTTTATCTTCTGATGCTACACCGCTCTGTTCTCATTGTCACGAGCCCATGACGGTGCGGCATGTTTTAGTCCAGTGCCAGTCTTTAGCCCAGCTGCGTGTGTCCTTGGACATGCCGACGACCCTGCCTGAAGTGTTGGCAGACACTTCATGTGCAGTGGCTCGTGTTTTACGTTTCATTTATTATAGCGGACTGGGCACACGTGTATGACACCAGATTATCCTTTTATCATACTTTTAGCCTTTTGTGCGAGTTGTATCAGTTTTATTGTCTCATAGTTCACGTAGTGCAGTTCTTAGCACTGTATCGGTGACCTTTTTACTGTTGTAAAGTTTTTTGGTGTTTTAGCGGAGGACTCACTTTCAATTTTTTTTGACGTTATTGGTTTTTTACTGGGCGCTAATGACCCTAGCAGTTGTGCGCCCTAAAGCCCCACTACTACTACTACTACTACTACTACTACTACTACTACTACTACTACTACTACTACTACTACTACTACTACTACTACTAGTCCTTCCCGCAGGCCGTAGCATGCGAATTTTTATCTTCTCTTGTGCGGGATTCAATTTCGTAGTTATAAGTTTCTGTATATCCTTGGCATCTTTATTGGTGGTTGAAGATACAAAAACAGTATGTTTCTTCATACTCACTGTTTTCTGAAATTCGATTGTTTTGGTCGATGGCATAGATTGAGCAACAACATGAGCATAGGACAAGGGCGCTGACTTCTCAGACGAAGATTTTTCATATAAATCCTTATACAATTTAGCTTCTGTAATAGCTTTCTCCTTTTCCAATTTCAGAGAATCAAATTCCTTCTGAAAATTACCTAATAAAGCAAAAATGGCTTTCTTCTTATCCACTGTTATCTTTTCAGAGGCTATTATAGTACTTATATCAGAAAGATAAGCATGAAAACATGATCCAGATTTCTCTTTATCGCTCTCCATCATTTCTTGCGATTTATAGCTTTTTCTTTCAAGAACAGGAGACCTCCTTAAACTTCTTGATGGTGTAAAAACCTCACTTTCATTTTCTTTGCCAACATGATCTCTCCGAGACGTATTGGCTTGCGCCACTTTATTTTATCCAATAAATAACAAATCTTTACAACAATTTCAGATAATTAAGTACAAATGTTGAAAATAGGACCAAAATCCGCAAATCTATACTACTTTTCAAATTATCAGCGGGGTCCTTACTACTATTCTCCAAATACTGCCACCTCCTCGGATATCCTAATACCCTAATACCAGCTCAAACAAAATTGCCGTTTTTGGCCAAATTTCCAAAAATTTCCACCAAAAAACTTCTGGAACCTTATTTTTTAAATATTTTTAACAATTTAGAACTATTTCTGGACACTACTTCTTCGAACTAATCCCAAATTCACTCTCAGCACTATTCACTAACCTGGTTCCTGGCTGCTGCTACCGAAGACATCCGTCCCGCTCGGTAGCCGGAGCAAGAATGATGGCAAGGAGTACCCTTTACGTACGGTTTTTCAAATTTTTGCTGGGACTAAATTACCCGAATTCATCTATTGTGGCTACGAACGTGCTAGCGTCCGCCAGTATGTCCCGAACCCCATGCGCTGTTTCCAATGTCAGCGGTTCGGACATACTAAGGTCACGTGTACCAATCCTGCTCTTTGTGAGCAATGTGGCCTACCGAAACACGAGGATCCTAACTGCAGTCGAACACCTTGGTTCGTGTGAACTGTGGCGGTAGTCATCAATCCAGGTCGCGACATTGCCCTAGATTCATGGACGAATAAAAGTATTCAGGAGCTACGTGTAAAGGAACGCCTGACTTTTCCAGAGGCACGACGGTGCTTCGAACAACTGAAGCCTGCTACCACTACTACTGGATATGCACTAGCAGCTTGCCTGTGGACTCCTTTGCATGTCTACGCATCCCACGTTTGTGCCATTCACTAATACATCATTGGACGCGTGTTATAGGAACACCCCAGATACTCCCAAGCCCTCTGGTTACCGCTTCCGGGAGCATCTTGGTAGGCATGGCATTAGAACCCCTAAACTGTTTTCCAACGGCGAGAGGATGTTCCCTCCATGGCTGCGTGGGACGCCACAAGTGGACCTGGGCATGACAAAATACGCGAAGTCCACAATGGCTCCCTGCACTATCCGTCTATGTTTTTTGGAATTTTTAAACTTTTACAATGACCGTATTTTTATTTATACCGACGGCTCAAAAAACTCAGACGGTGTTGGATGTGCATTTGTATACGGAACCGAACCGTATACATTCAGTCTCCGTAGCAGCACCTCCATTTTTAACGCCGAGCTTTACGCAATATATCGGGCAACTTTATTTGTACGTCGTCGACGGCTGGGAGACTGCCTAATTCTCAGCGACTCCCTTAGTGCCCTCCAGAGTCTTCGCCATTTATACAGCTCCCATCCAATTGTGAAAGATATCCAGGATACCCTCCACGCGCTGTACGCCTCGGGCGTCAGCGTTGCATTCGCATGGGTTCCTGGTCACGCGGGCCTTACGGGCAACGAATTGGCGGATTCGGCAGCTAAGGCGGCGACCAGGGTGTCCAGGGTTGACATTCCTTTTTGTATTTCGGAAGAGTTTAGGTCCATCGTGCGGAGAGCAGTACTGTCGTGCTGGCACGATGACTGGTATGCTCTCCGAAGAAACAAACTGAGGATGGTGAAGGAGCTTCCGATACCCTGGGCCACTTCCTCTCGTGAATCCCGGAGAGAGGAAGTAATACTTGCTCGGCTACGGATTGGCCACTGTGTTTTTAGTCATAGCCACCTTTTAAACAGGCGTCCTGCTCCGGACTGCCCGCTTTGTGGTGGCGACCTGTCAGTACGCCACATCCTTTTAGACTGTTTTAACTTGACACGTCTCCGCCAGTCTCTCCAGCTGCGGGTCAGCTTGGCGGAGGTTCTGGCGGACGACCAGACTGAGGTGGCTAAGATTTTTAAGTTTATAGCCAATCTTACTTTTAGCATTTAATTAGCATTTTATGCCCTTTTACGGCTTTTAATCCTTTTAAAGTTTTAGCTTTTCACAGACTTGCGTGTGTGTGATTGGGCAGTGTTTTTAGTCGCGATGACTGTTTTAGATAGCTTTTAGCGTTACTTTTAGCTTTATCATCTTTTATGGGCGCTAATGACCATGCAGTTGTGCGCCCTTAAACACCACATCATCATAGCAGCTTGCCGTACTCCTAATTCCACTGTTGCTGTTCAACACCTCCCTGTTGCCCACGCATCCACGCAGACTGACTTTCTAGCCGTTAAACCTACGTCTCAGACTGTATATCCACCAGCACTACTTCCGTTTCAACCGTACAGACTCCACACACCAAGCCATCAGCGAGTAACAACAATCCCGTAGTAACTGTGAAAAACCGATCCCGACCACAGCATAGATCGCGAAGTCGCTCGCCCTCTATTAGATCCCGGTCTCGTTCTACGACCCTAGGAGTTCTGATTCCCGAACATCAGCGGAGTCACAGGACGCTAACGATTTTCAAATCGTAGGGCCAAAGTCAGCCAAGCTCAAGAAAAAAGTTAAAACGGCCCGTTAAAAACTCTTCATGGAAATAATCCAGTGGAATGTCAATGGTTTTCGAGCTCGTGCTCAAGACCTACAACATTTAGTTTCTCAACGGTCACCGTCAATTATTTGTCTCCAGGAAACCCACTTACATCCCAATCACTCGTTACACCTTCACTCTTTTTCGGCATTCAGAAACGATTCTCTTGCAGGTATGCGTGCAAGCGGTGGCGTTGCTACCTTAGTGGCGCCTAACATCTCCGCCGCCAACGTTCCTCACACCACACCATTGCAAGCTATGGCCATTCGGATACAGCTGGAGAGCATCAGTTTTACTATCTGTAACATGTACCTGCCGCCGCTCAGTATAGTTACAGAGCGGGATCTTCTAGCTCTAGCCCCTCAAAATCCAACCTCTGCGGTCCTCGTCCCGAGGGGTGGGCAACAGGAAGTAGGGGACTGACTGATGGGGTGCTGTACGGTGGGGACTTGGTGTACCCCACGACCGCTATGGCTGCCGAGAAGGCCCATCAGTAACCCCGAAAACTGGCAGAAGAGGCTCTGGTATTTTACCCCAGGGACCTACTACGGTAGGTACGGGTTTGGCGATCCCGGGGTCCCTAGCCAATCACCATCATTTCATCCCCTTCACCTCCATCAACTGTGCCACGCACTGCTACTGCTTGTCAGTAAGCATCACACTCTTCCTCTTCTAGTTTTTATTATTATTATTATTAGCACGTAAGGTCTTAGGTTTATAACTCCTGTCTCACCAGCAGGGATCTCTCCTATCTCCGTGGTCCTGTCCCACGGTTTTCAGCGCGGCTTCCGACATGTGTGCTCTCCGGAGGTCTCAAAAGTGAAGGTTGAGCGGACCCTTCGCACTGCCCCTATGTGTAGCCTTAGGTGCGGAGCCCGTCCACACCGTCAAGTACACCCACGTAGCTCCTTGAGGGCCCGGCCTGTGGTAATCTCCCCACGGCCGCGTTTTGCCGTTGGGTTAGTATCACGGACCGGACGTGTTACCGCTGACGGAACCCCGGTGTAATCAACCACAAGTCCCCTGAATCCGCGTGTGCCTTTTATACGCAGCGCGGCCTAAGGTGGGGAGCCACAGGCGGTTATTCCTGTGGTAGGGGCATAAAGCCGGGGTGTGCGTGGTGAACGGTTTACCCATACGGACAAGCAGTGGATGTGGAAGGGTAGCTTTTCTGAAGTACAAATGAGATCGGTCATGGGTGAGGTCCCCATGACGGCACAGACCGTGAAGATTCGGTGTCTTTCTTTTTTAACCCCCGGATGGCAGGCTGACGCCGACGGTTCCGGATGGGGGTCTCTATCATCATGTCTCCGCGCAAAACCTCCTTTATTGACCCATTTTTAGTGATGACCTTGGCAAGTGATGGAAAAACGTTCAAAGATATTAGTCCTTTTTACATAAAGCGTGAACTGGACTAGATAAGTGGCCCACTGAAAAATGCGACGCGCCTCCGAGACGGGACGTTATTATTAGAGAGTACCAGTGCCGACCAATCCAAAAAGCTGCAGAAAGCGAATTTGTTGGGCTCCTACCCAATCCGGGTAGCCCCACACAAGTCACTGAACACTTGCAGAGGAGTAGTCACCACCTCCAGCTTGGATGGTCTCGCCAATGAGGAAATCGTTAGCTGCCTTTCAGATCAGCTGGTCTGTCAGGCCTACCTATTAACCCGCAAACAAGATGGCAAGGAATATCCACTCCGCACGGTCTTTCTAACTTTTTCAGGCACGAAATTACCAGATTACATCTACTGTGGTTATGAACGTGCTAGCGTCCGTCAATACGTGCCGAACCCCATGCGCTGTTTTCAGTGCCAGCGCTTCGGACATACTAAGGGCTCGTGTAATTATCCCGCTCTGTGCGAACGATGTGGCCTTCCGGCTCACGAGGACCCGAACTGCAGCCGGAAACCTTGCTGCGTTAACTGTGGCGGAGATCATCCGTCGAGCTCGCGACAGTGTCCACGGTTCCTGGACGAAAAGAGTATACAGGGGCTGCGTGTTAAGGAACGCCTCACATTTCCTGAGGCACGACGAAGCTTCGAACAACTGAAGCCCGCTACCACCAGCAACTATGCTACAGCCGTCCGCCACACTCCTAGGAACACTGTTGCCGTCCAACACGTTCCTGTTGCTGACGCCTCCACACAGACCGACTTTCTAGCGGCTCATCCCACGTCTCGAAACACACCTACAGCTACCAACAGCACTACTACTACCACCACCGCCACCACTTCTACCTCACAGACACCAGTACCGAAGCCGTCCAAAAGTACTGCCTACCAAGTAGTGCTTGTAAGAAACCGATCACGGCCATCACATAGATCACGCAGTCGCACACCTTCGAAGAAATCCCGGTCTCGCTCAGCGAGCCGAAGGAGTTCTTCTGACTCTCGTACATCTGGAGAGTCACAGGACGCTAGCGCCTTTCGCATCGTGGGCCCCAAGTCATCCAAGGTCAAGAAAAAAGTTAAGACAGCCCATTAAATCACTCTAAATGGAAATAATCCAGTGGAATGTCAATGGTTTTCGAGCTCGTGCTCAAGACCTACAATATTTAGTTTCTCAACGGTCACCGTCAATTATTTGCCTCCAGGAAACCCACTTACATCCCAAACACTCGTTACACCTTCACTCTTTCTCTGCCTTTAGAAGCGACTCTCTTGCAGGTATGCGTGCAAGCGGTGGCGTTGCTACCTTAGTGCCGCCTAACATCTCAGCCGCCAACGTTCCTCTCACCACACCATTGCAAGCTGTGGCCGTTCGGATACAGCTGGAGAGCATCAGTTTTACCATCTGCAACATCTACCTGCCGCCGCTCAGTATGGTTCCAGAGCGTGATCTTCGAGCTCTTTTGGCACAGCTCCCCTCACCACTACTCCTTGTGGGAGATTTGAATGCCAAGCACACGCTCTGGGGATCAGACACTGATGACGCCCGTGGATGCCTCCTCGTAGACGTCTTCGATAAGTCTGACCTGCTTCTGCTAAATACTGGTGACCCGACATTCCTATCATCCGCTTATGGTAGACATTCCGTACTAGACCTTTCTTTCTGCAGTCCGTCATTAGTACCACTACTTGAGTGGTCAGTACTTTCCGACCTCTTTGGCAGTGATCACTACCCCATTAACATACATTTTTCTGGCCGCCAATGTGTACCGTCTCGACATCCTCGCTGGATTATTTCCAAAGCTAACTGGGGAAAATTCCAATCCCTGATACACCTCATCGACGATAATTTCGACACCATCGACGAAATGGTGGAATATTTTACTTGCTCGATCCTGCTCGCAGCAGAATCCAGCATTCCTCGAGGTTCACCTACACCACGTCGTATCCCTGTACCGTGGTGGTCCGAGGAATGCAGTTTGGCTGTCAAAGCACGCAAACGTGCTTTGCGCGTTTTTCAGCGGCACCCGACGGAAGGGAACTTCGTCGCCTTCAAACGTTCTCGCGCTAGGGCACGCTTCATACTGCGCAACGCAAAACGTAAATCCTGGGAAGCCTATGTGTCTTCGCTTTCCCGGCGCAGCTCTACCCAACAAGTATGGTCAGCTGTTCGGCGGATGTATGGCAAGTATCGCCGGACGGTAATTCCCGGCCTTGCCATCAACGGTTCCATGTACACCACCGAGCAGGACATAGCTGAAGCCCTAGCTACCACATTTGCTGCTACTAGCCAAACTGCCCGCTATGACGCTCTCTTCCTGCCTATTAAGGAAAAGGCGGAGCGGGTACCACTGAATTTTAATAGTGACTACACCGAGCCGTACAATCAACCTTTTACCGCAGCCGAGCTCGCCCATTCTCTGGCATTAGCAAAGAATTCTTCTCCAGGTCCCGATGACGTACACCGACAGATGCTGCTACATCTTCCATCTGAGGCGCTATCTTTCCTTTTAAACATCTATAACCGCATTTGGCATGAGCGGGTTTTCCCTTCCTCCTAGCGAGAGGATATTGTCATCCCCATCCCTCGTCCTGGAAAGGACCGCACGCTCCCATCTAGCTACCGCCCCATTTGCCTGACGAGTGTCATCTGTAAGACGTTGGAGCGAATGATAAACGCTCGGTTAAATTGGTGGCTAGAAAAACATAACCATCTGTTCAACTTGCAATGCGGTTTTCGTCGCCATCGCTCAAGTGTCGATAATCTAACACGCCTTGAGGGGTATATCTCCGATGCCTTTTTATTGAAACAGCACGTCGTGGGCGTGTTCCTGGACCTGGAGAAGGCCTATGACACCACCTGGCGGTACGGCATACTCCGTAACCTACATGGTTACGGCATGCGTGGTCATCTGCCCGAGTTTTTATGCAATTTTTTAAAACTTCGCCGTTTTCGTGTGCGGATAGGGAAAACGATATCCCAGGAACGGATACAGGAGAACGGTGTACCTCAAGGGTCGATTTTGAGCGTCACCCTTTTTGCCGTAGCGATTAACCGCATCGCTAATGCCGTTAGAAGTGGAATTCCATCATCCCTCTATGTTGACTACTTCGCAGTGTATTATAGGTCTGCCAACATAGATCACATCGAGCGCCAACTGCAGCTGACCATTACCCAGCTAGCAGCTTGGGCGCTTCAAACCGGCTTCCGTTTTTCAGCTGCGAAGACGCAGTGTATCCACTTTCACCGCCTACGAGGTATTCACCCGCCTCCTGATCTTCATTTGAACGGCACACCCCTGCCATTTGTCTCACACCTGAAGTTCTTGGGCCTCTACTTGGACCGACAACTAAATTGGGAGCACCACATTCGTCACCTTCGAGCCTCTTGCGATCGTTCTCTTCGGGTGCTGAAGATATTATCTGGAGCATCTTGGGGGGGGGCGATCGCACGGTAATGTTGAGGCTGTACCGCTCTCTGGTTCGGTCCAAGCTGGACTATGGCAGTTTTATTTATGGCGCAGCGACCGCCTCTAAACTTCGCCTTTTAGACACCGTGCATCACACCGGCATCCGCATTGCCACAGGCGCTTTCCGCACCAGTCGAGTCGACTCCCTGTATGCAGACTCAGGCGAACCTCCACTCCATATTCGTCGCTCGCTGTTACTCTGTTCATACGTTGCGAAGTTGGCAAGTTATCCCAATCATCCTTGTTTTAAACCAGTTCTGCGTCTAGATTTAGCTCACCGTTATATGCGCCCTGGTTCTCACACACGCCCCGTGGGAATAAGATTTCGGGATCTCCTACATTCCCATGGCTTCCGAATGCCTCGCGTGGAGAGGTCGTCCATCTGCCCCTATCCTGCATGGCAGCTCAATCGTGCGCAGTTCGATCTCGCACTTTGAAACAATTCTAGACTCGCTACTCCACATTCGGTGTTCCAACAACTTTTTGCCGAATTACTGGGCCGTTACCCTAACTATGTTCCGGTCTTTACAGACGGTTGTCAGTTAGGTAACGCTACGGGAAGCGCGTTCTTCGTTAACGGTGAGGCTCATAAATTTCGCCTTCTGGACTCCACTTCAGTTTTTTCCGCAGAACTGTATGCCATCTTCTATTTGCTCCTTTTTATTTGCAAGTTAGCTCCCGGCTCTTTTATTGTCTGCACTGATTCTCTGAGTGCGCTTCAGGCTTTGCAACAGCACACTGCCGCTCAGACCGTCGTTTTAAAAATACAGGCCCAGATCTCGCAAATGCTCGGGCGCGGGTACAATTTTGTTTTTACTTGGACCCCAGGCCATGTGGGGATTACCGGGAACGAGGAGGCGGACGCGGCTGCTAAGTCCGCTTGCCATTTGCCCCGCAGTTTAACATCTACGGTGCCATACCAGGACGTGCAACGTTTATTCCGTCGCCATCTCCTATCTGCTTGGCAGCAATCCTGGACAGCTATAGAAGGCACACAACTACGGGGTATAAAGGAGAGCGTACAACCCTGGCAAACATCCTGCAGGGATAACCGGCGAGCCGAGGTGATACTCACCCGGCTGAGAATTGGGCACACACGAGCAACTCATGGCCATCTGCTAAGAGGGGAACCGGCCCCTGTGTGTGCCTCGTGTTCAGTACGCCTCACGGTGCGGCACGTACTGCTTGATTGCCCGCAGTACGCACGCGTTCGCCAGTCAATAGGCTTGGGAGCTAACTTGCCCAGTATTTTAGGGGACGACCCAGTGGCCGTGATGAAGGCACTGCGGTTTGTTACCGAAATTGGTTTTAATAAACAAGTCTAACTTGGATTTTATATTTGTTAATTTATCGATTTTAAATTATTAGACTTGGAAGGGGTTTTTATGTACTTTTAATAGTTCTGTGTTGTTTTTAATTTGTTGATTTTAGAGATTTTAAATAGTTAGTCGTAGTAGTGGATTTTTTATGTACTTTTAGTAGTTGAGTGATTTTATTTTACCTTTTAGCTTAATTTGTGTATCTTTTAGATTTTAGTGTTGACTTAGGGCCCAAATGACCTTGTTGTCGACGGGCCCTTAAACTCCACACACTCACTCACTCTCCATCAACTGTACCACGTGTAGCTACTGCTTGTCAGTAAGCATCACCTTCTTCCCCTTCTAGTTCTTTATTATAATTATTAGCACTTAAGGTCTTAGGTTTATAACTCCTGTCTCACCAGCAGGGATCTCTCCTATCTCCGTGGTTCTGTCCCACGGTTTTCAGCGCGGCTTCCGACATGTGTGCTCTCCGGAGGTCTCAAAAGTGAAGGTTGAGCGGACCCTTCGCACTGCCCCTATGTGTAGCCTTAGGTGCGGAGCCCGTCCACACCGTCAAGTACACCCACGTAGCTCCTCGAGGGCCCGGTCTGTGTTAATCTCCCGACGGCCGTGTTGCCGTTGGGTTAGTATCACGGACCGGACGTGTTACCGCTGACGGAACCCCGGTGTAATCAACCACAAGTCCCCTGAATCCGCGTGTGCCCTTTATGCGCAGCGCGGCCTAAAGCGGGGAGCCACAGGCGGTTATTCCTGTGGTAGGGGAATAAAGCCGGGGTGTGCGTGGTGAACGGTTTACCCATACGGACAAGCAGTGGATTTTAAAGGGTAGCTTTTCTGAGGTACAAATGAGATCGGTCATGGGTGAGGTCCCCATGACGGCGCAGACCGTGAAGATTCGGTGTCTTTCTTTCTTTAACCCCCGGATGGCAGGCTGACGCCGACGGTTCCGGATGGGGGTCTATATCATCATGTCTCCGCGCAAAACCTCCTTCATTGACCCTTATTTGTTGATGACCTTGGCATGTGATGGCAAAACCTTTAAGGATATTAGTCCATTTTATATTAAACGTGAGCTCGATAAGATCAGTGGCCCTGTGAAAAACGCTACCCGTCTCCGAGACGGCAGCTTACTATTAGAGACCACAACAGCGGACCAATCTAAAAAACTGCAGAAAGCGTCTTTGTTGGGCTCCTACCCTATCCGGGTAGCCCCACACAAAACGCTCAATACCTGCAGAGGAGTAGTCACCACCTCCAGTTTAGATGGTCTAGCAAATGAAGAAATAGTAAGTTGCCTCTCCGACCAACTCGTTTGTCAGGCGTACCGGCTAACACGAAAGCAAGATGGCAAGGAGTGCCCACTACGTACGGTTTTTCTAACTTTTGCTGGGACTAAGTTACCCGAGTACATCTATTGCGGCTATGAGCGTGCGAGTGTCCGCCAGTATGTCCCGAACCCCATGCGCTGTTTCTAATGTCAGCGGTTCGGACATACTAAGGTCGCGTGTACCAATGCTGCGCTTTGTGAGCAATGTGGCCTAGCTAAACACGACGGCCCAAACTGCAGCCGAACACCTTGCTGCGTGAACTGTGGCGGTAGTCATCCCTCCAGCTCGCGACAGTGTCCTAGATTCATGGACGAAAAAAGCATTCAGGAGCTACGTGTCAAAGAACGTCTGACTTTTCCAGAGGCACGACGGCGCTTTGAACAACTAAAGCCTGCTACCACTACTACTGGATATGCATCAGCTGCTCGCCGTACTCCTAATACCACTGTTGCTGTTCAACACGTCCCTGTCGCCCACGCATCCACGCAGACTGACTTTCTAGCCGTTAAACCCACGTCTCAGACTGTTTGTGTATCCACCAGCACAGCCTCCGCTTCAGCCGTACAGACTCCAGCCACCAAACCATCACCGAGTAACAACAATCCAGTAGGAAATGTGAAAAACCGATCCCGGCCACAACATAGATCGCGAAGTCGCTCGCCTTCTATTAGATCCCGGTCTCGTTCTACGAGCCGTAGGAGTTCTGACTCCCGATCATCAGCGGAGTCTCAGGAGGCTAACGATTTTCGAGTCGTAGGGCCCAAGTCAGCCAAGGTCAAGAAAAAAGTTAAAACGGTCCGTTAAAAACTCTTCATGGAAATGATCCAGTGGAATGTCAATGGTTTTCGAGCTCGTGCTCAAGACCTACAACATTTAGTTTCTCAACGGTCACCGTCAATAATTTGCCTCCAGGAAACCCACTTACATCCCAATCACTCGTTACACCTTCACTCTTTTTCGGCATTTAGAAGCGATTCTCTTGCAGGTATGCGTGCAAGCGGTGGCGTTGCTACCTTAGTGGCGCCTAACATTTCCGCCGCCCACGTTCCCCTCACCACACCATTGCAAGCTGTGGCCGTCCGGATACAGCTAGAGAGCATCAGTTTTACCATCTGCAACATGTACCTGCCGCCGCTCAGTATAGTTACAGAGCGGGATCTTCTAGCTCTATTGGCTCAGCTCCCCTCACCACTACTCCTTGTGGGAGATTTGAATGCCAAGCACACGCTCTGGGGATCAGACATTTATGACGCCCGTGGATGCCTCCTCGTAGACGTCTTCGATCAGTCTGACCTGCTTCTGCTAAATACTGGTGACCCGACATTCCTATCATCCGCTTATGGTACACATTCCGTACTAGACCTTTCTTTCTGCAGTCCGTCATTAGTACCACTACTTGAGTGGTCAGTACTTTCCGACCTCTTTGGCAGTGATCATTACCCCATTAACATTCATTTTTCTGGCCGCCAATGTGTACCTTCTCGACATCCTCGCTGGATTATTTCCAAAGCTAACTGGGGAAAATTCCAATCCCTCATACACCTCATCGACGATGGTTTCGACACCATCGACGAAATGGTCGAGTATTTTACTTGCTCGATCCTGCTCGCAGCAGAATCCAGCATTCCTCGAGGTTCAGCTACACCACGTCGTATCCCTGTACCGTGGTGGTCCGAGGAATGCAGTTTGGCTATCAAAGCACGCAAACGTGCTTTGCGCGTTTTTCAGCGGCACCCGACGGAAGGGAACTTCGTTGCTTTCAAACGTTCTCGCGCTAGGGCACGCTTTATACTGCGCAACGCAAAGCGTAAATCTTGGGAAGCCTATGTGTCTTCGCTTTCCCGGCGCAGCTCTACCCAACAAGTATGGTCAGCTGTTCGGCGGATGTATGGCAAGTATCGCCGGACGGTAATTCCCGGCCTTGCCATCAACGGTTCCATGTGCACCACCGAGCAGGACAGCCCCTCAAAATCCAACCTCTGCGGTCCTCGTCCCGAGGGGTGGGCAACAGGAAGTAGGGGACTGACTGATGGGGTGATGTACGGTGGGGACTTAGTGTACCCAAGACCGCAACGGCTGCCAAGAAGGCCCATCAGTAACCCCGAAA